>JAWWMU010000106.1:53664941-53726349 GCA_035048155.1 Cinnycerthia olivascens | reverse complement strand
AATAATAAAAATTGGAAATAGAAACTGCTGAGAAAGCATATGAATACACCTATAAATACCTGTAAGCCTCAACTATCAGTGTGCAGCTGGAGGGAAAACTCCCCCACTGCACCCAGCGCTGTTTGCTCATACTTTACCACATTAAATAATAAATTAATAGCTGCTTGAATATTGGCTGAGTCAAGCTTCTTATTTATAACAGTTTTGCCTTTGATTGCAATACTAGCAGAGGTTGGGCACTGCTTAGAATATATCCTCAGCTGGTACGCTAAGGTGAGTGCATATATATCAAGTAAGGGATACAACATGGTTGTTCTGGTTTGAGAAGCAAAACCAGTGAGACACCCCAAGTCAGAAATACAGTTTATTAGAAAAAGGGAAAATAAAACAAAAAGGAAACAAAATACATGCAATAAGGAAAAAGAAAACCACTGACAGAGTCAGAATACAACTTGACACCCTGTTGACAGCAGTCTACTTGCAATGGTGGCTGCAGTCTTCCTGGAGTAGCAGTTGTGGCCCTGTCAAAGGAGTGGTCCTGGAGAAATAGGTGCAACCCTCTGCTGAAGGTCCAGTCGTGATGGATGGGCCTGTTCTTCCTCTGGGAGTCCAGTGGAAAAGGCTGACTTAGTGTTCCAAGTCTCAGGTTTTTATTCAGGTAGAGGGGCTTTGTTCCACCT
Source organism: Cinnycerthia olivascens (assembly GCA_035048155.1). Lineage (NCBI taxonomy): Eukaryota > Metazoa > Chordata > Aves > Passeriformes > Certhiidae > Cinnycerthia > Cinnycerthia olivascens. The sequence goes on along the minus strand of JAWWMU010000106.1, from coordinate 53,725,669 downwards.
CCCCTGGCTGGGGCATTTCCCAATGGGATGATGGAAGTTTATCAGTGGACTGAATGGCCCATTAGCAGAAGACCTATCCCTGGAGGGAGGATGGGTTGTGGAAGAGATAAGGAAACTGCTCTTGATAGTTTCTGTTGGGGGTTTATTTTTATTGTGAGATAGTATTAAAAAGCAAAGAAAACAAAGCTAATTTAAACTTGAAAACATACAAGAAACAAACTTTATTAACAAAGTTAAAAGAGGAAAATTATAACAATGAGATAATCACAACCAAATTCTAGATAACCTTTCTTTTTTTCACTGACAATGCAAAGATAAAACCCACGACCTTTAGTCAGTTTACCACCTTTAAAAACAGTCTTAACTTCAATTCACCTGGGGAGAAGAGTTTCTCTTGCTGTGCTATGGAGACTTTTCCCACAAGAAAACAGGTTTTCTTGTAGTTTTGTCACAAATGAAAATAACTGCCTGGGGAAAATTTATTTTGCAGTGACAAAAAACATTTCTCTTGTTATAGACTACATTCTTATTGGGGTGTTATTTTTAAGAATGAGCTACTTTAGTATACAACAGGTTTCTTATTTATCTCTAGGAACAAAGGTCTCTCTACTATCTTCTTCATTTCTCTCATTTCTCCAAGTTTCTGCTTAAATCACAGTAATATCCCTTTGTTTCAAACCACCAATATTTCAATTCACAGTTGTACCTAAAATTGCTACCTTCCCCCAACACATTTCATACATCACAGAGAAAATAAAGTCTAATATTTTTACCATAGCTTTACAAAATAATTTAAATTTAAGTTCAAAATATTCTCTTCAATCCCTCCATGCAAAATCAAACTTCTTCCTTACTGACCTCAAAGGCTGTTTTATCATTGATTGAAACAGTTTTTATAGAGTCCCACAATGTTGAAAGGTTAACTCAATCCAGATTCTGCACTGAGAAGAAGAGCTTGCTGTGTTTTCCTGCTGCCACGTGGTTCTTGCTAGCACCATGTTGACTTTGCCTTGCTGAAACACTGAAACTGGAGAAAAAAACTGCAACCGGTGTTTTTGTTTCTTTCTCACCTGCAGTAAAGTTAGTTCAAAGTAGTTGAGTAGACAGGGTTTGTTGTGAGCCATACGAAAGAGAGAGGTTGTGGCTGCCGGCACCATCCTGGCTGCTGCAATCTACAGCCACGTGGCTTCTCCGACCTTCCAGCCACCTGGTGGCTTCTTTGTTTCAAAGTTGCTTTTTAGTTTCAGAGTCCTTTCCGGCTTCAGAAAGCCCGGTGAGTTCTTTGGTAATTAGTAGTTCTCTCACCACCCCTCCGGGAAAAAAAATTTCAGCCAGGCCAGAGAGATCAAATCAGCCCAGGCCCGGCCACCCTGGGCTTCGTAGGGTCGACCCAAACCCCGCTGGACCTGGGCCCTGCCGCCTCCTTCTGAGGCCAAAAGTGAAGTGAGGTGTCCCTTCCTCTGGTTTTTTCTTTGTTTCAAGAATGTGTCTTTACAAAAAAACGCAGCAACCTCATTGGTTGAATTGAACAATGCCACCCCACGACAGTTTCTTATCAGCTGGCCTATCAACAGAAGATTACATCACTACCCCCCATCCTAGTTCCAACGGATGGTAATAGAATAACACGCCCCTGATTATATTTTACATTGCAACCCATGACAATGGTAGAAAAGTACACCAAGGTCTTGAGAATGTGTCCAAAAGATGATACAGAAAGTAAGCTGTTATCAAGAAAATTAAGTTCTGGAATGTGATGCAAAGAGGCGCTGAACAGTCTCCATCCTTACAAATTTACAAGAGTCAGCTGGAAAGAGCCCTGGGAAAGTTAGTCTGATCTCTTGAGTTATCCCTGCTTTGGGCAGGAGGAGATCTTTTCAGACCAGAGCTGTCTCATGTCTAGGATTCTGTGTTCACGACATAGAAATTACAGCAAGGACTAAGGTTAGAAAACTGAGAGGTGGGGTGTGGCTGAGAATGGTTGAAAGGAAGAATCAAGGCTGCTTTCTCCTACCCAGTTCTGGTCACATTGCTTACAGAACCTGTGGAAGACAAATTGCCATAATTAACTGGATGTTGCATTGTTTTCCCAGAGGAACACACATCAGTGTGTATGGTCCATATCTTCTTGCCTGGTCACAGTATTCCAGAAAAAGATTGGGAGATTAAAAGATTATCAGATCATAAATCTATGCTGCTTTAGATTAAACATTCTTTTGTGAAGGCACTGGTGAGGAGAACTAAGGGACAGTGGATCAAATTCAGTAATTAAAAGAGTAAATTGAATTCACTGGGGCAAGTAAAGGATATTCAAGACAAGTTCTTGGGGATTGAGTTGCTTTTCTATAGAATTTTTTCCCAAAAAAGTTGCTAGGAAGCTGGTTGCTGGGTGCTTATAGGCACTTAAAGGTACTTGGAAGAGATAAAGGAGGAACTGTCAGAGAGAGGGTGGCACCAACTACACCTGTCTCGGAGAGAACAGGAGGAGTTCAGTCTTTGACTCCAGGGAGATCTCACTAGACCTCACCTGGACCTGAGCTTGGAGTGACTTTCGTGGGTCCCCCGGGAATTCAGAACCTGGTCTCTCCCTGCCATGCTGGGTGCTGCTGCCCAGTTGCCCTGCACCCACAGCTGCTTCAGTTTTGCTCTGGGTTTCTCCACGCCATTTCTCCTGCCTGCTGGGACGGTTTTCTACAGCTCCAGCTACTGCCACCGATCTTCAGATCCATCTCATCCCTCGGGACTCCTGCTCGCCCCCCCAGAAAGGTGCCAGCATCGGAGAAAACTCTGACTGTTTCCTAACTCTTTTTGTTGTTAATACTATAGTTATTGTTATTTTGTTTATCTTGTTAGACTCATTAGTAAAGAACTGTTATTCCTATACCAAATTCTTTGCCTTGAAGCTCCTTTAATTCCAAAATTATAGCAATTTGGAGACAGGAAGTTTGCATTCTCCATTGCAAGAAAGAGACTCCTGCTTTTCCTAGCAGGCACACCTGTCTTCAAACTAAGACACATGTCAAAGAGAGGAATACAAAAGGATCATAGAGGGATGAAAAGCAAAAGGATCATGGAAATCTATGATTCAGTTAATAATGGACCTTTAAAGAGGCAGAGGAGTTTTAAAGATAAAGGAATGCAAAGTAGATCCAAGAGTGACAAAGCAAAGGAATGGCCAAACACAGGAAGAGGAAGAGCCATGGTGTACCCTGAGGCGGCATCCTCAAAGAAGATGAGCATGCAAAAAATCAAGTCAAAGAGTGAATCAAGTAACAACTGAAAAATATGCCGTAGTTCACAGCCTAACAGCATCCAGTTCATGCCAAGTGTAGGGCCAATGAGATTAGCTGAGCTGGTTAGAGCACAAAGCCAATAATGCCAAGGTTGTGGGTTTGATCCTCATATGAGCCACGCACTTAAGAGCTGGATTCAATAATCCTTGTGAATCCCTTCCAATTTAGAATTTTCTATGAAGTGTCCTGAAACCTTCCAGATACTGAGAACTTGTAGCTTTCCTCAACTATAGCCCACTAGTGGTTATCTTAAGTGCTGACAAGACATAAATTGGAAGCAAAGGGATTCCTCTTAGATTTTCTCAGTATGCTCAATGCATATTTTTAAAGAGACATTAAAGGTTATGACGGAGGCTACATTTATATTTCCAGCCTATGTCATAAAAAAGCTTTTTCTCAAGAAAATTTACCCTTGCACCCTTGAAATTCTTCAAGGATTCATGTTTTCTCACTGAGCCTGGAAATCTTTGAAAATGAAAACTGAAGAGTTTCAAGGTTGACTACCACTTGACCTCACTGATTTCTATTAAATGCTCACCAGCAAAAGTGTTCCTCACAATCTGTAAGTGCATCAGAAACCAACTTCAGCACAAAGGGCTAATCTTTAGCTGTTTTATAATCTAGGACCAGACAGGGATACTGACATTGAAAGAAGTGTCTGAAGATTATAGACCCGTTCAAAGCTTTTCAAACATACGCTGAAAATTAGACATGAGTGGATTATTTGACTTAAACAAAAATTGTTCATCTGCTTAAAAAAAACATATATCTTAAGAACTGGGTCAGGTCAGTATAATTTCCCCCTTTTCTGCATAGACCATTGATACAACTAAATGGAGGAAGATAAAAAGCACAACAAAACCATAAATCAAGATAAAATAATATGCCTTTATCAGGTAGTTTTCTTTGGGAAATTTCTGAGAACATTCAGAAACTGCAGATAGCACAGCAGTGGTTGGGAGAAATTTAGAAAGCGGATCTGAAAATCTGAAGAAAACCACCGTTTCAGACCCTTTATCTGTTTAGTATCCCGTGACTGTCTTCTTGCTGTAGGATCAAGTAATTTGATCTAGCCAAAGGATCAAGTAATTTTAAACTCTATAATGGGGAAGGCAATGCTCAGAAATTTTCTTCTATCAAGAAGTTCAGCATGTGTCAGACTAAGGTTGTGTCTTTACCCTGACAGATACAACTCCAGTTGCCAAACATAAACCTACATTTGGATTTTTTCTCCCCCTCTCTGAACTGCCACATGCTCTCACCAGTAAACCATCTAGACTCAGACCAGAAAGCCAGAGGACTTTATACCTGCTGGCAAAGCTTGCACAGAAGTATGGACTCAAAGCCACTTTTAGTAGTGTGGTCAAAGCATTCCCAGCATGGCACAGCACTGACATTCTTCTTGGCCACCTCAATTCCCTATGGCCAGACCAGTATGGAGGAAATCCAGATGGCCACAAAATTCCCGTAATTTTCCAAGTTTCAAGATATCAACAGTCTGATTTTACCACAATTTCAGGTAATAAAACAAGGGCAGGTGGAAGAGATATGTTCAGCACCATTTGACAGAAAGTATTTGCTGATGATGTTGCTGAATAACTTGCACAGTGTAGTAGTCCAGTGTACCTAGATCTTCAGCCCAAAAGTTTTGTGTGTGAACTCTACTCATACAAAGGACTCAATCATCAATTCTAGTGTGGAATATTGTGCAGAAAACTTTGTCAGTGGAACAGGGGCAGGTGGCTAATGAACTGGCAGAGGTCTGCATCTGTGCCAACAAATCAGAATGTTCACCAGGGCACCTACATAAGCTGTGGAGAAGCAGTGGATGTTGACTTCTTGAGAATAATCTTCCTTAAACATCAATCTATTTATTCTCTGATCAATTATCTATGGAGACTGAGCAAGAGAAAGCTTAGTTTTATACTTTGCAGATAGAAACAGATTATTCAGAATAGTCATCTTTATTAGTGCATCTTGCCAAAGTGCAATAGCCCATCCCATCCAGAATACATTGTTAAATTTAGAAATAGCCAAAGCTATTACTGCCACTGATGTAAGATATCACTTGATTTCATCTGAGGGAAAAGAACGAAACAAGAGGAAAGGGAATATAATGGCTGCAAAACCTGATCTGTAGTCGGATAGTTCAAAGACAGTTGTTTCTTGCTGGAAAGGGAAGTGGTAATTTAATTTTACGTCCCAGACACAGAAAATGTATTAAGACAAACTGGAGCTTTATTACTTGCAGCACACCATGATTTAGGTTGGGATTTTAGAAGGAAAATATCCTCTTTTACTGTTTTGTTAGTCTTGAAGTTTTCCTGTAACTGGCTGCACATACTACTTTGCTAAATAATTTTTTACTTGCTTTCTTCAAATAAATATAGATGGACTTGGGTGACATGGAGTTATAAAAAATGCATAACTACCCTGTTAAGCTTTAACTCTAAGTAACTGCTCTGTATCAAAATAATGAAGAAATACTTGGAGACAAGTCAGCATAAAACACATGGCACAGGAAAGCATGCTGAGAAACATAAAATATTTTGGTGTAAACACACTTTCCAGCATTTGTAGAGATCCAGGATACCCAGCTTATCAGAAGGATCAAATGTGTTCTGAGATTTGTGCGAAACACAAAACAAGAAACAAATGACATTTCATGGAATGCCAGGGGTTTTTTTACTAGGAGATTGACGCTCTTTGGAACAGATTTCCTTTGAGCACTTCAGATAACATTTTGCCTGCTGCCTGAGAACAGTGTTTGATATAGGGAACAGTAGGTTTTAGGTTTCTGGAGGTTTTTTGGTTTTTTTGCCTTGTACAATAAAGAGTAGGTAGATCTAAAAATTTGCTACCTTGTTTTTTCTGTTGCTTCTGTCATAGCACAGTTGCACTTCAGTTTCAGGGACTTTGAAATCTTTAAAATCTTTGGAACTGGAGCCTGCCATGTACAAAAAGTGTGAACTTTCCTCTACCCCAGAGGTGGCAGCTGCCAAGAAAAGGTTAATAGCTTTTTGCAAGTAAAGGAAAGCTTCTGATGTTTTCTCATCTAAGAGACTACAACTGAAGCCACTCCTAGCCAAGTAAACATAGGATTGTGTTCTTCATTTTCTTTTCCCTGGGTTTTGTGGAAGAAAAACTCAGTTTGCCAAGATCTGTCTTTCCATCAGTTATTTATGTTGCTGAGGATGAGGATCTTTCTCCATCCTCTGTGCCTTTCTTTATTCCAACATGACTGTCTCAAAAGTAGAGCCAGCAGGAGGGAATGTGTGCTTGCTGTCCAGGTCCTACAAACCTAAGCTGCCAATTTGTGATTCTGCAGGAAAATGTACTGAGAATGATGAGGTAGGCACATGGTCAGCGTGTAGACCCTCATAGCAGGGTGATTTCGCACAGCTGAGGGAAGGAACTTCTTGCACAACCAAGCATTAGCTCAGTGAGTGCAAGTTCAGAGTCCATAGTTGCTCTCTTCTATTCATTTAAGTAAACCAGCAAAATTTTTCAATGCAAATTAAGATCTAAAGCCATTAAACTCTAATCATGGGAATGCTGGACCTGATTTTCAGCAGAGTACTCTTACTTTTACATTTGGTGCTACAGAACAGAAAAAATATGACAAAGTGTGTGACACATCTCACTTGTGTCATTCATGTCTTCTTCTCCCCATGTGCTTCAGTGTCAAGTCACATAGGAAATTATTTACTGCTTTTACGTTATGTTATGACTCTTTCTTCTTCAGCAGGTTGTTTGAACAGTACATCTCTGCAGATCCCAATCTGTGATCCACTGACATGAGGTGGGGTCGCATTCAGTCTCACATAAAGCTCAACCCACTTCGTCCCATTGCTTTCTTAAAGAAGAGAACTACCCTTTAGTTTGCCAGCATGAATGATTGCAAAACAATGTATCCAGCTATGTGAACTCAAAATTGAAAGAGAAGACTCTTACAAGTTTTATTCTATAGCTGCAATAATAATGATGCCATACTGCTGTTACTGCACATCTCAGTATTTTAACATATTAAGGCCTTTCTGCAGGGTGTGTTATAAAATCACCCTGATATTACAGCAATAGTTGTCTACTGCTGATTCTCAATTGCTGAAGGTTAATACTTCTCTTCAGGAAAGAACTTTAAACCAAAACATTTTTATTTCTTCCAGGCATCTCACTACACCTAAGAGCCATTCACAGTCTGGGAAGGTTCTTTTCTTGTGTTGGAATCCAGGACATTCCTCTGACTGCCCTGGAGGACTCGAGACCCTGGCAAGGGGCTCAGAGACCTTGGCACAGAGTCAAAGACACCACTGCCTTCAATTTTAGCCCATGGAAAAATTACCAACTTTGTGTGAAGATTTACAAGCCACAAGAGTTTGAGTAGAATAATAGTTAATTTGTCACAGGGTGAAAAAGTAGAATTTTGGGGACTTAGAATGGGGGTTCAAGAGGCAAGATGGAGGAATCTGGGCATGTCCTGTCTCTCTTCTTCTTCTTCTTGTCCTCCAACTTCTGCTGTGATGGTGACACTGTTTGATTGGTTTAGAGTAGGGACAGACTATCTAACATAGGTGATAGGTATTGGAAAATTATTGTAAATAAAGTACACATAGTTTTTAGTATAAAAACTAACACCACCCCAAGGGCGGTCAGTGTGCCACAAACCGATCTGCCAGACAGACCTCAGCAGGTCAGAAAAAGAATGTACTAGATAAGAGAAAATAAACAACCTTGAGAACTAGAGCCAAGGAATCTCAACTTCTTCTTTGGTCTTGGGGCTGGGGAGAAAAAACAACTTTTTAATACCTCGGGAGCCATTTCAGCAACACGGAAACCCGAGATTTGTGGAAACAAAATTTAACACTATCTTTGGGCTACATACCTCAAGAATTTTCTTCTACTTAAAATCACCTGTGCTCCTCTTCTTTAATTTCACTTGCTCTCTCCAACTGAGACTACTTCTCATGTTTAGTCATTCAGCAACTGGAATTAGTTCTGGTAAGGACAGAGTTCCGGTTCTTGATTATGTTTGTTTGTTTGTTTGTTTTTGTTTGTTTTGTTTCATTTTGGTTCTGTTGGAGTAGTCTATAGGTAAAAAAATAAAAGTTCTTTCTGTAACTTGTCAAGAATGAGAGGATGTAATTTGGCCGGTAATAGGACATCTTCATCTCTTGCATTAAAAGATGAAGCTTTTGTTTATAGAAATGCCACTAAAAAAGAAGGAAATTATTTAGTTATTACTACATGTTTATTTTTCTTTGAGATGAAAAATACATTTCTAGAAAACAGAATTCGAGTTTTTACAGACTGGCGCTTGTGTGAGAGTCTCTGTGTCTACACAGTGTATGTGTTTCCAGTGCAAATTGATATTTATGTATTCAAAATCATATCTTAATTGATTCTGTGAACGACTTGCAGAAGGTTTCAGGCTTCCAGTTGTGCAAATTCTTCCTTGACTTTTAACTATATTCCTTTCCCAGATTATTTAAATCCTCAATGATGGAAAGTAGCAGTAACACTGCTGTAGACTATGTAAAATAATAACAAGAAAGATTGAAACAATCTGTCTAATCAGGAGAAGAGTTATTATAATAGTATTGATATATTCAATTTTCTTTTTTTGATAACTTTTTGTGTACTCACTATAAGTCTTAGAAGAAGTACTGTAGAAATCAGGCATGTAAGTACCATTTACTGAAATTCAAGCATGGTTTCTCTTTTTTATTTCACAAAAAAATCTACAATAGGAACCATGCTGTGCCCTTGTTTGTCACATTAAACAAGTGTATTGCATTTCTGTCTAGAGAAGATGAGAGATGTCTTATCTCCCACATCTCCCATATCTTTATGCATAAGTTCCATTAATTTTTTTATAATTTTATTTCCTCTTGACTATGTTTTCTTTATTTTCTTGCCTATTTTTCAATATTTTGTCCTTATCTGGTTTCATATGTTCACTTACATCAATTGTCACAGATACTTACTTCTACTAATCCAATAGAGTTTTGTGCTTCTGCTTTTGCTGCTTTTAGTCTTGCAGTTCATGAATACATCTTCCATTGCTTCCTGAAATTTTCATTCGTTTATCTACTTTTAATGCTACCACATGTCTTTTCTCATTTTATCACCAGGCTTCATTTTTTTTATTTTCTTATTGTTGATTCTGTATCCTTGTCTGTTTACTCTAGCTTTGTGCCCATCTTTGCATTAGAGCTCAATTATCTGCAGCTCTGATTTGGTTGTATTCTACATCTCATGTCTGCCTCCTTCATCTTATGTTTTCACTTTACCTTTTTTTTATGGAAACTTCATATCTGAAGCTTTTTTTAGCTATAATTTCTGACTCTGGTTCATCAAATTTCTGCTTTGAATTAATAGAATTTGTGTTGGTCTTTTGGATTAGGTTGATGGGGTGTTTTTTTGGTTTAATGGGTTTTAACTGGGTTTTTTTATTGTTTTAGGGTTTTGTTGTTTTGGGTTTTTGAGGTTTTTGTTTGTTTGGTTAATTGTTTCACCAGCCTTCCAAGTTTTGTTTTCTACTTCTCCTCTAAGTAAGATTTTGGGTTTTTTATAATAGGTCAGCTGCTGTAGTTAATAGCACATAGGAAGTAATGCTAATCTATTAAAATAAAGATCACATAGAGCAGATCTCTATCACATCTAGTCCTTAATTTCAAGTCATTTTCAAACCAGGAACTACAAATAAAACAGCAGGCAGTGAAAAAGGATGTGAAGGGAACTGTGGAGCAAAGTCAAGCCCACCACAGTAGAATCACTGCTACAAGAATATCGATAGATGCCATTGGCAGAGATTTCAAAAGACTTTATCTTTCCCCTATAAGCAAGCAAAAACGAAGGTGGTATGTTCTGTTTTTTGAAAATTTTCTAAAAATAAAGCAGAGTATGATAAACCGAGGAATTTTAAGTAACGGCTCCTCCTCTCAAAGCTCATTGCAATGAACTTAGGGTTTTACAGATCAAGGTCATTTTGAATGCTGGTGATGCTGGAGGTGGGGAGCAGTCAGAAAGGAAACAAGATAATCATCTTATGGGACACAGGGAACAAGGCTCCTTGAACCGTGAAGCTTGACTGAGCAGCAGATGTTGGTTTATCTGAGACGCTGAGCTGCCTGCTGTTTGTTTACCCTACTCTTCTCAAGGAATCTGCACTTTGTGCTTATTTTCTGTAAATAAACAAGATAAACATGATATACCTGACTTCTATTTTTCATCTTAAGAGCAATGACTTGCCAGGATGTATTGGCTAACTGCTTCAGCAAAGTGGGTAATAGTATGAATTTGTAGTATAAATTTAGAGGAGGTGACAAAGTTGATTTGAAAGATAGAATACAGTAGATGAGACCCGTAAACCAGTGTCCTACATTCACATGGCTTTTGAAACTAGCCTGTCTCTAGTTAGCTATTTAATATTTTTCAACAATATAAATTTATTCAAAAAGAAAGGTCTAGAGACCCACTTAAAATCAAGCTTCCTACCCTAAAGAAATTGTAAATAGGGAGAAAAATTCTGCTCCTGTATAACAAAAGGGGTGATTTTCAAATAGGCATATGAAAAAAAAATATTCATGGGGCTTTGAACTAATGTGATTTAAAGTTGCTTAAAGGTACTGTCGCATTTGTCTTGTATCTTTCACATGTCCAAACATTTAATACATCATCATGAAGAATTTTAAAAGCAAAACAGTCAAATACAAACTCATTAGGATTGCAGGAAGCTGATTTGCATTTTGTCAAACAAAATCACCTTCGTGTACTTGCAGTAAGATTACTCTAGTTTGTCCTAAAGAAGTAAGTGTGCTAGAGTCTGAACAGTAACCAACCTGACTTGAGAAGGTGCTAATATCTTCTCCTGTTGACATGGGTCAGGTAATGAATGTAATTGTTGCTCTGTCACAGTGAGTACTGACTGAAAATTGGAATATATGTTGAGAAGTTTAGGTATTTTAAACAAAAAAAGTACACTTAAGATGAGTTTAATTCAAGCATTGCATTTCAATGAATCAAAAAACTATTTTTCTCTTATGAAATACTGTATTTTTGAAGAGGTATTTTAAGCAGTCAGATTTCTAAGACTGAATGGCTCAACTCAATCAAACTGTTCTTTTTCTAAAATATAATTTCATCACAGAATGGCATGCTCTCATACAATAATTATCTTCAAGCAATGGTAATTTCCAGTTGGTCAGAAAAAAAAATAACTGCCTCTATGATAATTTAAAGTCTCCAATAAACAATTCATTTAGTAGAAGACACTCCCATAGACATATCCCCCTTCCACTTGATTTAATTGTTGTCCCTTTGAGTTGTGAATTGACAATTATGTCAAGTAATTATCTGCCCATTCCCATTAGCAATTAGGTGGTCCTTGTCTTATATAAGTGAGTTGTCCTGCACTGCTCTCACTCATTTTTGAGGTCTATAACTATGAATGTAGATAGGCAAAAATGCTAGCCTTGTGATTAATCAGAGGCAAGCAAGGAGATATGAAAGGGAAATATTCATTGGAAAGGGAACAGGACCTTTCAGATCATTAATGTTAAATGGTAGCTTTGTCTGAGCGAGGATAAAAAGGCTGAACACATCCTTTAGGACTTGCTCTTCTAGGATAAGCAGTAAAAAAAAAAGTCAAGATACATAATGTTTTTCCCTGCTGACCGTTGTTTGCTGTTTCCATTTCATTGTTCGACATTGTTTTCATTTTTTAAATTAAAAAACAACTTTATATCCATAATGTTACATCTCCTTTCATTTTAAGTAGGAAAATAATTCCTCTTAAATTCTTTAAAATCCCTGATTTTCTGTGCTTTGATACTGTACTAGAGACTTACTGCTGAAAGCCATAAGCAACAATCGAAGAAGCTGCTTTATTCTGACAAGAAATTAATGAATTGCCTTCTCATTAAAAAAATAATCTTAAAAGCCACTGTTGAAAGTATTTTGCAGCTTTTTGTCAGTTACCTTTTGTTGTTTTGTCGTACTTTTTGTACAGACTTCAGAGGCAGGGTCATGCAAATCTCATGAAGTTCAACAAGGCCAAGGGGAAGGTCTGCAGCAGCACAAACACAGGCTGGGTGGTGAATGGATAGGGCCATGAAGATGTCTAGAGCAACACAGGCTGAGAGGACATAGGCTGTTCAGCCTGGGGAAGAGTAGGCTCCAGAGAGACAGAGAACCCTTGCAGTACGTTAAGGAAGCTACAAGAGACCTGGAGATGGAGAGTTTTACAGGGATAAGACAAGGGAGAATCACTTGAAACTGAGAGACGGTAGATTTAGATTGGATACTAGGAAGAAATTGTTTACTGTGGGGGTGGTGAGACACTGGAACAGGTTTTCCAGAGAAGCTGTGGGTGCCCAATCCCTGAAAGTGTTCAAGGCCAGGCTGAAAGGAGCACTGATCAGTCTGGTCTAGTGTGAGGTGTACCTGCCCATAGCAGCGAGGTTGAAACAAGATAACCTTTAGGGAGCCATCCATCCCATACCTTTCTGTGATTTACTCTATGATTCTCTGGTCAAGAAACCAACAAGTGATCTGGTCTCAGAGCACTAAAATTCCATCTCCTGCTTTGTAGGAGATGTTAAGAGCTCATTTTTTCCCCGTGCTACTTGCTCTGTGGTATGTAAGCTGAACTTCTGACCTTTCTGTCCAGGGTCTGTGAAGGTCAATGTCTGTTCAAGATTTTAGTTTGGAGACATAAGAAGATTACAGATGCATAGTTGTGTTGGTTACAGTTTCTAATATTTCAATGAATAAAAGCAATTTCACAAAGTCATGCAATATTTGTTGCTGATAAATGCTATTTCACAATTCTTAAAAGAAAAAAAGATGCCTCATGTCTCTGACATCATATGTGTGTATATATATATATGTATATAAAGACTAGATTTCTTTTCAGAGCCTCATTCTAGTGCAGCCATTTTAGTGAGTGAAAAATATAGCCATTCTATTTTTAACTTTTTATTAAAAGTCACAAATTTAATTTCAAAAATTGTATATAGCTATAATAGAGACATAAATGGTTAAAACATCTAAGTTTCTACATAGCAAACAGCAATAGGATAATAACAGATTCATTTGATGCTGAATAACCTTCTTGAAAACAGAATATCCTAAGACACTCTACACTGTGCCTGTGAGTGTCAGGTGAAGGCTATTTTTAAGTTTATAAAAATTTTTGCCCTATTGAGATGGATTTAATCATCCACTGCTGATTGGATTAAGCAGCTATTTACTTAGAATAAAACATAGAACTTGAACTTCTGTTCAAGTTGAGAAGGAAGGGATGCTTCTTTTACTTGTTATGTCATAAGATGAGTTGCAAAGACCCCAGAAAAGCCATGTGTATAAATAAATATAAAACACTTCAAGAAGGGATTTTACTGTTGAAGGTGCTCATTGTTTTCCATTGTTTACTCTCTCCAGAATTTCTGAGTGGCTGCAGATTCAGAGGTCAGTGTGGATGGAAGGTAGTTGTGAGATGCCCACATCCCTTGCAGACCCAGAGCATTAGCCACATGTTGGTTCATAGCACTGTCTGCCTTCCTTAACAGTGTCACTAAAAGAACCCATTTGTCCCTGCACAGCTTGGCTGAGGACTACTCACCCTCCAGCTTAGGCATCCAGTCTCTCCCTGTCTTCTGGAGGTTTCTCTTCTGATTTCTGATAACCATCTTCAGGCCTGCCATATGCTGGTGACAACATGCCTCACTGCAGAGAAGAGACGTCACAGACAGACCTTTGCCTTCTCAATTTGTAGGTTCCCCAGGGATGATGACAACAGGGAGATGGGGAATGAGAGATGTCTGTGTTGGCACGTCTGGGTGAGAGACAGTAAATTTTGTGGTTTCTGCAAAAATAAGGTAGTTGTTCCTCTGTTTTTTTACAGGATTTATATTAGCTGTAGCTTAAACTCAGTCTTAAAGTTGCTTTTCTAAGTACTATGTGGATCATAGTATCTTTTAAAAATATTTCTTAACTGTTGCATATTTTTATCTTCAAAAATAATAAAATATGCAAATTTTAGTTGCTCTGAGTCATTAGACAAATTGCCATTTCTTTTTCTTATCCTACAGCTTGAGATTATAGCATCCTCTGTGGCTTATTTCTTGGATTAAATATATGACTTTAAATGGAGGGAAAAATGATAAATTTCCCAAGAAGTCTTAAGATTTGCTGTACACTTACCCAGAAGCCAAACAATTTTTCTTCCTTATAGATGACAACTTTCATAAATCTTTTGCAGATAGACACATGAAAATATAAGTTGTGTTTCATGCATACTGTTATAGCCACAGGTTGCTAGTAAAAAAATTGTTTCAGTTCAACTGGCTGAAACTTTGTGCCTTCTTCAATAATAGAAGTTTTCTCTCTGCTCTACCTGTGATGCTGGCAAGCCCAAAAGCTAGGATCTAGCATTTGGGTTTGTTTGTCTCTCTCCTTTTGAAAGGAGGGTGGTAAAGTATATATATATATAAATATATATATATATATATATACACAACACTGTGGTCGCAAGTGCTGTCAAAAAACACAAGATACATAGAGAAAAAGCAGCACCTGCTTCAGTCAGCTTCATGATCTATTAAGAATCCCTTTTTTCCTGCTCAGAAGTGGCAGACAGGCTTGACCCTTAGTTTCTGTATGTCATCTCTCATACATTTTAAAATTCATTATCATCTTGGATACGTTTTTCAAAACCACTAATGGCTAGTGTGCTATCATCAAAGATTGTATTTCTCAGCAGCCACTGAAGTGAAGGATTTTCTGCACATCTGAATGTTCACCATTTCTTTTACAAAAGGTGTTAGGGTTCTGTTGTTCCTTCTTTCTCTTTCTGTCTCAGTGTTTTTTCCTCTCTTGTTTCCACCTGCCCTCCAGCTGCAGCTGCTGTATCCTGGGGCCTGATTTCATTTTGTAATGATTATTTCAGAGCCTCTGTGATCCCTAGTCTCTGCAGACAAAGTTTTCTCTGTCATGTTGCTTATTTACCCACTCATCTGAAATCCTAGAGAGTAAAAGACGTGGAATAATGCATCATACAGAAAGAAATTATTCATGTTCCCGCTTTGCATACTCTTACCAAAATATTGTCTATTTTATTAACAATGCAAGTAATTCCAGTAGATATTACTGTATCAAAAATGCTGGTAGTAATGGACCTAATATTCTATTTATTGCCTTTTAACTTAGCACTTGTATTTAAATGACAGTAGTCCCATATTTTATTGTCCCTTACCACATACTTTTATACTCCAGCAAACATTTGCATTGTGCTATAAAATGTAGGTGATATCAGATTTTTCTCTTTATAGTTTAAAAAAATAAGAAAAATAGTTCAATTAGATTTTATTTTTGTTTCAAAAAATAAACATCTATCTGCAGTGTATAGATACATATATTTTTATGTTTTTATATGTATAAATTGGGTTTGATCTGTTGTCTTCACTGAAGTCAAGGAAGCCAGTTTGATTAAGTGACAGAAGCCAGCTCTGTATGACACAGTGTGGGTATGTGTATTTGCTCTGTGACCTGCAAAATAGCCAATCGGGAATAATATAAAATACAACAAACTTATATAATTTGGAACAATGCTTTCCTTAGTGAAGGAGCAAAGAAATGAAATTATTAAAACAGCTAGAATAAAGCTTATTGCACAAATAAGTAGCTTATATGTCAAAAATATATGAATAATCAGAGAATAGTTTATGTGCTATATAGCTGTACACTGATAGATAGACAAACCCCCTTTCAGAGCCTGTTTCTAGCCCAAATTATTCATCATCCATGGTTTTAAGGAAAGCCTATAAAATACAAGAAAATTTAACACTGACAAAAATGCTCTGCCCTGCCACATTGTAAGGTCAGAGCAGGCACTCACATTGTTGAAAAGTGCCTCTGTTACAGATGATACAAATGGAACTGCCCCTCTTGGCTCTTTAAGGCTCCTGCAGCCTCTGATTCTCATTATCTTCACCTACTCTTAGCCTCATTGGTCATCAAAGCGTCTTCTTTGACTTCCTTTACTAGCACTTTGTAAAATTATGTTCAAGTGCATGTTCTCTATTTACCTCCTCTTTTTTTTTTCTTTTCCTTTTCCTTCATCATTTAGAAGAGTGCCTTGAAAACTGGTCTCTTGGGGATGTTCCTAGGCTCCCTGGACAGTTGTTTTTATTAAATGACTTCACTACTTTTAGACATAAAGTGTGATTTTTTTTCTCCTTTCCAAATTGCTCGTGGGAGTGCAAGGAAGAGAATATTTTTATTAATTTCCTCTTTGAAGTACTTATGTACTATGAGTACCAATGTAGTACTTATGAGTATATTGGTGAAGGCTGTCATCATCTGAAGAGGCTGATCGGGAAATCGAGAGCTTGATGTTTCCAGGCTATTTCCTGTTAATATGTCCATAATATTTATATTTAATTGGTTGACAGCCTTTCAGTTGGGTGGCAACCAGCCCAGCAGTGATCTTGAAACTTTTGGTGAATGGCCATGGTGAATACATGTGCAGGTTTGATGTGAGTTGGACTTGATCAACAGTGGGACTCAGAGGTCTTAGCGGTTTTTCCAACTTTAAAGATTCTATGAAGGACCTATTAAGAAAGAGCCCATTGTGCCATAACCCTTTCCACTCCATACCACATCCATGTGGAAAAATGAAAAACATCCAGGATAAACTGGATGACTGGCATACCAGTGTTCTCCCTGGGGGTTTACCCAGCTAAGGAGCTTCACAGTTCAACTCTTTTCAAAAAAAGACAATTTTGTTTTACCAAAAGCCACCAGGAGGAACAGGAAAAGCATCTGATTAGGAAATATTAAGCTATGTCGAGATTAGTATTTAAATATTGGTAGATATTAGGCATAAAATATGGCATATACACTGATTTTTAGGATTGGACTTTCTGAGTAAGCATGAGATATTCTGAGTAACAACTGCTTCTGGAGAAAGTTGTTAGATATGTTTCTAGGAGAAAATAATCTGTCTCTTCTGAGACCCAGTTAAGGAAAAGGTGGCACTGTTGGTGTTACTGGGTATCTGTCAGAGCTGAATAAAACTCTTTGGCTTTTTTGTAAAAGAAAACATTTGGGTATATATTTACATTGTTCTTGTGGCTTAGGAGCAGTGTTCTACAATTTAGTGTTCTCACTGTAAACCATCTTGCACTTCCCCTCTACCCCCTCCAACTGGAGGCACAAAAGGGAAAGATTATGGGTTGAGATAAAAACTATTTACTGTAAAGAGCAAGACAAGAAAACAAAGACTAACCACCAAAATATTAATAACAGAAGGGTAACAAAAAGAAACTAATTACACAGAAAGCCTCTGACAAAAAAAAAAAAGACAGACTATTCAATCAGCCCTGTTTTCTCAACACAAAGGAATCCCTTCTCCACAGAAAAAAGTCTCTTTCCCCTGCCTCTGGCAATGATAAGAGGTGCTGTAGAACAACATCAGGGTCCTGGCCATGGCCCCTCATGGCTATTATGAAAAAATTAACCTGGCCAGAACCAGGACAATAATTCTTCATGAGAACTGTTTTAAAATTACTTATGAATTATAACTTTCAAACTAGAATATGCATCTTCAGTGTTTTTATTCCTCCTTTTTTGCAAACAGCTCTACTACTCATACGCTCTTTTACTAATAAGCTTTCTGTGTAAATAAGCAGGGCCCCAAAAAGCCAGTTTGCTACAGAAGAAGGTAAGAAGAGCAAACTAAAGGTTATTTCAACATTCCAGTGGGAATGTTATGCCCCAAATAACATAATATATTCATGCACAAAATGTCTACAAAGGTCTATTTTTTAAGAAGGCAATGTCAAGTTGTATAATTTTATAAAGTTTTTTTTTACAAAACTGAGCTGGTTTTTTTGCATGTTGTTAAAGTATTGAAGTGTAAGCTTTAGATGGGAAATAACAGAATGGACAAATAAACATTTACTAGGTTTGCTTAATTAGTGGTAAATTTCTAAAACATAAAATCAGTTTCACCTTTGTATTTATTTCTACATGTACATCATGGTGGTAATGCATAATTAAACTGTAATATGTTTATTCCTTTTTGCATTGTTAAGTAGTAAAAAAAAAAGTTAGAAACAGTTTTCTGTTTGACAGATGCGCTATCCTTTGTAGTTCAAAGTGTGAAACTTACACATCAGGGTCAAAAAGTATGCAGAAATCAATAATCTGAACTTCTGCTGTGATTTAAATAAAATAGAAACTTATCCCTTTTCCATGGAGTGGGGGAGAAAAGTAATTTGGTAGAAATAATGAGAATGTTCTTTACTATATAGAAACTTTAGTATTACCATAAATAAATAGAAAAATTTTGCATACAAAAATCAGACTAAAGAAACCCATTT
The DNA here is from genome assembly GCA_035048155.1 of Cinnycerthia olivascens. NCBI lineage: Eukaryota > Metazoa > Chordata > Aves > Passeriformes > Certhiidae > Cinnycerthia > Cinnycerthia olivascens. The sequence goes on along the minus strand of JAWWMU010000106.1, from coordinate 53,706,990 downwards.
ATTTCTTGTGAATTGTGTACTTCTAGTAGTTTGTTTAAAATAAAATATGGTAAAATGGGATGAAAGATACACCTCATCTGAGCTCTTTGATCAGACTGATACTTCGAAGACTAGCAAGAAAGCGAGGTTTGTAACCTCTTCAGCAAGTGTTGTCATGCTTTTTGTTCTAAGAAGGGGCAGTCTTATGTGTACCGCTTTCTACGTGCAGGAAATAGAAAAGCTATCAAATAAGTAAAAACTAAAATGTGAAATGTTTAAGCAACGTTTAATGCAGTAGATGGAGAAGAAAGAAGATTTAAATAGCTAATAAAATCCAAAGTCTAGGGGTCAGGCCATAGCTTCCTCTAAATAGTGTCTCTCACCAGTAATAGCTCCTCTAACTTGGCTTGAAGAAACTGTGCCTCATCTTCACTTAAATTACAATATACAGGCTCTTAATATGACCCAAAGTACAACAAAATTTGGTTCATGACCTTTGGAAATATCTTGTGGTAAATTCATTGAGGTATTTTAGGAGGAATTAGCAGCTTTGATAAATTACAGCAATCCCTGGAGGGGTCCCCAAGTGGGCAAGTAGGAGGAAAAATTGACATTAAATATTTTTTTAATGGAAATTTTATAGAATAAGAGAAAGACTTAAATCCAAACACATTTCTATGAGAACAAAGGATGGAATTAAATCACAAAATGTAAATACTATGGGACTTCCATCCCAAAGCCTGATGCTGGCATGTGTGATGTTGAGCTATGAAAACCTGTAGAGCAAGTAGTACCCACCCAGGGAAAACACCCATGATATAAAAGGCCAAATGGGGGTCAATACCATTAATAGATCACTTTCCTCAGAGCTATTTCCAGGCCATGTATTTGAAGCAGATTAATAGACAAGTCTAGATTTTTTCAGTAAGCAATTTGGATGAAGCTTGATTCCCCTTGAACAGAAAGACAAAAGACCTGACACAATTCACTGACTGTGATTCAGTGTCGTAGGTTGGCATTGTTTCAATTCAGTCAATGAGAAATTGTTATGTTTTTGGTAAAAACACATTCTTAAGACAAAAAAAAAAAAAAACAAAAAAAACCCGAGGGTAGCCCTCTTGACTTCCGGCCTTGGGAGGAGGTGGCAGGTCCGGGCCGAGCAGGGTCCAGGCCATCCTGTTCAGCCCAGCATGGCCGGGTCTGGGCTGATCTAGTCTCTCTGGCCTGGCTGATATTTTCTGTTCCTGGAGGGGTGGTGAGGAAGCTGTCGAGCCCTTCACCAGGGAGTCCGCCGGGCCCCGTCCTGGGGGCCAGCCAGGCCCCCTTCTCAGCAAGGCTTGCTGCTCTCTTTTCTAGCAAAGCCACCGAACTATGCTGGCCAGAAGCTATATCGGCACTGAAGGCAACTATGCGGCAGAGACCAGTGCCGGGGCTGGCCCTGAGGCCAGGAGGGGCTCCGAGAAGAGGAGCAGCCCTGACATGGAGAGTGGCCACGTGGCCGGGGATCACAGCAGACAGAACGGTGCTGGGCAGCCACAGCTACCTCAGCACAGCTTACAATGAACTTCATCTGCCCAGATACCTTGAGCCAACTTTACTGCAACTTTACTGTAAAAAGACAAAAACATTGGCTGCAGTTTTTTTTTTAGTCTCAGAGCCTCAGCAAAGCCAAGATGTATGATACTAGCAGAAAACCACATGGCCAGCAGAGAGACACAGTGAGCTACGTTCTGGATGCAGAGCTTGGATCAAATAAAACTTTTAGACATTGTAAGACTCTATAAAAAGTGTTTCAATCGATGATAAAACTTAAGTCCTGAAGTCAGTAATGTCGGGCTAGTTCGGCCTGGCTTCCAAGAGCCTCATCCTGTCCAGGGAGTCTCCCAGACGATCAGGGATGCCTGCAGGCAGAGTCCTTAGAGCAACAGGTTCTGAGAAATGTAGCTTTACTAGCCGACTGGTTCAAGTAAAAGAGTGAGAAGAGGCCTTTTGTCATGAAGTTCCAGCCCAAGTTTACTGTCACCGAAGGAGTCAGGAACAAAAGACCCTAAGCACCGTCACGCGGGGGGGTTTATAGGGTGACATTCCGACACGCCCAGGGGGTCTGTGGTTTCCAGGATTGGGTTCAGGGAAGATTGACACAGAGCATGCTAGAATGGAGGGAGGGGAAACTAGGAATATATCAACTGAATATAACAGCGAGACCTTGATATAAAAGTACATAAATAATCATTGAACCCATACACCACCACAAGTAAAGAAAAAGTTTAATTCTAGATGAAAGGATTGAAGACAATGCTTTGAGCTTAGATTTAAATTTTTTTGTGAAGCTATGGTAAAAATACATATTTGATATATCAGACTTTGTTTATTTTCTTTGTGACTTATAGAAATATTTCGGGGGAAAGCAGCAATTTTAGTACAACTGTGAGCTGAAATACTAGTAGTTGAAACAAATAGCTATTACTGTGATTTAACAAGAAACTTAAAGAGAAATGAGAGATTAAAAAGATAGTAAGAAAAACTTTTGTTTCCAGAGATAGATGAAGAAAAAACTGTAGTATACTAAAGTAGCTAATTCTTAAAAATAACACCCCAATAATTGATATAGTTTATGAAAGCAGCTGTGTAAAAGCTGCAAAACATGGGAAACACTTTGGCACTGTGAATAAGATTTTAAAATTAAACCTGTTTTCTTGTGGAAAAGTCTCCATCAGCGAACTAAGAAAAAGACTATTTGAAAGGTAGTAGACTGACTGAAAGTCGTAGGTTTTATCTTTGCATTATCAGCAGAAAAAAAAAGTGTTCTGAAAGTTTATTCTGATTTTCTTACTGTTTTTCCCCTTTAGTTCTATTAATAAAGTTTTCTTTGTATATTTTCAAGTTTGAATCCCCTTTGCTTTCTTTCCTTTGAATCCTATTTCATGACAGAAAGTAAACCTGCAACATTAATTGGTGCGTTAGCCAGGAAACACCAAACTAACCCCACGACATTCAGATTCTCTTCATTGCAGAAATTGATAACAGGAGGTGCAAAGAAGACAGACCGCTCAAGCAGGGAGGGAACAAGTAATGTGAAGACTATGACATTTTATTCTCCTGCTAAACTCCTTTAAAAAACCTGCCATTTCGTTCTTGCAAATAGGGACTATAGCTGTGTGTAGCAACATGGTACGTACTCAAAATTTTACATGAATGCAATAAACAACTGACAACCTGACCTGTGTTATTTTCTAGTTATTGAAGTTCTGGCTGCAGGCTGTTGGAGGCAAAGATTTTAACTATAAATAGTTTGAAAATATAGGAGAAAACTTCTAGAAATTGTGTTCCAGAAAATACATGCTTGATTTTTCTATTCTTTATGTCAGTCTTATAAAATTTTTTTTTTTCACTCTCAGTTTTTATGCTTTAATTCAAATTTCTAACTCTTCTCATAAGTGGAAGCTAAATATTTTTATCTCAATTTACCTAATATTTAATAGACCTGTGAAAACACAGACATTTATATATATAAGCTCTTTACAGATCTCCATATATTTGAAAGTTATTTAAAATTTGGTGACAAGTATTTAATGATTTTAAAATACAATAACCTTGATTATTCATTACAATAAATAATATTTTTTCCCAAAAAACAACCTTTTCTCTTTTATGAAGTACTTAGTACTTCTGTTTAAAGGTAAAATGCTAAAAGGGCAGTTTACAGAATGAACTGTAAATGTCTGTTAAAATCCAGTTTGAATTTTTATGTAACTGTGGTTCATTAACACTGAAAGCAATTTAGCACCTCATGTACTGTCCCAAGTGCGAAATTCTTCTATTCTGCCTGTAACATATCAGATGGGCCAGAGCAATAGAGGCTTCCCTGTAAGACAGTGGATGACTTGAGTCAGGAGCTGAGCAAGTACTGAAGTGTTCTAAGGAGAGAGAGAAAGAGACTAAATACCATCCTATGAAAGAAAAAAAAAATCTGAAGATATCTGACAAAGGAAATCAAGGGGAAAAAAAGCTTTTTATGTATACCAGTACATTTGAAACAGATGTTAAACATTCAGGACCAGATATCTTGAGTAATCTCTAATTTGAGATCAAATTATAACAGAAATCAGGAGTCCCAAAATGAGGAAAGGATTCTCAGAAAGAAATTTTTCTGTACATAAAATACAAATGCATATTTAGCAGGCTGAGGAAGGCAACCAAGATAGGCCATATGTTTCGTGGGGAGAAATGTTAATGCATTGCATAAGTAAATCTTAAAACTCCTATGAGCATATAGAAATCAACAAGACTAAACACTCAAAGAGAAGTCTAAATAATAAATTGGAATTTCCTCAAAAGAAACAGGATGAAAAATTATTCAGGATAAAGAAAAAAATCAGATTTAAGCAGTGTCTGATGTTTAGACAAAGAAGAAGCAAAACCATCTTCTAGAAAAGTCAATAGAGGATGATTGCATCTAAAATTAAGCTAATGATGCAGTTTTGGACAACAAGTAAAAGGAGGGCTCTGCGTGAAATTTATTCAAAGAATTATGTATGAGAACTGGAACATCAGCTTACATACTAGTGAAACCTCTATAAGTTATAAAATAAAACCTGGTGCACAACCTTGTATGCTAGCAGCAACAAAAGCTTTGAAGCAGAGTTAGTTGTGTTAGAACAGGGAATGTTTGAAGAGGCAAGCAAGAGAATGATTCCCAGTATACATTTGTATGAAAGAAGGTTTAAAAAAAGCAAGCAAAGTTGTATCAAAATGTTCTTTTGATGAAATAAGAGTAACAAGCTTCTGAATAATTTTTTTTTTCCATCTATAAGTAGCATCAGTAGAAAACCAGGGCTTTTGGATGTCAAATTTTAGTGTTTACTAAATTAGACACATTAAATATTGATATTTATGATAGTTAAAAGACTACATTCAGTGATTATGAGATTAAATGGTCTTCTGAAGAATAGGATAATAGTATTTTACTTCAAGTCCAGGGTGTCCAAGCTCAATAGTGTTAAGGATATTGCTGTAGAAAATGACAGAAGAATGCTTTAAAAAGCTGAAAAAAAAATTAGATTCCAATTTGCCATTTCTGAATTTCAGAGCAACATCCTTTAAATTTGATCTGTCACCAACTGAAACAGGATTTGACAGAAAACTTACAGCTAGACATTTTGATTGTATAACCTCTTCTTTTAACTTAGAAGTAAGTTAGAAAAAGACAAAAAAGAAACAGTGTACTTGGGGAATGGAAGCTATCATGCAGCCTGCACATCTGTGGGATAACCATCTCCAGGTGGGTCTGGAGATGACTCTTCCTTTTCAGGAAAAAATTGAAGGAGTAAGAGGTAAATTCTGAAAATATAAGTGCAGAAACAGAAGCAGCTGCAGAGAATTTGGTAAAAGAAGGCACAGTACTGCAATAGTTGAAGAACTGAAAATGAGAAGAGTTCTAGAGGTTCCTTCAGGAGACCAGAGGAAGAATACAAAAGGACCTCTTGCAGAGAATGGTTGCCAAAGAATTTCTTCTATATGGGCATCAAGAGGAAGCAGTTAATACAGAATTTGTCTTGAATGCAGCTTTGAGCATGTCCCTTGAGAAGAAGGGAGGAATAATGATATTTGGGGCAATCTGCAACCACATAGACTTTCATGGCTGAGCCTGCAGAAAATGAAACAATGGAATAAGCACACTGTTAAAGGGTGTTGGGAAGACTCCATGGCTAGAAAAGTTTAAGGGGAAGTTATGAAACACATATCAAGAAAGATGTTGATGTTGTAGGTGTCTCTGGAGGGTGACCTTGCCCAGGAAAGGGAGGTTGGAACTAGATCTTTAAGGTCCCTTCTAACTCAAACTATCTTATGATTCTAAGTGTATGTAGGTCTGAAGATGTTTTTCAACAAGTTTCTTACACATCTTCTCCAGGAGTAGTTTCAAGTGTTAGAATGAGTGGGATCATGCTATTGTTTAGAAATTAGAATGTAACAGGAGACTTTTCAAAGTAGCAAGGGTTCTCTGAAAGCATCGGAGTTCATTGAACGTTACCAGGTATTTTATCCAGATGGCACAGTGCAGAAAAGTCTTGCTGTGCACAGCTCTGTGTACCCTCAAAGGGTGCAATTCATATCCTACTAGCTAACACTCCAGGGAAGAGACACAAAAACTGGATAAGAAAACATGCTTTTATTCCTGTTTTACAGAAAGCACATAAAGAGGTAAAAATCACTGGCTGTGGTCATACAAAAAGCATGTAATAATTTGAAGCCATGTAGGAACTAATTCAGTACCTTCTGCCACAGCACCCTTCCTTTCTTTAGTAGTGTTGCATGTCTCTGTGATGTAATAAATTAAGATGTATTTTCTAAGGTCTCCGCTAGGATATGCTGTCTTTCCCACATAAAAAAGAGAGTCTTTCATTTAGCAGTTTGGGACAGTGTTCAGTGAAATCCTGCAGCTGGTTAAAATGGGCTACTATCAGTTGCAGATCCAGATGATCTAAAACTAAGCCCATCAGAGGCCATTTGATTCTTCTTCCACCACATTTTGGGAATAGATGTTGTGAGAGACTAGACTGAGCAAAAGGAATGGATCATTCAGCAGTCAGTCACAGCCACTGTGTGTGCCTGTGTATGTTACATTTGGTTGACAGACTGCAAACCTCATTAGAAGCAGTAATGAGAGGAGCAAAACAAGAATCAAGAATTTTCCTTTTTGAGAGGTGTTACCTATGATATTTTCTAAAGCTGACTTTTGAATAGTAAGATGACGGACAGTGAATCACTTAAAAACAAACCTTGTTTAGGTCTTTAGCTTGTGTAATAGGATCTCTCTTAACAGAACTCCTTGTTAACTCATTAAGGAAACTCAAGACTGGGGAATGAAAATGGCTTTGCATATTTTCAGAAGACAAGATGATGCATTGAGTCATCTCACAAGCAGGTATATTTATTCCATTGATTCTTTAGAAGGCATTCTGTGGATTTTATGACTTCTACTTTTCTCTCTCACTTCCTTCAATCTGTAATTAATTTCAGGAAATGTTTGCCATGCATCATTATCATTTGGTACAACACAAGACAGCTTCAGAAGCCTGGCTCTTGCAGACACGAAAGAAGGATTTTTTTTTAGCATATAGTGGGTACATGAAACATCAGGAAGACTATTCCTGACTTTTGTGCAGTGTCAACAACCTCTTGTTATTAAAGACAAGAAATGAGAAGGAGGAAAGACAAGAACTGAGAAGGAGGAAAAAGTGCATATATGCAATGGAAGAGAGAAGTGGGGACAGGGGATGGAGAAAGTATTTCTTTAAAGAAAATAACCCTGTCCTTTCTATGCTGTTATATTTGAATGTGTATACAAATAGACACACTTCTAAATGTACAACGCTTACTAACAGTGAGAGATTAAAAATGTTTGATTCTGATATATTACTGGGTGAATTTTGCAGCAAATTATGTTAAAAAATTATTAGATATATGCTGTCAGAGTGTTGGATTATTCTAACAGTGGAAAAATAAATTTCAGCAAAGATAACTAAGAAATTTAAGGAGTCAGAAAGCTATGGTGCTCATTAAAAAGAAACTTGCTCTTTCCAAGGTTAGGAATGAAACAGATGAGGACTTCAAGGAAATAGTACTGTAATAAGGAATCATTTAATGAGAATATATGTCACACCATGTTGGATAGCAAGTTGCAGTGAAGTGACTTTGCTTGGATTTGAAAAGGAAGGAAAAACATTGATTAAGGGGCATATGAAATATTTATTTATGAGTATTTTTCTCATGTATTCTCTTACTGTAAGTCTATATGAGGCGATTCTGCACTGTGAACACAAATGGACTCAGTAAAAGGGGCTTTGCAGACCACCCTTACTGAAAGTATTTACCAGGTAGAAAGATGTTCTTGGTTTTGCTTCACAAAATCATAAGGAGGAGTTGATTGATTTTTGTTTTGATTATTTTTAAGATACACTTTCAGAGAGTATGTTCTTCCACTCTGGAGGAAAAAGGCAATGTACATCCATCTAAAACTGAAACAGTGAATAGCCCAAACTTTCAAAACTCTGAAACTCAAAGTCTCAGTGCAGATTTTTATTCCCTCAGCAAGCAGACACCTCTGTTCTGACTCTGCAGCACAGTTTCTTTATTCCCCCTGCCATCCTATTAACCACACTGAATTTATCTCTCTTGAACCTTTGTGATTAGAGTTGTGTTTTCAATTCTAGAAAAACTCTTCACAGGGATTTGTAAGGAAGTATTAATTTCATCCATCTTTACTAAAATTACTTTGTCTGGTAAATATTAGCTGTTTCTTTAATGACCACATCAGATTGGTGTCTCTTGCTTTTCCAAACTGTCTCTGCATCCACTAGAAAGTGATGTCTTCTAGGTCTGCAACATATGCACATTTCACTATTAGAGTTAGAAGTATTTGTCTTTCATAAAGGCCATTAAAGAAAAGCTGACCACAGCTTTCTTTAAGACCAGAGATATTCTCCTAACAACTCTCCTCTCCTGTGAAAGTTCCTTACTTACCACACTGTCACTTATCTCTCCTTAACTTCCTAATCCATTTTACAAATGGTTTCCTATTTCCCAATTCCTTTACTCCAGGTTAGTGGTGTGCTTTGTAATCAACTTTGTATTAATAGACTGTTCCATGTACCACACAAGCTTTGTATTTGGTTGTACCCCATTCTCCCCTCCTCCGAGGGCAGGACTGCCACTTTGGAGCTCTTCCCAGGTCCGAGAATGTTCTCTGAGAAGGCCCAAGGTGATAGGTCCTGACACGGGGAATCCTCCTCCATCCTGGGGAGATTGGCAGTGAAAACTATCATTCAGCAGTCAGGTCACCCCCTGAGGTGTCCTGGTTGGTCGACCCCTTGACCCATTCCCTATCCCCACTCCCCCTTAAAAGGTGTTGCACTGAATTGTTCTCCGCTCCACTGGGTAGAAGTTTTGAGGTGAGAAGGTGCCTTGAGGTGCCTTCAGTAAAATCAACACTACTACTTCAGCCAAAGTCACTCCTTTCTTCGTCTCTGTCGTCATGATACACCTGACACAGAGTGCCACACTGGGACCCACCGGGTCGGCTGAATCTGCCAAGCAGGCAGAGGAGCCATACCAAGGCTTGTATCTCGAGGCCAGGATTAGCTGAGCAAGCTATCAGAAAACAGTCCCAAATACATCCAGGAGTTCCCCTGAATGTCTTACTATAATTCAGGCAAACTGGATCTAACACATTTCAGTTGTCTACAGAAATCCAGTATCTTCTCAAAATAAAGTATCATCTGTACCTGGCATGATCTGCCTTCTTTCTCTTCCACATTTCTGCAACAATTATTCTCTTGGGCCTGTCAGTGGTTCTTGAATTCTCCTGAAAGGTAATTACAACTTTTGTTGAGAGCTCCATTTAAGAAAAATCCTCATGATTACATGAAACTGAAATTAAAATATTGAGTAGGGTAGGCATAGAAATGGTTGCACTTCTCCTAGTACATTTTATTGTCTCCTTAACAAACAACTATTGCAGAAACATCAGCATTCAGGCTCTGTTGATGCTCATGCTGGCGCCATGTAATCATTACAATAAACATATTTAGATGAGCACATGACATTATAACAACAATCTCCATTAATAGGAAATGAAGTTTCATGATTCTGCTATGCTTTATCATATTTTTTTTTTGGCTTATTGTTGGAGAAATATGAAAGGACAGGATCATTTTAGTTTCCTAAAAGAGAATAAGGGTTTTATTATTTTCGATCATTTAGGATAATGATTTTTAGCTGTAAGAGAACTGGTGTTAGCCAGTCAAAGGTTTTTCAGAATAAAATGTCCAGCACTAGAAGCAGGTCATCTTAATTAAATAATTATGGCACTAACAGACATGTTGAAATTCTGACTCCAGAGTTTTATGTTTTCCTAAATCTTGCACTGAAATGTTACATTAATTTTGCACAGTACCTTTTGAAAATGTATTCTGTAAAACTTGATAAATAATGTACCGAATATAATTTCTTAAAGTACTGCAGAAGTCTTTGTCTTGGTTTTGAAAAAAAAAACCTCTTTATTTATTTTTTTCAATACTAAGGCTGTCAAGGTGAAAGGAGGAAAAAAAACTAAACATAAAATCTGAGGGTATTCTGTTTCCTCTGTATGAACACACACAGCAACAGAAACAAGTACAAAGCATTAATAAATGAAATTCAGAAGTCATTAGTCATCTGTGATCACTGCATGGAAAAAATTAAATAGAAAACAAATCTGTCTTAGTGGCATGAATGACACATCCATCCAGAATCTGTGTAACAATGAGAACATGTCAACAGACAATAACAGATTAAAAACTCTCACCTTATTTCTACCACTAGCATGGGTTTAGATGTTTTCTTTGTTTTTTTGAACCCAAAATAAGCTCTACCTATTTATTCCTTATAGATCTCAGAAGAAAGTGCCTCTCTTAAACTCCATTATTCCTAGATTTTGGGCTTCTGACAGAAACAGTGCAAGAACAAACAGTATTCAAAAGATCTCATTTTGCCTCCAGCTAAATTCACCAAGTGTCAAGGCAAGTGATTTATTTATTTATAAAGAAAAACCAACTCAGTTTTCAAAGCACTAAGATTAATATTAGGGTAGGGAGGTCGGAAGGGCTGGAGACTAAGTTACCTGCTTGGTTCTTATTTTATTTAGCTTGGTTCCCCTGTTAAATGTGACCCTGTGGCAGTTTAGGGCCCCCACATGGTACACACTTTGAGTGAAAAATAGACCCATTTGGCCACAGTTTCAGGGAATGTTTCTTGAGAGTTTTACACTGCTGAAAGCTTTATTGTTGCCATCTGTGGGAGAAGATCCAAACTTTTAATAAATCCGCTCAATATTTACCTGTTTATTGTCTTCACTTATGTCTACTCTTCCTGTGCAGTTTCAAGCAAAAACATAATGAAAAAAAACCCAGAAAAAATTGCCCCTCATACGTTCTCATAACTAAACGGTAATTTAGAAGTTCCTTCAGTTAAAGTAGCTATCTCAGAGTTGGATTTTTTTTTTTATTTCTTTTTTAAATTTTCCCTTCTGGACTTTTTGGGCTTTTTTCCTAAAATTAAAAATAGTCTACGGAATGAAAAACTTTTCATGTTTTTAATCAATTCAAATTATTTTTCACTTTTTACATGGGCTCAAGGTCTTTCAAAGTCTTTGTGAAAAGCCACAGAGACAAGATATTAATTTGGTGGTATCATACCTTTAAATTAGTAGGCTCAAGTATTAAATTATCAAGGCTCAAAAATCTTTTTTGTAATTATTAAAAATAACATGCTAGGTGCAAAATGTAAGTTTGAGTTCAGTTGGCTATTTTGTCACTCCTTTTCATACAGTTTTGGTAAACAGGCACATCTGTGACAGAGTCAGCTAAAAGCCCCATGTTTCCACAAAAAGTTTTTTTCACAAAAGCAGTTTTCCAAGAGATTTTTTTTTTTAATCCCATCCAAGAATTCTAATAGTGATACAAGCATCACATTTTTGAGATACTTGTGGATCTTGGCCACTATCTTTATATTCATGGTATAAGATTCTTTGAGCTTGGAAAACTCTAAAATGTGGAGCAAAAAAAAGTAGAATTTCCAAGTTTTATTAGAAATTTTTAGTTGGTTGGTTGGTTGGTGTGTGTTTGTAGTTTTCACATCATAATATGAAATGTTTGAGAAACCACTTCAGTATTTAATGGAACTATAACAACCCAGCATTTTTGACATTTTCATTTTATTCATCTAAGACAGATCTCAATATAATATCCACTGTTCAACCTGCCACATTTTAATATTGGATCACACAGGATTGTGAGTTCATAAAATCGTAACTACTTTGTTATTGTTAATTTCTTCAGGAACATGTTCAATGTGTTGATTTTCCGTAGTTAATAGGCTGTTCTTGCAGAATCCAATGTATAGTGAAATAAATAAGTCATTATGGAATGGGAAAACAGTGCTTCTTTTAGGGACTCAGCTGCCTCTGGTCTGTCATCCAAAAAGAAAAAGGACAATTACATTCAGTTTTTTGTGTCAAGCTTGGAGCTGCTGTGAGGAAGTGTCACCCATAAAGCATATTTGCTACCTGGCTGAAACTTCATATGCTGATGGTCTGCATCAGGAAGGGATGAATGCCCTCAAGCAATTCAATCCACAGGCAAAGCTGAAAACGATGACTTTGTATAAGCCCATGTAAGGCAACAGAGAGAGTGGAGTGGCACAAGCCAGCAGGGAATGCCCCAGTCCCCTGTTTGCACTGTACACTGAGCTGCACCAAGGTGGAGCACACAGGAGATGTCCATGGAGTCTGCTGGCACTCACACTGCCCTCTGTGTCCTGCTGCCCCGCAGACAGAACTCTAACTTGAAGTCATAGACTTCTTTTTCTTCTTCCTCCCTCCATGGACTTTACCATTTTAGAAACTGCTGAAAACCTGTAGTTGTCTTTTTACCAGCAGCCCCCAGGCACATGGGAACACAGATTAGAAGCAGGATGTTCCATTACTCCAGGAGCTCACTACACTGCCAGGAGTCTGACTTCAGTTCCTCAAGGTTAAACTGTCATAAGAAGTAAATACAGTTCAGTTCCTCAAGGTTAAACTGTCATAAGTAAATACAGTACAGTTCCCCTTACTCCTTTTTCACTGTGCCTCGTAGTGACCTAATGAGATCACTTGACCAGCCCATAAGAGAGTTACAGAGACAGTCCAGTCTTCAGGCAACCCTAAAGTAAATTCTGTAGCTTAAGTGGAAATAAAAAATCAGGGTCAGGTTTCTCAAAAGACTAAATTTTCCCAGATGATGTAGTACCCATGTTTATAACCTATGGGTTGGACTTTTCCAGGTTTCTGCAACCAGCAACTTAATTTGTTAACAAGTATTTCACAGCAAAAAAACTGTCATTTTCATTGTTAAGCAAAAGTGAGGGACAAAGGTATCCTACACACCTCTTCTGAGTTGATTCAGGTACTCTCTGAAAAGTAAATGATAGCTTTACTTTCAAAAAACCTCTGCAAACTAGCAGTCTTCACCCACTTTGTTAAGCATTCTAGGAGAATTAAACCCCAAAATGAGCAAAATGTTTACAATCCAGTTGGGAGAAAAAAAACACCCTTAGGAAAGAAAGCCAACTATGATAATCTACATCTTCTTATGCTAGCCTGGAACACTCATGCAATAGCTTTGTGGGACAAGCTTGGAAAAATCAATACGCAATATTTCCAATGAAATATCATTGGAAAACTCTTCTCATTTCAGCTCTGGTCTCAGTAAGGTGCTGTAATGTATCTATGAACAATGTTTAGCTTCAATCTCTTTTACAGCCCTTCCAAACAGATGAGCAATTTTTGAGAAGTTACTGTAGAAGATGCACTTTTGCCTCTTCATCAAAAACATGTAAAAATTAAATATATTGCAGTATTTATTGCAATGTATTACAAACTTTCATAGTGATCTGTACAGATGCTTCTTCTTCTCTGTGGCACTGATCTCCAAAAGTGATGATGTAAAAAGCCCCAGGTTTTATGACAGCTTAACTCAGGATACATAACAGTTTCTATATTAATATGTATTTGTTCACCTGTAAACTTGGAATATGAAAAGAAACTCTGTACCTTGTACTATGCTATAAACTTTAAATATTAAGAGAAAAAGGTTCAAGGAGTTATAACTAGGATGTAACAATATTTCTGTAAAATTAATATCCCTTTTTGTCTTTCCCTACCACACAAATCATTCTTTCTGAGTGTTTCATGAATTCTGCATTTGTTAAGTGAATCTAATTATCAACTATGTGAAGACCACTAGAGAAGCAATACATAAACCAGTATGACACAGGTATGTAGATAAACTGGTCACTTAATAGTTAAGTTTGAAAGGAGGATTCCAAGACAAAACATGCATGAATAATAGCTGTGATGCATGGGCCCTCTGTATCTGTAGCAAGCTTTGTGATCCAGTTCTGTCAGCCTAAGCCAAGCAAACACCTCTAATACTGCTCACTGAAGGACATCTGCTGTCCCTGTACCAGTGGTGAAAACCTCAGGAAAATTACAGCAGTGATTCCTCTCCACAGTCCCTGATGGCCTATGGCCCTCACTTCTTCAAGGTGCTGGATGATTCCATCTGTTGCTGCCCGTAGACTTCAAAGCACTATTTCCATGATCAAGGGCTCCAGAGTAAGGCAGTACTCTAATGAAGGAATGACACTAGTGATTACTGCCTTAGGCATGCAGAGCTCTCCAGCCAACTTTGGAAGTTCCCTGGAAAAGTAACAGAAGATACAACAACCAGTCCTGGAAAAAGGTGAACAATTTTTTTGGAAACCATCACTTAATCAGCTTTGATGCTGCAACTGGCAGCATTTCGCTGGCAGGAGGAGATAAAGAAATGAAGCAAAATGGATGACCAGAAATTACATTCATGGAATCATTTAGGGAGGGCATGGTTCAGCCTCCAAAACTACATAGTTTTAATTATGTTTGGTTTCTTAGTGTTGCTTAACCTACGTGTCTCCTTTGTGTACACAGTGTCATTTTAATCCCAAGTGTTGCATGTCCACCCATCCTGTCAGGTTTGAATTATGGCTTTGCTTCCATGGGCAGTGAGAGAGCTCTGCCTGAGATAGTGTCCTCACCTCTGCAGATAAGGTGTGATTGATAGCAGGCCCATGAACAGCACCAACTTTGTGAGACATCAGTTCTGCTTCTGGACAGTAGTTGTGTCAAATAGAAAAAGAGCCCCCAAATCCATGCACTTCCGTCACAGAGACAGCACAGACACGATTGGAGAGGTCTAGATAGCAGGTGGAGAGACACCTGGAGAGGGGAATACTCACAATTCATGCTGTATGTAGCTGACTGGGAATAATGAACAGCAATGCAACTACACAGAAAGTCCTGAGGGGTGACTGAGGATCTGCAGGATTTGAGATCCATTGTTTGGATTACACTGGGTTGCATCTTGAGCAGACAAATTCAAAGCAGCACATGCTTCTTGAATATGGCACAGTCACAGATGCAAAGGACATGGGATGATTTGTAGATTGAAACATCCTATCATGGAAGACATGTCAGGGTGTCTACAAAAGAACCTGCAGACTTCTGAGATGCAGATGTAACTGCTGAACACATTTTTGGGTCACCACTATCAATTTAGAAATATTATCTGTTGGCTCTGGGCTAACCTTCAGGAATGAATGGCCTTACCTGTCCCCTTTTTCCTTCACAGAAGGTTTTCAGTACATCCTCATTCCTTTGATGTAATAAAGGTTGATTTGCCTTTAAGATTTGTATCTATGGCAATAAATTGGAGCTTTCATATTATTCTACTGTCTTGAACCAGTTCTGATGTTTCTATTGTGTGCTCACTTTTGTGGTATTTCTATGGTCTGTTCCAATGTATTCCATATGGACACAAGTTCAGCTTGGGCTCAAAACTTTTGCTTGGGAGTACTATGGTTATGGGCAGCATGCTGCTGAGTCTGAGCAAACCAGCTTGAAATCTATTACCTCCCACTCACTGCTGTCTAACTATATTTACTGGCTTCTAATTTTCTAAAAATGTGGTTGAGTTTACTTGCAACTCCTTACATGTGATCATTAGATATGCCTTCAGATTCACGCAGTGCTCTTAGTGAGAGAGAGTATTGAAGCAAGTCGGCTCAGTTATTTGGCATTGAATGTGTCCCTAAATTAGTAGTTTTAGGAGGGATGAAGGTGAAGTTGAGTCATGAAATGAAGTAACTTAATACAAGGCATACATATTTATGAAGGAAACCAATCCCTGTGAGAATAAATAAAACATACATAGTGTCCTTCTCAATTCAGGCTTAATAGCAACCTTAGTAGCATGCAAGTCACATTAATACCTTCTGCAATGAAATGCTTTTGATGTTTTCTGTATAACACAACAGTATTAGAAGACTAAAAATTCTTACATCTTTCAAATCTGCCTTCTTTCCCCAATGAGATTCTGAAATTTGGACTATGTGCAAGATCCAGATCCAAAAGAAAAGTACTTTGGTGCCTAACATTCAAGAGCAGTGGAATTTAAGTTTCCCAGTTCAAATGCAAGCAATCCACACCGCTTTATTTAACCGATCATATGACTGTCCACTTCCCTGACCTCTCAGACAAAAATACATATCCAACTTATTGCACACCTAATGGAAGTTACTTCCTTCCAGCTGAGGCACAACAGCTCTTTTTCTATTACAATGTGCAATAAACCCTGGAAAGTTTTCAAGTGAACATGATTAGTCTGCAGAATAGAAGACCATAGTAACCATCAGCTACTTTCTATTGAGGAAACAATTTCCAGTTGAAGAAGGCAGTAACCTCTTACATTAAACTAACACCATCACAAGCAGTCACCTAATTATAGAAGTAGCTATTTAAGTTCCTAATAATCTATTTTGTATGTGCTCAGTCATAGCAGACTCTTGGCAGGACTAAGCTGAACTCAGCAGTTTGGTGTCTTCATATGTCGGACTTTGGTGTGCATCCCTAAAATATTGATTGAAATCCTATTAAGAAGCCTTCTTGCAAGGGTCTTCAATACTGAGATGTATATTGCAATTTATATTCCAAAATATTAAAGAAAATAATTTATCAATACCTTTTTTTAATTCCAGAGAAAAGTTTTGGTTGATGTGCAGAAAAAGGAACAGAAAAAGAATAATAACTTACTATTTACTGCAGAGAAAAGTTCAAAGAGTTGATGACAACACTTTTTAGAGGACTTTGAAGTTTATAGCATAGTGAAGAAAGCCTTGCCATGGATTCTGAAATAATGTCAGAGTATCATGGTCCAAGATTTAGGCAAAGGAAAATGAAAGAGCATAGCACCTTTCAAGAGGATACTGGTTTCAGAATTCCTGTGGAAATTTCTGAAGGGAGAAAGGGCTAAAGGTGCTGAAGGAGATATGTATTTTCTAGACCTGGAACAATGTGTTCATTAACTTTTGGCAGTGAAACTATAACAGTAAAACAGTAAATAGGGTGCAGGCACCCTGCCACTGTGCCTGCTTTGTATGATAGACATGCCATTCCCCCACAGGGAAACAAGGCCTGGGAACATTTCTCTTTCTGCAAGAACAGCATTTAGCCAAATGCTAGGGAGTCTCAATCCAGAGAGAGACAGCTGGGACAGAACTAGCAGAAATGATAGGTGAGCCCAGCTTTCCTGAATGACGCAGAGAAAAGACAAAATGATGATTTAAGATTTTTGTAAAGACCAAGGAGCAGAATTCCTGCATAAACCAAACCAGAAAAAGCCAAACAAGGGGCGTGAGGAACTTCACAGAAATGCAGGTGGAAAGTGCTTACAGGTAAAGTTTCTTATAGAGTCAGAGAAAAAGGTAGGAAAGGTGACAAAACTGTGTACCCAAGGAGCAAATCATAATAAAAATTATCTATTGGATATGAAGGGTCAATGGAGTACACCAATATAACGAGCAAAGAGCTTGGAAAAACACAGGGTTGTTGGGCGGAAAGGGGACTAAGCAGCCTCATCTCAGAGGAGCTTTGAACCAGGTGGTTTTACACAGTGTTTGCAGCAACCTGGGAAACTGTGAGTGGGCTGAAACGAGCCCTGCAGAAAGGACCTGCCTGCCTGCAGGGAGCAAGTCCCTGAGAGCATTACCATTGCTAGCTTTCTCAAGGCAACCTTCTATGTGTTTAACCTCTTTCTGGTGTTTGTTGCCAAATTCTCCAGAAAGAACAGACATCAGTGAACCTGTTGACAGACCCCTGAAAGCTCTAATAACCGTTAACTGCCCTTGCCAAGCTTCATGGGACAACAACCTACACCTGCCCATGCGCCTTTGTGGCTTCTATTTAAGTCAAACTGGGAAAATTAGTCCTTTCAGCTATGCTGTAAGTTTACATACAGCTGCATCTATTTTCTGCTGCTGTAGCTTATTGTCTGGGTCTTCTGAACGTACTCTGGAGTTACACTGTAGGTAGCATTATCTCTGGCTTTTATTGAGGTGGTAATCTGCAGTGGCTAGCTTTGTTACTGTGGTCAGCCCACTACAAGCAGTGGCTAGTGGTGCCTGTGGGTCACAGATATTCCTCTTCATAAGGAAGCAGAGAAAGCTGTACTAGCCTGAAGATGGAAGTTGCAAGTTGT
Organism: Cinnycerthia olivascens; assembly: GCA_035048155.1. NCBI lineage: Eukaryota > Metazoa > Chordata > Aves > Passeriformes > Certhiidae > Cinnycerthia > Cinnycerthia olivascens. Next base: position 53,688,862 of record JAWWMU010000106.1, on the reverse strand, counting down.
GCCCATACAGCTGTGCTGGGCTTCTAAGTACAAAAACTGCAGCTTTGCACTTCAATACCTTCTATGCTTCATAGAACACATTGTATAGGAGCATAATGCAGAGCTTTGGACAGGAGAGCCTGTCACCTACTGTGTAAATGCACATAAGGGTGGGGGAGATAACTTCTGTATTAGCCTTGGTGACCATGTGGTACAAAGCCTGGCTCTCTTAAAAAGAAAATGCTTTCCTCCTAAGATTCTTATAAAGGCTTTAAGTATGAGAGCACTGGAAAAAAAAAAAAACAAGAAACTTGCAGTTGTTCTTAAATACTGTCATATAATCTCAATAAACAGGAGGGCAATAGCAGAGCCAGTCTTTTAGAAAATGCATGATATGTTGATAGTCAAAGTCATTTCATCATGGTTTAAAAGCTGCCCCTCCTTTCAGCTGCTGTAACTCTTGGAAGGTGGGAGACAAGCGTGAGCAGAGTGATTCAGATTTTAGTGGGAAGTTTTATACTTATTAGTGACATGACTCCAGGTTATACAGGGCTTGGAAAAAAAAAGGTAACCTGGAGTAGTGTGTGGTTTTCTGCACGTGTATTTCCCAACAAGCTTGTCACTCCTGCCCCATGCAAGTGTGTCTGGATGAACAGTCTACAATGCTGCATCACTGTCCTGCATTTCCCTCTTGCATGAGTAAAGGCAAAAAGGAGGTAAGTTTTCTGGAAGTATTCTTCCTCTGGGAGTTCAGGTGCTGCAGTATTTGCTCTCCCATGCAGAGTCCTCTTGGTGCTAACTCTACACTTCCGTCTTTTGCTCTCTGAGAACTTGAGGAACCACAGCAGCTTGCACTTAATAGAGCAACAAAAGAAATTTCAGTACTGCTTTGTGACTGTAACTAAAGCAGTTCAGGATCCTTTCCCTGACTTTCTGCCTACATTGCAGAGGCGGAAACGTATTCCATATAAATACAAGGTAAATTATTTGATGAACTCCCACGCAATATGCAGGAACTCAATTGTCATTAAATATAAGTCTGTGATGAGTGTAATGATGACTGTGGCAATTTGTGCAGTCAGAATGCATCACCAGCATCACAGTTATTAAGCTTAAATGCACATGTCTTATCATATTTCATCACTGGACTGTGATGACTCTGGAAAATAGAACTGGGAACATGATGTTGAAGGGTACTGTCATGCGTACAGACTGATCCCAATAGTAGCACTTTTCACTGCAGCTGGTAGTCAAAACATTCCATATTTCCATTTTTCTTTTCTCCTTGGGGGTTTTGTTAATTCTACTTCATCCAATTCTCTGTGTCTGAGGTGAGACAGGCAACTGCAATTCTGCAGGTCTTGGTGTTCGTCTGTCCTTATACCTGTTTCCAGGGGTCCCATTAAAAGCCAGTAAAATTTTCCTGACTTCAGATTTGTTAAAAGAACAGAGACAGCTCAAGATGTCTGAAAGCAGGGACTTTCTGGGCATAGCCACTGTCCTCTCTCTTCCTTGGAGTTCCTTTCTGTGGACAGGTAGCCTGTCAGCTGCAGAGACCTGCTGTCTTGCTGCCATTTATTGCATCCCAACTCAGCTTTTTGTCATTTAATGTCTCCAACTTTGACAAGATTAGACTCTATTTTATTGGTGTAGTGGATTTTTTTAGGGCAAAATTATGACTATATGTATGTCCATATGATCAAATTTCATTGAATCTTTAGAAGGAATCCTTTCTAGTTTCTAGGTTTGAATACGACTGGAAAACAAGCTCCATAAGACAATATTCTAAAATGTGTTATAACCGGATGCACTTCCAGAGATTAGTTTTATGTCTGAGCCTACCACTAAATTCAAGTGATCTCTATAAGAATGCCCATAAATCCTTTAATCCTAAATTATAAACAAATCCTATTAAGCATAATGGAAAGTTCAAAAAGAGCACAGCAGGAAAATATTAAGCAAGGCAGCATCCTGTCTGAATTATTATGAATTTTGGGTAATCTCACTTGAATTTGTCACATTTGAAAGCATAGCCTTTGTAGACTTTAGTCAGTTTTAACTGAAAGCCAAAGACAGTAAAGTACATTTCATTCATTTTTAAAGACGTTCCTTAAAGAAATTGATTTTGCTTAATGACCTCTTTTTATTTCTTATGACAATGTAGCAAATATGAATCTCTTGTTTAGAAAAAAGCCATTGTAGGGAGTGGACTGAAAGAATAGTATGTCTTTAAAATGACCTATTTTCAGAAATCACTTGGCAATTTGTCAGAATTAGATACTTAACTAACCAAGACCCAATTTTAAAATAACTATGTAAATGAAATTATTTCAATCTCTTTTGAAGACAGGTAAAGCAAACTTCAGAGCATGCTGTAAGGATCAGATGTCCTCCCAGCCACCTGAAAAAAAATTACCTTTAGTCTCTATGGTAAAATCATGTAAATCAGCACAGTTTGTACACCAATCAATCAACAGTTCCCTATTGGCAAGTGAAGTGGCATGTTTCCACCATGATGCATGGCTGATTGGAGAAAGACAGGCTCCAAAGCAAGGAGCAAGATTAGGATCAGTTGAGACAACTCTTACCTACTTTGAAAGTAAGTTAAAGTTTTTTCCAGGACTGCAGGATCTTGATAGCCTGTACTGTCCTTGGATAAAGGGGAGCTTTTCATTTGGGCTTCAGACTGACCAAGAGTTTCCTGCAGGGCTTCTCCTCTTCTGCTCATATGAGACATAGATGACTGGTTTCAGGTGCTATCACTTTGAAAGACTATGCTGAGCACTGGCCCAAAGTAAGATCATTCTCTAAGAGCAGGCAAAGTTTGGGACTGTTCAGAGAAACAGGCTTGGTACAATATTGTAGACCTTGGAACACTGGAAATAACAGCTGCATATGTGTATCCCGTGAAATACATCACATATTATATGGGTATTTGGAGGAGGATAAAATTGTCTTAAAGCACCTAGAATAATTTTTCTCAAAAGTAAATCAAGTAAATATAGGATGATAAAAATTTGCAGCATATAAAACTTCATACTTCCTAAAATTTCACTCATTCTTACCTGAGAATCAGACTAAGCTGCAAAAGCACAAATTTGTACATGTGGGCCATAGCATAGCACACTTGCAAGGGATGATTTGGAGTCAGTGATTCTCAAATCCATTATCATCACATGGTTGGTTGCCATCAGAACCGGCTTCAAGATGCAACAATGGTCTTATACTTCTATGCACTTGTCTCTTTGATGCTTTTGTACAAAATGTCTTTACATAAAATGGAAGTTTAAGAGTATGGCAGGTTCCATGCTGAGACATGCACATGGCTTTTTCCACTGATTAAAGCACTTTGACTGAAGATTTTTCAGTTCCTAAAAGGGACAGTAGAAAGGAGGAAAAAATTTCAAATCCACAAGCACAAAACCTTGTCGCTTTCTGGTGGGGAGCAAGTTAAAGAAGAAGTAAGAGGCAGGACAGTAATTTATAGCTTTTTTAGCAGTTTTCTTCTCATGTGGCACTGATAACACAGTTGTAGGTATTGCTGAATAGTGTTTGAACAGCATCAAGGCCTTCTCTTCTTCTTACTCTGCCCTGTTCCCACCCTGCCCAGTGAAGAGATTGGGAGTGGGAAAGAAGCTGGAGGGGCATGTAACCAGATAGATTGCCCAAACTGACCAAAAAGATTCATCATGCTGTGTCACGTCATGCTCAGCAGTAAAATGGAGAGGAGAGTAGGTTAGGGAATTTTGCTGGTGGTCTGAGTAAGCATTAGCCCCTCTGTGGGAGGATGTGAGTGCTGTCACATCTTAGGTTGTTCCTTTGTTCTTTCATGTCTCCTTTGCTCATTAAACCATTCTTATCTTGACCCATAAGTTTTTTCTTACTCTTCATTTTCTTCTGCTGTCCCACTGGGTGTGAGGGAGGGAATGAAGTTAGAATTGTGTGGTGCTTAGCTGTCCACTGCAGTTAACCCCCAATAGCTTACCTTGTTACCTATGTTTTTGACTCTTCATTAACATGTTTTCTCTTTGTTTTTAAATTAATAGCTTAATCTAGCTAGAGATCAGAATCTTTATAAAATACCTGGCTAACTGAAATATCATCTGCCCATCTGTGGCTGTTTGAAACAAAGATGACTCACTGGGCTTGCAGATCCAACACTTGCCTTTAGATCACTCAGAGTATAAAACATAATTTTACTTTACTACATAGGCTGATGTAGGAACTAGACATTTTTGGGATACGTAAAGAAGAAGCAATTTATTGCAACTGTGGTTAGGTCAGGTTCTAGAAAGAAGGGAAGATTCAGTTCCTGGAACAGCTTGTAATGGCACTTCTATTTGTTTTTTGAAGTTGTTTTAACCTAGAAGAGAGGAACTGACATTGAACAGTGCATTGCAGTGTGGTTAATAAGGACTTTAATAAGTATTTTACTTTCCTAATCTGCTGTAGCTGCTACGAAGTAGCTTTTGGTTTTCTGTTATACCTTAATGGACAGCAGACTTTGAAAGAGGCATACTTCTGTTAAACAATATTACGTTATAAAGTTCAGCTTAACCTCATCTTTACTTTGAATAGCATTTTTGAGTGGTCCAGTGCTCTCATATGGAAATATGAAAATATTAGGGCTACAAATCTCCTGTGATTCCTTATAAAAGTGAAAAACAGTGTGGCTTATGTACAGTAACTCCTGCAGGAGCCTATGTATAGTTCATCTATTCAGCATGAAGCCATGCAGGACTTGCAAACTTTCTAGGAGTACATGAAGGATTTTCTTCTGTTAAAAATTCCTATGAAATTTCTAGTGTCTGACAGAATTATTAAACATGTTGAAGTCCTTTGGAGTATGAAGCTCTACTACAGGTTCTAGGCATGGCAGATGGGATTGGAGAAATGCCTCTGACTTTTCCTGGGATTGGAGAAATGCCTCTGACTTTTCCTTTTCTCAGATATATCCCATTCACTGCTTTAATTCTGGGCCTACCAATACCCACAAACTGTAGCATCTTGGTTGAAAAGAAAATAAATAACATTTGATCAGCTCTCTAGAAATTTCACCATAATCTTTGTAAGTATTCCGTAGCATTAGTTTGAGTTGCCATGTAATGAAACCTATTCTGTAGTCAAACCTGAGCAATGGCAAACAAAGGTAGTCTACAGTCATGACAATGATCAGATATTTTGCACTGTCCCAAGAAGAAATAGTTAAAAGACTATGGTGAGCATTACCATTCATAAAGTTCAGTCCATATGTATATAGGTGAAAGTCTCTGAAAATAAGTTTCAGAAGCCAGAGCTGCTGCTCACAGTACCCGAAGACAGCCTGACTAACTTCAATATCTAACTAGCTAGATTTAAGCCCAGACTGTTGTAAAACAGTTAAAGGAAGGTATTTTGGACGTATTTATTCTTATTTATGCATTGTACTTATAAATTTGTAATGGAAATAGAGGAGGTCCGACATTATATAGCTGCAAGATTACAATAAAATAGCTAGAGATTGGCAATTAGTGTGTAAGAACAGTTATTGGAAAAACAATTAGATATAAAGCATGCTATGGCAGATCCTCCATTCTGGAATGTCATGCTTAATTGCTTTGTCTCGAATATTAAAACCTCTGATGGTGCTATTTCTGAGAAAAAAAAAAAAATCTGATAAACTGGATTTATACACCCTCCAGCAGATTTTCTTTTGAATTGTGTAAACAAACAGCAGAAAGTATTGTGCCTAATTTTTCTGTGTTCACTTATAGCTGAAGAAAAAGTACAGACTAGCTTAAATAACAGGTTCCTTTTTAGCACGAAAATTTGAAACCTAATCCTGGTGTTCTAGTAAATATGTTTTTGAATGTGTAAAATGGATGACTTCTAATTGAGGAGAAAAAAAAAAGGATAAAGCCCAATTCTGTTTTGATCAGTTATAGCTGATATAGTTTGCTGTATTTTCTCTGTGAAGTGTTTGCAATATGCTTTAGACATGTTGAAGTATTGCAGTTTTGACCTGTTTTGATTTCTTATTTCATCACAGCATCTTATTTTAAAGCCTGGAATCCGCAGGGTAACAAGATGAGTCTTCTGCACTGAAAGAGTGAGCTAAGAATGATTGAAGACAAACCTGGGATAGTGTTAAAGTGCTTTCTCGTTATGTCTTGGACAGCATTGCAAGTTGGAAGTATTTCTCCATAAAAGTAGGGCTACAATAGCATGACATTGCTTCAGAGTTAGTGTAGGTATTTCTACAGGGTGCAGCACTATGATGTGTTGACAGATTTATTCTCAGCTTTGAACACATTTCATCTGAACTTGCCCATGCCTCTTTCTATTTTCCCTTGCAAACTAATCTTTAATGCTCAAAGGAGCAGGAGGCAAAACTGCCAGCACTAGCAGCCAGATTATTTGTGGAAGTAGATGCAAACAGCAGCCTTACTGTGGTGTGGGTAATACAGCTGTGCTGCATGGTCTTGATATCTGCCATGGCAGTGTGACCTGTGAGTGCATGAAAGTCATCACATACCTGCTAGTACCTGCACTACGCACTATATATACCTGGCTGCTGCTACACTCAAAGCCCCCTTAACTGAGATTAGGGACCTACAAGTTGCCATGAGAGGCTGTCTCATGCCTTATGTAGGTGTAGAGCAGAGGGAACTTCACAAAAGTATCTTAACAGTCTATCTGATGCTTTTTTCCCTCAGTTATTCAACATGATCATGGATCAGTATAGCCCTGTGTAAAACTGTTTGAGGTTTTTTGCCAGCTTCTTGATTGCAAATAGCCTTTGGAATGGCTCTTGAACAGTCAGTCATGCATCACAATTTAACAGCTTCTTACTAGAGAGGTGATGAACATGATGCAGTGGTTAATATCTTCATATCTGGTAGTCAGTTCTAGTCCCCTTGCTAGGGTGCACCAGAGAAAATGAGATTTATGCCTATGTCACTCTTATTCAATTAGAACTCAAATCTTCAGGAGCTTTGGCCAATGCACATTGCATGGAGGCTGCTGCAACTTCTGTCTAAAAGGCGCTGGTAGAGTGGGTTTTCCTAGAATTTCCTGACAGGCACAATTATATGTAATGCCACTTGTGCTGTTTACAGAACATAGCATGGGATGATAGTTATTGCTTTTGAGAAGTGTGCAATCTTTTCTGAAGTCATTTTTAAATATGATTCATGTGGAAAATTGGCATTTGCAAGCTTTGTACCTAGACATCCTATCCCTAGGAGCCTTTCATTTGGTTGTGTTTCAGAAGTACATATTTTTAGGCAGTAATAGGAAAGTATGGTAAAGGCAAAATAAACAGAAATAGGTTCATTTTTGAGAACAACAATGGGTCCAGGGAATCTTGATTTTCTGTATCTGAATCATTGTACCTTTACTTTGATGACTCTACTACTTCCGCTGGCTACTTCCATTTACCACAGAGGGGAATTCCACCCTTGCAGTGTCTTTAACTTTTGTGACACCACTGACCACCTGGTCACACTCATGGGGAAGTTTTGCTATCAGTTCTCTCACCGTTTTTGTCTTCACTCTTTCCATGCTCAGGAAACACATTGCATAAAATATATTGAAATTCATAGGAGCTTTCCAGAGCAGATTTATGGTATGTAAGGTTTTTTCCTGTGGCCAGATTTGAGTCCGCTGGTTATAGGTCTGTGACATGAGATCAGAACATTTGCATATGAATCTGACTCAGAAGGCCTAAACTAAAAAGATTTTCTTGTTATTTCAATAAAACTTTGCATTTTCCAAACAAAAGCATGTTTTTGAGCATTACCTGAAGCTTTACAAAATCTCCCATCTCAAACCCCATCCATATTTCATTCTTTTAACTAATTCCAGATATTTTATCTGATACGATGTCCATAGCATCTGGCTAAAATAATCTCAACATACTTGTAAAGTTGTGTAATAAAAGCCAAAATGAGATCATATGAATGAATATTAAAATACAGTCAAGACCAGAGCATATCTACAGATATTGTGCAGTTCAGCACTATCTTAAAAGCAAGATCTTAGAGTCTTTAACCCAGAACCCCATCACATTGTGTCCTAAATATTTTCAGGGAAGGAGACTCCACTTATCAGGTAAACCTGTTCCCAGGTGTAACTAGATTCAGTGAAGAAGTTTCTTCAGAACTCTCTGAGGCAAAATATAATACTGGTTTACAAAATCTGTGAGTGAGCATATTTTGCCCATTCATTTTCTCAGACATGGTGGATTCACATTGCTGTACATGAAGTAAAAAATGCATGTTGTAAATGTTATAGTCAAGATAATTAATGTTACAGAGAGGACAAAGGATGTCAACTATTCAGTCAAAACTTATTGTTGTGGTTCTTGATACACAACCAAGATATTTTGGTTCTCAATATCTGAACGAAGATTTCCTATTTTTTCAGAGGCAGCAGTTTTTAGAGGATGATCTTTTGCTAAAGGATCTCACCTGCATGCACCTTCAGAAATCTTGGACAATGAGGAGCAATCTTCCCTGTTTATTCCCTTGTCTGGTAAGAATGTTTTTGCCTTGTCTGGTATGAATATGTCTGTTCACAAGTGTTTACCAGGAGAAGGAATGGCATAAGAGGCTCTGCAGCCTTATTGTTGTCCTCCAGCTATTGTGATGCAGGATCTCCTGCTGACACATCTCTGTCATCAGTCTTACTCCTGAGGGCAGTATCTCGGGAACTGGCTTCTCTTTCTCCAAACAGACAATTCTTTTAATCTTTGTCATGTGAGGTGAAACCCTTGCTTTAACTGGTTCTTTTTCTCAGAGTCAGGATTAAAAGAGAGAGAATTCTTGTTCAGACTTGGATGTTTATTGTTTCTTATCCAAGTTACAGCTTCACTGACCATGAGTGCTTCTACATGCTAAGTTAACAGAGGAAAAATGGAGTAGAGTTATGCCTTGAAAACCTTTTTAAGCCTAAACTACCCAACTATGAGATGCCAACTAACTTATTTTTAATTTTAACACAATAACTAATCACCCATGTTCCGCATTGTGGATTTTCTCAACTAACCATGCAAAATCACCAAACCTGTGAAGAAGGAGAAGAAAAAACTATGCCCCAAAACCTCCATCTTGTTACATATATATTACTATATCCCAAAACCCTAAACTCTAAATTTTTCACCCTGTGAGATAACACACTTCTATTCAACTACACACTCATAATTTCAGTGCTAGCGCTCAGTTTTGGAAGCCTTTTCCATGGCCTCAGGTGTATTTTTGGGTATCTTTCACTGTCAGTACAGAAAGCCTAAAATCCTCTGTGTCCAGGGTTCTGACAGTCATGCTCTTACTTCAGGTACTTTTAAATACACATGCTCTGCTGTTCGTATTTCATTTGTACAAATCTTAATATTTCCATCTTATACTTCAAACTTGCCTCCAAGTATGTGCCATGAGCTTATTACATGCCATGTTTCTTTGACTCATACATGTATTAAGCAGCAGAAGATAGTAGTACCAATGATTTACTGCCACTCCTTCTTGTTTGAAACTGTCTGCAAACCTCAGGAAAAAATATTCAAATGTCCTTGTTTATTTTAGAGGGAATTAATGACACATAATTTGACGGAAAAGTGTTCTAATTCATATCTGCAATTACTCTCTATTTTGGAGGAGACATTTTCTCTCCACTCAGCTATTTCTAACATGAGAAGCTATGGTAGAAATAGTCATGTTAAGATATTTTTGTTTAACTTCCTTAATCCCATGATGCTATAAAACTGCCGCTCTGTCACTTTGATATATCACTCCTTTGAAAAATTTGCCTAAGCACAGTAATTATTTCAAACTCCTCTTCTGACAATTGATTAGAGCAGGTTCTGAGGATAAAACAATGTTTTTAATTAGGTTGAACATTAGTTTGAATCCACAATGCTTGAAAATAGGAAATGCCACTTGCTATTATTAAACCAAGGAACCCTTAATCAAAGGCATCAAAACTTATCAAAATCCAGCAGGTAAGTCACTGATAAGTTCTTTGGCTTGGAGAAGAGATTAAGCATGAAGACTTGTGGGAACACAAGGTTCGTCTCTGGCTGCATTTAAGGTGCAGGGACCTGAGCAGAGGGCACAGAAACCTTGGAACAGAGCCCAGAATAGCTGTGGTTTAGATTTTAGCCCATGGGAACGATTGCTAATCTTAAAAGAAGAATTACAGGTCACAAGAGTTTAAATAGAGTAATAATAAGTTTGTCACAGGGTGTAAAAGTAGATTTTGGGTTTTAGTACAGGGGGGTAGGTAATGCCAAGATGGAGGAACCTCGTGGCTTTTTGGGTTTCTTCCTTCTTCTTCACCTTCTCCATTTCTGCTGTGACGGTGGCACAGGTGATTGGTTTAGAGACCGACTGTCTAACATAGGTGATTAGTATTGGAAAGTAACTGTAAATAATGTAAACCTAGTTTTTAGTATAAAATATAAACACCGCCTCTCAGGGGCTAGAAGGCCTTCGACTGTTTTGCTGGAAGGAGCTCAGCAGGTCAGAGAGAGAATGTTTTAGATAAGATTAAATAAACAACCTTGAAAGTGAGACCTGAAGAGTTTCAGCTTTTTCTTTCATCTCGGGCGTGAAAAAAAAGGACTTTATTAGCTCAGGAGAATTTCTGCAAAAGCAGAGAACCCAACAAAGACTATATTCTTATGACTCTTCTCAGAAAAAGTACTGTGTGGCCATTCAGCACTGCTAAATAAGAGACAGGATTATTATTTCTCGCACTTGGAAATAGAATTTTTTTAATATAAAACACTATTATCAAGCCAATTACATAAAACTACTGAAGTATGACACTGAATAAATTTTTTTTTTTGCTACTTTATACAAATATTCTGCTGAAAATTATTGTGCTCACCCAGACCAACCCCCTATGGAAGATAGTGGGTGTCTGTTGGATAAGTAATATGTAGGCTGGGTAATTCTGAATTGAAGTGTAAAGACACTTCACATCTTACACTAGTTAGCAAACTAATGGATTTTAAATATCCTCATTGGTGAGGGAGGAAACTGAAGGCATGAATGCTTCTCTAAATCATTGTATGTCCTCTCTTGTGTAACAACCTTGTGAAAATTCCAGCAGCAAAGTACCTGCTTACACAATTTGGTCAGCACTATATACATGCTGAAGTGTTTTCCCTTCTACTGTTTCTGATGCAGGTTGGAATCCTTGACCTTCTACAAGTGTCAAATCTGCATTGTTGAGACAATTCCTCCCAATTTTAAGATTCTGAAAAAGAGCATAAGCAGAGTTCAGATTCTTCTGTGCCTTGTCTAAAGAAATCCTCAGGCTTCTTCTTTAAATTAGCAAGTTAATTCAGAAGTGTCCTGGCTCCAGCTGGACAGGGTTAATTTTTGCTGTGGGCAGGAGGAGGCATGGCTAGGACCTGGAGGTTATCCTATAACATCTCACATCATTTTCTAGGGACAGGCAAATCGGTCTCTTCTTGGTCAGGGCAGCATGTGATTCATGTATTCCCAGTTTTCCACATGGCGAGCATTTATGTGTGAATCGTTTGCCTCTCTTGTACACTCTCTTATTAATATTGTGCCTGTTACTGTTTATTTTCTTATTTCATTGCTGTTCCCAGTAAATTGATTTTATCTCAACCTGTGATCTTTACTTTTTGTGCCTCCAGTTCTCCACTCCAGCCTGCTGAGTGGGGGAGAAGAAGAGGAAGCATGGAGTGAGTGACCAGTATCTGGTTTAGAGGGTTTCAGTGTGAACACTAAATTGCAGAATAACATTCCTAAACTATGACAGGAAGGAATTTAGCATTTTTCTGGGCTGAATACCTCTCTGTTCATTCCTTGGTATGAATTACATCTATCTGAATCTGCACAGCCTGCTTCATCTCCTATCTGATTAAACAGATATTGCTTCAAAGCCACTTTGCCTTCCTAAGGGGAGTGAATTCATCCTGAACCTCTCTTTTTGGAGAAGAATTCAAGCTCCACATGATATGTCAATGTAGGTGGCACTGTTGACCAGCAAGTCAACAGAAATTTAAGAGCTAATTATTCCTGTAGGACTTTAGCCACAAAAAAATCAGTCTGGAGCTTCTGTCACATCAGGAGGCTCCAGTAAAAGCCTCAAAAGAGAGCAGCAGCATCTCCTTCCTCCTCATACTTCCCACTTCCCACCATACTGCCTAGATTTTGACATGGGCTTTTTAGGTTACTGGGCTTTTTTCCCCATGTTTTTGAACATTCTGCTCAGAAAAATGCCATCAGGAGTCTCCTGAAGACCAGCTAGGGAAGGCTGGGTAACCCAGCCTTGTTCTAACCTCATGTCTGCTGCAAGTATATTTCATATGAGGAGCACATGAGGTCTTAGGTGTTCTATCTGCAGTTCATTATCTTTTCTCTCCCTTCTCCCTCAGCACAGGTTTTGAGGATCATGACATTGACCTGAATTTATGACTGCTTATGTCCATCTACTGATGAGAAAACTGACAAGTGTTATCTTGTAGCATAGCTATAATAAATCTTAACTTGAGTAACTATCACAGTACTTGACTTGCTTCTGTTAATTGAAGGCTTGCAAGCAGTCTGTCTCAGCTCTCCCATTAGTTATACTCCTGGTTGTCTGAAGCCACATGATATCCTTGTATACCTTCATATAATCAAGGTTGTCTGGCATTTACTATTTTTATTTTGCCAGCAAACTAAGACCAACCTTCTCTTCTTCTCTGTATATCCTGGGTCTCCATTGTATATTCTGTTCTTGTCCAGACCCTCTGGATAAAACAACTGCAGCAGGCACAGAAAACATGAGATTTCCTCTTATGTAAATTGTTCACATGCATTAGTTAAAAGCTACCTGACCTCTGAGGTACCTCACTAGTAAACTATTTTCCTTCATACTTCTTATTACCTCTTCACTGTTTCCTGTTTTTTAACTAATTTTCTATCCTAAAGCTATTATATTAACCTGTGCACCATAACTCCTCTGACTTATTCAATTATCTTTAGTGTGGAATCTTATTACTCTTTGAAAACGTAAGTGTACGAAACACTGCAGTTCCTTTACTCTGGCTGTAGCAATATTATCTTTTAAGAATGAAAGCAAGTTAGTTTAAGCAGGTCCACAATGGATATTTAGAATCAAATTATTCACATAAAAGTCTTCATTAAATGTCCTTAATATAATTTCTTCACCTATCCCTCTTTTTCCTCAACTATGCTAACCAGGCTGTTATTTGCTCGCCATAATACACTTTGAGGCTTTTTGTGTTCAACAGCAATTGTAGGTTTCCTGTTTTCCACTCCTCTGGAGTATGTCCTATGAAGAGAAAACAAAGCTCTGTCTCCTTTGTCCTCTGTAAAGTTTGTAGCAAAATAACTACATAACAAATCTGCCATCTTCATCATTGTTGCCAATTCCCTACTATCACTTTTTACTGGACCAATTTTTTTTTTTTATGATTTGTCAAGTGAAAATATATGTGAAAAGTCTTTATTTTAGTTGAGTATTTCCTGGCAATTTGCATATTTGGTTTCCTTATTTTACACCTTTAACCAGAAAGAAATATGCTGCCATTTACTCTGGTAACAGAAGTTAGTAACTATTGAGTTCATCAGGCATTTTATAGATTGCTACTTGAATGAAAATTCTTTATCATAACCCCTGCTTATAATAAAGTGCTGATGCATTTCACACCTTTCTCATCAGAAATCTCTGTTCTCTACAAGGCTGATATAAACAGATGATCTTCTGAGGGCCCTTTCCTGCCTTTGTAGCACTCTATTGGAGTGTATGGAAACTTGAAAGAATAGATAATATCAATTACTCTCTGTATCTGTCAAATTGAATAGACAAATAAATTTACATTTAATAACACAATTCCTTCAACAGCTATGAGAATCAGTACAGACCCCAGCTTAGCTGCTTCACCACATGTTTAGCTGGAGTTCTTTTACAGGAAATTAATTGTACTTCTGAGATCAGTACTTGTTAAATCCCACTGAATTTACCACAATGGAAAGTTTATTTCATCTTGGTCATATCTGTATTATGAATGCTTTAAAATCAGAAAATCCCATTCATTTGCCATTTCCATATAAAATGGAAGATGGTTGCTTAAACTTAATAAGCCTATAAAAATCAGGCTTATCTTCTATGTTTTTTCACAGAATAAAGTTATGAAAGAGGATCACTTTCAAAACGTTGACAAACATGGAAGAGGTTATTATGCATTTTGTAGAGGGGGCTTGTCCTCTTTAGGATGATACTTGTTTTGCTCTGTCCTATTTCAGCAGTTTTAGAGGATCTGTAACACTGTTCCTACTGGCAGAGCGGGGAAGAGGAATCTGCAAATCTTACATGGGAAACATAAGTACTAGATCCTCAGAGATTCTCTGAAATTTCTTCAGGTTTTGCAGTTGTCCTTCTGATACAGAATCACAGAATATCCTAAGTTGGGAGGAACCCACAAGGATCAAGTCCAAATCTTGGCCCAGCACAGGACAGCTCCAAGAATAGCACCATGTGCCTGAGAGTGCTGTGCAAACGCTTCTTAAACTGTGTCAGGCTTGGAGCTGTGACCACTTCCTGGAGAGCCTGTTCAGTGCCCAACCACCTCTTGGGGGAAGAACATTTTTCTAATATCCAGCCTAAGCCTCCCCTGACAAAACTTCAGGCCTCAAGTCCTGTCACTGGTCACCACAGAGCAGAGATCAGTGCCTGCCATTGCTTCTCCCCTCACAAGGAAGTTGTAGGCTGCAGTCAGTCTCCTTTTTTCCAGGCAGAACAGACCAAATAACCTAAGCCACTCCTCATACAGCTTCCCCTCAAGGCTCTTCACTATCTACACTTCCCTCCAACATATCAGCTTCCTGACAGGTATTCATCTCAAAATCCTAATTCTTGCTAAAACTAGGACTTAGACTATTATGTGTAAGTGTTAATCCAAAGAAGAGATGATGTTTTTCTGTCAGAACAATTTTGTCAAAGAATGTTGATTTTTGGTAATATTAAAAACATCCTTAATAGCTTTGTCAAGATGATTAATAACAAAACCAGGTTTATTAGGTATAGAAAAACAATTTTATTCTGACTTCTGTAAAAAGTTATAATGCAGCATAATAATGTTAAATACAAAAATGTCTCAAATGATTAATGGATAGCAGAGCTAAATGCATTCTCATGAGATTTGCAGAGAGCTGCCACCCAAGAGGACCTCAAAAAGATAGGGTAGTGAATTGGCAGGAGCCTTGTAAGTCCAGTAAAACTACCTAACTAGGAGAGAATAAGTCTATCTGTACAATAGTACAGGTGTGGACAAATCTGGAGAATTTGCTGCATGCTCTTGTGGTGGTCAAAGTTGATCATGTAGGAAGCTGTGTTGGCCAGGATGTAACTGCTGCGCTTAGGGAAGGGACTGTTCCCTATTCTCCAGCACTTGTGTGTTGAAAGTACTACTCCTGGTTTTGCCTCTTACCACTAGAAGAGACTAACAAAGTAGAGCAAATCCAGTGGACAACTGCCAGGACAGTGAAGGAGTTGGACAATGTGACATACTGAGTAAAATCCTGAAGGCCCTGGGACTGGAGATGGCAGTTGAGGGGATCTTCTGTTACCTGCAGGTTTTTGTAAGAGAAGATAGAAGACAGGCTCTTCTCTGAGGTGCACAAGACATTAAAACGACAATGGTTAGTTGTTGCAAACTGCTGCAAGGAAAATCATGGGTTGTAAAGGAAAACTTTCACTATGACAGTGGTCAAACACTGGAACAAGTAATCTGGAGAGGCTTTGGAACTCTTAAAATCTTGACTGGGCAAGGCCCTCATAGCCTCACTTTATTCACCAGCAACCCCTAATTTGAAAATAAAGTGAGATTAGACGACACTTGAAAGTTCTTTTCAATCTAAATACCTCTGTGGCAAAATGTGGTGAAGTTTGATACAGAACTTGATCAAAATTTTGGTAATATGAATTGTTTTGTTGTTTTTCCAGAATGGGAAGAAATATTTATTGTTCTACAAGCAAAGAAAACTGCTGCAAATCTGTTCTAAATAAAATTGTAGTAAGGTTGCTCCTGATTCAGTTTTAAAATTGTCACAAATATAAATGAGTTTAAATGATACTTCTACCTCTCTTTTAGTTCAAGAAAGTAGTGTATTGTCATATACCAGTGATAAATGTGCATCTTCCTCCTATTTCAATCCACAGCATGCTAAACAAAAAGCAGTAACATGAATCCTGCAGTTGAACTCCAATTTGTTAATCATGTTTTCTAAGGCAGGGCTCACAGACCACAGGAGATGGCAATCCCAATGTGCTAAGTGCTCTACCACCATATTGTAGTGGTTTATATTACACAAAATATAATTTTTCCTAATCACTTGATATCTGAAGTTCTATAATGCAAAAGAATAAAAGCAAAAGATTTTTTTTGACCAAGTAGGGGATTTGAACAGCCAATGAGGATTTTTCTATAGTTTTTTCAAAACCAGACTTATTTGTGTGCATGTTCATGAAAATCTCAGCGTTCATTTCAAATCCTTGTGTATTCATAGAAATATTAAAAACTGCATGATGGAATTTATAATCTGCATGTAATTGTTCATATTTGGTGGGTTATGTAAATAAAAATGTATTCTTGGATCCTGTTTGAAAGATTAATACAATCTATATGACAGAAAATGTGTATTGTAACCAGCTGCACATTGTGCTTTAAAAGTTGTGCTAGTTCCACAAGTTATTTTACAAGGTTGAATCTTGTTTTGCAGCACTTGGTTTTAATAGAGAAGACTGAAAGAATTTACAAGACTAAGATTATTTACTGAAGCAATTTGAGAATACTTTTAATGAAGTCCGAATAAGAGTATTCTTCATACTGCTTGGAAACCACATAAAGAGGGGAAAATAATATGAATTAGTCCTTTGATTCTCTGAAAGATCAGAATAGAAGCAAAGATAAGCCCTATTTTATTTTTCCTTTTAGACCAATATTCTTTTTAGGATGCAGGTATGCTCCACAGGACCACACCCAAGCGTTACTTGTGTAGCTGACAAAGGAGATAGGGTCTTCAATAGTTGTTTAAGGAAATCCAAGTGAATTTTTAATTCATTTTACAAAAAAATGTACTATTAGTTGTTGGTTATTAATCTTGCTAATGTAAAAGCCAATGTTCAAAAAAACCCAACAAACAACCTCAAGAAAAGAAACAGTTGGTGTTGAAAGTGCTGATAAAGTATGGAATAAGATTATACTCTTGCATCTTAGGTTTGATGGAAGTTCTTGCAAAGAGTGTTTCAGAGAAGTTCAAGAAACAGAGGGCAGACTTCAGACAACCTAACCTGGAACTGGTGAAGGGATTGTAGTGTGTATTTCATAAAAATTTACAAGGTCGTACAAAGTAATTGTGAGATCAGCAGAGTCACAGGAGAGACAGTAGGCAGG
Source organism: Cinnycerthia olivascens (assembly GCA_035048155.1). NCBI lineage: Eukaryota > Metazoa > Chordata > Aves > Passeriformes > Certhiidae > Cinnycerthia > Cinnycerthia olivascens. The sequence continues at coordinate 53,671,467 of JAWWMU010000106.1, read as the reverse complement.
AACTAAAAATGAGTTATTTAATCATATTCACTGTGTGATATGGGGAATGATATGTGTAATCCAGAAAAGAATGAGATATTAAACAGAGAAATCAAGGGGTTGAAGCAGGTAAGATGCATCCTAAAAACTGGAACAAGTGGAGAGAAGGAGAGAGAGAGAAGGAAAAGAGAGCAGATGAGAAATATTTGTTTCAGGGGAAAGTGTTACAGAAGAAAAATGGGAAAGATAAGCAAATAAGCATAAAGACAAAAATAGTTTTGTGTGTAGGGAGAGAAATTAACAGATAAATGAATCAGAAATTTAAAAAATTTAGCATAGAGGATTCAGTTAAATTAAACAAATTGCAGACGTTTATTCAGAAAGATGTTTTTTATAATGGAATAAGTCAGCATATTTGTGGGATTTCCTCAAACACTGCAGCATACCATGAATAAAGGAAATTTATTTTGGAATGGAGGGGTTTGCCAAAAACCTGAACTGGTGCTCCTTTTTTCATCAGCAAATGCCAAAGTTTGGGGAGACTGAACAGCTCTCATCAAAAAAGAGCACTGAAAGTAGATGCCAGCTCAGCAATGCAGATGAGCTGAAGTCAGCAGGGCTGGTTTGAAGAGTGGGGGGATATAAAGAGGGGCTTGCTGGATACTGGAGGAAGGAGGTGATTAATGAGAGAATTTGGCAGCAGAGAAGACCAACTGATGAACTTTGGAAAACTAAGTTAAGCAGCCACAGTGAAGTTTCTGAGCCAGAGAATGGCAGAAGATAAATTCTTTTCCTTCTTATGTAAAGCTCCATTTTTTACTCTTGCCTGTACATACTCTAGAGGTTGGATGCTGTACAAGAGTGTCACTGCTCACATTGTTAGAGACTTAATTCACAAATAAACCTAGCTAAAGCTATTTGTTCTCTTGCCAGTATCAGCTTCTGCTTTCAAGTAGTTCTGACTTAGATACTCCTAATTCTCTTCTATAAAGTAGAATATCTGAATCCCTAGTAGATGGTTTTTTCCCTCTCACCCTCTCCAATGCAGCTGACCCAAACTAAGTATTCCATAAAGCCTTTCTAATGCATTTTCAAGAGTGCTTGGAGCTGCTTCTGGTGATGGTGGCCTTTTCCACAGCTAACTGATTGATGACTTATTCTCATCATAAGGTTAAAACAAACACATACCCTATCTGAAGAAGGGCACAAGACTGAATGAAGATGACTAAGCAAGGACACAGCTACCTGAGATGGAAGGTTATCATCAAGGAGATTACAAAGTCCTATCAAGTCTTATTCTAGAGGTGCTGGACTTCAATACAGTGTTATTCTGATTAACTTGATAGCAAAAAAGCCCCACACCATGAGTCTTGATGCAGAGACCTTCAAGACTAGTAGATTGTTTTGTCTGCAAGAGCCTGGTATGTAGTGAAACACATAGACCTTCTTAGCACTGGTCTGAAAATGTCCACATCTAGCCTGGGCATCTGCTGATCTAGACACAATCACAGGAAGATTTGGTCTGGTGCTTGCTTGTAACTGAAGGTGACACTGAGGTAAATGCACTGCTCTTCTATTAGACAAGAGTAACACAGTGACAGCCACCTGGGATATGTTTATGCTTACTAGCATATGACATTTCTTAGACAACTAGACAACTGAAGACTGTTTTCCTTGCAAGATATCAGGATTTGTCTTCTGCTTCAGATTTATACAGGAAAATAAAAAGAGGTATCAAAGAAACACAGAACTGCATTTCTTACCTCCAGTCTATTTTTATTTTTAGCTCTTAAAGTCATTATCAAGCGTAGATATATTCTGTTGCAAATTACATTCTTCACTTTGTTGAAATTGAGATTCCCTTCACTGATTTTCGACTTGTTTAGCTAGTAGCACTATGCAGTCTGTGTGTAAGTAATGGCAGCTTTTTGATCCAGGAGCTCCCTTAGCAAAGGAAAAATTTGGACAGAACTTTCCAGTCACCGAGATCTTGCATCCATTTATTCTCCTCATGGGACAGAATTGTTCTCTCTCATCTGCATGTGGAAAAGCAATAGAAATACACTGAGCACTGAGGAATCTAAAAAAAAGTCCTGTTAAAAACAATGACAGAAGAGCCTGCTCTCAAAGTATTATGTTGGGACAAGTTTTTAGGAGTTCAGTTATTGGCAGATGCTGTGTGTTGACCAAACTGATGGGATTAATAAAGACTTCTAAATATATATCTCCCTTACTTTTACAACTGTACTTCTAGATTTAGGGGACTCTGTGTGTGTCTGTATACATGTATACTCAAGTACCAGGAACAGTGTTGAATTTGGTTCTACTAGTTTGATGAAGAAAAGGCACTATTTGTATACTAGCGAAGTGAACTTTTTCAAACTATATAAATCCTAGAACCTATATAAAAACTTAGACAGGTAGTAATCCCTGGCAAAATACTTGACACATTCTTCGTGTGCTGTAATAAATCCAGTTCAGGAATTGCAAATACATATTTTCCCAAATCAGCTGTTTATGCCAAGGCTGGCACAATCAGCCCACTAGAGAAGTAACTGTGGGATTCTGTGCCTTGAAGAGGCTGCTCACCCAGGACCCAAGAGACAAGGAGAATCAACATGATAGGGAAGAATATAAAGGAATTAAAAGAGGAAGATTAAATAAAACAAGGTGAGGAACAGAAAAGACAACAGAGTGTGTGTCAGACTGAGGAGTCAAAAAAAAGGAAAAAATCTATGGAGGTGAAAAGAGAGCAATTGTTATCAGAATTGGGGAATAAACAATCAGTGATGGTAGAGTGGATGTGAGAGGATGTTTGCATTCAGGCTGGATTGTGGTTTGGTTCCTAGGAGCTAATGGGAAATGAATGTCTGTTTCAGGGGAATTTCTCAGATATTTATTTTTCTTCCTATGTTGGGATGATAGTTCAATCACAAACTTTCAGTGTCATGAAAAGCTTTGTTTTGAACATGTCGGTGAATCATGTTGAAACCAGATATTTGTACTAAGGGCAGTGTGATGATAACCTGTGGTGGGCTGCATTGCTGTGGTCTCATTTGAACTGCAGCTGGGATATGCTCTCTGCCCTGTCTGATATGCCAAAATTCCAATAGGCCTGCATGGCTCCTTGAGACAGGACCTCAGTTCATCTGAGGAAATGTGGTCTGGGCTCCTGTGTCTGTAGTGGGATTCACAAAAATACATGCAGGTCAGCTCATCTTAATGAAATGTAGGAAGCTGCGTACATACCTTGAAAATACTCAGCTTTATAGCTGGGCATGCTGGATTTACTGGGTTTTGCTCAGAAATTTGCAGACATCCTTTATCTGAATTTTCCTTTGCATGCTAGTATAGATTTTTGTGTTTGTTGTTGTACTTATTCTTCCCTGACTATTAGTGTTATTCATCTTTTTTATTTCTTTGTACCTTCACATCCTTCTGCTTCTTGTGCTGAATCTAATTAGTACTTTCTCTCTCAAGTTTTGCCTCATAATCTCTTTTTTCTGAATCCCAGTGTCCTCCTTCCCAATCTGTTTTCTTCCCAGCACAGTCTACCTCTGGTTTATTTCCCTCCCATATGTGTGCCAAGACATTCCAATACAGAAGGCTTTATTCAAGAAAAATAGTAAAAAATTAGGAATATCTACCTTAAAAGTTATTATTCTTAATGTTTGCTATGTCTATCTGCATGGGAATTTGATGTGCCGTGAGTTCACATACTAATTTATAATGAATTTATGGCACAGTGAATTAACCTTAGGCTCCTAAACATCCTGGTAGTTTTTACAATGTTATGCATAGTGCTTTCCAATTTTTAGCCGTACATTTTCAAAATGCTTGATTGTCTTCATCAATGTAAATACACATGTTGAAAGTTTCCATCCTTTCATGAAATTACTTGTAATTCTGAGCACCAGGTAGTTTTCTTCAACTTGTTGAAAATGTTTGATGCAGGGCTGGAAGATTCTTAAATCTACAGGAGACAAATTGCTCCTTAAAAAAATGCAGTATGGGATGGCACTCAGACAAGCACACCTTCCCACTTGCAATGCAATATTCTCTGCTCACTACAGAAATCCGCATTAAGGTAGCTTTCATGAAACAGCCTTCTTCCACCTCTGCCTGTGGGACTGAACTTCTGTGGCAAACTGAATCTCAAAGCTGGAGTTACCCTTTGTACATCAAAACTAAGGTCAGAGGCTAAAACTGAGATGAGTTGCCTCAGACCTTCAGTTCTGTAGGCCAGAGAGTTATTAGATAACACTGTATCTCTTGCAAAGGGCATCAGCAAAAGTAAAAATAGGGACCTACATGTTGTTTATCCTTAACATAAACCAGTCCTTCTTCCCTGCTGTCTGCTTTGGTTCCCTCACGCTGCTCCCATCCTTGTCTCCTTGATCTTCTTTGTAGTAGGTAGTTACAGTCATAATAAAGTATGCAGTCTCTAGTCTATCACTGCCTTTAAACCCTTCATAATTGCAAGTATTCAAATTGTCTTTGATTTAAACGCTATTGCTCTATTTGTTTGCCTTTATATAGACTTTTTGCCAGTGTGTAATTGTGCTTGGCAAGTGAGTTCCTCCTGGATTTGTAATATGGTTTAGTCATGGTTAGCAAATTATCATTTCAGTGAGACTTTAAGTTTAAACCTCAGTAAACTCAATACCAGCGTTGATCTGTTGATATTTTGTCTTCTTCCAGTGTTTGTCATTCTTGGTTTTCAGTTGTCAATTTCAAGAGTTCAGTTTTCTCTTTATTTCTTGAAAAATGAGGATGTACTCTCATGGGCCTGAATCTCCAGGACAGGGTTTTTAAAATACTTATTCACACAGTTACTTCATTATGTTGGAAAAGAGACACTGTGATCTGTCTGGGTATGTCAATCAATTTGGATCTATGTCTTCAAACCCAAAGGCTTAAAATGAGACTTTGAACTCCTAAAGTCTTGGGCATCTTGTGAAATTCAAGTGCTAGTATGCTTGATGAAATCTCTTAAAAGGTAAAAATAAGTTCTATTTTTTCAGTATTTACCAGTTTTACACCACTTTTAGGATGATCAGTTATTTATTTCACAGCAAATCTTTGAGTTAAGTTTTATATAAATATAGAAACATATACAAAGTATTCCATATAACTATAATAAAATATTATATAAATATATTATATGGACTGTAAAATGTATAATTCTGGTTACTTATATTAGGCAATGCCTAGAACTTCAAAAGAAATTTACTTCTGAATATCAAATCATGTATTTATGGGCCTAAATATCCATATAAAATCAACTATCTACAAATCACATTAGCTTAATTGTTAGTGCACACAAGTTGTAAGTTCAGTGATAGGGTGGACATTTCTTTATATTTTATCTGTGTTTAGCACCAAGTCTTAAAAATAACAAAATTCAGCTTGACAGGGGCCCTGAGAGACCACCCTATCCAGGTTCCCATTCTAAATCATGATCAGTGCTGATTTCAGACTGGCTTTGTCAGGCCTTTGGTACAGCTAGGTCTTGAAAACCTCCAAGGAAGACTGTACAGCATGTGTCCAACTTCAGGAACCTTCAATGATTCTTTTTTTTTCCTTGTATGTAGATAAACCTCCTCTGTTTCAGTTCAGGATCATTGTATCCTGGTGTTCCACGGTACACTTCTGTGAAGATCTTGGGTCTCCCATCTTAATCCCCCTGCAGACAGGAAGAGGCTGCCATCAGATTTCCCCAGAAAACCCTCACTTCCTCAGCTTCTGTTCACAAGACATGTGAGCTTCTGGACTAGACTGTCTTTGCAGTCAGCTCTTGCCTCAGTTTATCTCTCCGGTACTTGGGAGCACATATGGATCAAGAATTACTGAGACAGATTCCAGACTAGATAAATTTTCGCTATTGCACCTCCCTTTCCTGAACCCTATCTCTGGGTATATTCCTGGGAGATTCAGCTGTGGACTGCTACAAAGTGAAGGGCACTTCAGATATATTTGCCGTCACAAAATCATCTGCCCATTGAGCAAGAGGTCCATGCCTTCTTTGTTTATTCTGACAGTAGTACAGAGGTAGAAGGGCTTCTTGTTGCCCTTGTTCCTCATTGATTTCAATTGCAGCTGAGCTTCAGCTTTTCTAATTCTACCCCAGCATGGTGAGGAGATTCCTCTATATTTCTTTGTTTCTTGCCTTGATTCCAACTCCAGTATATGGGTTAGTTTGTGATGGAGCTCAGTCCCTGTTTGATAAAGCCAGGCTTCTCTTTTGCTTCCTACTTTTTCTGAACATCACATGGATCACTCTTTAAGCTGTGGAGAGATTGTACTAGAAATCTAGCCAGTTCACTTGAGGTCATTTTTCCGAATGACCTCTCTTTCACAATATCCTACCTACCAGCATTCTTCACAAACATTTTCACCCTTAAATTAATCTGTGGACATTTTAAGCCTGATTATTAATTAGTAATCTGTCTTATCTTATTCCTTTTGAGACTGTAATAAATGGGCCAGGAGACCAGCTCCCTTTTAAATGGCCTTTATTAGAGTGATTTCAGCTCGGGGGGAGAGC
>JAWWMU010000106.1:53619467-53636670 GCA_035048155.1 Cinnycerthia olivascens | reverse complement strand
TCAGTGGACTTAATGGCCCATTAGCAGAAGACCTATCCCTGGAGGGAGGATGGGCCATGGAAGAGATAAGGAAACTGGTCTTGATGGTTTCTTATCAGCTGGCTTATCAACAGAAGATTACATCACTACCCCCCATCCCAGTTCTAATGGATGGTAATAGAATAACACATCCCTGATTATATTTTACACTGCAACCCATGACAGCTGTGTTCAGCATTGGGCAGCTCATCCTGTCTTTTCATGGACACCCCTACAGCCACCAGCCAGAACCTGGGCACCTCCACCCAGCAGATATATATAGCAAAGAAAAATGCATTAATGGGAATTCCCAAATCAGACGTGATGAGCAGGTATGTCAGTAACGGCACACTGCATAGCAACATAAACAGTATTAAAATAAATCTCTAGAAGTTACAAGAAAATATTAACATTTCATGGCCTTTCCTGAGATGTCCAGAGACCGACTGAGAAAAGCACACAAAGTGTTCCCTCATTAAAAAAAAAAAAAAATCAACAAAGATTGGCCTTATGTGATATGGCCAATGAAATAATTAGAAGAATGTTGCTTGATATACCTAATAAGTTAAACAAAAATACTTCTCCTGAAATTAAGCAAAGGAAGCTCTTCAGACTATCTGAAATCCAAAGTGATACAGAATGCTTATTAATGTAAAGCAAAGGCTTAACAAACTGTTGAGAGGGAAAAGGCACACAGTAACGAAAATTAGCTACAAGAACCTTTATGAAAAGGACAATGGAACTGATAAAGAGATTCTGGCTTATCTTCTCAGGAGAGCTCATCTGAAAACCATCTGTCAAATGAGAACTAGAAAGGGATGTGATAAGATACCCTAGATCTATTAAATCTGTCCTTTAGGATTTCTATACCTATGGTGTAATATCACCTCCAAATACAGAGTGAATAAAATAATATTTTAAAGTGTAAAACTGCTGTTTATATAAAAAAAATGCAATTACATTAGAAGAAGCAGTCTCAAATGGAGACTGAAAATACTTAAGTTTAAGGGAATTTGCTGAAATTTTAGAAACAGTAAGGACTTTGAAAAGGGAAGGGGAAGCGACAGCATCTGATCCATTGGTTTGTTTGCAAACCCACAGCTGAAGTCTTCAAGATGGATGCAAAACACCATTGACATTGTTTGCCATTTGCAATACTGTTTCAATGAAAGAAAAATGCATGTTTGGAATGCACAAATTTTGAAAATCCTGAACCCACACTATAATTGTAACTTTTATGACATTATTTTTCTAAGACTGCAATTATTTTATACCGCATTTCACTGCTGAAAAAGATTTTTTTTTAGCTATTGTGGGTACATATATACGCATTTATATATATGTGTGTGTATATACATATATATATTAAGCCCTGTCTCATAAAAAAGTTTGTAGTTCATGAAAGGGTGATGATTCAGAAATCATGCAAGCAGCCCCAACTGAAGATTTTAAAAAAATTGTTCAATTGTAAGACTGAAGATTCTAGTTTCCAATTAGTTGTTGTATATGGATATAAATGTATGTATAGCTGGGCCTCTTATCGTCAGATTTCCCTTTAAGAGATATTAAAATATACACTGCCAAAGAAATGAAGATTAATGTGTGGTTTGTTACTGAAAATGAGCCAGCCTGTATCATAAGGGTGGAAGATCCAGATAACCTGCTATCTATGATGAATGGAGTCTGCTATGCTGCTCACAGGGTACTTGTTTTGTCTTCGTAACTCATGAGAGGACTTTGACTATGTTGAGTGGCTATTTTTACTGGTTTGAGCTATTTTGAATGATATGAATTCTGCCCGACCTTAGAGCACAGAAAAAAAATCTGCTTTGTATTTTTTCTGAGAAATAACATTGTGTGTCAAGACAGATTGCAGAAAACTTCAGCTCATTTTGTGGTTTATTCATAAATACTGTGACCTTCAGAAAAATCACTTATCTACCCTCTAACTCTATTGCTCATTTTATAAATAGTAAGTCTCAATTTTAAGAGCATTTTTGAGAACACAATCTATTGATAGTTTCAAAAAGGATGAGATACAATGATGATGAGACAAAAAAATGGTACAGTAAATATTGTTTAACTTCCTGTTCTTCTTGCTGAGTCATTTTCTGTAGCTATAGAGATGCTACTTGGAATGTTCAACAAGAATACCTTAGTGTAAGGAACTGATGTCAGCTTGTCATAGGAATTACAGTGCCCACAGTCTGTGATTTGACAGAAGATTGGACTAGACTATCCTTAGTGTGCTTCACTTCAAAATTTACTTGTTATCAGTCTCAGCTGAAAACTGAGCAAAGGCCTGTCAATATGTAAGATGAGGCTATATTCCACACAGCTTTTCTTACTTTGTATATTGTCTCCAGTTCTCCTGACCATTGCCTGGTAGAGAACAAAAAAGGAAGGACAAAATCAAGACAGACAGAACATAGAACATGCTGAGCTGGAAGGAACTCACAAGGATGATTGGGCTTAACTCCTTACCCTGCACAGAATAGCCCCAAGAGTCACACCAGTTACCAAAGGGTATTGTTCAAATGCTTCTTGAACTGTGTCAGGCTTGGTGTTGTGACCACTTCCCTGAGGAGCCTGCTCAGTGTCCAACCATCCTCTGGGGGAAGAACCTTTTTATTATATCTGAACTAAACCTCCACTAACACAACTTCAGGCCATTGCCTTGGGACCTGTCACTGGTCACCACAGAGAAGAGATCAGGGTTTGCCCCTCCTCTTCTCAGGAGGAAGTTGTAGACCGCGATGAGATCTCCCGTCAGTGTTCTCTTCTCCAGGCTGAACAAGAAAAATGGCAAGAAAAAGCCACCCCTTTTATGGCTTCTCCTCAAGGCCCTTCACCATCTTCATTGTTCTCCTTTGGACATTCTCTAATAGCTTTGTATCTTTCTTATATTGTGACACCCCAAACTGCACACAATATTCAAGGCAAGGCCTCTCCAGTGCAGAGCAGAGCAGGACAATCCCCTCCCTTGCCCAGCTGGTGATACTGTGCCTGATGTATCCAGGACACGGTTGGCCGTCCTGGCTGCCAGGGCACTGCTGACTCACATTCAACTTGCCATCGACCAGGACCCCCAGGTCCCTTTCTGTGGTGCTAAGGTTCAGTGTCTCATTTCCCAGCCTGCCCATACATCTAGAACTGCTCCATCTCAGATGCAGAATCTGGCACATGACCTTCTCAAACTTCATATTGGTTGATGCTTGCCCAGTCCTCTGATTTGTCCAGGTCTCTCTGCAAGGCCTGTCTGTCCTCAAGGGAGTCAACAGCTTCTCACAATGTTGAATCATCTGTGAACTTACTTAGTGCACTTTTGAGATCCAAGTCATTCACGAAGATGCTGAAGAGCAGAGGGCTGAGGATGGTGCCCTGCAGAGCCCCACTAGTGACAGTCACCAGTCTGATGTGACCCCATTGACTGTAACCCTTTGTGCCTGACCTGTGAGCCAGTTGCTCAAATACTTCATGATGTGTTTATCCAGCTGTGGGCTTGACCTTTATGTCCAGAAGGATCCTGTGAGAGATGATATCAAAAGCTTTACTGAAATCCAAAAAGATTACATCAACTGGCTTCAGCTGATCAGGTGGGTTATATTTTCATAAAAGAAAATTTGACAAGCAGGACTTTCCTCTCATGAAGCCATCCTGGCTGTGATCAATGACTGCATTGTTCTTCAGGTATTTTTCAAAATTTTCAAGAATAATCAATAATCATCTCCATTTTACCAGTTGCTAAAATGAGACTGACAGGCCCATATTTCCAAGATCATCCTTCTAACCCTCCATGAAAACTGGAACAACATTAACCAGCTTCCAGCTGACTGGGACCTCTCCAGATTCCCAAAACTGCTCAAAAATCATTGAGGGAGACCTTGCAATGACATCAGCCACTTCCTTGAGTATTTCTGGATGTATCCCATCAGGACTGACAGACTTGTAGGAATGCAGCTGGAGCAGAAGATCCTGCGCAAGTTCAGGGTCCATTGGGAGTCAATCATTCTCATAGGCAAGCTCAGGGCACTGGCACCTCCTTAGCCCATCTTTGGTGTTGAAAGCAGAGGCAAAGAAACCATTAACCATCTCTGCCTTGTCTATGTCCCTTTTTTGAGGTGACCATCTTATTCCTATACAAGACTGATGACAATAGATTCTTTACTGGACTTTTTAAAGCCCTGGCTAAAACATGCCAAAAAAGAATCACTAAGTACACCCAACAAAGACTGTAATTGGATTTTTGGGCTTTACACAATAGTATTGGATAGCTGACTTAACGACATGTCATCAAACTTTCCTTCTGCTAAAATACGTGGAATATTGGAGGCTTAGCTTTAAAGTATTGTATTTGTTGTTAATGCTAAATTTATCATTCCAACAGCTTTTCTTTATCAGGAAACCTTAAGGATTTTTACCTTTTAGAAAGCAAAGAATACTATAACAATTCCTGTCACTGAATTTAGAATTATAGCTTGAAAAACCACAAAATAGTGGAGAAATTAGATTAGTAGGAAAAAGCATAAACTTCTACAATTAGAATTAGTTTAGAATCAATCTTCTTTCTGGGTAATCAGAGAGAAGCATAGCAACATATCAAAATGTACATCAGATGTACAGAAAGAAAAAAAGGAAATGTTTTTATGTTTCAAATTGAAAGAGGAAGTAAGTGCAATAGAAGCTATCAGCACATGTAATTCTATAAGCAGAATTCATCAAGCTTGATATAAACTGAACAAACTTTCTGAAAATATTTCATTACTTTGGTCAAGATCGAAATTTTAACAGCTAGCACAGCTTTAACATGGAATTTTTCCACCTGCTTAAAAATATTTAGTTTTCTGTTACTGGAGGTAAAGAAGAGGTAAATTCTCTCAAAAGGGGTTTCTTTGTAGAAGGTAAAAATGTGAATTCTTGCTTCTCTTCTGTTTTTCTTCAATGGGAAAAATAAGTGAGGCAAAAGGAAGAATCTCATAAGAATCACATCTAGATCAAACAAAGATTTTTTCCCTGAAAGTGTCAAACAAAACAATAAAAAATTTGTTTCATCTTACATTTTTAATAGAAATAACTTTTTTTTTTTTTTGCTTGCAATAATGGGTTTTACTCTATGGGGTGAAGGCTGTGGTTCACAAATCAGGAGCCAGAGGAAGTGCAATAACAGAGATGCCATGAAATGGAAACAAGCTTGAACAGATCGCTGTTTCCTGAAAGCATAGAATTTCTGATAGTTCCAATTACTGGAACAATTATTCACGTAGGAAATATTATGTTCTTTCCAGGAACTTATATTTAGAATACAGAATACTGAAATGCAAAACCAATTAAGAACCAAGCAGCTTCTTAAAATTTTTGTTTTCCAATACAAATCTGCAGTATTTTAAGGATCAACTTTCTCTTGTAAAAGGTCAGACTCTGAGATACACCTTTTCAACTGATATAAACAGATTTAATTCCACCAGCATAGAGTTTAATCAACTGACATTTGGCTTTTTCTCAACCCTATAAAGCAAAGCCTGCACAGGAGGAGATCAAGACCACCGGTTGTTTGAGGGAACCAAAGCCCTCAAAACTCGTGTTAAATGAGGCTTAGGGCTTACATCTCTTTCATATGGCTGGATTTGATCAATAATAAGTGTCTACTTTGTAGTCCATGGCAAGGGGTAAAGGGGACTTGGGGATTTATCTTTTCCTAAAGGACATTAAAGAACTTTAAAAACTGAAAATGTCCTTCTTACACTGGAAAGCAGATGATTCTAAGAATGAGCAGAGTGCAATTTATATTTCACATAAAGACACACAGATAAAATTTTATACTTACTAAATAAATACATAGTTTAATAAATTGTTTTAGTAGGGGTTTATATCTGGTTCTCAAGTGTCTGAAATCCATATTTTTAGGATTATTACATGGTTGTTAGGATACCTCTACCTTTGAAAGTTACTTTACACAGTGTCTAAATGGTTGAAATAACATATTGGTTGTGTTAATAAATATGATCATTAATTATTATGCTATTACATATATAAGAGTTAAATACGCACAAAAAAGTTTTCTTACATTTGCAGACATAAGAGAAATCATTCAGGTTTTAAGCTCAAGTTTTTATGCTGTTGCTTTAACAGAAAAAAATACCGTGAGAGCCATAGCCAGGTTAAATCCAGAAGTATTGTGGTGGTGTAGGGGAGTAGTCTATGCTTTTTGTAGCAGATGAAATCTTAGATTTTGGTATGCAGCTTGGAAGAATTTTGTGTTACATAAATGCTTCTAATTTTTTTTATATATTTAATTTTCTGAATAATATGTTCTCAAGCCTCAGAGTCTCTACTACAGTTTATTTTTTTATGCCAGATGGCTGGACGAGCATCAGGTTGTTTTAATTTTTATTCCACTAAAAAAAAAGTCTTAAGTGCAAGTAGTAAGAACTTAATAGCAGAAGGAAGAAACAGAGATTTGCTTATTTTTAGTACAGCATTTGTGGTATTTCTTGAAATTTTTTTCTGCTGATACAAATTTAAAGGAAAAATCATTATGCTAATATTACATCAAAAGGTATTCTTTTCAATTGGCCTGTGAGCACTTTAGTCTTCATAATTACGTGCTTCTTACTCAGGGGACTTTGTCTGTGCACTCCAGCTGTATAGAAAACCCTTATAACACCACATAAACTATACTAATGTATGATGAGTTTTTGAAACTGCATAATAATTTAGTAGCTCAGTAATTCTGATTGCTTTAGTTGCAGCCTCATAATCCTTTCAAGGATCAGCCACTTGGGGCAATGACCTATTATTTTTATGGCACAGTTGATCCATTTTCTGTTCTGTGCACGCTCCTGGAGCCCTACTCATTAACAGGCTGTATATAAAGGCTAAATACAAACAGCGTTTGCAAAGAACCCTCTCATTTACAGGTGCTTCTGTAAATTATTTCTATTTATGTTAATTACTGCATATTTAAATTTGGAGAAACAGTCAATATAAAAAGCATCAGCATTTTCCATTTCAGGTTAAAACTGTGGGGGTTTATTTGGATGCAGGATTTCTGATCAAATTAAGATAAAAAAATAAGTTGCATAACCCAGCAAAATTAGGTTTGTTGAAAAAAGTATGCTCAATTGTTTCATTTAGAATGGGAGAGACAATTAACTAATTTGGAGCTGTTTCAGATACCATGAAGACACAAGGCAATTGCATTGAAATTTGACAAAGCTATGAGTAGTATGTTAACAGTCAAATCAAGATTCTTCTAAATACAGTTTTTTTGTATTCTCTTCTCCTTTTTCACACTTTTCCTCTTCATTTGCAGATCATTATATTTCTGTAATAACTTAGCAGCCAGGAGAGACAAAGGTAATGACAGTCCCTAAGTAGAACTCGCTGGAGGAAGAGCTGCAATCGCTTTTGGCTTGCTGATTATTGTAGGAGTTTGCCCTCTCAGACTCTTTTGCTTTCTATTATTAAGTCTTCCTTATGTGGATGTAGCAAATAAAGGTGAATAGAAGTACAAGTACCACCTTTTGAAGAATACAGTAGAACATCCAAAAGGCAATCCAGCTCTGCCTATTAGGTAGAGTCCCAAGCCAGTCATTTTGAATTACACTATTTGTTGTAGAGAAACCTAAGCTAAGTCTCCCAGATGGATTTTAATAAAAACAGCCTAATGAGCATTATTTGAGCCTGTTCATACATGTGTAAGATTACCTCACTGTAGTTATGTACTCTATGGCTGAGGAAGAGCGTACAGTTTTTTGTCTTTTAGTATAACTGTTTTTATATAGTGTGGTTCCATTGAGAGGATACATCCATCTGATCTGACTGTGCTGGAGTTCACTTTCCCCAGAGCAGTCCTCACAGAGCTGTGCTTTGCAGCAGTGTTGTAGTCTGCTGTGGGGGGGTTAGCTTGGCTAGCTCAGAAAACCCCCCCCCCCGCAAAAACAACATGGACACTTAGTTACTAGATCCAGAGACACTCTTTTCCCCCAGGAATCACGTCCACAGAGTTCAATAGTGAACAAATCCTGGAGGAGGAGAGGGGTGGGGGGGAAGCCATAAGGGAGAGAGAAGCGAGGAGAAAGGCAGGGAGAAAGACGGGGGAAGGGAGCCGGGGAGAAAAGAGACTGAGCACCTGAGACAAGGTATTTTTAAACTCAGGGGGAGGGGTGCAGAGGAAGGGAACCAAAGCCAATGGGAGACAATTGATGGGACAGGTAAGGGGAGGGACTCAACCTGAGAGAGGGGGGAAGAAACTAATTAGTACAGCATCCAGAGGGGTGCACAGAATGGAACCATGTGATACATCAGTACAAAAACATAATCATCAATACATTAGTGCAATACAACATCTCCCCCTTTTTTGTTAAATAAAGTTAAAAGAAAGATGTTAGGTCTATTCTGATGCAGAATGTGAGTTTGTCTACCACTTAAAACTTGCGGGCCAGTTAGATTGTTTTCACATGCTCTGTGTGGTTGACTTCTGAGGTAAGAGGGATTAAACTGCTGAGGACTTTTACAATTAAACAACGTAGAACACTGAATACTAACACAATTAGAAAAAGAACAAGAATTAACAGAAATGTTTTAACTATTGAAGTCCACCAGCCCGAGAGTCCCCTGCCTTTGAACAGTTCACTGAACTGGTCTTCGGATTCTTGCTTCACTTGCCCCATCAATCCTTTCATTTTTTGGAGAGCTGTGTGGACATTGGGGTCCTTGGAGGTCAAATTCAGGCAAAAAAACCCTGCAAATTCTTGGCATTCGTGCCCATGCAGCAGCAGGCGGAAGTCTATGGCTGCATGATTTTGGAGTGTGGCCTGCCTGGTAATCTTCTCATCTTCTAGGAGGGAGCTGATGGTGGTAGATGTCAAGTTTGCTTGTTTGACTATTCAGCATTCCAGATGGCCCAATTCACCTAGAGCTTTGGCTGCTGCGATCCATGGAAGGAACAGGGAAGCAGCAACTCTTTTTGACTTGGCCCAATGAAAAATTGGGACTGAATTGCAATTTAGGTCCAAATTGCCAGCACTTCTCTTTTGAATTTTGTTGGCTGAATTGTTTTTTTGAATCCAATCACCAATTACCGTCTGGTTGAGTGTCAACAGCGACAACCGCCTGATGGTACATGGTCCTCCTAAAAGCCAAGATGGGAGTCCTTTCCATACCCAGTCTCCACAGATTAGGAATAGACCCTTATGGAGGTTTTTTGGATGTGAGCAGTATGGGTTGTCTGCTGTAACATGGCTTAAAACATTACACCACTTTTTGGCGGTAAACTCCTCTCGATATTGTAGTAGGTTGTTAAAGGGTTTAGTGTTAGTTAATGGGGTGAAGATAAAGTGAATGCAGTATGGTGCTGGGGAGGAACCCAACAGCTCTAGTTCTTGGGGTTCTTGAGCTGCTTTGGGCAAATATGGTAGCCACTCTTCTATAGGGTTCTTAATCATTACAGCCTGCTGCTGACGCACTTTGTGCTGTCGGACATTGTGTGATTTGGGACCTGGGTCAGGCCTAGGTGTGTTAAAACTGGCTGGATATTCTCCAGCTTGTAATGGAATTCCTACCCAGCAGGTAGACATAGGGTCTCTTGCTGCTGCAGTGGATAAATATATGCTTCCTTGTTGGAGCATCCATGCCAGGGTCACACAGATAGTTTTGTGTGGCTGAGGGACGATCCACATGGCTGTCAGACTGGTCAGTGCAAGCAGGATGACAACTTGAACAGGGCTTATCATGGAGTTGAGTGGGAGGTAGGTTTTCTCTAAAACAAAGTAAAAATTTTAAACATGTTAAAAGTCAGGGCTCTGCTGGAATGTACCAGCGGCATCTTCTCTTTGAAGCAACAGCTACTTGATTTTCATCGTTTTTAGCTGGTGCTAGAATTTTGGGGACAAAAGGTTTTACCTGCTTTTGGGGTATCCAACACGGGCCTGAGGCAGTGGATACACATGCATAGCCACAACCCCAGGTAACGAGCTCGAAAGGACCTTTGATCTCCCAAGTTTCTGAGTCCTTAATTAGGACTGGTGGACGCTGCGATAGCTTAGACTGATTACTGCTGTGAAAGTGACGTGCTACTGGAGGACTGAAATGAACAATTTGTTTTTAAATTAACAATTCAGAAAATTGATTGTGAACATGGCTTTGAAAAGCCTCTGTTGTGGTGACATCCACGCTGTTGAACTGTTCTGCCTAGCTAAGACCTGTTTAAGCATCTGGTGTGCACGCTCAGTTATAGCTTGACCCATGGGGGAGAGGGGGATGCCTTTGTTATGTTCCACTCCCCACTGCTGGACAAACTCTAGGAACTCCTTGGATGCATATACTGGGCAATTGCCAGTTTTGATTTCCCTAGGGATCCCTAGCACAGAAAAGGCTTGCACTAGGTGCTGTTTTGCATGTGCAGACTTTTCCCTTGCATGAGCAGAGGCATAAACTGCATCTGAATATATGTCCATGTTTACATGCACATATTTAAGGTGACCGAAACTGGGAATGTGTGTAATATCTGTTTGTCACACTTCGCAGCTCCCAAGGCCTTGGGGCCTAACGATGGCTTGGCCTGGAGCTGGCAATAGGGACAGGTAGCTAAAATGGCTCGAGCTTGACTCCATGTTAATTGGAACTGATGGATCAAACCTGGCACATTCTCATGGTATTGCTGGTGGCTTAGCTTTGCCTGTTGGAAAACGTCTGGAAGACATGTCATTTCTACTGGGGCAGCACGGGAATCAGCCTTGCAATTACCTTCTGCAATTTTGCCTGGCAAATCAGTATGGGACCTCACATCCATAGAATGGATGCTCTCAATGTGAAACTAAATAAATTAGCTTTGAAAGCAACCTGAAGAGATGCTTGTTCTCAATGTCTTTGAGAACTGCCTGCTCCGCCCTGGATGCTACTCCCACCATGTAGACTGAGTTAGTAACCAAATTCATTGGCTCTGAAAACTTCTCAAAGGCTCTCACTACTGCAGCCAGTTCGGCTATCTGGGATGAACCTTCCACAAACTCAACATCAGCTTCCCATTGCTGAGTCTGGGGATTTCTCCAAGTCATCACTAACTTGTGGGACACTCGTGATGCCTCAGTGAACACTGTGAGAGCTTTGAGTGGCCTATGACTCTTTTTCTCAGGAGGAATTATGTGGAATTCCTCATTAAACAGTTTGTGAGATGAGGCATGGACTAATATTTGTCCACTGTAGCTGTCCAGGGATAGTTGGAGGCTGGCATTGTTTTGGAGCAGGTGCTCAAACATCTTTTTGGTCAACCTTTCAGGAAAGTTCCCTCCTTAGTAAGTTTGACAGGAAGGTGAATACACAGGAAGTCACAACCAGCCAGCTCACACAGTCTCATCCTGGCTTTCTGGATCAGCTGAACTATCAGCTCTTGTGGCTGCATGATGGTTTTTGATCATGGATGGGAAAGAAAAACACATTCTATGATTAAGAGGGGATCTTTCTGCCCTTTGATCCATTGGAATATTAAGCCATGCAAGTGTGGCAGCTTGCCCAGGACTATGAATTTGAAAGGCAGCTCGGGCTGATAACAATAAGCTTGCCTCTGGATCAAAGCTTTCTATGCTTTTTGGATTGTGGCCTTTGCCTCTGGGGTTAGTTCCCTGGGAGAAACTAGCACTCTCTCCCCCTTCAATAACTTGATGAGGAGATCTAGGTCCTCGTTGGTGAGACCTAGCCAGGGCCTTACCCAGTTCAAAGACCCACATAGGGAATGGAAATCTGCTAGGGTTTTGGGAGCACTATCAATTTCCAATTTCTGCAGAACAAAGGTCCATGTTGTGATCTCCAAGCCCAGGTACTTCCAAGGTGGCACCCTTTGAACTTTGTTTTTCTGCAGCTGGAATCCAGCAGAGATTAAAACTTTAACCACTAGGTCAAGTGTGTGTTGGAGTCTAGTGTCATCGGGGGCACACACAAGATCATCCATGGATGATGGCCTCCCTTTTTTGAGCATGCACCAGGGACAGCAATGAAGCCACGTACCTCTGGCAGATGGAAGGATTGCATTTCATGCCCTGAGGCAATACTTTCCAGTGGTAGTGCTTCACTGGGGCTTCTTGATTCATGGTAGGAACCGAGAAGGCAAACTGTGGTGCATCTTCTGGGTGTAGCGGAATTTGGAAAAAACAGTCCTTGATGTCTAGGACAGCCAATTGCCAATTTTGGGGAAGGCATCCCTGGTTGGAGTGATCCCATGTCCTCAATTACTTTGTTTATTTCCCAGAGGTCATGGAGGAGCCACCACTTATCCTTCCCTGGCTTTTTTATCACTAAGACCGGGGAATTCCAAGGGCTGGTTGTCTCCTCTATGTAGCCTTTGGCTAATTGCTCTTCTACAAGCTCCTCGAGCGCCTTCAGTTTCTCTTTGCTGAGAGGCCACTGATTTACCCAGACTGGGGTGTCATCCAGCCATGTTAACTTGTGGGTATGGCATTCCACAGTGGCCCCCTCTAAAAATCCTAGGGTGTCTTTGGGATAACTAGCTGGACCCCCCACTAGGACATGGTGTTTCTCCCCCACAGGGGAGCTTTGTATTTGGCAACAAACAGAGGGACACCACTGGCCAATTTTCCATCCTGCGCTTGAATTTGTACAATGCTTTTTGAGATTTTTGCCAATGTGACTCCTCCTCTTGGATTCTGCCAGCCACGGGTTGCAATTCCCAATGTGATGGCCACACCCTTTCGGGTATTATCGTCACATCTGCCCCTGTGTCCAGCAACCCTAACATGGGGAGGTGGTCTGCTCCACAGGTTAGATTGCATCCCATGATGGGTTTGTCCTCGCCAACCACTTCTTCCCAGTAGATGCCAGGTGCTTTGTCATCTACTGAGGTTTCTGCTGGAATGGGAATGGCCTCAGCAAAATAGAAGGGTGGCTGAGGACAGAGCACCAGGAGAATGAGGTTAGATATGCCTCCCTTTATTGTCATGGGACCCATTTCTACCTCTACGGGTGTGTGTGTGTCATGTCCCCAATAACCAAAAACTCACTGTTTAGTCTGGTATGATCTATCATCAGGTCTTGTGGGGTTTCCAGCAGGTTTACTCCAATGACTGTCCAGTGAGCAGACCTGAAAAGCTTTGGTGGTCACAAGCTTGAAATGCTTGTGAGGCCTCCAGATTTTGTTAGGTAAACATTTCCTTTGCTGACCTGCACCCTGCTTCCCTTCCTTCCCCTTTTTTGTTTTGAGGGAGGTTCTCTTCACTGTGGAGGAGTCCGCTCCATTTATATGATGGCGCGGTGCAGATTCGCGCTCTAGTTCTAGGTTTTTGGCCATTGTCTGCTCCAGCATCCAGATTTTTCTTCTTCTGCTGTTGTTTGTGGGAGCAGTCTCTGGCGAAGTGTCCTGGCTTCTTGCACTGGAAGCAGATGATATGTTGAAGCTGTTGTTCTGGTGACACAGCTGCTATAGTCCTTGGGTTTGCTACCTTAGGTTTTGTGTCTTGTGCACTAAACAGTTCTGCTTTTCTGGCACATGCCTCTGTCATTTGTACTAGTGTAGATGGAGGATCTGCAGGCAGCATGTCCTAGGATCACCCGGCAGCATGCTTTGTTGGCGTTTGTTTGAGCCACCTCTTTAATCAGCTTAATCAGCTCTGCCTGTGCCACTGGGTCCTCTACTTGTCTCTATTTGTGCACAAAGACGGTCAACAAACTGCAAGAAATTTTCTGAAGCACACTGTTTAATATTAACATAACTACCCCTGGTTTCAATTGTGGGCAACTGATTAGAAACCTTTTCTGCAATTTTGCAGATTTTATTTAAAACTAATTTTGATATCATTCAGGCTTGATCATTGGGGTGTTCCCATGGTCCTTTGCTGCATAGGTGGTTATAGGTGACATCATTCCCGTCTATATCTTGTGCACTTTGGGTGCTTTGCCTAAGCTCATCCAGGTGTCCCCTCGGATCTCTTCCAGGTGCTCTCCCACAGATCAAACTCTGAGGGGATAAGAAGACACCAGAAGAGATCTCAGAGGTCAGCTGGAACAAACTCAAGGGATGTTAAAGTAGCTTTCATCATGCTTTTAAAGATTTCACTATTACAGCCAAATTCTTTTTTAGTTTTGCATAATTCTTTTTTGTTTTGGTAGAAAAAAGGCTGATAGTTTCTAATTGCATTCCCTTTACCTATATATGAGACAGGAGCGGCTGAGGGTATGGCTTCTTTCCCCTGGTTTTGACCCCTAGGGTTTTTCCCTTTGGCTGTATTCCCATGGGACCCTGCAGGGTTTGCACACCGCCCCCCCAGGCCCCACCCCCTTGGGACTCAAGCAGGGCCCCACACTTGACCCCAGCCCCAACCCTGTGGGAACTGGGTGGGGGCCCACTTCCCTTCCCAGCCTCATCTCTGTGGGAATTGGGTGAGGGTCCACCCCCTTCCCAAGCCCCACCCTCGACACCGGCCCCACCCCCATGGGAACCAGCACTGCAACATTTAGAGGTGGGGTCACAGGATGATGTCATTCACAGTGGGGACATGGAGGAAGGGGAATGGGTGTCCAAGGGAAGGAAGGGATTGTGGGAGTGGAAAAGGTTGGAGGAGGGGATAGGCAGGCAGAAGGGACTGTGGGAAGAAGGAAAAGACAAGATGGAGGGCCTTCCACATGGCTGCAGCCATGTTGGATTTTGACCACTCGGCTGCTGTCAGGGGGGGAGTTATTTTGGAAAATCACATGAAAAAACATGAAATTTGGGGAGAAGCAACTGGGTTAGAGGGGTATAGGGAAGGTTCTCTGTCAGCCTGTGCATAGCTGACAAAACCAGGGTGCTGAACAAGAGATGGGAGGCCAAGGTTTGCAGTGGCTGTGCCAGGAACCCTGCGTGCTTCGAGATACCTCGGATCTCTCCCCCACCTCTGGGGCAGAGGGTTTGAGAGGAGGAGGGAGGGAAAACCGCGGATGGAGGGGTTTTCAGTGGCTGTTTTTTCATCTCCCTTTTAAGTAATTCTTTTCGAATTAAAAGGAACATTGGGAGAAACTTGGAAACCTTTATGTCTCCTTTTTCTTCTTTTGATGTTAATAAATCTCCAATTTGTCCCAGGCAGAGACAGAGTTTACATTCTGCAGGGTAAACTGAGGGAAATGGAAAAACAACCAGGGAACAAACTAATGCAAATGACTTTTAGAAATTCTAATGTTTCCACTACTTAGGATAATTTTAATTTGGGTATAAACGCCCCTCTGTTGCATAGGAAGCTGAGAACCCATTTTTGATGTTAAATGCAAACTACACAATATCTACCTTCTTTACAAAAGCACGACAAAAACTGAAACTGCTTAAAATATACAGCCAATTCAGGCAACTTTAGTTTCTCCTTCCCCCCCCCCCCCATAACTCTGAGATAGGAGGCAGAAACCACGTGGCAACCAAGCAACAGCTTTTAAACTCCGCTGGCTGCTACAGTAGCACTGTCATGCCGTGTGGGCAAGCCGCAGGTGCCACCTGCACACAGGCCGCCAGGTTGTGGGCCATGTGCTGCCGCGAAAAAAAGAAAGGCATGAACTGCAGTTCCTCCGTTGCTCACCCCTTCCCCCACCGCTGCCGGATCTGCAATGCCGGGCCCGCCACTGCTGCCTGCCGGCACAACGCCCCGCCCCCGAGGTCTGTGCCTGGGCCACCCCCACCACAACCGGGGGTTCTTTCGGGGTCCCCACTACTTACTTCGCCTGGGGACTTCAGCTAGCTGTAATAACTGTAGGAAGTGTGAAATACAAAGCTGTGTTCCGTGTCAAGTACATCAAGGCAACGTGTGTATTTGTGATTGTGATATGTGTAGAGCCTGACCATAAGACAGATATAAAGACGAATTCTAATAAATAACTGAGAAAAGCAAAGCATAGAAGGCTTTTGAATTTATCCTTTGTTTGCAATTAACTTTTATAAGTCTTAAGTTGATTTAAGAGCATTTGAATTTAAGTTTTAGAATGTTGCTTTTTAACAAGAACTTTCTGCTTATATGTAAGCCTTACAGATTTTTGCAATAATAACCTTTTGAAGTATAATTTTAGAATATTGCTTTGTATTAAGGATTTGCAAACCTATAGCTTTAGAAGGAAGTATGCTTATCTCAAAGTTCCTGAAAGCAGCCTGAGAAGGGAAACTGGACATCACTATCATAAGAGTAATAGTTTTGGAAATTAGAAACTGGACCCACATCTGAGAGCCGAACCCCACCATGTGGGATACTCCTTTCTCCTTTCGGAAACTGGACCCCCACCACCTGGGATACTCTTTTGAGATTTATCAAAATACAGTATAGAATTGGGAGGTATGAATAATAAAAATTGGGAATAGAAACTGCTGAGAAAGCATATGAATACACCTATAAATACCTGTAAGCCTCAACTATCAGTGTGCAGTTGGAGGGAAAACTCCCCCACTGTACCCAGCGCTGTTTGCTCGTACTTTACCACATTAAATAATAAATTAATAGCTGCTTGAATATTGGCTGAGTCAAGCTTCTTATTAATAACACCAATATCTCATCTCACCCTGCCCTCTGGCTGGGGGAAGCCATTCCCCGCTGTCCTGTCCCTCCAGGCCCTTGTCCAAAGCCCCTCTCCTGCTTTTCCTACATGTCTGCATATGCAGCTCTCAGAGGTGACAATATCACTTCCAGCAGTCAGCACAGGGGTTAAGGGTCAGAGCTCAGCAGCAGAGGAGTGTTGACTGTGACAGAGCCAGCTGAACCACAGCTGTGGGAATTTGGAGCATAATTCAGTGATCTGACTCCAAATGGGTGGTTACACTTTGAGCTGCAGGAAAATGCCTGATTTCCTGGAATTACCCTGCAGCCTCTGGAATAGAGGCGGAAGCCCCCTGCCTAAAGGAAAGCAGGGTTGGATAAAAAGGGACTGGAATGGGCTGCTCCCATTCCAGGAGCTGCAGGACATGGAGGGAGAAGGTCACTGCTTCTGCTGTCTTTCATGGAATCACAGAATCATTAAGGCTAGAAAAGACCTCCAACATCCTCAAGCCCACCTCTCACCAAAAACTTTTTCACCCCAAGCCAGGCAGCAGCAGTTTCACTTTCACACTGCTGCTGGAAAATTTGTGATTTCCAGGAAAGAAGGCGTTGTTCCCCCACTGCCCCTATAAGAGGGGGAAGCAGCTCCTTCCAAAAGAGCCGGGGCTGGGGGAGCTGAGCTGGACTTCTCC
>JAWWMU010000106.1:53597980-53609471 GCA_035048155.1 Cinnycerthia olivascens | reverse complement strand
GGAGATTTTTCCTATCCCAATTCAGCTAAGGGGAGGGGTGGTCCATCTAGAGGTTTGTTTTTTTTCCCTTCTTTCCCACTCCCAAATTTGCCCTAAACTAGGACAGAGGGGAAGAAGGGGTAATGTTTGGACTGATGATGTTTGTCTTTCCAAGTAACCATTACATGTAATGGGACCTTGCTCTCCAGGAGATGGCTGAACACCTGTGGCTGATGGGAAGCAGTGAATTAATTCCTTGTTTTGCTCTGGTTCTGTACTTAGCTTTCGCTTTCCCTATTAAACTGTCTTTATCCCAAGCCACGAATTTTCTAGCTTTTACCCTTCTAGTTCTCTTCCCAATCCCACTGGTGGGGGAGTGAGCGAGCAGATGTGGGGCTTGGCTGCTGGCTGGGGTTAAACCATAAAACCATGTCAAGTCATTGTTTGATCTGGTTCTTGCAAGGTCTCTACTGCTGCTTTACCAATCCTGCTTGGAAAATCTTAGATACAGCTCATCTACCAGACCATGAGTTAAGATATGATCCCAGCCAGGGTAAAAGTGCTCTACCAATAAGCAAACAAACTCTGAGTCTCAAAGGAAGGATCAGCAGTGTGCAAGTAAATATGAGCAAGAGCAGTTAGAGCTTTTTTACAATTGGCTGAAATTGCAGAGGGTTCAAATAAACATAAAAATAAACAAAATGAAACATAAAGAAAAAGGAATATGGGGGCATTGTGCTCACACCAAGCTATACATATGAAGAGGTTGTCATGCAATAACAAATGAAGTTGTAATGACAAATAGGAATGGGATAGCAAGGTGTTCTCAGATGCATCTAATCTAGCTATTTAGATGATAAGGCATATAAATCCCTGTTGTGTTATTTAATCCTCCATTGTGCAACTACTATGATCAGGACAATGTTAAATGTCAAGGAATTTTTTCATTCATTACATGATAGGATGACAGCTTACTTGAAAGGCTTCCAGATGAAGAGGACATAACAGATGTTTCATGATTCATGCTCAAATAGTTTATTCAACCCAGATGCACTGCTCAACTTACAGAACTACAGTGAATTAATTATGTGATACAAAACAAAGCACGTGTGCATTTCCTTGAAACCAGAAAAATTATGAAGTTGGTATAAAAAGTAACCCAAATCCAGAATATTTAGCTTTTTGAACCAGTTTTAGATCTATGCAAGTTTTAAAACACCTACACAACAGTATGCATGAGGAGAGATTTGGGTAACTTTTGGTAATGTCTAATTTTCCTAAATACTGGGGCTGTAAATCTCTGAAAACCATTTATTGGCAAAGACTTTTGTACAGAGACTTTTATATGAATGATGAATATATTGAATTAAACCAGCTAGAAGATTTTAGGACCAAGACAAATTAGCTCCATTAGTCTTAAAAGTGATTAAGTTGAAAGAACTTTCTTACAAACCTGGAGTAATAGAGCTTCTTAACAAATCCAGAGGCTATTATCTCTTAGAAATGTGTGACTTGAATGTTTTGTAATGAATCTGTGAAATACCAAAGTTGAATTCACAGCAGAATACAGTTTTTTATTTTACTCATGCCTTTTTCTACTGTTTTTTCTCTTTTTAGAATGTGTAAAATTATTTAACTTACAAATTAAGGCCTTTTTTCTTAATGTGGCCATCACCTTCTGCTTTTCCTGTTCAAATGGGTTACTGCCTGATACCCCTGAGGGCTAGATATGCTGGTGTGTTGTGTGTCTCATCTTACCATCAAATGATGTGGCTCTAGTGCAGCTCTGATGTGATATAATGAAAAATATTGCTTTCAGTGAATTATATGGGTTTTTCATTAGGAAGTCTTCTGAACTCCTAAATGATTTTGCAACTGGTCTCTGGTGCAAGAGATCATTTTTATGCATTCACCAGCCTTTGAGCATGCAGAAATGTGGCTGGAACATATGTTATACTGAAGACTCCAGGACTCCTATGTCCCCAGGTAAATGTTGTAAACATGAGAGGAAATGATGAAGATGTTTTGCCTCGTAACAATACATAATTATTACCATTATTAACCTTTCTATGGCTGTTATTATTTAAAGAATCTTGAGATTAGTGCTTGATCCCCAGTGGTAATTAGTTGTACCTCAGCCAATTGGTTTCAGACTGTAGATGAGACATAATAAATGCAGAGACAAGACTATGATGTCAGCAAGCTGAACAGAGAGGGAAGGTGGCAATAATTCCTGTACACATCTGTATATTAAACCCAATTTGATCAAAAGGTGACAGGGTCCCTCCCAGTATCCTTCTGGACAAGCTGTCCAGCTGAGATAAGCAGGTACATAGTGCAAAGGGTAAGAACTGGTTTAAAGGCAGAGCTCAAAGGATTGCAGTGCATGGGGAAACATCTGGCTGGTGACCAGTGACCACAATGTTCCTTAGGGTGCAATTCTAAGGTCAGTTCTGTTCAATATGTGTATTGATGACCTGGATACAGGAGCTGAATACACAGTTAGTAAGTCTGCAGAAGAAACCAAACTAGGAGGTGCTGTTGGCTGTCTCAGGGAACAAGAGGCCTTGCAGGGATATCTGGATAGGTTGGAGCATTGAGCAATCACCAGTGGCATGAAATGCCAGATTCTGCAACCTGTGATGGAGCAACACCAGACATGAGATTAAACTGGGACAGGAGTGGCTGGAGAGCAGCCCTGCAGAAAGGGATCTGGGGGTGCTGGCTGCCCCATCTTGGAGTGCATGAAACACAGCATCACCAGCTAGTCAAAAGAGGCAATTATCCTGCTGTATTTAGCATTGGTGCAGCTTTGAGTATTGCAGTTCAATTTAAGAAGGATGTGAAGGTACTTGAATGCATCCAGAGAAGAGTACCAAAGCTGGGGTAGGGGCTGGCAGGAATGTTCTCTAAGTAGTGGCTAACAGCATTGGGCTTGTCTGGTTTAGGGATGAGGAAATTGAGGGATGACCCCACTGTTCCCTATGGCTTCCTGAGGAGGAGAAGTGGTCTCCAAAGTAACCAACCACCAATGTCTGAAGAAGAGCAGATGAGCACTGAAGTCTATTCCTGACAGGGTCTTGGGGGTGCTCACAGGCCTCAGTAGCTGGGACTGCCTCCCCTGGGACTGCCTCCCCTGAGACCCCCCAGCCCCACCACCTCCTGTCAAGGGCCCAGGGGACATGTCCCAGCTCTGCCTGGGCCCCTCAGTCTCTGCCTGAGCCCTGCTGTGGGTGTGCCCATCTCTGCCCCTGTCTCCTGGGTGGGCTGGGACCTGCACTGCAGAGAGCTGCTCCCTGGGGTGGAGCCCTGAGACCTGGGTCGGACCTTGGCATGCAGACCTCTGGGTCTAATGTGGCATAACTCTTTCTCTTCCTCCTCCTTCTTCTTCTGCTCTCTGTCCCTCTCCCTCTTCTTCTCCTCTCTTCTCTATCTTATCAAGCAAGTAAGGTAATACCAGCTCATAAGAGTGGACTTGGAAGTTGATCAACAGTGACATCTGATTTCCATGTTTTCTATTTAACATCAGGATGACTTAGGTTTGGTAGGTTGTATGCATTTTGGAGTGGAGCTGTTTGCTTTTAAGTAGTTGCATTGGTGGCAAATTTGCTGTTGGATGTTCTGTTGGTGTAGTGACTGGGGATCTGATCTAGTAGCTTTACAATCCCATTTACATCTGTGAATAAAGAAGCAACATTCTCCATACCAAAGGCTTTACTATCAATATAAATGAAACATTATGGGCAAGTAATTTCATATCTAGCCAGGAGGTATTTTTTTTTCTCTTCTGAAATTGGAGTTCCATTTAATAATAAGGGCTGTCACCTTTTTATCTGAAGTACTATACATTTTAAATATTAATTCATGCAATTTTAGCTTAAAAACAGGCTTTGCTTTATGTTATTGGGTATTTTTTATATATGTGAATCAGGTCTTAATATTCACATTAGGTTGTCTCAGTTGCTTACATGATATTAACAGTTGTACTTTACATTCTGCTAGTCACCCTTGGCTGCTATGTCTTCACTAGGCACAGACCTAGAACTCTCTTGCACCAGAAGTGTCTCTGAGGGAGGGTCCAGGCTCTGATAGACACAAATTGTTATTCTTCACTGCTTTCCAAATGTGAGCTGGGGGAGGTAGGGAAGAGCTAAATGAGACAACTACTGGTCTGCACAAAGCTGAGAGACATGAGGCTCAGGATCAAGCCCCAGGTAATGCTACAGAATTCCTTCACGAGCTTTTTCAACCAGCTTTAGCTGTGCTTAGGAGATAGGTTGCGATGCTGTGGAAATGTTCCCAAGCTGGTTAGGCACCAAGAAGAGGGCTGATATTCACACAGCACTCTATTTAGGCCACTTAACCCCCTAACTGACAAGCTGAGTATCTTCCAGACTTGAGTATCCTCAGAGCTGCACTGTATTTGTAAATATCCCTACTCCATGCTTCAGCCTTTTTCTATTAAATCCTCCTTCCCTGATCACACATTTTTGATGAACTGCAAGGAGAGGTGCTATTTCTCACACTATATGTTTGGATGGCATCTAACAATGGAAGTCATAATCTGTACCCAACAGTGTGATACAAATAAATAAAAGGAGTGACCCGCTATTATTTGCTTGTACTGCTCTATCAGACAGAGATAACGAGACAATTTTACACTCTTCAGAGTGAAAACATACGTAAACCTGTGGGTAGAATGATAAGATTGTAGATTGGATTCATCTTTCAAGAAGGATAGCAGGATCTCTATCACCTATTGGAAATCTGAAGTGGTCTGGATGAACTGTTTTGTTGTCTTCCACTAGCGAGACAAATTAAAAGAGGAAAAAAAAGAAGGAAAAACAGACAGAGTATCACTTAGACAGTGAAACAGTGACCACCAAGAAGTCACATCCCACTGACTATGATTCTCTTTCCCCAGAGCTCCTGGCTCGCCTGTAAGCCTTCCCATTAGCTTTCACAGGGTGGTGCAGGGGCCAGTGTCCCTGCATGCCCAAGGAACCTCTTGCAGGCTGGCATTTCTTAACAAGGGAAGAAGACAGATTGTGTTGCATTTTTAGTGATTTCTGCCTCCAGATTGCTAATTAGTGCTTTCCCTACTCCAAAAACTACCTGGCTTCCACTGTCTCTTTTTAGCAGTCTGCAGTTACTCTCATTTTGTTCCAAAGGATGCACTTTAGGTGAGACAGTCTAATGCTGGTACAGAAATTTGCATGGCAGCCCACCCTGGCTGTCCTACACCTTGTCATCCCCCTCTGTACTTGTGGTATTTCACCACTACTGAATCACAAACACAAAGGCAAATAAAGCAGAAAGGGTAGAGGTAAAGTGCTTGGTTTCTCTGTGTTAAGCCATTCAGCCTAACAGCTGGTATAGCATATTCCCAGAAGCCAGCACCCTCCCAGACATAGGAGGGTGTGGCACTCTAGACCTAGTACTCTGAGGCATGCTGGGGTTTTATTTACAGAATTTTGATCTTATTTTTGGCTCTTCTGAATCACAACCCGAATGCTGCTGTTATGTTTTTATAGGAATTAGAATTCAGTGGATTAAGCACTGTACACAACATTTTCCCACAGTACTAAATTGCTTTTTGAGTCTCTTAAATCTCATTCAAGTTCAGTAAGCCTGAGATTCCTGAATCATTTAGATGTTCTTAAACCTCTCCTTTAGTTTATTCTCTTCAGAGGTTACAGCCCTAACTCCAAAAGCTAATGGTTTTAAATCAGACAAGATTGTGAAATAATTGATGTGAGCTTTATTTCATGGAGGGGAAAAGTCAAAGACATATTAGAGGAGAAAATTTCACACATCTATCTGTATCATGTAAAGGTAACACACACCTTTTCCCATTCTTCTTTGTTAATTCCAAGTTTTAGCAGTTTGTCCATGTCCGCACTTGAATTGGACAAGAGGCACCAGTCTGAGTTCTTGCTGCCACAGTCCCTGCTGATGTAATCCCAAGCTGGCCCACCTCCTCTCTATAGTCACTTTACTGTCTGTCTTAAGGAAACATCCAACATTGTGTCCAAAGCAAGCTCTTTTAAATCTTCAAAACTGTGGACTTCGCCTTTTTTGTTTGTCTGTGGGATCTTGTACACACCACCACAGGATCCTCTATCCTCACTGGAGTTTTGTCTGCAACACATTGCACTTTTATGAGTGTTGCTCTTTTCCTCCTATAAAAAGAAAATGAAGGAGGAAACACTGGTGACCTGTGACTCCAGAATATTGCTCTATGCTCAGTAATGAACCTGCTTCTTGATGGAGAGAGGTGTGATATGGAAAATTATGAGGAACCTCTCCCAGAAAAAACATGATTTGCCACTGGACAGCCATTGGGTGTAAGTCACCATCCTTAAATCTCACACCTCTAACAAGCTCCTAGCCTATCCACTCTAATCCACCTGATGTTGAATTGTCACTTTCTAGAGGTTTTTTTGAAATTTTATTTTGCTTTTGGACATAGAGGCTCTTCATTAAAAAACAACTTAACATTGAGGTACCAGTCTGTGGTACCCAGTTAAGATTTCATCACTTTCACCAAAGACTGGGTGAAATTCTGGCCTCACAGAAATTACTGCATAAAACTCCCATAAGAGAGGCTAAGATCTTGTCCCATAAGAATAGACAAAAATTAAGAGCCCTTAGCAGCCTTTTCATGTGCCAAAAGAAGGCCTAAATCCTTAATTTCATTCAAAATTTGCACCTATAGATAGATTAGTAATTTAGCTAGTAAAACATGCAACAGTTTTTTTGCTGTCTGACAAAGAATCCTGGACTCTGGAGAAAGGCTAATTCAGTTGAACAGTAAGAAATTATTTATAAATGAGCATCAGGCCTTGTGTTGCCTTGCCAAGTCCTGCTAGGAAATGCCCATCAATCATCTTTAACTGCTGTGCCTAATCTCTCACTTCAATTTTAGGGCCTTTTTTCATCCTTTTTTTCCTGTAAATATATCTTTTTTTTTCCTCCTCACAGAGGAACTGGTGAAGGTCAAACATCAGTCCGTCTTTTTATACTGGACAATTTAAAGCCTATAGCAATGAGCTCTATATTGAATGCTTGTCTTAGTTGAAGATGTTTCTAACTTGGGCTTTTCACAAGCTGTTATTGATCTCTGCCTCCAAACCAGTAAATCCTTTCGTGTAGTAATTCCACAAATACAGCAGAGCTGGGAAGGCTTTGAATCTTCATTTGATCAAAAAGTTCCAAATCTCTCAGATAAATCTATAGCTCTCAGTGGCAACTTTGAAGGTGTTCAATCATCTTTCCTCAGACACTAAATGAAATGCCTTGAGTTTATGTTTAATCTTTTGCTATGCTTTCATAACATCTGTCTTATGCATACTGTCTTCAGGTGACTGTCAATTAAATATAGTTTGCATTTATCATTATAAGAAAGCAGTGCCAGCAGTGTGCCCTAGTGGCCAAGAAGGCCAAGGACATCCTGGCCTATATCAGGAATAGTGTGGCAGCAGGAGCAGGGAGGTCATTCTTCCCCTGTACTGGGCACTGGTGAGGCTGTACCTTGACTGCTGTGTCCAGTTCTGGGCCCTCAGTTTGGGAAGGACATTGAGATGCTGGAGTGTGTCCAGAGGAGGGCAACAAGGTTGATGAGGAGCTTGGAACATAAGCCCTGTGAGGAATGACTGAGGAAGCAGGGGTTGTTTAGCCTGGAGAAACAGAGACTCAGAGGAGACCTTATGTCTTAGTTTGAAGACAGGTATGCCTGCTAGGAAAAGCAAGAGTCTTTCTCTTGCAATGGAAAAAGTAAACTTCCTCTCTCCAAAATTGCTATACCTTTGGAATTAAAGGGGCTCCCAGGCAAAGAATTTGGTATAGGAATAACAGTTCTTTACTAATGAGTCTAACAAGATGAACAAAATAACAATAACTATAGTATTAATACCAAACAGGATTAGGAAACAGTCACAGTTTTTCTCCGATGCACCTTTCTGGGGGGAGGGGGGGGAGCGGACGAGCAGGAGTCCCGAGGAACGAGATGGATCTGAAGCTCGGCAGCAGTAGTTGAAACTGTAGAAAACGTCCTGGCAGACAGAAGAAATGGCATGGAGAAACCCAGAGCAAAACTGAAGTAGTCGTGGGTGCAAAACAATGGGGCAGCAGCTCCCGCCAGGGCAGGGAGAGACCAGGGTCTGAATTCCCGGCAGACCCACGAAAGTCACCCTGATCTCAGCTCCAGGTGAGGTCTGGCCAGATCTCCCCGGAGTCAAAGACTGAACTCCTCAGTTCTTTCCGAGGCCCCCGAGAGAGGTGTAGAGAGAGGTGTAGTCAGTGCCACAGCCTCTTGACAGTCACCTCTTTTGTCTCTTCCAAGTACTTTAAAGTGCCCATAAGCACCCAGCAATCAGATTCCTAGCAACTCCTTTGGGAAAAAATTCTACAAGAAAACAATCCAACCCCCAACACCTTATTACTCTCTACAACTCCATGAAAGGTGGTTGTAGTCATGTGCGGGTTGGTCTCTCTTTCCAGGCAACAACTGACAGAACAAGAGGACACAGTCCCAAGCTGTGCCAAGGGAAATTTAGGTTGGATATTAGGAAAAAAAGTTTTTTACTGAAAAAGTGATAAAGTACTGGAATCATCTGCCTCGGGAGTTGGTGAAGTCACCATGCCTGGATGTGTTTAAAAAAAGATTGGATTTGGCACTCAGTGTCAGAGTTTAGTTGAGGTGGTGTTGGGGCATGGGTTGGACTTGATGATATTGAAGGTCTCTTCCAACCTGGTGATTCTGTGATTCTGTGCAAGTTATTCACTTAATAAATTTAACTAAATCTTTTTCTCTTCTTTTAATTTATGGCCACAGACAGGTATTTCAGTAGGATGGAGGGGGTAAAATAATTACCTGAGTCTACTTAATGTCTTCCTGTAAAGGCCTTTAAAAACTGGTTTAGTAAACTCTAATCTCTATTTTTTTGGACTGTTTATAATAAAGCCCATTATAATCTCCCCTGAAAATGTTTGCATCGAGTGAAATTAACTTCTTACAGCCACAAAAAGAGGCGGCACCAGCTACTAATTTAGATGTAGGGTCTGAAACTCAGCGCCAAGCATTCTTCTTCACTCCTTGTTCTCTAGCTGCTTGGCAATGTGGGAAAAGTAGCTGTCTCAACAACTATAGCTGGAGTTACTTCTTAAATTTGGTAATACATGTCTGTATTCTGTCTGTAATCTGCATCTTTTTACTGGTAACACAATTGTTCTGCTACTTGGAGTGTATCTTTGCTCTATAAGGGGTGGAAAAAATATTACAGAGATGAAGATAAGGGTTTTTTCCTGCTCTTTTACTGCACATAATTTTATCATTCGCTAAAATACATGTTCAAAAATACACTATGCAAAATATCTCCCAATGACACACACAAATCAAAAACTCCTTGCTCTATTAGGCATTAAAAACATCTATTCATTAGTGATACTAGTTTTATGGCATTATAACTTTTTCTATTTCTGAGGCCTTGCCTGTGTTCAACAAAAAATATCTTCCTGTTTCTGTCCTGCAGAGACAATCATATGCCTGTCTCTCTCTGCTCTATAGGCAGTGTCCTAAACTGAAAGATATAATCTGAGTAAAATTCAGAGGAGCTGTTTTTTTAGTTCAAATTTGACTTTGAAGTTTGCTGCTTCTGTTTCAGACTCAGAGAAATAATATTTGTATCTGAAAGTTTGTCTTCCCATTATTTGTCAATCTTTTCCATCCAGCCTTGACTTCATTATATATTAGCATACCACAGCTACTGCAATACTACTGCTATCAAAAGAAGACAATAACTGAAGACTGATTTGAAAAAATAAAGGTACCTTGCAGGGCCCTAGATTTGGATGGTTTGTTATTCCTTTGAATAAAACCATCAGCTTTTTTGTTTCATCTAATTCACTCCTGGCTATATGTTTTTCCTTCTGATATCCTTGTAGTCTCCCAAGACTTTCTATAATGTTACGAAAGCAGTTTATTGGGCAGATAAAACAAGGCCACAACTACCCTTAGCTAAATCAAGGCCTCTATGATTTTGCAATTTCTTTCCCTGGGGCTTTCACTTTAAAATTCCTCTCAGTTTATCAAACATTCCCTAATTGCTCTTTAGCATCCAGTTAAGTTTAATGCTTTGTATATTTTGTATTCAAACAAAACACTTTTGTTGATCATTTATGCTAGTTATGAAGCTCTGCTTTTTCCCTTCCTCCTTATTCTCAAATGTGAGGTGAATGCAACCAAGTGAAATTCTTTTACCACAAGCAATAAAGCCAGTGGTTATTAAATAGTAGTCTATCATTTGCATTGGCTTTATTGCACTTTTAATGAAAAGCATGATAAAAGAAGTGCATAGGAGCCCACAATAAATGTTTTAGGGTAATAGTTCTGCCTTGTAAAGGCTTGCAAATCCCTGAGCTTGATCACAGCTAAACTGCAACATTTTTGTTATAGTGCCATGTTGGTTCTGGCAAATGTTCACAATATTTGAAAACAGTCATCAGTTACAAAAATTTCTTTCAGGATATGCTTATGTTTATTAAAAAAAAAAAAAAATCCTCTTTGTCCAGTATCTGTCCTTCCTCCCAACAAAAAAAAAACATTGCTATAGTTTTCCTGTTAACCAAAGGAATATATATAGACACATACAAAGGACATATAATACAGGTATTTGGAATGTCAGGTTTAAGTCCTTTGAGTCTGCAAAATCTAGGCAGGAAAGGAGCCAGACTGTGCTTCCAAACTTTTTAAATATGTCATCATATTTGTGAAGGACTGGTTTTACACCAGGGAGACTAGCAGCAGAATTTAAAAGACTCAATCCAGGAAGCATAACAAAGGGTTATTTGAAGGACTGTATTTATAGTAAATACAGTGCTGTTAAATCAGTATGTGCCAATAAACAATACGTGACCACCAGCTCTCTAACACTTTGCTTAGATCTAGCAACCCCACCAAGTTAATCTGATGGGACACATGCTCCTAAAACCAGACAATGTGCCAGAAACTGACCAAACAGAAAATTAATAAAGTGGGTCAAATTTGACTTTCATTTGGCAGATAATAACACCTGATGTTCATCTCTTTGCATTCAAAGAGCTGGCCAGCTTGCAGTTCATCAGCATTGCTTTCATTCAGGGTCAACCTTATGAATAACTGTCGGTGCTAGTTCGGCCTGGCTTCCAAGAACCTCAACCTGTCCAGGGAGTCTCCCAGGTGAACGGGGATGCCTGCAGGCAGAATCCTTAGAGCAACAGGCTCTGAGAAACGTAGCTTTACTAGCCGACTGGTTCAAGTAAAAGAGTGAGAGGAGGCCTTTTGTCGTGAAGTTCCAGCCCAAGTTTAATGTCGCTGAAGGAGGCAGGAAGAAAAAGACCCTAAGCACCGTCACGCGGGGGGTTTTATAGGGTGACATTCTGACACGCCCAGGGGGTCTGAAGTTTCCAGGATTGGGTTCAGGGAAGATTGACACAGAGCATGCTAGAATGGAGGGAGGGGAAACTAGGAATA
>JAWWMU010000106.1:53564260-53593678 GCA_035048155.1 Cinnycerthia olivascens | reverse complement strand
TTCCTGCCCTTTAACTATTTGTGCTCTATTTTACTAAGTGAACAAAAACAAGGAAAAACTTCCCACATCTATTACAACGCCTTCTTATACACACTAGTAAAAAACTTATTCCTATCCTCATATCTTTGCCTGAGACCCCCTTAATTTCAAATTTGTAACAATTCGAAGGGAGGGGTTTACATTCTCCATTCCAACGGAGGCTCTTGCCTTCCCTAGCAGACAACCGTCTTTTGAGCTAAGACACAGTCCAAACCTCCTATGAGGTGTCGCCTCTTGGTGATTCAGTGCAATTCTTCATGTACGAAATATTATTGGTAAGCTACAACTCCCAGGTAGCTTAACAGAGCAGAAGGCTTCATTTTCTTGAAACACGAAACACCCAAACGTTTTCGATCTTCCAGGTGCTGCTCATAAGAATATAGCTTTTTGAAAATGAAATGCAATTCCTGGATAGAAGATAACTCAGGAGAGCCATAGACTAAGTTTTCAGTTACAGAATGTGCTTTTCTAGCACAACGTACCTTACAATCCATGGTCACTTTTTAAGCAAGTAATTAAACATGGCTGTGAAGTATATAAGAAAATTATACCCATTTAACAGATGTCTGAATGGAAACAAAACAAAGCAGTAACTGGAAGTCCCCTGGAGAGACAGAACAATGCATTCATTTCCAACTCCTGTATTTTAGCCTCTTTCATAGCATCACATATTCTCTTCCAACTGCAATTTTCAGTTATTTCTCAGTAGATCAACTTTATTTGAACTACGGCACTTGAGAAGATGTTTTAATTCATCCTCATCACCTCAAAAAGCAAATGGTCATTGTCCTTGGAGACTGTTTCTCTGAAATTGCTTTTTTTGCTGTTGACAGTAACCTCAGGAACATGCTGGTGGCCCTGAAAGAGAACCTGAAGCATTCAGAATTGTTGCATTGATAAAACAATTTGGCTGCTCAAGACTGGTGAAGAAGATGCCTTTACAAAATAATTCCTGGTGGCAACTGTTCTATTATGCAAAATGTCATGTCACCAAACATTTGTTGTGTCTTATTTTTGGTCATGGCTCAGATATTTATAATGCAGCAGGCTGCCTTTCAAGAAGAATCAACCTGAATTCTTTCATATTTCTTTACCCTATGGGGTTTTTATGAGTTTTTTGGTTTGTTTTTTGTGATTTTGTGGAGCAGCTATTTTTAGAGGTTTACCAAAAAGAATTCTCATTAATGGTTAGAGCCTTGAATGAGAAGCTGTTCTTAGTTGCATTACTGTAACACCTTCAGGTCTCTTAAGAGATCTTGCACTTGCCTTTCTTTGTATTACACTAAGATATTATAGACAAACAGTAAGATGCCATTTACCATTCCTAGCCCTGAAGAGCCCTCAACCTTCTTGTTAGTTGCCTGGCTTGTATGCTCATTACTTTTTCTTCTTCCATCCATATGCAGTTTATTCTTCTTTCTATTTCACTATTTTTACTCATAGGATTCATCCCTACCACAGAATTGTTTGAAAACAGCAGTTATATTATTCTGGCACTGTACAGATACCACAGTGCCAACCTGAAATACTTACAGTTTAAGATATAGGCTTGCTTCTGGGGTGGGTTTATTTAAAATGGGAATTGTGCCTGAATATGAATATGAATGGAGCTAGGCTAGTTTTATATTAGTTTCACTGTGAAAACTTTCTTACTCAATCCTACATCTCTATTCACTTTCTCTTTATAGCTGTGTAATTTCATACACTTTGACAAAATTAATTATGTCTCATGCTAGCATTAACAATAAGAGGAATAAATGCAAACTACACATTATACATGTAATCACTACAGGACACGGCCATTAGAGGAAATACTGGAATGCAAATTGTATGCTTCAAATGCTGAAAAAGATTGTAAAGTGCTTGTGTTTGGTTATTTTTATTCCCCTCAATTTAGTCCAAAGTACCCAAGATGCTTGGTGGGTCTGTTACCCTGAGATAGATTACACGATGCAATTACTTTAGTAGAAGGAAACACTTGCCCCAAACTGTATGGAAGTCAATTTTATGCAGTTCAAAACAGTCTCCTACGTGCAGAACATATACACTCTCCCTCTTGTCTAGGTGGAGGCAGTAAAATGAGGCTCCTAATTCATACTGGGTAGTAGGAGTCGTGCTGGAGTAGGTACCCACTGCTGCAGTCTGTGCAAGAGGATGGAGTCCCAAGAACTTGGGAAAATGGTGCAAAGCGGTTAGTTAGTACTGTGAGTTTTGTAATGGCCCCACTGATAATTGTAATATTGGCCAATAAAAGCTGACTTTGGTTTTGTCTCCTTATTTCCAGATTTTTACTTTATTTTGTTATTTTTCTTTTATTATTCTTCCCTCTACTGCAGGTTGGTTTGGGTTTTTTTGGTAGGTTTTTTTGGTTTTTTTTTTTTTTATGGTCCTCATCAAGCAGCTGTTCCTAGTGTGGGCGCCTGATCACTCCTGCTTTTCATTTGCCATAGTCCCTCCAGGACTCTCATGTCATCAACACCTGTTTCTTATTTTTTTGGGTGATTGCACATTAACCACATCCTTCAGTGTCATCCACAGAAATTACCTATTGTTAAGGTAAACAAAGACTAAGACTCCAACTCTATTATCC
This sequence comes from Cinnycerthia olivascens, assembly GCA_035048155.1. Classification (NCBI taxonomy): domain Eukaryota; kingdom Metazoa; phylum Chordata; class Aves; order Passeriformes; family Certhiidae; genus Cinnycerthia; species Cinnycerthia olivascens. The sequence goes on along the minus strand of JAWWMU010000106.1, from coordinate 53,591,049 downwards.
TCCTTTTTGCCTTTCTTTCTTCTGTTTTTCGAGTTTGCTTTTTTTTTCCCAGCCTCTTCCATCATAGGAGGGCAAAATACTTGGTCCTTTTCTTTTAGATCACCTGTCAATTTAGGTCACCTAGTCAATTCTTGCTAATAGTGTCCTCCCTTGCCAACCCACTAGCCACTCACCTACTAGCAAGTCAGTAGCATTCTTAGTACCTGCTTTTATAGAGAGTATATGCAAAAAATTCTGCTCATAAAACAACTGTAAGTTTAACTTTTAGGCCTCTAATTTTTTTTTATTCGTTGCTGAAATGAAGAGAAATGGACCCTTCCTCTGATTTTGCCAGTAGTTACAGCCTGCAGTTTTACCTCTGTAAAATTGCATTCTAGTTGGTGAGCTAGATTTAAGTCTTACAGCTCACACTGCATTGGTCACTGCTCTAATCCTCCTCTGAAGTGTCATTTTAGTACATGTAAGAAAGTCATAACTAATGCTATTGTTTTAACTCTAATTGTTGGAATATTTATTATTCTACATAGAAAATATACTCATTAGACAGGAGTCATTCTCCAATACGCTTGTTTTGCAGAGCTTGTCTTAGTGGGCAGTAAGGAGAGCTAAGTTGTTTACTTTTTGGAAAGTTTTTGATAAGATGTTTAAAAAACCTTATGGAAAACAATACTAAATCTAAATCTCTCTATTTTTAATAGGCAGAAAATGCAATTAAGCATCTTTCCCTAGAGTAGCAACATAGCAGGCTTCAGCAGGTGTTTTACTATTGCAATATCAAAATAAAAAGTCTAGTCAGCTTTTCACTATAAAAATAAGTGAAATGCAGAGCAGATGCTGTAATAACCATTAATTTACATTCACTATATTTGTTGTAAAGGTAGATGAGGACACTGGAAAAACAAGTTATTTTTGGCTCTTCCCTGCAATATCACAAGAAAACTACTGCAATGTGTTTAGCAGAGCAATGAATACATATTGGCCAAATTTATCTCTGCTATAACCCTGCAGAAATGTAGAATGAATTTAGTTCTAAATTTTACTTTGTGGAAGGAAGGATAAAGTTAAAGGAGTTTATTGAATATCACAAGAAATTTGCCAGATCTGGTATTGAACCAACTCTGAAAAACTTCATAAGGAAACTAGAATGATATGCAGATTTCACCTAAATTTCACTGTTTGAAATTTACCCTTGTAACTTTCTAACAGAAACAGATTTTAATGAGTTGTGTAATAGCCTATATCCAGAGGAACTCAAAAAGAAAGTAGTTTTTCTTGGACACTGATTTCCGTAAGACTTCTGTGCTTGGCATTGGGGTCTTTATACTGATTTTACCATGCAATTTGTCCCTGTAGAACCACAAGGAGATGTGGGCACATCTGGACCACTGGGTAAATGGGTCAACAGTTATCTTAAATTTTACAGTAGGTTTCACATGGGGATGCTCAAATGCTGTATGTACAATTAAATGAACTTTGACATAGGTCAATTTATGCTATTTATTTATTTTTAGAGACGAAAACAAAAAGCTGAACCAGTCTTGCCAGTTTCTTAGAAGGGCTTAAAGTCCTCAGTTCAAAGCACACAGTCCAAATACTGAAATAGTTTGCCCTTAAACTCATAGGATTTGTGTCACTTCTCTATGTTGCACAATATTTGACACCCCTTTCTACTAATGGCAAAGGATAAGAAACAGTGAAATGATTTCAAAATTATCCTTGACTTCATTTTCATGAGATATGGTTATTAAACTTCAGTTTTGCCTTCTCTGCAATGTTGGTTTTTTGTATTGAGACTACAATCTAACAAATCATGGTTCTAAAACATCAAGACATAAGCCTTTTTTCTTGTTTGTTATTGTTATTCCTGCAGGTGGGTGCTTATGGTATTTTGTCTATATTTTACTGTTTTACAAATCAGATTTTAAAAATATATATATCTATTATATATCTGCCTCAGTTTTGAATCTAAAATTGATCAATATCTTTTACTGGTGGCTTGCTAGACCTTGAACTACATCAGTGCGAATTGTTTCAGGCTGGCTACAAAGCCAAACTTTCAGGTTTTCCAGCAAAGCAAAACAAAGCCATACATTAAATAAATTATCAGAGGTTCATTTTAGTAGAAAAATCTGCAGAAGCTTTTGGTTTTGCCCTCTGATTTTTTAATGAAAACAACTGAGAACATTCACTACAGATTTGCTGGTAAATTTAGTTCACAGTGGGTATTTTTCAGAGTAAAAAAAACCACTTGAAGTCTTTTTTTCCAGCTGGAAGTAGAACCATGTGCTGCATCCTCATTTTTAGTGAAAGAGCTAGTGCTTGAGAATTTCATGCTGAGCAAATTTGAGCAAGGTGAGATACTATCATGGTTTTGGGAAAAAAAAACCTCTGGATGGAGTCCCTCTAGAAAACTAATCTGAACCGCCCCTCCCCCCAGCTGGTTCGGGACAGAAAAAATTTCCTTGGAGGAGAGTGGAAAAGAGTTGTTTATTTAACAGTCAAAGCACTCCCCAGCACAACTAACAAAGGAACAACACTGAACAACAAAACATCTCGCCGCTCCACAGAGATGCCAAATTCAGAAAGTCTCTCTCATCAGCTGCAGCTTGGCTCAGCTGCTGTCAGTCCCTCTGGTGCTGGGAAAGGCCGGGCCCAGGCCAGGCCTGGTGGGCCACAGGTGTGAGCTCCTAGTGCCCTTTTGGGTGTTTAGTCCAGAGCATGTTCAAACAGTTCCAAGAAAAAGGGGAAAAAAACCACAGTCTGGAGAACTTCTCTGCCTCAGCTAGCCAAAAAACTAACAAAAAGCGAAGGAGAGCTCTCTTCTGCTGTCCACACACTGCAGACAACACAGGCCGTGTGTAGGAAAGCTGAAAACTCTTATCTTTATGTTTTGAAAACAACCACCTCAGACATTCCACTGCGTCTCCTTCACTCTCAGATCCAGTTTTTAAAGGTACAACACTTATTTCTGAGCTAAACAGATGAATGGGGATACAATTTAGCATCAACCCAGGTGGTCAGACAGTGATTTTCAGTGAACCTCCACCATCAATCACACAAAGGATGGGGGGAGGAGAGAAAAGAGACGATTCTCAAATGAAATGAGGAGCGGTATGATTGTTTGAGATGCTTTGGGAAAGAAAGATACTTTATGATAGAGACAGGACAATAAAGGGAGAGGATGGCACGTGTGTGTGTGTCACTTTTCAGTGGTCCTGTGTGTGGTTCTGCCTTTAACCCTGACACAGAGGGATATTCACACAACATGACTGGTGACTTTACATTGTCAGCTGCTTTCCCTGGATTCCCTCTGTTGTCAGTGGAAAGCAAATATTTCTCTGGAGGGTAATTCAGAAAAGGACCCTAAATTAGTTGAGCAGAATTGGTCCTTAGAGAATATCTACTTTACTCCATTATGTATGGAGGGCATCTAAATCTGGGTTTAAAGATAAATGGTGTGATTACTTTCTCTTTTCCTCAGTGGTTCTGCTCTGACTTTAAACATCCTGAGTAGCTGGACCATGTGATGTTTCTTCTGGAGATCTGTCAGCACTCAGATACACACAAGGGAATGCATTTCAGGTGCCAGATTTTAAGGGCTTAAATTCTAGATCAAATGCATTTAAAAGACATGGAATCCAAAAGCTGAATCTCTATTAACCAGCTGGTTATGGACTTATTAAGAGGATGTGATCACAGGGGCTATAACCAGAGTACAGGATTGATCTTGACTGGCCACATGGGGTAGAAAAAACATATATTACACTCTGGACAAGTATTTTATATCCAAAACACAATCTGGAAAGGCCACTCTTCACTTTATTTGTATTGAACACACCACCACAGAATCATGTTTTCAAGAAAATGGCAGTTCAACAGAAGTTGTGTCTACCTCAAAAAGTAATGCAGTGTGAAGTAAGTAGATGTATGGGATAGAAGGGTTGATGTTGAGCATCTTGAACCCATTGTACTTGGTTCACAGTGTGAGTTTGTGGGGGAGAGGGGGGTTGTTCTTTGCACTAGCTTCAGTGCATCAGTTACCTTGAATGGATGCACACAGCATGCAAGCTGTACACAGCAGTAGAGAAATTATTATTTTTATAGTATATTTTCATCCCCTTTGCCTTTAATTTTTTTACATGTCTCATTTATTCTTTCTCACTTTCATCATTATTATTTCAACATTATTTTTATCATTCTTTGGAAGTTAGTAGGACTTCAGAGAAAAACTCTTGTGGCCATATGGACTCCACTACCCACTGGCCAGCTGAACAATTGCATCTTGACATGTTCAGTGTCTCCAGGAAGAATGAATTGTGAAAGAAACACTGTGAAGCTAAAATGATTGTAGTATGCACTCCCTCTGATCCTGTACATACAGCATGAGCATCTCATGGCACTTTTGTACTTTAAGCTTCCCTTTAACTTTGGGCACAGCAAAAAGTAAATTCTTATCTTATGGTCCTGACAGTATAACATAAAAGCACAACAAACGCCATCAACTCCACAAGAACTTGGCCAGGTTTTCAAGTGTAGGTAATTAAGGACCTGCCAACCTTATCTGTGACACAATTCCAACAGTATTGTTCTCTTGCTGGCTTACTCTTGCTATCCCAAGGAGATCCAGCCCTGGAGGAATAATCATCAGCAAATTCCATTCAGGAATTTGCCTGTCTCCCAAAATTCTCCAAAGAGTGGTGAGGTTCATGTCCATGTGTTTTTTAATGCAAAGAACAGGCAGGGATTGGTGACCATCAAGAGTACCTGAAAGACAATGAAGCACAACCTGGGTAGCACTTCAAGCAGGAGTGACCTGAAGGGAGTGTTTTCAAACTGTGCATTTTACTTTAAAGCTCTTCTGTTCAGGTATGATGCATTTTAATTAGAACTTGGAAAGAGTACCAACAAAAATGTGGATAGGAAAGGGAATAACAGGTTATTTGCCTTGCCTTAACAGAGAACTTCCTGGAGAAATGCACATCCTCATTGCACTTGCTATGCCATTTATTTATATTGCAGCAGTGGATGGTACAACTGTAATAATTTGTAATTTCAATAATTTATATCAATACACAATTCATGAATTCTGTGTTTGCTCATTTGTAGAATGCTACAGATGAACAGGATCTACAAAAAATATAAGAGATTAGTATTTCTAATCATATCCATGGTCTTTTCAGGTCCCTGGAAGAACAAGACAGCTACAAAATGCAAAGATCCAGGTAGTTACTGGCATTAAAACTGCAGCAAAATACATGAATGAATGCATGTCACAAAACAAGAAAAAAAATTATCCATGAACTTGAGTGTTGAAAACAGTGTGTAAACATTGTATTTTTAGGTCTTGAGTCATCAGAGAGCACTAAACCATCTCTGTTCAAATGAAATCAGCAGACCACCTTTCTTTTTTTTGGATCTTGGTACATAAGATCATGTGTTTATATATTTGTGTCATGTGTATAAATCAATTATCTCTCTCTCTGTCTTTAATAGACTCAGTTTCCAAAGTACAGTATATCAAAATGCCAACACAAAACTTCCTAAGAATTCACGGCAGTTTTTGGGCAGTAGGAGTTCTCCACTAGATGTAAAGTGAAGCAATCTGATGTGATGACCAGTAAGCATCAACTACCACTTTGTAAGTCTGAGTCTTAGGTGTATAGTGGTTCTTAATATCTTTTGGGGATAGTAATGTGGGTTGCAAGAGATTTTTTTCTTCTTTTTTTTTTTTTGGTGAGTTTTTTTGTTTGCTTGGGTTTTTTTTAGTTTAAAAAATTTGGGATGCTGGGGTGTTTTCTGATGAAAGCTCAGTTCTGTGAGCATTTAGAGATAGAACAAAGCTGCTTTAAATGACAAGAAAAACACACAAAATAAAAGAATTAAGTCTGTCACTAGACTGTCAGTTCATGGATCCAGTTATGCCTAGCAAGCACATAACTATGTAGGAAAGCAGGGCAGATTCTCCTCTTCTAGCAGACTAGTTATATTTGAAAAGACAATGTGTCATCTGTCACGCTTGATGGCATGAGAGCTTCCTTTTCTGGATATAAAAAGGAATCATTGTCAGAGGCAAACATCTTCAAAAGAAAATATTACTAGATCAGAAACAATAGCTGAAACAAAATGAGGACAGTGGTTTAGATTTCTTTTGAAGAAAGATCAGCTCATATTTTTCTAGTTGTCAAAATTATTGATAGTATTTGTACGTCTTTTTGTGCCATCCTAATTTTCATTGATGAAAACTTTGACTCAAAAATCAGAATTCATTTTTATAGGTGATTTCAAAGAGAATTTTTAAATAAAATTTCAAAGCTCCTGTTTAAATGAATAATTCCTGCCTCAACTTTACTGTTTACAGTCATATGTTTGCATAGACATTGCAACCAGTTTTAACACAATCAGATAATTTGGGCTACTGTTGTTTGAAATTAGCCTATTGCCACAATTACTCTTAAGAGTAGTAAAGGTCATAGTCATAAAAACCCACTACCATGCTTATTTTGCAGTCATCACAAATAGTAGTGCAACAGCAGATCAGAAATTTTCAAAAAATTTTCATACCAGTGTAGATTCAACATGTGGTGCTTCCTGAGAAATGGAAATATCTTTCTGAATGTGCTTTCAGTTTTCCTTCAAATAGAGAGAAAAAAAAGCCCCAAGAATTATTTATTGTTTGGGTATGAAAAGTGTCATTCAGAAACATGGCAACAATGAGAAATTCTAACATTACATACATGTTTTTCATCCAAAAAGCTAAACTTTTCAACTCAGTCATCAAGGAAAAGAATTTGAATAACTAAAGGATCATCTTGTAGGGAAAAAATTGACAGTTGCAATTTTTTTTTATACAATTCTGCCAGTCAAAAAAAAAAAAAAAAAGAGAGAAAAAATGAAAAGAAGGAAGCAAAAAAAATTCTGGAAGTATGCCTTGTTGAGAATCTTGTTTTATAATTCAGACACTATAAATTACAAAAACATAAAGAGATTCTAGTAATGTACTTATCCAGATGAGCTGTGCTCCCATGATAAATTGTGTCATCAGAAACATGTGCAATCTCTAGCTGCCTGTCTTATTTATCCGTCTGTTGGGCTATCAAATATTCCCATTTCATTAAGTGCTTGTTCTCTACTGAGAAGGTACTTAATATTTTGCATCGCTATGGACTTTTTCCAGGGCTCCATGCTCCAAAGCCTAGTAGCCTCATTTAGTTTCTGCTATTTTCCAGGCAGTGCTCTCTGTCAGCAGCTCTCAAGTTCCCACATCAGGGCCTTTTCACCTGTGAGGACAAATTTCTGATTAGAAGGCCTTCATTAGGGGGCTATACTCTTTTCAGTGCATATGTTATTTGTAGGAACTCTGTAAGGCTAGATATTTTTTAGAAATCTAAATGTTCCCTTTCTCACTGTTGCATCTAGTGTGTGCCACCTAACTGGCATCATGAGGGTGTCCCTGCTTCAGGGGAAAACTTTCTGTCTTGAAAGAAAGAGGGTTTCTGAGGGCGATTCAGTGTATTTTTCTTCAGGGTATGGTACTTCCCAGAGGCAAGTTCACAATTTAAGCCCTCTGTAGTCGAGGGAGAAAGGTATTTCTGGAAGGCAGATCTGAGCCACAGCTAGGCTTTTCTGTCCTCTGGAAATGCCTTTATGTTTCTCCTGACTGTAGTAGGAGCCTAAGATGATAAAAGCTACAGCAAAGGCACAGAGAAGTGGAGAAACCAAAAGCGTTTCATTTGGCAGGAGAGCTGCCGGGTGGGGAGGCCGCAGCTTCTAATCAGATTTGTCATGAAGTGATGGGCAGTGAAGTTGTTCTGACTGTTAAAGAATGGAAAGGAGGGGAATACACAGTTGGAAATTACTTTTAAAAACATTACTCAACATTAAAAAATGTGACTTGAAGAATAGAACAAATTGGACAAATGCATCCTATGTTCCTACTCTTCATTCTTCTAGGTCAAAAATTATCAGTCTCTAATTTTTGTGCAATTTCCTTGGTAGCTGACATTTTTCAGAGAAGGAAAAGTGGAGTAGCAAATGAAGAAGATGAAGTTAGAGACACGACAGGTTCCAAGAGATATGGGAAGTGAGCAGCAGTACAGGGAGATTTGAAAGAACAGAAGAATTTTCATCAAATTAATTTGATCAAATTTGATGAAGGTAATTAGTTTTTCAGACATGAATATACAGAGGATTCATGGTATATGTGTGCACATAAGGAGGATAGAATCAAGGAAAATAAAAACCATCATCTCCCAGGGCTGTATTAGTTGTACATAAACCATTCTCAGTGAGATAGCCTGTTCTTAAAAACTCCTGCCGATGAAGGACCCCCAGCCTGGCCTGCAAGTTATTATGCTGTTTAACCATCACTCTTTGTTCTCTACTATAAATCTACTATAAATCTTACTTGCTGTAGTTTAACTTCATTCATGTCCTATTCATTGTGGAGAAGGAGAAATAGGACATGCTTCTGCCCTATTCTACAGCCTGCTACATATTGGAACAGTTATGGTGTTGACTCTATGGCACTAATTCTTTTCTCTTGTCTTTACAACCTCCTATTGTCCAGACATATTTCCTAGGCTTCTGTTGGCTTTAACTGGCAAGTATTTGTAGACCAGCAAAGATTTCATGAACTCTGTTGTCTGTGCTGTGAGGAACAAAGAAAAAATTTCAAAGGTTGGAAGACAACACTAATGAATATTAGAGTTGTCTAATGCGACTCACTCACTATAAAAGTGTCTCTCATAATATGCTCTGGGGTCTATGGTTTATTTGGTTTCTAAAAATCTCTTTACTGATGCGTGTCATGAAGGAAAACTGGCTTTTCCAGCATATGATTTTCTACACAGTCACCTCTATTTGTATGAAAAAGTAGTAAAGAGCTCTCATAAGGCAACTTCATACTCTTTCCTGTGCAAATGCCGTGTACCTTTAGAGTGCCTCATTTCAGATGGCTGGTTGGAGCAAACTTTTCTACTTGTGATGTTAACTGGCATATTGTGTTTGCTTCTACCTTGGAATAAAATAAATTCTGTCAGGAAATATACTGCAAAAATGTTATTGAGAACAGTTTACAAGAAAAATTCCTGGAAGCATATTAAATAAATCTTTTGATAGCACCTTATAACAAAAATCTGTTATTCAAGTTGCATGGATTTAAAATCTCACTTAGGTTTGAAGGGTAGAGTTTGAGGAAATAATGTTCACATATATGTAGCATAGGACATCATCACTAACATAATTGAGGCCTTATGTCTCCATAGACTAGTCAGAACATAGCAAATCTTTAGAGAATGCAATACCTTCAAATTTTGTTCCTCAAAAGTATTAATTAAGCTCTTTTAAATTCTTAGGATCTCCTTTGGTTTGGTTTTGGTTGGTTTTTGCCTTTTTTTTGTATTTGGGGTTTTTTTTGAATGGGAGTGGAATGTCTGTTGTTTTCCTGTGGTTGATCTTAATTTTTTGCAGTTTGATCTTAATTGTTTTCAAACAGGGGTAGGAAGCTTTGCCCAGAATTATTATGTGGCTTTAGATGAGAATTGTGGCTTTAAGTGAGATATATGAATAAAAGAGCTCTGGTGTTGTGATTGTTAATATCCAGCTAAATCTATCAGAGCCTTTCCATCTTCTGAAGTGGTAGCATTTTATTATTTTGGTTTTCAGTTTGCTGTAGTAATAGAAGTAGTTAAAGTAGATTATTTTTAAGAATGAGAAAGTCTTGATTTTAGAGAGCATTTAGGCATTGTTTATTTAGCAGACCATAATTTACCATTTGCACCTATCTCCATTTACAATCTGCAGCAGAACGAATGCTCTGCCTTCATGCGTACTTGAGATTGAGGTGCTGACAGTGTTTCAGGTCTACAAGGGAGCTCCTTATTCTAAATCAGGGATGAGAACTACAGAAAATCATAATGAAAATACATGTTGAGGCACCAGCTCTTTGATAACATTCACATGAAGAATTCTTACTGCTCTTTGGTGGTTCTACCATCCCTTTTGTAAAATGTAAGATTATTATTCCTCATAAACAGAGACTTTCAGATCTAATAACTGTTCTGCATGCATTTAAACTAACTTTTACATATTTTAGATTTAATTTGTTAAATTGAAATTTTTTTTTTTTATTTTTCAAACTATTATCAAATAGCAAAGTAACTCTGTATGTTGTTCCAGATGTGTCTTTCTTTTAATGGTAAGCACAATAGTGTATAGGTGATTTATTGGTTTTTACAAGGTATTAGAATGTTTTGCATCTACAACATTCACTAGTTTGAAAGATCATTATTTGTTCAAGATCAGTTGGTGCTTAGCACAAGTTTCAGTGTTCACTGTTCTAGACAAGGAAGATGCATTTTGAAGAGAGGTAGTTGACTGGGGACTTGGAATCTATTTAGATTGAATTGGATGAGGAGATTTGACAGTTTTAAACAAATACCAAATTGCCTAATATTTTTGCTCTACCACTATTCTCATGGTAACCAAGAACTCTGACTCCTAATGCTCTGAGGGCCTTCTAGTTATTTCAAATCTACTGCTTTCTACTACTACATTCTGACTTTTCTCCTTTTCCTGTGAGTGTTGCAGTTTTGCATAGCACTTTCTTGACTTCCTTCCCCTTCAAGCACTTGTCTGAATTTCTTTCAAAAGGATTAACTTTTCCAAACATGCCAGTTGCCCCACCTTTTATTGCATCAGAATTTCCCTAGGTCATGAAAACACTGGATAAGTAAGTTCTAAGTTTTTACGAGGGGAAAAAAAAAAGGAATTGAATCATGGAAACACATATAGGAAGCTCATTTTGAAACTGGTTATTTGATTGTCCTCCTCCTTGGTGAGCAGAAGAAAACTTTGGTGGTTGCTGATAAAAGAAGTGGTTTAATATTAAGCATGAAGACTAGACATAAAAGATTAACAGAATCAAAACAAAGAACTGACAAGTTCTTTACTTATTCCATATAGATTGTTATACCAAAAGTTATTCTATGTAGAAACTTTAACAGATGTTTCCTTCTTTTCTTTTTTTTCCTAAGCCATGAGAATCTTGTCAAAATCACTTAACAACCGACAAATTCATTGGAGTACAGACAAGAAGCTGAGTCTCCAGATGAGTACCCTCATAGGCAGCTTCAGTGTTATTGCATTACTCAGATACTCTTCTGAATCAAACTTTGAGTGCAGGCTTAATTAAGGGGTCAAATTCTGTTCTGTTGCTGCTGGAAACTTAGACTAAATTTAATTTTGAAATGTAGACTAAATTAGAAATTTTTACAAAATTGAGCTTGATTTAAATAGTCACTGAGCTTAGATTATGGTTTATGAACTGCTTACTAAAGAAACAAGTTTCAAAAGATATTGGGAGGAGAATTAAGTCCTTTCCAATATTCTTTTGCAGTGGCATTAGCATTTTTAAGTAAACACTAATAAAATTCTAAATTTAGGCCCACTTTTCATAACCATGTGGATATAACTTTCTGATGAGAAGTTGCTGTGTAAATGAATAAGTGGGAACTGGCAAAATTTGTCTTCATTTGAATGGTCCAGTTTACACAGTTTCAATAGTAGGAGAAAAATGAAAAGTGATTATCACTTATTCTCTCAGGAGCACTGGTGATATGAAGAGCTTTGTCCAAAATAATCAGAGTGTTAGCTACAAGACAAGAAGAAGGAAAGAGCAACATGTGGTGTTTTGCAGATCTTAATAGCAGTATAGCTTCTAACTCCAAAAAGATCTGAAGTGAATGGATGGGATGAAGAGTTAAGGGGGGAAATATGTTATAATACTATCATTTCAGAAGACAAATAGTCAGGAGATCAGACTTCCTGGTGTATACATCTTTAAACACAAACAACAGTCTTCTGTCTCTTGACTTCACATTTTTTTGTGCTCAGGAGGATTAAACAGTACTTTCCAGCCTTTTCTCCATATGATTTAAACCCCTCCGTTCCTGGACTATGTGAAAGATGTGTCCACTGATCATGTCCTGGTCATCTCATTTCAAAGGCAGTGTTTAAAGCATAAAAGATTAGATAAGGATATGAACTGCTTCAATTAATTTCATTTTGTTTTGTGGTTAGTTGCCTCTTTCTCTTTCTAACCTGCCCATTCACTTAATCTAAAGAGATTAATACTTGGAAGTGGTCTTGAAACTCCCACTAGGTAGGCAAAGAAATGTTTCATGATCCTGCAGTACTGGTGGAATTTCTGCTAGATGGTAAGGTTAGTGCCACTGCTCTGCATACGTCCTGAATTTTCTTCTCAATCAGGAATCCAAAAGGAAAAGTAATAATATGCTGTCAACTGGAAGGCAGGAAATGAGCACAATGGAATTTGAGCTCTTTGTGAAAGGCTGCAGTTTCATTGGATTGGCAGCTATTGTATCCATTTTTGTTGGTTGAGGTGGACTAATTTGGAGGTTTGATTTCTTTTTAACTACCAAAAGAGTTTAGTGAAACAAGCATCACATTTATTATATAATAATCCAGTACAAGAGTTATTGGTGCCCTATTATGACAAAGTTCTTTACTTACTGAATTTTACACACTGCAGCCCTCTGAGATCCATCATCAGAGGAAGGGGATTTTCAATCATACTGAGGAACTTAATTTTTGTAACCATTTTAGGAAAGGCTCTGGGCAACTTTTATCCAGCCTGAGGCGCTACACATTAAACAGTCTTGTGAATCCTGGAACTAATGAAGCCAGATTTCCTACTTCATTAAGCTTACACTTTACTTCTCATTACTATTGTTTGTTTTTCAAGTTAGATTATTGTATTTGTTATGTCCATCCTTCTACAGGAGTTGCAGATGAAGCTACTGAAGAGGAGTTGTGTTTGCAACAGAAAAGGAAAATAAAAAGGAACCTTATGAGCTACTTTCTTTGTTTTTAAAATCAAAGTCGGTTGTACACAGACAAGAAACAGACTTCCTGAGCATTCCACCCACTGCACTGCAGAGATAATGTAAATGACAGTTATTGTGATATCACCTTGGGGAACAGCTCCAAATAGCCAGTCTTTAATGGCTGTCTTATCTTCATACTGGTTGGTTTATACATTAATCAATTATAGATGGCATAAATTGTAGCCTACTAAGAATTATTTGGACTCTTTTAGGACAGGGAATATGTTTTTTTGCTATCACTAGTAAAAGGCTACATCTTTATGTTGACTTGACAGCACAGGGTCTCAGAAATTAACTGGGTTTGCATTGGCCTAGGCTTGTTGATGCTGGCTTAATGCTTGCCAGCAGCCACCTAAGGTGATGGGCTTCTGCTGTGAACCTTGTGGAAGGAAAAGGACTGACAGACTCCCTTATCTCTGTGTACACAACAGCAGCCCTTTGCTTAAATAAACCTTTTGTGCTGCTTTCAAACTTTGGCTGGGAGCTGATGAAGAATGAGATTGGGATGAGAAAATGAACAAAATTAGTCCTAAGAAGACCACAGGCTGAATAGGAACAAAATTCCACTATTAAGGTCTTCCCAGCAAGGACTTCAGAATACTACTGATGTGACTCCCCACCGTCACAGAGATGAGGGAGACAGAAGCAGTCAAGCTTAGGACTCAGAGGTACATCTAAACAGTAAACAGGATTGGTATTGTGGATTGTCCATTTCACACAAAAAATGTAACTGCAATTAAGTGTTTCTGTATTAATGACATCATTGTGGACTACTGGACTGCTAAAACAGTAACTGGAGTAAAAATTAATTCTTAGCTCAATAGACAATGTGTAAGCTTTTGCTCATAAGATTTTGATACTAAAAAATAACCCAAGGAAAGTAAATTTGATGCACAATATTTTGCTGAACTAACATAGTTGGACTTACCTTTTGTTCTCATTCTAACAAGCTGAAGCAAAACAAAGCTTAGTGCCTCACTCCCTGATTAGCAGAAGTGAGACATTACCCATGTCATTACTCAAGGATAAATTGGTCTTTCTCTTTCTTCCACATTCCTTGTCAAAGCTTTCATTTACTAGGTCTCTACCCTTCAACCCCAAACTCCATTCCCACTTACTTGGCTGAAATGCTAAAATACTCATTGTAATGATTGTAAATACTTAATAAATCTATTCTTCCATACTGCAAAGCACAGAAAGTGAGTTGGTCCAGGAGGATTCTCTGGTGTCTTTAACATCTGAGCCTCCATTTTCTTTTCTTAATCATGTTTTTTATCATAAAACTGTAAGAAATCTGTTTCTCTCTCAACATTGATGAAAACTCAGCTATAAATTCAGAAATTCCTAGAGATTACCAAATTCTCTTTTTCTTACCTTTTCCCATGATTTCATGTGTACAGATCCTCTTTATTTACTTTCTGAAATTTTGAAAAGCATCTTTTCCTTTGCAAAAAAGACTAAAACATCATTTTAACCTATCCAAAAAATAGCACTGAGGTTGTTTCTTGGTCTTGTATTCTATGAACAGAGTTTCTGAATAACAGAGACCTTTTTAAATGTTTCCACATCATTCTCTTAATTTGATTTGCTATTGAGGCAACATATTATGCTCTGATGGCAAGCTTGTAGTCCAGTATATAGAATGCTTTTAAATTACCATAGGCACTGCAGGATATATGAGTTATTATGGTCTGTTTTCTGCTTTCTGGTAATGTATGTGTTATTTACAGTACTTGCTATATTAACTTCTTCTTCACATTGGCCATGCCATGGTCAAAGTAAATATTTTACATTACAGTATTGTAGTAAAATATATTCCATATATGAGAATGAAGTAAATAACACAATATTAGATCTTTACTTTCTAGTTTCTACTGCACTGAGGGCTTTTTTGTTTCGTTATGGTCCTAAATCTCAGATCATGACTGTTGAAGTAAAATTCACCTCTAATTAAAACTGGCCTACCAGGCTTCTCTCTTTCCTTATTAAATATTCATGTGTAACCAATTCCTATACTTAGGGCATGCAAATCTACTACATTTTGAAATCAGTTTCTCTAATGATTCATCTGGCAAAAACAAAAACATAATTCACTGCAACAATTTGTGAATGATTTAACAGCCCTTGAATTTACTCCTTAAAGAAGTTTAAAGGTCATTCCTCACTTGATAGATTCACCCAAAAATAAAAAACTGAGTATACCTACATGAGAGAAATGCGGTGCAAGGAAACAGAAATCAAAGAACTGCACCTTTTATAATTGTAGCTGGCATTAAAATGATATTGAGCTGAGCCAGGAGTCATATCCCAGATTAAATATCTTTAGGAAAGAATTTTGTTGAGAGTTAGCAATTTCCTCCTCCCCACAAAGAACTTTAGCTTTTCCTGAGATACATGATTTGCAGTGTATAGCCTCAGGTGTAACACAGATTTCTTAGGATTAGCATTTTAAGTAGGTGATATTTGCAAGAGTATTCCCTTCTCCACTTCTGGCCAACGCTGGAAATAATATTAATCAGCTTTGCTAAATTTACTCTGCTCCATTATTTCAGGTAGCAAGGCCCATGGGAAGACAAGGTTAGAACTCAACAGAAGGGAAGGAAAACTTAGGGAGCAGCCAGGAGAAAAATAAAGGCATGAGAAAACAAATATTGAAGTGAGAGAAAACTATAATAAAGGAAACACACAAAGTACAGAGATCCTAATGCACAGTTATGTTCAGATAAAGTATTAATTTAAGCCTTTAAAAGTTTAAATACTTTGAAGTATGGAGCTAAAAGAATTGCCTGAATACAAACATGCATTAGTTTAAATAAAAACTTGTCAGGTAGCATGACACAATGCTAATTAAGTCAGCACAATTTGGTGTTCCAAAATACGCATATCTAAGACTTTGGTTATGTTTGTGAATTTATCCCAGTCTACATAACAGATTTCACCAATAAAATTAATAATCCAGGAAAAATCAGGCAAAAGTACACATCACCATTTCACAAGGAGTGCTTGGAATGTGATCAACTTTTGTTTACAAATGAGCATCTGCTAACATCAACCTACAAGTAAGTTCATCAGAATTACATTATCCTTAGGTACTTATGCAGTTGCAAGCTGTCAGAGCTTGCTGTTAGGCTTGGTCTTCCCTTCTGACTTCTGACTTCTACTTTATAGAGGGAGAGAACACCCTTGAGCTCTGTGCTAGTAACTTTACCCATTTCTTCCTTTTCCCAGCTGTGTTGTCAACTTTGTGTCTGTTCTTTACAGTTCATAGGCAGAGCCTTGGTATGTGAATAATGATGCCTTAGTGATCTCTAGTGATTGTATCCCCATGACTGGGCTGATGCATATTGAATCTCAGTTTGAAACATCTTCCTCATTGATACTTGGATTTCATGGTGAGAAACATCTTAGCAATGTCCGTGATAAGACTCAGAATATTCCAGCAGTAGAAGCTAGGACATGGCCTGGAACTGTTGGGGCAGGAGCTACTTCAGCAACAGACATTGAAATTAAAGAATCTGAAATGGCAGGGAGCTTGGAACTAGATGACCTTTGGAGTCCCTTCTGACACAAATCATTCTATGATTCTATGAAATGGTGTCAAGCAAATGTGATTGATATTGTGGCATGCTGAGCACAATTTCTTAAAGGGGAGGCTAGGAAAAGCAGGGGTTGGGCAGGAGTAAAAATGTGCTGCATGTTTTGTCAAATGCATGAGCAGCCCAGCTGCAAGTGGTAGTTTGTCTTAAAATGTCTTAAAATACTTGGATGAATTTTCTAAGGTGACAAAGTGCCCAAGGGAAGAATGTAATTAAGCACAGCAGAAATCTCATAGGATTGTAATTTGTATTTGGAGCTTGGAAAATCTGAGTTTAAGCCTTAAGTAAATAGCTATCGTGGAGTGGTATAAAGCTCCCAAACAACTGACTTTCTTCTACTCTAAACACATCTTCTAGAAATTACTTTATACATTTGTACATACTGTACTGTTTTTTATGCATGGAGTAGCTTAAGGAACAGAAATACCTTTTTTTTAATTTATTTTTAGCATTTTTACAAGCGCATTATCTGTATAATGCTTTTGCACCTTCTTAGACTGTATCTATTCTTTATTAACATATTTAAGATAGATCCAGGATCACAGATAACAAAAGTGACATAGATATTTTACATTTGATGCACATATCATTGTATAATTAAGCTTATTAAAGATAATAGAATGATCCATTGGCAGGCCTTCAGGTGCAGACTAAGAGGTGACAGGCTATTTGGTGAACAATTTACTGAGTGTCTCACTCCCCCTCCTTCTTAACCACGGGCATTGTAAGTTCATCCTATTAGCCTTAATAGGTTTGCTTTCAAAGTGTTTTACTTGGAAGATTTAAACCTGAACTCTATCATATATCAACCTACAACTAACTTAAGCAACAAAACTAAAAGAAGATGCACCCTATTTATCTATGTGCATACTTGTATGCAAGTACACAAGCAGCAGCATCTAAAACATGTGAATAAATGACATACTGTACCTTGTGTAATGCACTTTTGCTGTGGGTTTTTGTTCCATAGGGTGTCTCAGGATTTTTTTTTCTCTCAATTAAAGAAGAGTTAATAGCAGGCATCTCCAGCTAGGCATGCATTAGTTGAGAAGGGCTGTGCAAATGAGAGAAGAGCTTGTTTTCCTCACATAATAACTCCAGTACATATATCTGAGAGCTGCACTCTGTCCCAGCAGGACATCCTTTTCTCTCCACCTGGGACCCAAGGACAGAATTAGCAAGCCAGTAGTAACAGATTTAGCCTTTGAGGAAAGGGCATGCTCAGGCATCTTTGTTCGGACTAGTAGGACAGAATTACAGCCATTATCTTTTCTCTATTGCTGCCTTTTAAATAGCCCATCAGAGAGTACTGCCACTTTTACGGAACCTAACAAAGACACTGAAGCAGCTGGGTGCCTCCCATCATTTCCATTCCAGAGATCCCTCTAAGTGGCACCCTCTCACAACAAAACTAGCCCTGACAGATTTAGATCCTTTCAGGACTCAACATTTCTTCCCTTACTTTGATAACTTAGAACAGTAACTTGGAGAGGTTAATACAGCTGTAAATTCCACTTCCCATCACCCTGGCAAATCACCACCATGGAGAATCCCATACAGTCCTTGGCCAAACTCAGCCCAGTCAAGGCAAAAGTGGCAACAATGGTTAGTGTGCAGGACCTTGCCTTGTTCTTACCCTGAGCCACTATTCACCTTCTAATCTCCACAGCCTTAGGGTCACCTCAACTTCGCTGCATGCTCAAATGACTAATGGTAAATGTTGCCCTTTGCCGTTTTACAAGACTGCTTCATTCCCATGGGACAGGGATGAAAACCTGATAGACGACTGAGTAGAGTTACTGCAACTTGCTTTCTATCACTGTGAATGCACTGGACATGGCCAGTGACTCAGGACAGTATTCATCACACCTCACACCCAGTCTAAACACACAATATTCATTTCCCAAATGCTGCCTCCTTGGGTCTCCTACTAAGAGAGCTGTTTGTAGAGGAGTTAACCAGACTCAGGGTAGAGACATCAAGAACTAAAAACACAGCCTTTTTTAGTGTGGTGGAATGCACCTACAAGAGAAATTAGGCTGTGCTGAAGACAAGATCCTGAGAGGAAACTACAGAGTGGTTCTCCACACTGGTTGTCACCGAGAGACAATGAGAGTTCCTGTACATGTCAGTAAAAATAAGACAATTCTTCCAGGCAGAATAGAGTGTAGCAAACCATCGGATTCTTTCTACTTAACTCTTCTTGTGCTGCCAGGTTACCACAGCCAAGGCCTCCCAGGAATTCTTTGCCAGGTTAATCAAACAGCTTGTCTATCATCTCAAGAATTCACAGTCTCCTGACCACATGAAGTCAAGAATATAATCATAGGTATTAGCCTGCACAATCTCTTCTTACTGTGCCCATAGTGTCTTGACAGCACCTGGTTTGATGCAAATGTTATTTCTAAAAGTTATCATTTAAAGCCACAATCCTCTTTCCAAAGTTTATCTTTCAACCATCTTCATGACAGAATATTGTTGATGATCATAATAAATCTTCTCAATTTTTGTAGCATTGATTCTTAAACAAATACCATCTGTCTATTCATTAGTAATACAAATTCATTTGTATTTGGCTGTTGATTAAGGTTGATTTAAAAGTACGGGTATACCTTACTGATGCCATTCTATAGATGAGGCAACAAAGGCATAGAATGCTATCAGCTAGATCTCTTCACAGGTAAGTTAATTCCTAAGCCTCTATATACACTAGAGCCTATGGATCCATGGGGTTTGGTTCTGTCTACACATGCCAGTAGTAGAGAGTGGATTAAAACCCAAATCTTCCAAATGCAGTGTCCTGCCTGGTGAGCCATAGGATTATTTCACTAATTTCTTCTGCTTTACTCTGTGGACTAAAAGAATTCATGTTTTATCTCCAGCATGCTCTACATCATTTCAGAAACAGATTGCACTTAACATTATATTTTTACAGTTTCACAATCTCTTCAGAATTTGAAACAAATGTGAAGTTGGCTCTATTAACTGTTACAGGACCTGGACTTAACAAGTATATAGGTTAGATTCTGTCTGCCTGTGCCTGCAGTCTTTTGTTGGGTTTTTTTCCCCTCAATGACTGTACCTTTCAAATTGGTGTTTGAGTTTTGAGAAGGTTGTGAGGACTTAAATTGTTGGCACAGGAGAACTGCAAGGATATAATGTCTGTAATAAAGCATCCCATTTATCTACTGATGCCCACCTTTTTTGAATTACCAAACGCTTAGGGATGTACAGATAATCAGACAGCTGAGTTAGCTAAACATTCTCAGCCTTATCATTTTGCATAAATGCTGGAATAGGTACCAGAATGAACCATCCCAGCTTGCTAGTTTTAACTCTGGATTCACTTTAGTATAAAGCTAAGCTGTGGGGAGAAAGTATTAACATTTACATGAATCCTGATTGCCAGCCTTGTACAGAGTATTCTGATTTAGCAATAAAGTTAGAGTAGCTGGAGAAACAAATGACCCCTGCTTTACACATCACCAAGAGGGACCTCTGGAGGTACCTGGGTAGTTTTGATTCTACATACTTTCCAATCAAAAGGCTTCAAAATGCCAATTAGTGAAATCTGCCATAGCCCTTGAACAGAATCTAAGGCACTTTCAGTCAAGCACAGAGATAGGATTTTCATTTTGGTGAAAAATGGAAGAAGGGAGGAGGCAAAAAATAAAGTATTAAATGATCATATCTTCCATTACCAGACCTATTTGACTTTCATCTGGAAAGGAGGCATTATGCTGTGAATACTAGAGACGTGTCCTATCATTTTTTTTTGCATAAAGTTCCCAAATATCTCTAAATCTTTCAGTCTCAATTAGATTAGTCTATCTGAAAGACGGAAATGAAATTCTGAAAGCAACTAATGCTACTACAAGTTAGCCTCAGCAGTGTATCTGTACCAGGATACACAGAGATTGATCATCCTAAGGAAGAACAGCAAACACTTCAGGCTTTAACCCTGTTGTGTAAATCCCCTAGCAATTCAACTTCCCTTTTTTTTTCTTTCTAAGTCCCAGGAGATGTTATGAGTAAATAAAAGCTGCTGCCCTCCTAATCATCCTTCAACCCTTCCCACCTGATCAGTTTTAGTGGTGCTGAAAAGCAGTGCCAATAACGTCATAACCATGTTCCACAGAAGCTGCCCAACTGACTGTTTCTCAGCATAGTTTTCCTAAAGAAGAGGAAGCTATCTGGAGTCTGCTAGGAATAAGCTTTTATATATATAAATGTATATAGTAATATATATAAATTGCATTTTCTCCCTGCACAGTCCAGTCATCAAGCCTTAAGCTTGATGTACAGCCTTAATGGATAGTATCTCAGGTGAGAGGCATGACTGGCTGCTTAGTTACCAGAGGAAGTTTAAAAGGTCTGAACATTCCCTCAACCTTTCCTACCTGTCATTCTGAAACTTTCTCTATCAGACAGCCCCATCTTTCACTCAGGAACTACATCTGCCTGTTTATTTCCTCACTTGGGGTTGAGGTCACTTGCCCTCCTTTTACCTAATCAGAGGAGACAGTAGTAATCAAAGCACAATATCAGTGCTCCAGATGTCTTTTTTGAATAGCCTCTCTGTATGCTGTTCTGCAAATCTTGCAAAGTAATGTAGACATGTACAACCAGAGGAAAAAGAATAGGGGAAAAGGTTTAGTTTGAGATCCAGCTAGAGGAAAAAAGTATTGCTGGATCTATATGCTACCTGGAAAAACAGCTGTAATATTTACTGAGGAATTTCTCATGTGTGACAAGAAAAAAAATCACTAAGTTTATTAAACGGTAACCTTTCACAGGAAAATTCAATGGATATCCTAGCACAGATATAAAGTGCAAAAAGGAGTTGAAAGTGCCTATTTTTCAAAAAAGCATATCAGCCTCCTGACTGCTCAGTGTTCTTAAGGGACTATCCATAAAAAAACATGCCAGTCTGCATGGAGCTATTAATTTTGCTCTCTACACTTTCTCTACTAGATACCTTTGTTAGGCTCTAATAAACGGTATTAAATAGCTGTCAGGTCCTGCCTTCAGAATCAGTGCATTATGGCATCTACTAAAGCTATTCCTGTGGAGCTGATTCTAAAAAAGAGCTTTATACTGTGGGTAAGTGGTTTGTATCTAAAGGAAAGAGCAGTGAAAGAATGACTGAGTTCAGGGAGAGAAAGAGTGTCTGTCTTGTTTGCCCTTTGCCTAATTGTGTAGTAGGCTGGCAGTTTGCCTTACCTTGCAGACCTTGCTCATCTTGAAAGGATTTAAAGCATACCAGTACCAGCCTGGTTTCTCAAGAATTACTTCTCTTTGCAATGATATTGTGATGAATCATACATTACCATGATTAGCAGAGAGAGATGCATATACTTTTTCACAGCCGTGTCTGATAAAGGATTGCCTGGAAGCCCAGATGTGACAAAAGTGGAAAAAGCTCCTTCTGAGACATGAAGGGAATTGAGAGATGGAAATTATTGCATTTACAGAAAAAAAAAAAAAAAATGAAGAGGGGAAAAGGAGGAGAAATACTTGGAAATGAACAATACCAGGAGGAGGGCCCTAACTGAACTGGACCTTCCCTCCGAGCAAGTGACTTCTCATGCATAAGAACCTGCTTATCAGCAACTATTTGTAGCAGATGGTACTCCCTCAAGAGCGAATTTAAAAAAAAAAAAATAATGACAGAGACACTGAAAGATACTGAAGAAGAAAAATAAGCTGTCCTGGAGAAGGTTTAATAATATTACCAGGCAATTGGAAAGTGCCTGTCAAAATTGAAAGGAAGCAGGGTGGGGAGACAGAGTGGAAGATAATATAATTAAAAGGAGGAGAGCATTGGCCAACTGCATGGTCTCCATTCTTGGAAAAGACAGCAAGCTGCTTCTTCCTAATGATGGTTATTTTTAACCTGCTTGAAGGACACTGAGATGATACCAATGTCTGAAGAGCCTTTGAAATTCAATTTCTCAATGGAGAGGAAATAAAATTTTAAATGACACGAAAGTGTAACAAACTGTTACACTTTTCTGTTTCTATAATGTAGACAACAGTAATCTTTTGATGTCCTTAATATATTTTCCTTGTTTCCCAATAATCTCTCATTTCTCTCATTGCCAAGGCACGAATGCTTCCAATACCTCTAAATTTCTATCAGTCTTTGTGGACTAAAATTGCTTATACAATGTAGCCTCTTATAGGTGGTGGGGCAGTTTTTCTGAAAGGTACAAAGCAAAGGTTTGGTGCTTGCAGCATTAAAACCAAAGGTGCACCTACAGTCAATGAGGTAACCATAGAATCTTGGAATGGTATGATGGGTTGAAATAGACCTTCAAGGTCATCTGGATCACTTCAATCCCCCTTTCATGGGCAGGGCACCTTCTACTAGACCAGGTCGCTCAGAGTCCCATCCGGCCTGACCTTGAACACTCACAGGGCTGGGGCATCCACATCTTCTCTAAGCAACCTGTTCTAGTGCCTAACTGTAAAGGATTTCTTCTTAATATCCAATCTAAATATGCCCTCTTTCATTTTGGAGCCATTCCCTCTTGTACTAAAAATGTGGCCCAGGCTAGCTCACCACTGAAGTCACTTAAATCATGTTGATCTGAGTGTGAATCTCAGACTAACAGGGCAGACTGAGGAGTGGGCTGACATGTTGGTCGCATTTACCTCCGATTTGACTGGAAAAACTTATTGACCGACAATCATATAATTACTAGGTTGTAAAATACCCCTGTGAGCATCTAGCCCATGGACCTCGCTCACGCTTTCTCCAAACGCCTCTAGAAGGAGACCTTGTGCTCCCGTCTCGTCCCACCCCGTGCTGCAGGGCCCTCCCGAACAGCGGCGCAGCGGCCCCGTGCGGCGATCTGCGGACCCTCCTGGCTGGTCCGAGCCGCGCTGCCAGGCGGGTCGGACAGGAAGGAAGGAAGAAGGGAAGATAGAGGGACGGAGGGAGGGATCAGCGCTCCTCTGCTGCCCTCTGCTGCGGGGCCCCGGGCCGCTGCGCTCCCTCCGAGCTCCCGGGAGAGCCGCCGTACCAGGACAGCTCCGTGCAGCAAGGAGACGGGAACGGTCCTGGGAACTCCTGGTGCGAGGCGATGCCCGCCCGGTCCCTGATGGAGCGGCTGGCGATGGGTACAAAGGCCGCTCCAGGAGGTGAAAACACATTATTGTCGCATTTAAGGAGTCAAAACTTGCACCCCTGTGCTCCCAGAGCAAACGTAATTTTAGCAGTGCTGTCCATTTTATGCCTGAGGATGATTAACGCCCCAATTAAGAGTTGTGAGCGAGGAGAAACTATGTATTTAACAAGTTTTGTGATGTTATTGGAATTATATTAATTGAAACTTAAGCTGCACCTATGAATGCCACATCATTCTGGGCGAGCTGGAAGGGCACAGGTGGAACCGGCAGGGACAGCAGAGCTGGGATGCTGCCAGCTCTCCTGCACGTCTTTCGCTGCATCCCGAGGGCGCCGGCACACTGGCGGCATGCGAGGGCACGAGCACTCGTGGTACAGTTTTTATATCTCCAGTTTCGATGGGCTGAAAGAGGTTTGAGGACTTTCACTCCGAACGAAGTGCTCGGTACAGCGCCTCAGGTGCCCGCCGCGAGGCAGCCCTCCTCGACCTCCCCGAGCGTCGCTGTGCCGAGATGGGCACTGTTCAGGAGTCCCGAGAGGCCGGGTACCGCTCCGCTCGCTCCCGGTCCCCTCCTTTGTGTTCCTACCCATGTCCTTGTCCCTCTCCCCTCCTCACTCCCTCTCCCGCCCGGAGAGCGCACCGGCACTGCCGGGGGCGGGGCCGTCCTTTAGCCCCGCCTCTCCCCGCTGGCCCCATAAGTCCCTCCTCCCCCCCGCTGCCGAATCAACCGCCGAGCAACGGATTGTAGCGGCCATCGATTGCCTCGGCTGGTCCTGCCGCCCCGGTCCCTGTCCCTGGCCGGGGCAGGTAGGAGGACGTGCGGCCGAAGGTACCCGGGCAGCACCGCCGCCACGTCTCCCGGCCCTGCCGCCTATCGCCTGCAGGGGTGGGCGCAGCCGCGGCCGTGTGGCTACTGGCGTTCCTTGGAGAGACCGGGAAGGGGCAAGGCTGCTCGCCGCCTGCCCCCCCGCCACCGGCCCCGCCCGCCTCTTCGTGCCTTTAGCGTGTGCCTGCCCTTCCCGCGGGGCCATGGAGTGCGCGTTCACGCCGCTGGAATGCCTCCTGCCCGCCGGTACGGTACCTGCCGCCCCAGCCGCGCCGGTGCAGCGCGGGGAGGGGAGGGGAGAGGGGCGGCCGCGCCTCCCGCTCCGGCCCTGCCGAGCCCTGCTGCGGTAACACCAACAGGGGTGAGCCCTGCCGCAGGTCTGCCCCGCGGGGGCTGAGTTTTGGGCTCAATTCAACCGTTTGGTACTGTGTTAACCCCTCTGGAGTTCAAAATTGGCATCTAAACCCAGGTCCCTTTAGGTCAGTCGGTACTTTCCGTTTGCTGCCGCCGTTTTCTCGGTTTGGCCGGCCAGAGCGCTCCGGTGGCTCTTGTCTGTCCTGTATCCCCTGGCTGTCCCCTGGGACAAGGAGTCCCCGGGCTTGGTATCTATCCCCCGTGTGCCTTTGGCTCCCCCCCTCCTGCCCATGTGCTTTGCCCTAGAGCCAGCCTTGCACCTTGCCTTACCCTTCAGTTCTGCATAGCAAAGCTTTGAGGGTTGTATTCAGGGTTTTCTTTAGTTTTCCCAAGCTATCGAACAGTATTTTTGATGTGGTTTTGATATTATTTTTGAGACCTAGGAGATGAGCTTTATTAAGATACATCATTAACCTTATTGTGTATCTAAGGATGGAGCACCTGTAATAAGCACAGACTCGTCCAAGTGGCTTGTACACAGTTTGGAATAGGCACCTCTTCTTCACTCTGTGTTTAATTCAGTAGGGTCTAATTTGTTGTTCATTGATACCATTATAAACAGTAAATATTTTTATCTTTCTATAACGTGACTTTAAAGCTGCATAAAAATAATTTTGGCATAGCAGCTGAATTCTAACTGACACTGCTCTTTCCTGCTCTGTTCTGGCACAGACACCAGCTGCTGCATTGAGGTAAATGTTGTTATTTATTTACTAGTAAGATCTGTAGGAAGGGCAGAGTTTAACAGAATGCACACTTTCAACAATTCGGTACATTTTTACGCGTAGCAGTTTAAAAACATGTTTAAATTCATTCCACTATGATACATTTTTTAAGTCGTGTTTTGCTCTGATTCTTAAAATCTTCTTCAGGGTATGGTCAAAACTAGTAACAGGTATTCTTGCCAGAAACGTGTGTTTGACACTGTCTGTATGTGGACTTGGAGACACACTGTTGCTTTGGGCGGGAAGAGGGAATGAGCATGTAGGTGAGATTTTAATGAGTGAACTTTGATACATTGTGACCTAATGCCCTCTTGTATACAATACTTAGTAATACATACTAAGTATGTAATAAGGCCAAACAAAAAGCTACCCTAAGAAGTTGATAAGCAGACTGGAGCGTCTGCCCAGGAGGACAGGCTGAGAAAATAGGGCTGTTCAGGCTAGAGGAGGTTGCTTTGAGGTTTTGCAGAGACCTCACAGCAAGTGTCCAGTATCTTAAGGGGGCCCATGGGAAAGCTAGAGAGGGACTCTCCATCCAGAATTGTAGTGATAGGACAAGGAGTCATGGGCACAAATTCAAAGAGGGGAAATTTAGGTTATAGATATTAGAAAGAAATTCTTAACTGTGAGGGTAGTGAGACACTGGAACAGGTTGCCCAGAGACGCTGTGGATGTCCCAACCCTGACACTGTTCAAGGCCAGGTTGGATAAGACCTTGAGCAACCTGAGTTAGTGGGTTGTGTCCCTATCCACGGCAGGGAAGATTGGAGCTAGATGATCTTTAAGGTCCATTCCAACCCCTTAACTTTTATGATTCTATAAATTTATCCCTGTGGAAGTACTGACAATGTTATTTGTATTAAGATAGTGTTCTGGTTTTGAAAAGCAAAACCAGTGAGACACTCCAAGTCAGAAATACAATTTACTAGGAAAAGGGAAAATAAAAAGGAAACAAAATACATGCAACAAGGAAAAAGAAAATCATTGACAGAGTTAGAATGCAACCTGACACCCTGTTGGTCAGGGTCTTGGCAGCAGTCTACTTGCAATGGTGGCTGCAGTCCTGGCTCTGTTGAAACAGTGATCCTGGGGAAAAGGTGCAGCCCTCCACTCAAGGTCCAGTGGTGATAGATGGGCCTGTTCTTCCTCTGGGAGTCCAGTGAAAAAGGCTGACTTGGTGTTCCAAGTCT
>JAWWMU010000106.1:53533872-53554462 GCA_035048155.1 Cinnycerthia olivascens | reverse complement strand
TAATTCACAATGAATAACACTAAACACAAAAGCCTCCATCCACAAACTTCACAAACTGCAACAACTTGCAACTTCCATAACAAGAACTCAATTAAGCAACCTCACAGATTCATTCATAACAGAGAATAAGGAGCAGATTTCAGAGCTCTTGTGATGAGATTCAGAAATTTAGGGGTGGTACTTCTTCCTTATGTCTTAAGTTGTGTTTTTAAAACTGAAAAAAAACCAAACCAAAACACCCAAAAACCCTCTAGTATTTTGTTATTGTTCATAGGTAGCAAGAAGAGGTTCCTGCAGTAAGATTTTGCTACACACTGTGGTGAATTTACTGCTTGTTACTGTGAGCTATCAAAAGCTTTGGAATTATTTCCATGGAATTTATTCTTATTTTTCTATAAATATTATAGTTGTGAATCCCACAAGGAAAAAAAACAAAACAAAACAAACTTGGATTTAGATAGTGAAATGAATAGTTATGCTAAACTTATATAACATTATGCACAACTATTATGTTTGTTGTCCACATTTACATTTCTTGAATACATTTGCTGAAATAAATAGCCAGTTTCCTTTGAGAACAGAGTTGGAACAGAATAAATGTAAGGCTTCAGAGTATTAACAAAGGGGCTGAACTCTAAATCAGTGTAGTTATACAGCTGATATAATGTAAATTAGAACAGTAGAGAGGAAATCTAAAATTAATACATAGTAAGAGAGAGTAATATTTTGTGAGAGTTTATAAACTTCTAGTTTTCTAATCTTATCTTTTGCTTTTAATCTTTGCTTTTCTTCTTTTCCCCAAGCAGAAAATACATATGGAAAATGCATGTCTTATGATACAAATACTAGGTAAAAGGACTTTTGTTACTTTTTTTGAGAGAAGGAGCCATGAAAAGAGTAGAATTTAGGGAGAAGATCCTGCTGTTCTATTCAGCAGAAGAATGTTTGCAGCTCACAGTGTATCTGTAGAGAATTGTCCTATTCATAGTTTCCCCAAGAGCACGCATAACAAACCTTGGAAATATGCACCAATTATATAGCAGTTGGGTAAGAAATGAATTTCAATTATAGCAAAGATAGCTTGAGTGAGATATTTGGGGAAAAACATGTAAGTAGCAGGAGGAAGCACTGAAACACATTATTTAAGAAGATGTAGTCCCTGTTGCTAGGAGCCTTTCCTTTTTCAAGGGTACATGAAGAAGAATGAAGTAGAATCAGATCAGAAAAATGATTTTACTTAGGGACACAAGAATAGACCAAATGTACAAAACTTCAATGTACAAAACTATAGAAGATTGAGATGGGAATTTAAGAATCATATCTGTAGAGTCAGAGGCAGTTTCCTGTGTGCATATTGGTCTCTGGAGGGAGGACAGGCCATTTCTGCACACATTCTCACTCAGGTAGTCAGACTGGCTTCATCTGGGCTACTCACACCAGCAGGATTTGTTCTTGTGGTCTATAGTTTTCATATTGTAAATCAATGATGCTTTCTTCTGCAGTAGTTTTATTTATTTTATATTTAAAATAAATTTATATTATACTTATTTAATTTATATTTATTCTGCAGTAATAATATTTATTTTTAACTGAATCACAGATGATGTCAAAAGTTCACAAATATATGAAAAGAGGTATGATGACTGAAGCTCCATAAGTTCTGAAATAAGGAGCGAAATCTTTGTGTAGTGATGGCTATGAGTTTTCCAGATGGTGAAATCTGCCTCTGTGATTTCATTTGATCTTTTTCCACACTGCTGATAATTGGTGCTTGAATTTGTAGAGGTTTCAGAGGGATTACCTTGGAAAAAACCCTGAACATTTACAAATTCTCATGTTCTATTAGTTTTCACAGATTATCTTTCATATTGATAAGAAGCACAAGTGTCTTCTATAGACTATGATGAATTTTCTAGGAATATGCTTTCTCTTGATGTCCAAAAGGGACTATACATTTTCAAAAAGAAAGCTTCTTTCTTTTTGATAATAGCTCCTTTTTTTTCTTTCAAATCTCCAATTATGCATTTCTGTAAAAATCAGCAAGAGAATGCATCTGCAGAGTTTTTCTATAGTTTAATCCACTTTATAGTGAAAGAGTTAATATATTTAGTCTTCATGCATATCACTCTAGAGAAAAATTCTGCTGTCACTGTAATTTCCATAGTCATTATCTCCAGTGAGAAAGTATGTTTCAAGTCTCAGGATTTCTGTTGAGTTGAGGTACATCAGCTGTGGAATGTCTGCATCGTGTTTATCTGCTGCATTGGCAGACGGTTGAGGTGAACATCTACTCTCTCTTCAGCTTTAAGAATCAGAACTGGTGGTAGTGTTGTCAAAACATGTCAGCATTTGAGGGAAGGTGTGCAACAAACCACTGGCTCTACAACACATTCTTAGCACACAAACTGGGGCTTTGAAACAAGCTATATTCTTACTATACAACTGTGGGATTTGGTGGGATTTTTTTTAGTTGTGGTTTTGAGTTGATATATACATAAAGTTTGAGGTACTAACCTGCAGCAATTAGGGGAAGGGTATGACACTGAAATTTCTTCATTGATATCTCACATCAAGAGATGTATGCTTTGCTTACATTGTGATGTATGCTTAACCCTCTGTCTTTAATTTGTTTTGGTAGCCCTGGATAGATGTGTGAAACGACAGTGCTTAGTAATTCATAACAACTACTTCATAGAAATTAAATGTTTAGAGTTCACAAGAGGAGAGCAGGAGGCGGAGGAAGACTGTTTCCTGGACTGCTATATCTTAAGCTGCTATATAGTCTGGAGTAGCAAAAGCTGTAGTTGATTTCCCTAGGGAAGGAAATAGGGGTGGCAGCTGTGCTGGTTTTTCTGCTACTCTCTCACAGTAGGCTGTAATCGTAGATGGCACAGAAGATACTGTCATAAAACTGAAGGAAGAAATGAAGCAAGATGCAGGAATAAATATAAGTAATCTCAAACGATAAAATGGTTTGGATTTACTTGATAGCTGCCGAAATCCGTTCTTTTTATTAAGAAAAGACCCTGCCTGAGAGGACAAAGATGATGTTTAGTTCTTTAGAGGTGTTAAAACTAGTTTCCCTGGTTATTCCTGTCATCTTGTCATTCATGCTGTAGGCTTCCTTAGAGGTTAGAAGCAAATAGCCAATCTCTTGAGAGAGTGAAACGTGAATGGAATGTGTTTAAGGATGGAAATATGCTGGCATTAGCACCAAATCCTAAAATGATGATGTTGGAATTCCAGAATTAGGCGATGGGGAACAGTATGAGATACCTAGGGTATGTTACAGAGGCAGACACAGAGAGCTTCTCTGAAAGTAATACAGAAAACTCTGTGTTAAGAAGGCATGCATATGCATCTAATACTTCTGAAGTTTAGGTTTAACTAGAAGGGTGAACTTTAGATGTATTATTGCTCCATTTTTTTACACCCTCAAGTCCTCACAGGACATCTGTGAGGAGGTAGATGAAAAAATGCTATTCCTGCCTTGAATGCTTAAGGTCTCATCTTGCAGAGAGCAGCTTCCTGTCTGAGCCTGGCACTTCATGGAGTCTACTCAATATGGAGGAGCCCAGAGCCTGTGCAGCAGCACAGCTTTTTTTGACATTTTGGCATTGACAGCCAAAAAAAGAGCAGCTAAAATAGCATAGGTATCAAAGAGAAATTTTGCAGATCATTACACATATATGTAAATTCAAAAGATAGCTACACTATCTGTTGTTCTACAAACCTGATAATTCATTTTATTTTTTGACCTCCTAGCGTTTTACAACATTTTCTGTAAATTAGGGAGGGTTTGTTCTGACACTACAGTTCACTGTTTCTCAGCTATTAAGTATAAAGTTGTAATTTTTTTCTTCATAGCCTGAAATTTATTTTTTGCCTTAAAAATTAATATCACTGGTTATTCCACTTCTATGCAATTGTCTCTGCAAAAGGCTTTTGTGTGCTGCACAAACAGTTGCATTTTGTCAGTTTTTTCATTTCCAATTTTCATGAACCTGAAGGTACATAAGTTTCTTTCCTGAGTCCTATGCTACATAATATTGGAAAAGCTTTTAACCTTGTTTTGCCTTAGTTCCTCATCAACAAATTGGATGTAATTACACTTTCTGAAATACTATGTTGAAAAATTCTGAAGTTTAGCCAATAGTAAGGGCATTTTATTTTCCTTCTTTTAATGTTCATGTCAATTGTGGGTTTCAAGACAATACTGTTTGCTTAGAACCTAAAGAACATTCTTTGAATCCTTGCAGAATGTCATTGCTATATGACATTCATATATGATAATTATGATAATAATGATAACAATGACATTTGTTATAGAAGATTATAGCTTGTTCTTCTGGCAGTTTGAATGCCATCATCAGAAACAAAGCAAGTGCAGTTGAACAGAGGTGATATAAAAAAATATACAGGTCCTACCGAGAGGTTTTTTTGGCTTGTTTTTCTGAGATAATCTATTCATCACATTGTTGATTTGACTGCTGTTTTCAGTTCATGATACAGCAGATTACAAAATCTGTGACACAATCACCAGAAAAAGTATTTTTAGGAAATATCGTTCAGAATATTATGGAATTTAGGAACTAAATTAAGAATTTGATCCTTTCAGAGGTAATCTGACCATTGTGGAGATGTAGTTGATTACTGATGGGCCTCTGGCCTTTCATGAATACATTTATATAGAGCAAGCTATGCTTTTTTAAAAAAAGCAAAGAGAAGAGAGTCATTTGTTTTGGGGATTCTACCACCAGCCCATGACACAGTGCTAAATGTGATGTGTCTTTTCAAGTGATCTTTATATTTACTTTAATATTTCATAACATCTTTGGGGAAGCTGTTTTCTGATTCTTTCACATGTGAAAATTTACTTTACCATCCTTTAGCACCTTTTATGCTTTCAAATGGATATTTATGTTACTACATTAATAATAGTGTTATGAACAAATTTGACTTTCTGGGCATTTAAAATGCTTTTACAATATTAGAACAGTACTTATACCATTTTTGTGATGAAAAAAATCTGTCAATCATAAGTAAAAATGGGATCAAAGATGCTGAGATTAGAAATCCTTTTTTGAAAGTCATGAGTTTTAAATAATAAGTACTTTTCTTATTAAACACTCAGTTGCTGAGAGAGGATGCAGAAACAGCACCTGTAGCCTCTTCAGAAGTTCAGATTCCCAGTCCTTTCAGAATGAGACACTGTAGGTGGAAGTAAGTGGATAACAACCTTGAAGGTTTCTGTGCCTATTTGCGTGTGAATGGATATATGTCAGACCTAATTAGGCCTACTGAGGAAAACATAAATGTCAATTGTTTTTTACCAAATACATCCAGCTTCTTTTGAGATTGTGAATGGGGTCCAATGAGCATACAGCCTGCTTAATGTCACCTTTCTGTCTAATTCTGTCCTCTGTGATAGATGGCATTTGATTTTTCTTGGAAACAAAGTCAAAGAACTTGAAAGTAGACATTGCCACTCCAGTGCTTGCTTAGCTGATGTGTCCGCATGTAACTTAACTAATGAAGATCATTCAATGAAAGTGGTTGTTATTCTACCTCCCAGTCATCCATAGGATTTAACGAAGTCACGAAGACCTATTTCATTTGTTGGAAACTTGATAATCCCCCTAGTGCCTTGTGTAATCTATTTTTTTTATTCTATAGCTATGATTTTATCAAATCCTTTTAGAATTATGAAATAAATGTCTGTTTTCAACCATGATTGTATGTAAAAGGATTTTTACTGCTTAGTTACTTTAGGGTGCACCTATTGCACACACTTGTATTTGCCTTCTTGGTAAGTGAGTTACTGTGGTGTTGCTGAGTCATCATGAAATATGTACTGTTTTCAAATCTTTTCTCTCTGGATGAGTTCTTAAGAAATATTTCTAAAATTCCAGCTTTGTGCTCCTGTAGTTTGCTAGAAATAAGTAATTTTCCCTGGAGAATCCCTTAAGAGCATACTAGGAATAAAAATGGTATTGTCTACAAGTGGCATCACTCAGTCAGTAGAGTCTCTGATTGTGCTGGCAAGGAAAGAATACACCTTGCTTTTAAATTTGTTTGGGGAGTTTGGAGAGAAGTGGCAGTTTGATATTGTTCCCATGAGAAAGTTTATTAAAAGGCATGAGCCCCTTTGTATAAGTAAACTTTTACAAATCTCCTTATGGACTCTATTTTGTGATGCGAAAGCAGCTTCCTCCATTCATTTTAAATGTGTCCCTAAGCAAAAGAACTAAAAAAAATCCCAACTAAAGTATAACTAGAGGGAGCTGAAACTAGAATTCCATGCAGCTTTTTATACAAATATAATTAAGTTGATTGAAAATCATACCTTCCAGATATCTATTAAGCATTTTCTTTGAGACAATCCCTTACTGGAACTGGAGAGGTGAGAGGCAAGTCTTTAATTTTCCAATATTAGCATTCATATCATCAAAATCAAAAGAAAAATCATAAAAGGTCTCATTTTGGTCCTGACTTGAATAATAGACTGAAATTTTGGTAACTGTTCACTTACCTGGCTTGTCATTAAAAAACTTAAGATTTGAGCATCTGACTCCCTGCTTTCAGTATCTCTCTTTCTAGAGATCAAGAGGTCCATGGAACTAAGTTCTGTGCCTTGCAATTCTCAGAAGTGCATGTGATTCAACAAACATGTGGTCAGTGCTAGTAACACCAGATGGCTTGGAGATTCCTCTGTACATTGTAGTGGCAACTGCAATTGGTAGTGATTTGTATATGATTGTATGTGATTCAGATTAGCAAAGTAACTGTCACACTTTTGAGGGCTGAGACTTTACTCTTTGCAGATCTAGTCATTGTAACATATAGAGTAAGTGTATAGGCTGGCTAATTGGAATTAAAAAGGTAATTATTGGGAAAATGCTTATTCCTTTTCTCTTGAGAACACACTGTTCAGCAAGTCATTATTAAGCAATTATATTTTACACAATATTACAGGTATTTTTGATGTTATGCAGACAATGCCCCAAGGTTTTTCAAAGGCTAAATTAGCAAGGGATGTTTCTAAATAACAGGAGAGGGTTTTTATTATTATCTTCTTTCACTTCTTGCATGTTCTGCAGTTAGGGAACATTGCTTTTAAGATGCTCTGTTATTACTTTTCTTATTTCTGGAAATTTTCCAAAGACATTCCATATTATCCATATTATCTCATTACATTTTTCTGAGCATGAGGGATGCATTATTAAGACAGACTAGCAAGTGCTATGTAAAAAGGAATTAAAACCCATATTTGCATTGAAATATGTCTTGAAAGATAGGGCCTCTAGGCTAGGGGAAGCTAATATGTAGACTAGTTCTTATTGAAAAGAATTCACATACTAGTACCAAGACAACAGCTAGGATATTTGTGGTACAACTTATGAAAAAATAGTGAAGGGGAGCACCAAGGGAAGGTGAGATGTCTGTGGTCAGCACCACGCTTAGTAAATATGGCATGCAAACCCTCGACTGCCAGTCTGTACCTGTGGAATTGTAGCACCTGTAAATCTGAGAGATTTTTAAGGATACTATATAGTGAACTTTTCACAAAAGTGGGATGGTTTAACAAAAAGCATTGAAAATTCAAATGTTGCTCATAGGTCTTTTAGGCTGAAATCATTGCAGGA
This sequence comes from Cinnycerthia olivascens, assembly GCA_035048155.1. Classification (NCBI taxonomy): domain Eukaryota; kingdom Metazoa; phylum Chordata; class Aves; order Passeriformes; family Certhiidae; genus Cinnycerthia; species Cinnycerthia olivascens. The sequence continues at coordinate 53,546,816 of JAWWMU010000106.1, read as the reverse complement.
CATCCATGAACAAGACATTAACAAGATGTCAATACTGACAGGGAAGAGCCTGCAGCAGAGGGTAAGGACAGCATCATCATCTGATAATGATGCTAGTAGTGGGATCATTCAAAACGGTGAGAGAGGGATAATCAGAGGTCCTTCCGAGTTTTGAAAATGAATAAGCAGGAGAGACATAACAAGGAAATACTTGGAAAGCAAAATAAAAAATGGAGACAGACTCATGAAATATGGTGAATGACTGCCATGAGGAACAGGTTGGCATTGTTAACCAGAGTCTTGAAACCATTCAATTCTCTGCTTCAAAAGCCCTTGTGAACTAAGGGGACTGGAGTGCTTGTGTGCAGTCCAACTTGGTGATGGCAGAGTAAGAAAGATTGTTTATTGCATAAAATGTCTTAATAAGTCTAAATCCCCTGTTGTTTCATCAAGTTATGTGAAACTAGTGGTGTTAGCAGAATTGGACTTGGCATCTGTCATGCTTCTGTAGTGTCAGAAAAGTATTTTGTGAAACAATACAACCTAATAGCTATGGATTTCACTTGCTCCATTGTTGCATGTGCCTGCAACATTCTTTGAAGAAGAATCTTCCCTTTAAGCATTACATATTCTTCAGAATGATTGCCTGCATAGCACAGCTTACTGCCTTTTCAGTAGTCACTCTGTTTGCAATTACGCCCTTGCCTTATAGTTTTGTTTCTGGTGCCCATAAAATCTCTTTCTAGTCTTAAAAAATGGCAGACCAATCCATGCCTCAAAGGAGGATGGATCTTTCAGATTTTTAGCATGTGCAAAAATTATAAACTAACAGACTGGTCAGGGTCTTTTTAGGTACTGTGGTTTTGGACAGATTTCTTTGGATTTTGAGCCTGTGAACTCTTTAGGCCTTTTTACTTGTTCAATTTTATTTTCATATTCATATTTTAATTTTAATTTCACTTTGAATTTGTTTCATTATATTTGATGGCAAAATGTTGCTTTATCTTCAATGTTAATAGTCTAATTGTTTCTCCTGCCTTAAGTAATATCTCATTAACTTTATAACCCATCTTTTACACATCATCTACAGAATTAATTTCCCATGCTTGTAGTTGTATTGTCTGCCGCATATTTCCAAAAACTTTTTCAATTAGCTTTTTTATTGTTGTATTGGTTTCTTGTCTGTAAGAATTAAGCTGGGAAGCCTGTTGATAAAATTTAGTATCACTAGTTCATGGTCTAACATTTTTATTAAATTTTTTTAAAACATTTATTAAGACACTTTTATTAAAAAATCTGGGTAATTCCCTGTTGGTGAAAGAGCTTAGCAGTTATGTAGGTCTTTAAAAAAACCCAAACAACAACCTAACAAAAAGTTAAGAAACTGCAACTGCTGTGCAATAACTGAGTGCTGTTTTCTAAATCAAAATTAAAATTGTCAATGAACTTTGGTATGTGCAAACACCTGATGTCATTGCTGGTTTTACAGGAGGAGTGGTGAGTGTAGTGATTGTTTCCCTTAGTGAGTATTTTATTGCCATTCTCTGCTGGTTACATTCATCAGAAAGAATTAGTCTGTGTAGACTGGAAACAGGTGCTGCAAGCATGTATGGTGTAGTTTTTAAAATATTCTTTAATATTTCCTTCCTTTCATTAAAATTACATAGCAGAAATATAATGAAGTTATAATAGACTGCCTCATCAGCTTTGGCTAACTTCTTTTGACATCTTTAATGGGAATATTGTTTTCTTCTGTGTGTATGTGTGCAAGAGACATTATAGATTGTGACATAATCCTTGGTTTTCACATTCCAGTTGTTTTAGCAGTATGCCACCAAGGTCTCCTGTGGTTATGGGAAGACTAGAGGCCCTTGTTGGGAAGTGCAGTGCTTCTGCACGGGGTCTAGTTCTGCCAAGAAAATTATGTTGTTGAGACATTTCTTCACTACACTTTAAGGTCTTTGTTGCAAGTTATTTTGGGAGGGAAAAAGCACTGAAGAGTCAAGTTATTAGTGGAGTGCTTATTATATATGTGTCACAGATGCAGGTGAAGTAAAAACAAAAAAAAAAATCCATTGAAAATGGTACTTAGTGGAACTCTGTGCCTAAAAATACAGCACATTGCACTTTTAGAGGGAAAAAAAACAAACAAGCCTCCAAACAATGGTGGTTCCCTATCACTCAGTGGATCCAAAGGAGCAGATTGCCCACTCCTGTAAAGTTCTAAAAGATGAGCTCTGCTCCACTCCTAAAAGAAAGCTGCTGTACTTACTATGTGTCATTTTCAGAAGAGTAAGGTTAAATGAGCACCTGTGTTCAGATACTTTGTGCCTTTACTGTACATCTGGAATTGAGAGATTACTTTGTCCTAGAAAAATAGGCAAATTTTTAAAAGATGTCTTTGTCCTAAATTGGAACAAGAAGTTGAATTCTCAGAGACATTCCTAAATTATAGTTAAGATCAACCAAAGCATTTTTATTTAAATTATCTCTTTTTTAAAAAAAAATTTAATGTGACTGTTGAAGTTCATGCTTTAAGTAAACTTTCTTGCTCAGTGAAATATCTCAGTTGGAGAATTATGAGTTAGGATATTTAAACAGCTTCAGAGATTTTTAAAACAAATGTGTTTATCAAACCTCATCTTTCCTGTGAACAGTTTTACTAATGACTGTTTATTCTGAGACAAAAAGATGAAGATGTTTTCTCAAAAATTGTCCTAGTTTGCTGTATTCTGCTGCATGATTTTCTTCTGTAAACTCAGATTTTATCATTCCACATGATAAAATAAATGTGCTTCTTACAGAAATATTTTCAATCCAATGTTCTTTAAATTTAATATCTACTTGGATTTCTTTGTAAGACAACAAAATCGTGACAGTCAAGGAAAGACTACTTTGATAAATAATACAGCTCTTGCATAAGATCTAAGCAGTAGTTTATACCTATACTTCAAAAAGGAAGGCAGAAAAATGTAAGGTAATTTAAATAGGTAATTTTATATTAATTTTCATATGTTTGCTGAGCAATCCTGATATACAGAAGATCATTGTGCACTGTAATAACATTATGGGGAATCATAAGATGGAACTGATTCTTTCAAACTATGTATAATTAAGCTACTTTTGACTAATTAAGATGTATCTAGTAACAGATTCTTACCTGATATGCCTTGGTATTTTCTCATTAATTTTGCTGTTGTTGTGCCCATTCATGCTAGCATCAGTTCTGTATTTCCTACCTTTGTTTAAGGTGTGTAATTAGTTGTTAAATTACGCCAAATACAGGTATTGCAGCATATATATAGTTAGGAGTTTGACTTTAGATCATTGAACTTGATGAGTGTTTTGTTTGCCACAGGGCTAGATGAAAGCTGGATTAGATCAGACCAAATTGACTGTATAGGGCAAACAGAGGCAATTTTGTACAGCTGGATTTAAAAAAAAAAAAGTATAGGAATAGGTAATGAAGACTATCAATGGTGTGGAGTGTTTCCATGCAAACAGACTAAATGAATTAGGACTTCAGCTTGGAAAAGACAGAGGAAATATAGTAGCAGCCTATAAAATCATAACTAAAACCAGGTACAAGAACAAATTTTTTTTGTTTGTGGGGTTTTTGTTGTTTTATTGGTTTGGATTTTTTTGAAATGTCACAGCTCAGGATGTAATATCAAACATGTTCCATGTTTGTAGCAAAATAACTAATTTTTGTGCAGATTGCAGTTAAACTGTACAAGCTCACAGCCACAGATACAGGGACAATTAAAAGTATTAAGATTTTCAGAGGATTATAATAATTAATAGAGAAATACATAGCAGTTACTCTTAAAAGCCTGGATGCAGCCTTTGGTTCAGTTCATTAAGTATTGGTCATTGAATAAGTGTTGTTTCATGCATATACAATTTCTGTATACTTCCCAAGTTAGGATTTTTTTGCAGTACCTAGTACTTAATTTCTAACAAACTGTAGGAATAGCAGTCTACAACTTCCTCATGAGGGGAAGGAGGTGCAAAGACTGATCTCTTCTCTCTGGTGACCAGTGACAGGACCTGAGAAAAGGGCCCAGAGTTGTGTCAGGGAGGTTTACGCTGGATATTAGAAAAAAGTTTGCTTCCCCCAGAGAGTGGTTGGGCACTGAACAGGCTCCCCAGGGAAGTGGTCACAGCCCCAAGCCTGACACAGTTCAAGAACCATTTGGAAAATGCCTTCGGGCACATGGTGTCACTCTTGCGGCTATCCTGTGCAGGGCCAGGAGTTAGACTGTCCTTGTCATGTTCCTTCCAACTCTGGATATTCCATAATTTTATTATATCAACAAAATCCCATCAGCATAATTTTGAGTGCATCGAAATGCACTATTTTTCTGTTACTAGACCTATATCACTGCTACTTTTTTTTTTTTTTTTTTGTCATCTGTAAATACACGGTATTTGAGATCTTAAAGGGCATTTGACTAGTTCAGTGTTTCATATTGACCTCATTTCAGATGTTTATTCCCTGTGGAACTAAAGCACATCTTACAGCAAGCTAAAGGACAGAAGACCTTTTTCTCTTTGGTGCCTTGTAAAGTGCTTGAGCTTCTTGCATGGAAATAGAATATGATTATATCGATGGTGATTATGGCAAAACGCTGAGGAAAATTATACAGGAAAGTGATTAGATTCTTCTCTGCCTTACGAAAAACCCCCAGCAAACCCCAAACCAACCAAAACCCAATGACTGAATAGTTCTGGGTATTTTTTTGTCACTTGAGATGTGAAAGCTGTGCAGAAACAAAGCAAATCTGGCTCATAGTGTAGAAATTTAACTTTCAAGAATTCAGTATATTTACAGAGTGCCTACTTCATTATTTGAACTCAGAAAAAAAAACAGCTAGCTACAACACAGATAATTCTAATTATATTAAAAATAATGAAAAAAACCCATTAATTAGTTATAGACATGTTTAAAAATAACAAGCTTATTTTGAGCCATGGAGCATTACACTTTGTAATACAAATTTCCCAGCAGAGCAGAGGGATAAAAAACTTGTTTGATAACCAATCTTCCAGTAAAAACTGAGTAAATATACTCATAACTATATGTCAACACTGTGCATTAACTATGGAAAAAGCTGTATTGAGTGCAAATCTCTAGAGAACTCATGATAGAGCATCATGTCCTCTTTGGTTTAATTATTGTTCAGAACTTCCAGAAATGACATATTATTAAGTGTTCACCTGAACCATGGAATGCAACATTGGGCCTTAAGAAAGAAAGAAAACTGACTTTTGTTTTGTGTCTCTGTAGAGGGACTGAACTATATATAATTAATAAATGGTTGTTCTTTTGCTCTCAATTTTGGAAAGTCTCTTGACTTTGTGTTAAAAAGTAGATGGATTATTCAAGTCTAGCACCTCACAGAGTCCAGTCTGCAGAGCTGGAACACAGGACATTTTCCAGACTGACTCTTTGGTTTGGATTCAGAGTCCCCCAATAGTTCTAACCATAGTGCATGTATTTTCAAGTGGGAGAAAAAAATAATTACACTGTATAATTTTTCCAGTATTAGATTATGTAATGTTATACTAGATATGGATCAGGCAGTTTTGTACTTTGCAAATACCATCTGTTTTGGAAACAAAAATACTCCTAATGAAGGTTTCAAATTATGTATTTCCCTGGATATGTGGGGAGTGCAACTTTTGCATTGACTTGATAAACTAGACAGTAGAGGTAAGAAGAATGAAAAAGGTTGGTTGAGTCATCTAACAGCTGATAAATTTCATCCACACATTGTAATCCTTTTCTCCCTTACAACTAGCTCTTCATTTTTATGTAACAGCAGGTGGATTTTGTCCTTTACTCTCTCCTATTTGGTTGATACTACAAAAGACCATTGTTCTGATAACAAGGGACTATCTTCTAATTTTTATGGGCAATGTATACCAGTTCATTCATGTGTGAACATTTTCCTGCATGGAATCTTCCATAGGAGGTTTTGTATCTTTGACACAAAATTTTTGCGATTCTCTGTGTGCTGAATGTAACATTGGATTGTATTTATCATTTATACAACCTGGTTGTCTTTATATGACTTCTAGTGATCTTGTGGCCAACCGGTTGGGATACTCACATACTTCTTGTTCTTTGGCAGATCATCAGCTCCCAGGGCAAAGCATGTTTTTTTATTAGACTCCAGAAATGCATTTCTCATGCCTTTGGTGCTATTAAGTTTCATCCTATATGTATTTTGTGCCACAAGGCCATGAATTAAATTCCATAAGAGATTCCTCTCTTTGTGTTGATGATGCCTTCTGACTTAGTCATTAGTAAACTTTGTCTTACACCACAGTTATTAAAATATTAAGATTAATGCTAGCACTGATCCTTGAGGATCTGTACTACTACCTTTTCTTTAATTTAGTACGTTTCTTTTTGGAAAAAAACAGTATAATTTGCTTATTAGCCAACTTCATGTCCTATTTAGCCTTCTTCTCCTGGTCTCTTTTTTCTGCAGTTAATGCTAAAACGCTGTGCACCTTTATGGCAATTCCAGATTTTATGGCATATTCCTTCTCCTGAAAACTAGTAAAGGAAAAAATTAAAACACCCCTCAAAACATTTATTCTGACATGTTTTTTTTAGTGAATTCATATTCACCAAAAATATACTTGAATTCTTCATTGATAATGCTGTATTTCAAAAAAATAATTGCATACGTCATTGGTGGATGCTTTTAAGTCTCCTTTATGATAGTGCAATATTAGCTGTGCAACTGAAGAAATTCTCACAAGGTGATTTTCAGCCAGACTAATGCAAATTTTTTCTAACTGTATAAATCAGGACTGACTAAATAGAAATCTGTGAACTTACAGTGTTGTAAATTGTATGAAACCAAGAAGAGATTTTTTAAATACAGTAGTATCATGCTCAAGCAAAATTCTGGTTGAGTAATTTAATGTTTCAGAATTGCTTTAGAATGCAATTATCACTAATAATTGCACAACAACAATAGCAACACATTGTACTTTTCCAGAGTTTTTCTTACTGAGTTACTGAAATTTTTACCAACAAAACCCCTGTATATTTCATTATACCAAATGAAGTGGGTATTAGCTAGAGATAGTGAATTTTTAGGTGAAAATGGAGTGTAAAAATATAAAATATTTCTGCAGGAAGAGTACTCTGAGGTTGAAGGTTAAAACTTCTGCCAAAACAAGAAAAATGAGACTTGGATAATAAATAGATGAGTAATCCAGTCATTGCTTTACAAGGGCCTTTTATTTATTTATATCCTACAGAAGACCTCCGAGAGACCTACACAGAGAATTGCACAGTAATTACTGAGACATGTCTGAAACGTTGCATTAGCCAGGAGCCTCACAGGAGCCTGCCTGTTGCCTGCGAGGCAGCTGAGCACATGTTAAGCTTTAAATATACCTCTGATTTAGCTCTGCCTAGGCTGGTGCTGATCAGGTGGCAGGCATTTTCCTGGTTTTTCTGAGCTGTGGTTCCTGAATCTTTGTTTCATATCTGCACATTTTCATTTAAAGTGGTTTGCAAATGGGTATCTGCTATGTGTTTCTGGGTGACGTAAATCCCATAGATTTGCACTAATTTTCTTTTGGGTTTGACTTTTATCCAAATATTCCTCTCCAAAACACTTCAGTCTTGGTCACAGCAATATAAGATATTAAACTATATAGAGAGCATCCAAAGGAGAACAACAAAGATGGTGATGGGCCTTGAAGGGAAGCCAGATGATGAGGGACTGAGGTCACTTGGTCTGCTCAGCCTGGAGGAGACTGAGGGGAGACCTCATTGCAGTTACAACTTCCTTGTGAGAGGAAGAGGAGGGGCAGGCACTCATCTCTTCTCTCTGGAGACCAGTGACAGGCCCAAAGGCAATAGCCTGAAATTGTGTCAGGGGAGGTGTAGGTTGGATATTAGAATATAGTTCTTCCCCCAGAGTGTAGTTGGGCATTGAACAGGCTCCCCAGGGAAATGGTCACAACACCAAGCCTGACAGAATTCAAGAAACATTTTGACAAGATTCTTGGGCACAAGGTGTGACTCTTGGGGATGGTCCTGTGCAGGGCCAGGAGTTGGACTCAATGATCCTTGTAGATCTCTTCCAACTCACCAGATTCCATGATTCCTTTCTACTTACTTTTCTACTTTTCAGTCTTTCTGGTTTCATATTATTTTTCATATCATTGCATACACATTAAAGTCTCCTTCCTCATCCCAATGTAGACAGTAAGGTCTTGTCCTTCAAATGAGTTTTGAATGTTGCTTTTCTTTCAGCTACTTTACTATTTGTATGCTTTCTGCCCTCTTCACATTAGGTGTATTTGTGTCTGGCTTTGATTAAGCAGAGTTATTGTATAATTTCTTAAGATTCTTTCTGCCTGAGTTCTCTGGGTTTGGAGTTTTTTTCCTTCATGCTTGAGCTTTTACATTAAGAAATTTGTTTCTGGGATTATATTTCTGACATTAATGTTTTATGTCAATTGTTATATAAATAAAAATAAAATTGAAACAGAAAAATGTAAAGATACATATAAATATGTTTCAAGTAAAATTTCAAGAAAAATTAAAGGAGGAAGAGGATACTTAGGAAAAGTTCATTAAGAAAGTCATAAATCCAAACATGTTATGGCTGTTTTAAGAAGAATGAGAAATTATGAAATTAAAATCTTTGTGTTGGTTCACTTATGACAAAATGAAATATCATCAGAAAAGACATTTTCAGCTCATTCCCTGAAATCAAGGAGGTCACATCAGTGATATATTTAATTGACTAAGCTGATCCTTCTTTAACAGAAGGACTGTCTGCAGTGCCAAGGTATCACCTTGAAGTAAGACACAATATTCTCCGTCATCTGTTTCTACTACATTTTGCCCTGCTACAGTTATGGAAACAGCTCTACATAAAGAAGATTCAATTCATTGTCATTAGAGTGACAAAAAACAAAGGGACGTCAGACTAATATAAAATCCACTAAAATGTTCTGAAAAACATAAGAATAGCAGCTTTGCTATTTAGCAAGAGAAAAAATTATTCTTCACTGCTAGTTTTGTTAGCTGTTTCCTACTGAGGACTAGAAATTGCCTTTGTCTTCAATAATATCTTACCTCAATGTAATTAATCTCATTAGGAATACACCTTTTCTTTCTAAGCTTTGCTGTGGCTCTTCAAATCACCCTCTGAAGCAAGGTTTTCATGAAAGGCTTGGGAAGGATTTGTATTTAATCAGTTATTTTAATTGGAAGTCTCTCATTCTCCATCAGGTTGTGTGAGGGATCAATAAATCAGAGATATGTAATATTAAAAGCGGAGTCTTTTACCATATTTGTTGCGTGACTACCACATGATGACTTCATCTGAAATATTATTCGGTGGCTTGGATTAAAATAAATAAATTGAAATAAATACATTAAAGGTCTAAGATGAGTAATTTTGTCTTATAATGAGTCAAAAGTAATCACACAATTGCTTCAACAGAGTAGATGTGAAGTCTGGTACTTTTTTCTTTTATAATTAACACTTTAGAAATCCACTCTCCTTGCTTTTTTTTGCCAAAGCCTATAGATGGCTTTGTCAAAAATACTTGTACATCAATGGTGTTTGGTCTGAGTACTGTCATACGAAACTGGATACCTCTGGGAAGATAGCAAAACAAACTGAAATTCATCCTACCATAAAATTAAGTTGCTAAGTACTTTCACTGGGAGAAAATGCTTACACTTAAGGTCAAAATTTAATCTGACTTAAGGGAACAAAACTCCCAATAAGTTTATCTGGATACTTCTCTGTTTCTTTGGGGCTAATTTTTTTCCCCAACTTAATAAATAAATTATCTTTTTGCATTTTGAGCAAGTAAAAACAAAAAAGATCCACATACTGGTGTGATTCAGAACTGCTGGGAACAAATGTTACTCAAGCGCTACTAGCTCCTGGAAAAGTTGGTTGAAATGTGAGGATGTGGTGAAAGAGTTGATGTAAGTACTCTAAATTCATTATTATAGTTCTTAATAACCTTGTAGAATCTAAAATTTAGATATTTTTCTTATTATTCTTTGTTTTTATTTTTTTGTATCAAAATTTTATTGAAGGAAATTAAAAAAAACAAATGGATACTCAAGGAAAGAGGAAAAAGGGCAATTTGCATTTATAATAGGAGTATCTCTTTGACCCTTCAGAATCTAGTCTGTTTGAAACTGAATCAATATTTGCCTACACCTTCCTTTGCTAGAGGATTGTCAAAATGAAATTTAAGCAAGATAATGCATCATTTTCACTTCATATTAACTGGAAGAATAACAGAAATCACAAATTTTTATTTATTATAAGAATTTTATAGCAAACTTATCATCCAAAATCATATATTTTTTTGTCATCATTAAAAAACACCACCATAAGAGAATTAACAACTTCATGGAACATGTTAACTAAGCTTACTGTTAGTGCTGGTTTACACTCCTGTAGGTGAGAAGTATGTGTAAGTGCAAGGCAAGGCTTTATGTTCAGTGGATGTCTTTACAATTTGAGTAAATTCTTCAATGCCATTTTTTTAAATACCCAACAATTAAACACAGTCTGTTGAAGTAATTGAAGGGACTACAGCTGACTTCTGCGAAATAGACATAAAATTCTAGGCAGAAATAGACATAAATTTCTAGGCAGAAATAGATATAAATTTCTAGGCAGTGTCTTTCAAAAGAAGCAAATATGACCAATTCTTTTCAGCGTAGCTATGCAGCTCATGTCCTGGTCCCACTCAGGCTTGGGCAAGGAGGGAGAACTTATGTTTAAAATTAAGCATGTGCCTTAACTGTTTGTCCTTGCAAAAACTGTTTTTTTCTCAGAATCTGGACATTAAGACATTCAGTAAAGAATATTTATAGGTACTATAGATCCTCTGTGATATATATTATTCTTATTGTGTCAGAGATACTTCTTCCTAAAAGCATATCTTTGTATGAAACTGGGTTTGTGTAACCTTATTTTTTATAAATGTTTTTTATCACAATTACTTTTTCCCATTTTTTTTAAAGTAAAGAAACTACTTCATTTTCACTCATACTGCAATTTGCATAATTGAAAGTAGGTTGATGACAAAGTGTAAATTGTATTCAGAAAAACAAAAAAGTTAGCTTTTTGTACTATTTCCAAATACAGAGGAAAAATACTTTGAATTATATTGAAAACAGGAAAAAAGCTCCAGCTTGTTGGAGTTCGCAGTTATATTCTGTAATACGAGAATATTCACTCTTTTACAATTAATTGATCATATATCTTATTAATTTTAGAACTTGTGTTATGCTGCTAATACATTTCTTCTATTACAAGTGTGTATTATTTTTTATGATACAATAGGATAAAGGAAAATATGTAGAGAACTATAAGAAAACAAAATTTATGCTTTTTGAAGGATAAAGGAAAGGTGGTGAAGTTAATTGCATACAGTTCCAAGTAGCTTTAGAACTAGCAGGAGGAAATTAGATGTTGTGTGAAAACAGCATGAAATGTAATTCAGAGCAGCTGTCTAATTTATCAGCAAGAACAAAGTGCTCATGTTCTTAAACTGTGCTCAATTACTCCATTCAACCTTCTTTGACCTGTTCAGCCTGGTAGTTTTTGCTTAAAACTAAAAACTAAATAAATTTTGCCAACCTTTTAAAATAAACTAAAACCCCATGAGTTTCCTTTACAATATTCTTGTATTAATTTTTGAATTTATATAACTCTGGACTCATTGCCTCTTTAGAAGGGATGTGTGATAGTCTCTGCTTAATGGTGCAGAGTCAATAAACTTGCATTCTTTTGAGACTGATTTCAAAATATTACCAAACTGATGGCATATAACACAAAGCTAAGGGATTCTTTGCTATGCGACATAACTGTGAAATCCTGAGATCCAAATTACACTTTGCTGGTGTAATTTGGGATTGCTGTTATTCTGTGATTATAATATTTCATCATGCACTGACCATGGCTCTGTTCATACTGTTCTTCAGAACAATCTTTTAAATTCTGTCCATTCCACATTCTGGTTGGAAATCAAACAAAATGCACAAAACAACTGCAGAATAGATGTTCTGAAAAAAGATATTCCAGAAAAAAGCAGTGTAACAACACCAGTTTTTAATCATATACTTCAGTTTACACTGTTGGTCTCTTATAAAACCCCATTAGCTATTGTTGCAAATACAACATTGCTATTTAGAAGAGAAATTACTCTTTACATTTTTAGTTTTGATAGCATGTTCTTTTTCAGTGTAGAAAAGACATTTGCATCACAGAATCACAGAAGAGTTTTACCTAAAAAAGGATCACTGGAGGTCCTGTGGTCCAGCCCCGCTGCTCAAGCATGGTCACCAGAAGCCAGTGGCCCAGGACTATCTCCAGGCGTCTTTAGACTACCTCCAAGGAGGGCTACTCTGCTACCTCCCTGGGCAACCTGTGCCAGTGCTCAGTCCCCTCACAGTGAAAAGGTGTTTCCTGATATTCAGAGGGAATGTCCTGTGTTTAAAATGTGTGCCAGTTGCCTTTGGTCCTGCACTGGGTACCCAGAAGATTCTGTATATAGTCTGGCAAATATTGTTTGCAGAGAAAATTGGAAATAGCAAACCAGGGCTATTATTCCTCTGATGAAAAGGACAGTTGCTTCTGTAGAAAACTTGTGGATCCTTGGTAATGCTGATCACAGTGAAGCTTTTTGTTGTTTGACCTAAAAGAACTCTTTCAGATGAAATAATTTTTTAACCCAAAATGTAAAAGGAGCCACCATATCCTTTTTGTAATTCCCTGTTTTCAACCTTTTTCCTTTGTGAATTAAAGATCTATTTTGCAGTAGAGAAAGTGGATAAGAATTCTGTTGAACTATCTATTTGTCCCTGTTTGAGGACAGGTATGCTTGCTAGGAAAAAAACAAAACAAAACAAAACAGGAGTCTTTCTCCTTCAATGGAGAAAA
>JAWWMU010000106.1:53518657-53533772 GCA_035048155.1 Cinnycerthia olivascens | reverse complement strand
TAAGCACTCAGCAATTAGCTTCCTAGCCACTCTTTTGGGAAAAAATTCTACAAGAAAGTAACCCAACCCCCAACACTATTTCAGATATATCATCAGTATTAGTAGTCTAACTTATACATCTTTGGACATACTTTTGGGGCATTTTTACAGTCTTAGTGAAACTAACTCAGTTCTGAAGGTATATATGTAAATAGATATATTTGCCTCTCTAAGGCAAACAGCAACAGTGTAAGGTTGTATAAAGATAAAACCCAAAACATACCTTGAAAATACTTATAGCCTTAAATCTACAATTAAGCCAAATGCTTTTGAGAAAATTCACTAGGGATTCTGGACAAAGGTACTGTCAAGTGAACTAGAGCTTGGATAGATCATTTACAGAAGTCATGCAATGTTCATAGGGTTTTGTAAGACATGTGTCAAGGCACTTTTGATTTAGAAACCAGTATGACACAAAATAAGCATGATGTATCTGTGTAGGTTATAGAATGACTGTGTGACAGATCTCAAAATATACCCATGTATGAGTGCTCCCTTAGAAATCTTGCAGGGTTTTATGCCCCATCATATTTTGTCTGCAAAGAAAGATGCAAAATCATCACTAGGAATGATTGTGGACACAAAAATTGATGGAGTGGGAAACAGCAATGAAGAAGAAGAGTATGGTGTACAATGGCATCTGGGTCTCTGGGTGAACAGCACACAGATGTGGTTAAGTGATGAAAATACAATCCAGTTTAAATGTTATAAACAAAATTAATTCAGAGAGGGAAGACTTTGCAGTGGGAAACAATGGTTTCACAAATTTCTGTGGCAGAGCCTATTTCTATGCAAGGGAATCTTCTGCTATCTCTCCTTTTGCCTTCCGGTACTAAATACCATGTCCAGTTTTGGTGTACACTCATAAACAAGAGCAGTGAGAAATGAGGCATTCTCCAAGATGTAGGAAGATTCAGAGCTGCATTGGTTTATCTTTGTGAGAGAAGTTTGTAGGAGAACTTTGCTTAGAGAATGTTTTCAGTCTAACAAAAGGGTACCAAGATAGAGTGTCTGTGTGAAGGGCAATGTGTAAGTGTTAAAAGTGTTCTCTCCCTCCCAGCTGGTGCCATGTTCCATCCTGAAACTTCTAAGTGTCGTCACCTTGCATCAAACTCAACTTTATTGTCAGTGTCTTTGTGACCTTTTATGATTCAACTCTTGTTCCATTGGCTTCCGAGGGGCTCACCCATATCACTGAACATTTTTACATCTGTCTGTCATTTTCATGCTTGGAGTGTCCTTCCTTGCCTAGGCTACCTCTCTGCCTCTGTTTCCTCATTTCAAGTACAGAGTGTTGCATGGGGACTGACCACATTATCAATTGTAAAATAATGTGGAATAAAGTAATTAAACATTTTTAGGGGAAAACACTAATCTGTGCACTTGAGCTTACTTTACTTTTGTTACACTGTTTTAGACCCATTTGTTGCTTCTCGTTAATGTTGCACTAAATATTGATTTCTGGTTCACTCTGTATCATATTTCATTGTTATATTTTCCAAGAAACGCGTTGTGCACAGCTTTTAGTTTAGCCAAAGGTGCTCCTTGTGTACCCTGCTAGAGGTGCTGAGAGGCATCACACAATCCTGGGGCTTAATGCAGGTGGTGGCATTAAGCAGAGTTTATCCTTACTTACTGCCCACATTTGTGCATAATGTGAGAATTATGAAAGCACTTCAGTACCTCAGCTGGCCTAGGCTTGCTAGAAATCTACAACGATTGTGTTTTATAGGATTACAATTGACAAACATCAGATTTCAGACATCCTAGAGTTCCTTCAGGCTGCTGCTTGAGTTGACCAAATCTTGCAAATGAGCCTCAGAAGTTTGGTTCCAAACATGTCTTCCTTACTCGTGATTTTTTTTTTTTTCATTTTGGTGGTTGTTGTTGTTTTGGGAGGAGACTGGGGGTTTTGTTTTCATTTATTTGTGGTTTGGATTTTTTTCTCCAAAAGCAAGTCATTTTCTCTTGCTTCTTTTCAAAACTTTCCTGGGTCATGTGTTCCAGTAGGGTTATATGGCATGTTTTTGGGGACGTGAATTATTTCTGTGCCCAGTTCTACTTTGCTACAGGAAAACTTGTGCAAAGTGGAGAATCTGAGGAAGAGGTACGTAATCAATGGAAACACAGTAGAAACCTTTCTATTGAAAACAGGCAGATGAATCTGTATTAAGTCATCAGTTAACAATGCATGAGTTCTAATTTTAAAATAAAGCATATGGAAAATAATTGTAAAAAATGTTTACATAATCTTTTAATGATGAGTTATGAGTAGTTTTAAGTAAGAAAATACTTCTTGCAAATCATTCATAGATGCAGAATTTGAGACAAATCTTGATTGCAAGCATTACTTCAAAGTAACAGCATCTCATTCTACCACAGTTTTTTATGTAAGTGAAAAAGACTGAGAAAGGTTTCAAGTCACCTCTGATTCTCAAAAGAGCCTGTTGCTAAAGAGAGACCAGGTTGATAACAGACGTGTAATACTTCCCAGGATTTATAGAAGAGAGATGCTTGAGGAGTGTAGGAATGACCGAACTGGCTACCTGAAGTGGGGTGTGAGACCAAATTATCATTGTCATAGCAGTTCTATTTTTAAGATACATGTGAGAGGAAGAGTTGGTGGACCGAACCTTTGCTTGTAAGTACAGGTGGTTCATGAGTAAGTAAGGAGTGGACTAAAAGCAAAATAAAGTCAGTGTTTTGTTTCAAAAATCAGATTTGAAAGCCTTGCATTGACCAGGGATGTATTACACAAATGTATTATAAGCAAAAATAAATCGATTTATTATCAGGACTTCTGGTGCCTGTTCAGTAAATTGATGATGTGCCTAAGTTTGCATGTTTGTGTAGCTGCATTGACCTGTATTGTGAGAAAAATGAAAAATGTGCTTCTTGCTGCCATCAGCTTATAATCCTGAATGGAAATGGAAGTGATCCCAGGGATAACTAGATCACAAATATTTTTCTTTTGATTCTGGTTGTTATGCAGTTGGTTTGAGGTTATTTCTGTACAGCTTGGTTAGCAGTAGGTTGGACTTTCCCACCAGATTTTCCCTCAAAAGTCTTGGGAGGTGCTGTGTAATGCTTCTGCCAGTATTTGCGTGTTGGCCATAGGAACAGATCAGGTAGATAAGGTGAGTAATGTTTCTTAGCATCTCTTTGCAGAGTAACCGTGTGGTCTGTGCCTTTGTCATTGATGTGTTACGCATTTGCCAAGTTTCACATAACTGAAATGGCAAATAATTGTAAGCTCTGATATAGACTAGAGCTGACTATGTAAGGTTCGTTTGGTGCAACTGGCCTGCCTGCATCAAGCCAGGATAGTCATGACCTTTAATACATCTTAAAACAGTGAGAAAAACTGATTTAGTTAGAACTCTCAGTGGAGGACCAAGTGGCTGGAAAAGTTTCCTTTTCATAAAGTTATATTGAGTAGATCTGTTATCATCATATAATTTTTAAAAATGGCTTCTTCTGGAAAATAGAATTTTGGCTCCATTACAAAGCTTGGTATTCCTTTCTGAGATAAAGAAAGCACAAATAAAAGGTTACGTGTCAAAAAGAAGTGTCCAGCCTGAGAATGGTGACCATTGACAGTAGTTATGGATATAGCTGAGTCATGATGTATAGATGTTAGAGGCATTTGGTTAGAAACAGGATTAACACGCGCTGTTCAAATGGCTTTTTTTTCTAGTTTGTCTTTTCTATGTGCTTTACCAGCTGCTTCAGAAGTATGACATGAGTTTGTCTTGATAAGGTCTCTTAGAGATTTTTAATGATCAGGTAATTACTTTTTGTTTCATGCCTATGTTGCTAGCTTGATTCGAAGTATCTGGCAAGCGGCACTTTGTTTCAGTGACTTGATCGGCCCTTCTACTCTCTCCTTCCGGCAACTGGATCTAATTAGTGATCAGCTCTTCAAATCCGGAGCACCTGTTCTTACCTTCTTGGGCACTACCAATTCAGTGATCTTCACTGGAGCTTATAGCTGTTACTTTAAAACCAGTAATAATACAAAATTAATGTGCAAAGGAAGAATAAAAATATACTGTTTATATTTTTGCCAAAAGGCTGTCCTTTCCTATAATCTTGGAATGCTTTTATTTTTATATTTTTATTGTACAGTCACCATTCCTGATTGCAAGTGTGTGGCTTGTTAGTGACCCTTCTGTCACTTAAGGACAGGGATAACAAGATCACTGGGGAGAATAAAAATTAGAACAGAAAGTGTTCCTTGTCTGTATTGTTTTTCTCACTGTAGCATCTATCCTTTCTAATCTTTATTCTCCATAAATTGTAAATAACAGGATTTGACAGAACTATAGATTGCCTTACTGCACAGTAATGAATGCTTTAAGAATCATGATCATTTGGAAAACTATGCCAAGAAGCAGAGAATTTTGTCTTCAGTAATCCAAAAATGTGCATGACAGAGCTCATCTTCATCCTCGGCATCTATCAAGCAGCTTGCTGGAAGCAGCAGAGCTAGAAAACAAAGCACGTTGCAGTAAAATGGTCCCCCATGGGGAATAATTTAAAGTCCTACTGAAGTGT
The DNA here is from genome assembly GCA_035048155.1 of Cinnycerthia olivascens. Classification (NCBI taxonomy): domain Eukaryota; kingdom Metazoa; phylum Chordata; class Aves; order Passeriformes; family Certhiidae; genus Cinnycerthia; species Cinnycerthia olivascens. Next base: position 53,529,176 of record JAWWMU010000106.1, on the reverse strand, counting down.
TGTTTTCAAAAGATATCAGATCACATTTCCACTGAAATATCAGACATATTAAATGCATGTGTGATGGAGAGTTCAGGTTGAAAAAGAATGCTGCTTCTGCATTCACTGAAAAGCTCAACTCACAATCATCTCTCTCTGTCACATCTGGCTCTGTATAAGCCTACAGGACTTCTGCCAGTTTGTAAGAACATTACCTAAGATGTGTCAATATCTTCATCTTTTCTTTTTTTTATCTGCATGCTTTATGCGTGTAAAACCAGAGGCTAGTTAGTATGTGCTGGTTTATTGTCTCTCCATCTGGGCTGTTTTTATGTATACAGTATGTCCATAATATTTTGGTAGGATACAAAGGCCTCTAATAAAAAAACAGGGAATTAAAATTTCCTAAGTGTTTGTGGGGGGAGAGGCGGGTGGGGGATAGGGAGGGGGTGGAGGGGGGAGTGGCTGGTGTTAATTTTGTTGATTTGACAGCTGTCTCTTGTTTCTGGGCATAGCTGGAGATTGTATTTGGCCCAGGCAGTGAACTGGGTTACCTGAAAACCAAATTTCTGCCCAGAACCCTCACCAAGAGTTGCTGCATTCTCTTAAACCAAACTCTACAAAGATTTGGATGTGTACATACTTGGAAGATGGTGTTTAGGAAGAGGATGGAAGGTGGGTCGTGGAGTAGGTTTTGCACTTAATCTCTCAAACAATTATTCTATTTTCTCTTCTTGACGTCTACTTAGCAAAAGGAAAACTTTGGTATGGTGAGCGCTATAAATTACTGTGAGCTTGACAGAAATATAAACAGGTCTTTGTATTGGGAACTTTGGAAAATAAGGTTTTAGAAAATGTTTTGTAGATTCAACAATCTTTCAGGACAACAACTTGCCAAGTCCATCACCACCCTAGCCACAGTTCTAAAGAATCTTACTGTTGGTAAGCTCTAATTATCAGAATTTCCTGTTACTGCCTCATAGACTTCCAGTGTGGAGAGGCCTGCAGAAAGTATGGCAGATGTGGAAGTGAAGGCTGTGGCATTTGGAAGGAGAGAATGTGAAGCATATAGGATAAGTGCTGCCGAAGTGCCATTTTCATGTGTTAAGGGGAGATGTTGACCGAGGCAGTTTTGTATCTGTCCCTGCCCGCGGTCACCATGCATGGTGGGGCCAGAGAGCAGAATGCACACCAGAGTGTAATTGTGTAGCAGCTGAGCTTGAGCTGGTACCTTGAGGATGCTGCTGTGCACCCAGGATGTCAATTTAGGCAGCTTGGCTGTCATTCAGCTGGGACTTAGAAAAGGTATCCAAAAGCCTGGTGCAGCTGTCCAGCTTGGGTGTAAACTGTTCCTTGTGTTCCTTGTGTGGAAACAGCCATCTCAGCCAAGTGGTGTCAGTGCCATTGTGCATTTAGTTAATTTAGTGGATGATTTTGATTTTGTTTGGTGAGGTTTGATTTGAAGATGCAGAGCAGATGAAGTGATACACTGCCACACTCAAGAAATACCCTAACCCTACTCATCTGGAAAATCAGCACCTTTTATCTTGTATTTATTTAACAGATCTATCCTAATTCATTGTGCAAGCACTGCAGCAGGCTGGCTGCTTGGCTGACTTAGTGACCTTGTAAACACTCCCTCTTCTAGGTAGATGCCTAGCATGAAGTTTCCACTAGAGTGCTAATGTTTTTCAATTTTTGGAGGTCAGAACATATTATAAGCAATTTTTGTGTTGTCACTCAAGTTTGGATGGTTACTCAGTTCAGATCCAAATTATTTTGAAATTCATGGCTTTTAGATTTGACCTGGATATTCAAAAAGTGGAAACACATTTCAGGTTCCCTCATTTCTTTTATTATGATAGCTTTTGGTGCAAAATGAGGCATTTTAATCTCTTTTTTTAATGCTGAAGTTACGTAATTTTTTTTTCACATTCCACATCAGAGAAGTAAGGTAATTAGAAGAAAACATTCATTTGTGTGTCTATGGAGGTATACTTAGCAGTCCGTTGAATCGTCATTTGAATTTCAAAATGCTTTGTGAAGTACAAGTTTACATTTATTAAAAAAACCAAAACCCAAAACAAACCAAAACCAAAAAGCCTCAGCAAGATTTTTGCAGGGCAAGCATTATATGTTTTATTGTGTTGTATATGGTGATGATTTTAGCTTTCTAAGGAATTGAGAGTTAGAAGTAAACCTTCATCTGCACTCTGCTGTTTTGTTTTATCACCATTTAAGCTTCATTGATTTTAAAACTACAGGTGTGAAATTTTCCTCATTAAATTGCATACTGCAGTTGATAGGGCATATCCATATAAACCATTATCTTCTCTCTGGAAAAATAAAAAAAATGTAGTGTTGTTCACCAGTTTTATCTGATCATCATTATAGCAAAAAAGGAAGTAAGGGAAGGCATTCTCTTAGAATATATAAGATATAGGAATTTAATACATTTTAAAAAACAGTAGTAATAAGGGAGACTGAAAAAAAAGACCTGTGTATTATCTGGCTTTCTTAAGCTCTTCAAATGCAGCTATTGAAGGTAAGCATAGTGTGTGCATGGTCTTGTGGGTACTGATTATTTCAATAAACTTAAGGTAGTAAGACTGCTTGCAGGAGGGAATCTTGGGAAAGATTCCAAAACCAAAAAGTCAGCAAGCATACCAGGTGTGAAGAAAAGCTGGAAGAGGGACTGCAACATAACAGGTGTTTTGCTGAAGTGTTTACTTTTTTTGCCTCTTTGAAAGTGAAACACTTGTGGGCACATTTCATATCTAGAATTTCTTTCACTAGTTTTTCTCCTAATAGTCAAAACATCCTGGGTTTTTTTACTGTGGGTCAGAAAAATGGCACGAAGATGAAGTAAAGTTAGTGGCACAGACTTTCTTACTTGGCACATGGGGTGAAATGGTGATCTTTAGAAGATCAACAGAGAACTTCCAGCTGTGAGTTTAGGAGCTCCCCAGAGCACTTGAATTTAGTAAGTCATTTGAACACTGTGGCAGTCCCTGGCATGTGGATTGTGTCTGCTAAATTCAGGTTTGACAATATATGATTGTGCCAGTGAAATATTTGTCTCATTATGAGACTCTTTCCCTAGTCATGATTGCCAGCTTGGGTATGTCTCAGTGCTTCCTAAGTCCCCACAAATCACACTGGTGGTCCCCCAGACAGCAGTGTCAGTATCAGTACCAGCAAATGCCATGTGCCAGCTCAGTGTGTGCTTAATCTTGGAAAGTTGCCCTAAATTTTGTAACCCCTTTTCTTTACTTAGGGGTCCCTGAAGATCTGTTTGATTTGACTTGTCATCACTAGAGTTAAGAGTGTTTACACTTGCTAATGTTTTTTAAGTGCTCTTAAAAGAGGAAGTTAATGGCCCCTCATCTGATTTACACCATTTTTCATCTTGCTTCTCAGCATATGTTTTTTCTTCCAGCAGTATCCTATCATTTGCCATAGCCAGACTGTCATAAGTAGGAGTCACTGCATTGCAAGTAGTACCTTTTGTGCATTGCAGTGCCTGTGATTATTAAAGAAAGTTTCTTTTCTTTAAATAAAGGCTTTTTTATCAGACCTAAATGCTATTAAGTTTTAAATGCCATTTGTTTTTCATTAAAAAGGCTTTTCTGTTTTAAATCCTTGACTTATTTTTATTGGAAAAGTAATATTCATCTCATTTTTTTAAAATTATTGGTGCTTAATCTATTAGCTAAATACAGAGCAGTAATCCCATATGGCAAAGTAGGCCTTGCTGGATGTGTGGCAGTGTGCACACATGTGTATGTGCATGAATATTTTTATGCTTTCAGCTTTCTTTATTTTCCTCCTTTAACTTCTGCTTCCTCTAACTTTGTTCTCATGCAGAAATTATGAATGTTGATTAAAGATTTATTTATATTCACGTGCAAAACTAGAAAATCAACCCAGTCCTGAAAGGACCAGTGTTAATACTTAGTTAATTCTACCCCTATTTAGAGGTGCTCTTTGAATGTGCTTTCTAAAATAAAAACTTACACTTTATATTGTTTCCTCAGTTCATCTGCATGTAGTTGTAATCCTGTTTCAAAATCAGACAGATGAAGCATCTGCTGGAGGCATGTGAGCATTGTAGACAGGATCAGAATTACAGTTTATCAGCTGTACCCTTGTTAGGAGTTGTCATATTAGTTGATACCGATCTTTGTTGTGGCTTTAGGGAGGCAGTGGGATGTGGCATAAGAAGACTGAGAACTGTTAAGCTGGAGGGAAAGTGTATTCCCAGTATATCATGCTGACAGGAAACCTTGATATGGTTGTGGTACAGTGGAGTTAAAGTGGAAGTTCTTGACACAGAAGTACACTAAAACAGCAGATCACAATTTCTGCTACTTCTCTGGTGTTTTTTTTCTGCAGAGTGCAAGTCTCCCCTGCACCACCTTCCCTGACATACTGAGTTCTGCGCAGAGGAGACACTCATGTGTGGGGCGCCCTGTAATGCCCTGGCTGGGGAGGGAAAAGGGTTATCACTGAGATCTCCTCCTTTGAAGAGTCACTCACCGTGCTGTGTTGCAGAACTGATCAAGAGCTCTTGATTCTGGTGGACAAACTAAACGTCTTTGGTTTCTTCATATCACCCAAAGGTTATGCTCTGCCTGCCACCATCATCAATGCACATTCATGTGCGATAGAGTGATCAACTATATTTGTAGTCAAGGCATGTTAGAGAGGCAAACAGATGAGAGAACTGATGCAGCTGGTTTTTTTCTGACTAATTTAAACAGGCTTTTCTATCATTAGAAGAAGTGTAGAAGCATGGAAAAAAGATGTTCTGCTGTTAAATTTAAATTATTTAATAGTAATTTTTGCACTTGTTTATGAATTATGGATTACAAAATTTTGCAGAGGTGTCAACATCAGTAGCAAAATCATGATTTGCTATAACCCCAGTTTGGTATCTTCTGGGTTTTGTCCAACATATGCTCAGAGAAGTAATTTGATCTAACTATATTATACTCATACTCTGTATAAAAGTTAGTAAACTATTATTGCATTAAAAACATTTAACATTTTTATTTGTTTTGACAGCTCACTTTTGTTTGTTTTTCTCCCATGTGTCCAAAATTGATTGTCCTTACAAGTTTCACCTATACAAGCTATTGCAGACTGATTTCAGTGGCAACTCTTGTGGTTTTTCTTTAAAATACCAGTTTTGCAAATACTTAAGACTTCTGTTTATTTAAAGTTAAAACCCTGCAAACATGTTTTTGGCGTAATCTCCTAACTGTATTGGTATCCTTTCTTGGCCAACTGATATTTGAGGAAAAAATTGAAGGCGTTTTGAAGCTGATAAGAGATTCTTTTGACTTTATTGGCCTGCCTCTGAAATTAAACAGCTTTTTAAAGAATATATAATAGTTTTAAGCTTGCAACCTTGAAAATCTTTCTTTCTACCTGTTAGCCCTTTAGCCTGATTTTTATCATTCTCATAATTCTAAAAAGAAAAAATATCATACTGCTTCCTCATTTTTAGCCTTTAGTCTAGTGTGAAATTGGAAATGTTGGTTAAAGTTTAACCTAAGTGACCAACTGGTATTTGAGAATAAAATATACTAAAATTATTTCCTTTAACAGAGAAGATGTACTCAATATTTTCCTGAATCCTTACCACAGAGAAGTGGTTTTCATGACAAAATTTAAAACCCATAGGTAAGGTTGTTGCCATGTGCAGGAACCATTGTCCAGAGGAGGAATAATATTAAATAAGAGAGATGTTATTAGAGGAAATCAGGATGAAAGATCTTTTGTCAACAAGAGAGGAGAAGATTGTGATGCTGGTGCTTAAGGAGTTCTCCTGATCAAACTCCAAGCTGTCCACTGCTTTGTATCTCATTATTTCTTTTTTCTTCTGAAAAGATGACATTTCACTTCTTTGCATTTTTTTTTTTCTGTTTGAACACTCTGATGATCTCGGTGATGACCATCTCCCCAGTTTTCAAGTAAGTTAATTTTAAGTGACTAGATAAATGTAAGGCAGAAATTCTTTATATCTATGTTTTGTATTTCTGGCTTGTGTTCCTATTCCCGTGCAGAAACCCTCCAATTTCAGATGGACGGTTTCTGGTTTTGCCACAGTGGATATTGGTGTAGTCAGAAGTTTTCAGTTTAGCTGGGAAGAAAACCCTGAGGACATAGTTTCAGTCTTAACTTACTCTCTAGAGCATGCTGCTTCTCATACAAATTGCTACTAATCTCTGTACTTAGCGAGGCCAACTGTGAAATGAGAATAATAATGCTTATGCACCTTTATAAAGTGATTTCAAATCTACAAATGGAAATTTAAGTTCCAAGCATTATTATTATGAACCACATTTTCCAGATAGGGTAATGAAGAAGAGAAAAGGGTAGCTTCTTTTACAAGTGTCTTCTCCCCAAATGCACTAACATGCTGACCAGGATGTATTTTCTGTGCCTCTCTGGATCTGATAAACAGCTGATAAGAGTCTTTTACAGTTATGTTTAATCTGCATAAACTATACTTTTTCATATTCAGCCATTATTTCCTCGATATCTTGACCCAAATGTTGTTTAACACATAAAAAAGTGCTCATCAGGCTAGAAATGTTTCCTTAAAAACTTTTCTTTTAAGTGGGTGCCTCTAGACTGATTATTTTATGATCATCAGTTCTATAAATTGAATTAATATGTTAGTCCATGAAGCAGGTGGAGAAAACCAAAGATTTCCTCATGCAATCATATTACAAAAGTCATTAGATTAAGAAATAATAAACATGATACTGTTTCAATCACCCTTAAAGGTTTAAGCCTTTAGGATTTGCATTTTTAAGGGTAACTTAACAGAGTCCAGAAAATCACTTAAAAATCATTTTAAGTATATGAAAGCTAATGGTAAGACTGTATGTGGGACTTTTTTCACACTGAAAATGGCAACATTCAATTGATTTTAAAATCTGTCCAGTACTATGAGGCTCAAGCCTTTAAAGCACAGTAATCAGTTGTCTGTTAAATTTTAATTTCTGGCTGAAAGTACCAATATGACTCAGGTTTCACTAGGTTTTCTGACTGGGTTGGGTGCTCTCTGGGACACTCATTTTGCAGAGATTATGGTAGAAGACCTAAGCACAGTTAAAATGGAAATAAATGTGTAGTTCTGGAATGGATGAGGAGGGTTTGAGGTTTAAATCTAAGCCTGCCCTACAGTGGTATTTTGGTGGATTTTTTGGGCTGTGTCACTGGTATCTCAGGCTGAGTGTGCTGAATGTTGAATGTTTTTAAAGGGCAGTGCTTAAATGGTGAGCTCTTGATACCTCTTTCTTTGTGTCATTCTGCTTGAAGCTGTGAGAATGTATGAACAGCTTTGCACACTCAAAAGTCAAAGAGACTTTAGGAAAAAAGATATTAAAAAAACCTGGAGTGAAAGGCAGTTTTCTGCAAACATTTTGGAGGATCACAAAGAGCTGTGGTGGATTTGGATGGAGTAGCAGTGTAAGCACTAGAATATGCTTTGATGTCTACTTTAAATAGTCAAATAAACCAAAAGACATCAGGATAGAATTACTTTATGATGGTCTTTATATTCACTTCAGGAGAAGTAATGAAATTATTTACAATACAATGTTGTGTATAAGGAACTTTAATTGGATCTTGGTAAGTAATACTGCTTATTTAAAAAGTGATACTAAGACAGTCATTATACTTTTCTACTGTATAGATTTATGGTTTTGAAATGGTTGTGCCCCGTAACTCTTAATTAAGCTTGACAGTTTTAGCATTGAAATTGAAGTAGTTGGTTGGAAAGACAGTCTGCAAAGAGCCTCTCTTAATGGTCCCAGAGCTTGTGTTTGTTTACAGGCTTTCCTGTATTGCGAGAAAAGGAAGAAAGTAACAGTTCTCTTTAATTATACATCATGTGCAGCATGTCAAAACAAGGGACTCTAAACAAGCACAAGTGACTTACAATAAAAGTAGTTATTGTAGACTTTGTGTAGTGAGTAAACCTATCAAACTTTATTGGTGTGACAGGTATCTTATGGGAACTGTTTGTCATAATGATTTGGAGGATCTGCTTGAGTAAGTAGTCTACTTACAGGCATGACCTACTTTTTTGTGAGCTGATCTTTGCTGGTTATGGTGTCCTGTTCTGCCAGACTACACTGATCTCACTAATGCTATCACACTATTTATTTGCAAATGACTTTTTCAATCTTGTTTAAAAGTTATATGAATGATGAACAGCTCTCATTACAAAATTTTCAGCATTGGGTAATTGTTTTTTACCTGTGGAAGAAGCATCAATATTCTGGTAGTGCTCTCTATTTGTTTCTTTATCACCCCTTAGTTTTATTCGAAGACACAGGTGTTGGTCAGTTCCTGATTTAAGTAAGCTTATTGTAACTATTCAGTCCAAAGAACTTTGATTTTAGGTCCTATTTTTCTACCAGATGAGACACAATGACATATTACAGAATAAAATGTGAAGAGGAACTTCATCCAGGTTACATAAAAATTCCTTACCTGGCTGATAATGTAATGCAATTTTCATCACCTTTGTGGTTTTTATCTTTCTTTTTGTTTATTTTACCTTGTTTTCTCCAAGTGTAGATTTACCTATTTATAAAACATATACAGGTGGTCTTAAAAATGTTTTGTTAAAAAAAGAAACCAGTGGTGGATTTAAAGCTATGGCATGTCCTAACACTGGCAGCAAAACTGAGCTACCTTCATTAGGTAAAAAAAAAAAAAATAACGCTAGAAATAATAAAATGAAGCTTGTGAAATCAGAAGACATAATTTTAGGAGTGAAATGTTTGTGAAAGTTGGAAAATTAAAGTCACTGTCTTTCTATATCTTGTAATGTAAGAAAAGGTTCTCCTCTACATCATTCTTTGCCAGAATCTTACTCTGGAGGTTCAAACACCCTCCCACTGCCACCACTGCTTCTGTGGGCTGTTATTATGAGCACTGGAAAGCTCCCTTTGCCTTTCTGAACTTCCTGGATGACACTCTGGGCCTTATATCAGGTCGACTCCCTTCAAAGTTCAAGGAATCTGCTTTGGGAAAACAGCAAGACTGGAAAGGTGGTATGGGCACAAATGTCCTTTCTGACATGCTCCCCAAAGGGGTTTGAGGTGTTGCAGAACCAACTGTCTCAGCATAGGTTTTCATGCAAGCATATGAGGTGAAATCCTGGGAGTCAATGGGACTCAGCAGTCTCATCCATTATATCTGAGAATTAAATAATTAATTTTACAGGGGTCACAATTTGTTAAACTTTTTTAAACTCAGTGAACTTACTAAATATGAAATCCAGTCATCTCCATAGTACGTTGTAGCCTGGTTGAATGCTTTGTGCTTTCAAAAAAGTGCTTAAATAGTACACATGAGTTCAGGACAGTAAAAGATACTGTATTTCATTGGGATGGCTGAACAGAAGTAGAGAAAGAGAAGCCTGTAATTGTCCATGCTGGAGTTTGGCCAGAAGCCATCTGTGATTGTAATGTGTCTTAAAAGATAAAGCTGAGAAGCGGAAAGGAACTTCTGTTTTTTCATATTGACTCATTTGCTGAATAGGAGTGTGATCTTCCTACAGCCACATAATGCCTATTTTCCTCTTTCTGAAAATGGGACATTACTGTGTGCCCTCACAACATTATCCTGGAGTTTAGCCCCTGGGCTGTTCAGCAGATGCACACAGGACTTTTAATGATGGTGTACTTGTCCTGAGCCTGCTAATGGGATTGTATATACAGAGCAGAGAGAGAAATTGTATACAAAGAGTACAATCCACTGGTGTAAATGTACTAAGGAAGAATGAAGATGGGTTTGACAGTGGGGATACCATGAGAAGTGGGAAGAATGGAGCATCTGAAATTCTGCTCTGTTGGATTTGGACATTTTATGCTGTGTTGCAGGAAGTTATTCCCTCCTTTTATGACTGCTAGTGCTAAGTCTTCTAAAGATAGTTAGGAAACCACTCTTCTTGCCTGAAAATTGTCCTGCAAAACCAGAAATTACTCTTTTCTCTGAAAGCATGTGTCATGGGTTGCAATGTAAAATATAGTCAGGGGTGTGTTCTATTACCATCCATTGGAACTGGGATGGGGGGTAGTGATGTGATCTTCTGTTGATAAGTCAGCTGATAAGAAATCATCAAGAGCAGTTTCCTTATCTCTTCCATGACCCATCTTTCCTCCAGGGATAGGTCTTCTGCTAGTGGGCCATTAAGTCCAATGATAAACTTCCATCATCCCATTGGGAAATGCTCCAGCTGGGGGGGGGGGGGGAACCAAGCCCCTCTACCTGGATAAAAACCTGAGACTTGGAACACCAGGTCAGCCTTTCTGCTGGACTCCCAGAGGGAGAACAGGCCCATCCATCACCACTGGATCTTCAGCAGAGGGTTGCACCTTTCCTCCAGGACCACTGCTTCAGCAGAGCCACAACTGCTACTCCAGAAGGACTGTAGCCACCATTGCAAGTAGACTGCTGCCAACACCCTGACCAACAGGGTGTCAGGTTGTATTCTGACTCTGTCAGTGGT
>JAWWMU010000106.1:53489618-53503388 GCA_035048155.1 Cinnycerthia olivascens | reverse complement strand
ACAGCTTTTGTTTACAAACTTTATAAACTGTAATAACTTATAACTCTTAGGTAACTTCACAGTTTTATTCATAACATTAAGTAGGCCAAAGACTGTCTTATTAGAAGCTACCTCAGTGGGTGCCTGGTCTCTGAGCATAACTGTGTTGAAAGTGATCACTGGTGCTGTAAATAGTTTTCCAAAGAGTTTGGGAGGGGAGCAGAAGTTCTGATTAAACTACTAAGACTTTTGCTGGTAGATTACTTTAAGAAATAGGTGGATATTTTTTAAGTAAAATGACAGATGGTGTGGTTACATGGTAAACATGAAATGTTTTTCTTCAAAGCATCTCAGCTTCAGCAAACCTTAGTGAATCCAGGGCAAGATTTTGGTAATGCCTGGCTTACAGTGCTGGTGGACTACATTAGGTGTCAGCAGTTTTCTGGATCTTGCTTCTGGAGGAGCGTTGCCACAGGGACTGTTGCAGGACTAGGAGAACCTGTGGAGTTTGGTATGTGAACTGAAAAATTCTGAAGGAATCATCCTTAGGAACAGTGCTTGATGACCAGCTGTAAGTGCTTGAGATATCATAAAGGAGAAATGAGAAGGAAAGATTTGGGCTGTTAATCCACATAATATTGCCAGCTACACAAACTCAGGGGGAAAGGGAGAGAAAAATGCAAAGGGAAAATAAGATAAAATATTGTTCCACTTCTATGGCGGGGTTACAGGTATCTTGGGTTGTTATACTCAGTACAGAATGCTGAGATGTGTTATTTTCAAGTAGTTTGTGTCCTATCAAAATAACTTCTTTCATTAAGCCCTGTCAGTTTAGTGTCAAGTAAAAAGTGGTGTGATGTGAGATGTCCTAAGTTAAAAAAAAAATTTAAAAATCACATCAATAAGTGGCTATTCTAGGCTAAAATCATCCCAGGTGTAGCTCCTCTTGACCTCAAGAAAAAGTGGTTGCAGCTAATTAATCTTTGTCTTGTTACACACATTTATGAAATCTATTTTTACTGTCATACTTTTAAAAGAACTATTTCAGTCAGTAAAAGTTTGCACGAACTTCCTTCCTTGTGTTTTGTGAAGGACACTGAAATCAGATTTCATCGCTTCCAAGAAACATCTTTTACCATTCTTGCCACACAAGCTGGATAAGCGACAAAATACTGAAGCAGTACAAGCTAAGGTCTATATGATTTTAGTCTATTATGTATCATTACTGTAATGAATCAGTCTAGAATATGTTCACTTGTTTGGTGTTTGGTACAGTCATGAGGTATTTGTGCTGTCCTAAAAACAGGATGGATGAAATGCTGAAGAAGGGATAGTTTGCAAAAGCAGGATGAAGAGTAATATGGCAGAAAAAACTGGTTGTTCCCTGCAGGATTTATTGGGTTGCATATAGTGAGAAGGGGAGAAACCAAAAGGCAAGGGAAACTAAAGAGAATAGGTCAGTAAAGGGGAATAGGAGGTAATGTGGAAAATATATCGAAGAGTCAGGGTCGTGTTTTTCTCAGAGCTGCACGTATTTCTGTCTGTGAGTTTTCTGTAAGGAAGACTGGATCCAGTAGGCCTTACCTTAACAACACTATCATGAGTCCTAAATTCCTGCTTATTCAAAGTTCCTAGCTCCTAGTTTGAATCCTATTTAACAAAAAAAAAAAAAAAAAAAAAGTAGTGAAAAAATCCAGTTTGAATAGTCTCTGGGGCTACTTTTCAAGTGATTTAAAGTGTAAATATATCTTTTACAGAGTTGACTGTGAGTTGAAAGTCTGAAGCTGTCTTTATGATAAGTTTGAAAAGTACAGAATCCCAGGTTTTAGTGGCTGAAAACAGAATGGGCTTTCTGGGGAATAAATGAAAGTTCCTGAGACTTTAATTCTGCTTTTTAAAATATCTTTAATCAGAAATGCAATGACTTACTTATGCCAAGAATTTCAGCTATGTCTAATGGTTGCAAGTGCTGTGATTTTTTTGATGTCTCCGTAGGGAAAGGGCAGAATTATTGCAGTGCTGACAAATGACCTCAGTTGAAATTATCTTAAGTTCAGGATCTGAAAATTACTTCTTGTTTCTGAAAACATTAGCCCTACAAGCTATGCAAATGACCCAGAATTTTCTTCTGTCCCTGCTTTACAATAGGATGTTAAATGGCTGTACATTGCATAGTATTTTCCACTCTTAAATGTTGACAATGACAGCTATAAAGAACAAGGAGTTATGCTTTGGAAAATAACATTATTTTTTAAAAAATCAGAGTGAAATGACAACATTCTACAGCAATCTAATGAAGTTGTTTTAGAGTTGAACAACTTTAAATTTTAGCCATTCATACTACCACATGAATATTGGTAGTATTAGCCTTGGCTAATATATTAGAATAAGCTACCGACATCCATTTAGAATGGGCTGACTGAATCCTGGCTTGTGGGAGGTGTGTTTAATGTTGGACAAGATGATAGAAAGGAGACATCTATGAAACCAGGCTTCAAAAATGACTGTCCTTCAGGTGCATATCCCTAAATAGTCTCTTTCATGGACCGTTCTTTCCAGTGAAGGAACTTGGAAAGTTTCATGTAGATCATGAAAATGAAGGAGCTCCAGAAAGAGGAATGTGCTCACCCTGGAGACTTCAGCTCTGTATTGTTGGGGGGGGTCTATATAATGACTTAACAGAAAGCATTCTTCTATGGCAGCAGTGTAGTAAGTCAAATCCAAACTCTGTTAAATTGTCTTAGTGTAATACATGGTTCAACTAAACACAGCTCACGTTTTCGTACAGGATTAAGGTAGGTCCATTGGATTTTGAAGTCCTTTGAGGTACAAGGCAAAAGTGATGTAAGTGCAGTGTCCAGCTTATATCATACCAGAAGTAAAACACTTTGATTATATCTTGGTTTGGGATGCCTAAATTGTCATCTTAGTGGACTCTGGTTTCCTAACCTTCCCTTTTATCCATCCAGGACTGGGAGAGAAGCTGAGCACTGAGCAGCTGAGACATGCAGACATGCAGCACATCTTAACAGCTTGGCCTGTGTTTCATCTTGATTTAAAACCACTGAAAACACTGAATGTTTGAACAGTCCACTTACTGTCTTGACAGTTAATCCAAGATAAAGGGAATGAGAATTATACCTTCTATTCCTAGGAGGATAAATATTAAGTTACTTATTCCTTGAACAGAGCATGACTATGAATAAACCTTTTCAAGGCAGCAGTGCAGTATAGTTTCTCATTCTCTAAAAATTTGCAAACTTGAAGAATTTTAGCAGTCAGAAGAATTTTCTAGGTAAGCCTGTATCACAAAAGTAGTGTAGAAGTTATTTATCTTTAATTTTTGCCATTATTTTCTCCCTATCCCTGTTTTAAATAAATGTGAATAATTATGTTCTCTATGATGGATGCTGCATTTGAAGGAGTCTTTGTGGTCATTCAGACTTAAATCATTTCATTACCAAAAAGATGTGCAGTAATTACAGATCTGGAACAGGATTGCTGATGAGGTTTCTAGAGAAAGAGATTGATATCAGCAAAATGTGCGCAAGGAGTCACAACATTTGGTCATTGCCAAATAAATTGCCCTTAGCTTGACACAGATCATGTGTCAATTCTGTTTAACTGAGCTGTGTAATCATTTTGACAAATATATGTGAGACTGTCCTAAGGTATCAAAAGGTGCATTTACACTGCAGGAAAGGCTTTATACCATCAGAAGGAGCTTCTGTTGGCAGTAGTAGTCTTACTAAGAACTTTGAGCAGGTTGAACCCTTGACTATCTCACAGAATTGTCTGTTTTGGTTCACTTCCTTGCTTATTCAGAGTCTGTGCTTTTTGATTTGTTTTCCGAAGTTGAGTGGGAACAGAAAGTGAGAAGAGACATGGACAGAGAGAGAAGGGTGAGCAACATGCCCAAGTACATAGATAATTACTTTATAATCCATCATTTTTAGGGGGAAAAAAGATCAGGACAAGAGGGATTGTAGACAATTTTAATTCCTGAGCATATTAACATACTAAGGAAGTAGACTAGTTCTTCCTAATTTGTCTGTTCATTTTCCTTGGAGATGTTATAACTGTTATCTTGTCAACTGTTTGGCAAAAGTCAGTTTTCCTTTTTTTTAAACTTATTTTTATGAATCTCTCCCTTTGCTTCCTGAAGGAGATGAGAAAACGTAAAAGGGTCCATGAAGCATAGTAGTTGTCCACTAAATTTCACATTGACAAGGCTTAAAGTTGCTTAAGTAGTAGTGCACTGGGTCCTCCAGTTACATCTCTCTTAACTTGGGATACTTAGCCAAAGTTTATTAGTTTCCTGGGTTGATGCCGGTATTTTCCTCAGTCAACAGAGATCTGAGTTGTCTTCCAGATCACCATAGAAATTTAGATATATCTGCTAGGTACTTGGAATTGAGAGGTGTGGAGGCCTGAATAGGAGTCTAGATGTCAGGTTATTTTCTCTTCTGTTGCCTTGGCCAGTGTAGCGCAAAAAAAAAAAAAGGCAAGTAAATTCTGTGGGAGTCCGTAGTTAGTCTGCTCTATTTAATCTCAATATTGTCTTCTACTCTCAAGTCTTTCCCGTTGGCCACGTCAAACTTTCTTTCTCTATTTAGCGACAGGAGAGGGACAAATAAGGGTTAGGCCCTGGAGACTGAAAAGCTGTCATCTAATTCTGAACATGCTGTGGATGTCATTTTCCTTGACAACCTCTTTTTCTGTAGGCCTATGCACCTTTGTCAGAGAGCAACATTCTCATTAGGACTTTGTAAAACTCAGATACAAGATATCCAGATCTGACCTTTTGTCTGGGAGGGAGACTGCTAATGCTCCTAGCAGTGATTTGTGAAGTCTGCTTTCCTTGGTGAGTTTAGGATCAGTTTAGTGTTTGAGATTACTTCTAAATCATGAATTTAATTTTATTGCTTTTTCTTTAGATCTATAGATTTGAGTGAGTGTTAATGCATCACTCATATTTAATTCAGTGATTATAGTGCTTCACATCCTTTATATTCACCTTCTAGAAATGCTTTGGCAGCAGATCTGACTATGCCAAAATGCATAAGAAAGAGTAGCAATAATAGATGCACTATCAATTTGACTGACACAGTTCAACTTTTTAAGTTTTGTTTCTGACCCACTGTTAATCTCTGGCAATTTAAATATAGATGTGCAGTGTCCCTTTTAAAAATGTGTGGGACAATAGGGAGGCTCTACTGTTATTAGCATAATAAATATTTACTAAAATGGAGGGGATTATATTGCAAGGGCATGCTGCTGCTGTTCTCATTTAGATATTAAATTTAGAGGTGTGAAAAATATGTTGAAGTCTACTGCAAGTCTTAGCAGGGTTGTGTGGGGGGGATTTTTTTTGTGGGGGCTTTGAGGGTTTTGTTTGGATTTTTTTTTTTTTTTTTGTGTGTGTGGCCTTTTTCTTTTGTGAGTGTGCTATCTTATCCCACTGGTACTGCTTATAATAGCACGAATAACTGCACACTGAACTTATGTCCTTGCTGGTGCAGTGGTATCAAAATGTCTAGGCCACTCCTTTATGAAGGTAGTGCAGGATGCTGTAGTTGATAATCCGTGTTACTAGCCATAAAAGGTTGGTAAAAAGGGTCTTGAAGACACTTCAGGGCAACAAATTTACATTTTATATGTTGAGTTTGCAGTAAAGAAGTATCCAGCTCCTTTCCAGGTCCATAAGAATGGCACAATCATTGCCTACAACTGAATGCACTGCTAAAAAGAAACTATAAAAGATTTTGTTCAGAATGGTTTAGGGGTGTTTAAAGCCTATTAATCTTCTTACTCCTGGTTTGTTTGAGATACTTTTCCTAGCATTGTATTATAAAAGAATATCACTGTTTCCCATTAATTAGTAGAGTGGTCTGAAGGGGGTCTAATGATATATTTTCCTTTATTCATAGACACAGTTGTTGAACATGGAAAAGAGGAACTAGTGTGGGTGTTGTTTTTTTTCTTACTGAGAGGGCAAAGCTACAGCAGACATTGAAATGGGAGGTAGAAGTCATTTTTCGACCCTAGGAGATATTGTATATCAGTGGATTTGATAATTTCATGCAGAAGTCTTTAGGATCAGAGAACGGTAAGAAATAATGCTCTGATTAGAAACCACGCTAATACACAATGAAGAAGTCTGAGCTTTGGTTTAGGAAACCTCTCCATATGAAGAGGTCAAAAATCGTTTGAGTCGCTCCCTTGGGAGTAGAGTGATTTATTTTTTTACAATCAGTTAGGAGCTATTGGTCTTGCCTCAGGGAATGTAGAAAAAGTAGAATGTGAAAGTGGGACATAGATTTGCATGTGGAACTTCTCCTTCTGAATGTGTAGGAGTGATTGTATAGCCACATGTTTCTATAGGTCAATTCAAGGATTTTTCTAAGTCTAGTCTGGTTCTCCTGTCATACTTCATTTTCTGTTTGGGATTCATCACCAGAATCAGAATTTCATTTCAAATCATTCTGCAAGTACATACTCTGACTATAATGTTTCTGAAATGCCAAATGTTTCCAGATACTGATGGAAGCAGTGGAGAGGAGCATCTGGCACCACATTCAAGTTTCAAACATACATGTTCTGAGCAACTGTGATGACGTGTTTCTGGGGTATCTTCCTGTTCATTCAGCATTTGAAATATATTGCTAAAATAAACAAATTGCCGCAGTGTCCACTAGGAACTGAAAACCAACCATTCATTTACTTGTATTGAAGCAATGTTTGTTCAGGATGTTGTTTCCATCTATTGGTAATGCTGTAGGACAGGCTTATTTTGTTTAGAAAAGGCATTCTGAATCCATGCTAGAAGCAAGGCTGAGGGCAAAGCTGGATGTGAAGTTTGAAACCCTGTATTTTCATGGCGAATATATGACATTTGGGCATTCCAAGAGAAATGTTGAAGTTGCAATATGCCCAAGCATAAGTAAGCCTAAGGAATACTTTTTCAAAGTAGCCTGGAGAAGTTATGCCATTTAAAATTGGCAAATTCCATAGCCTTCAATTCTTTAGAAAATCCTACTCAAATCATGTAAAAAATACGTGTTTATCTAGTTGAGGCCCCCAGACTTTCTTTTCCTGATTTACAAATGAAAGTTAGGAAAAGATCCTGTCATGCTAAGATGCGAGTATATTTTTTGTGCATGGTGGTTTTTGAGATCTGTTCGAGTAGTGATGATTATCAAAGTTTATAGTTTCAATGTTTACATAGAGTGTTTGAGTGTGATAAGGCAAGAGGACAAAAGCCTTCATCAGTTGTGAAAGTTGTGTATAGCTATGAGGTAGTCCTCTTTTTTTGTCTGAGTTGTTTATGTTTAGAAAATAGAGGTTTTTTTCTTTGAGCCTCTGTTGGCAAAAGACTGCAAGTCTTGTAACTATTGGTTAGCTTTTCTATGACTTCATTAAATCTTGGCTTGGTGCCTATCTCCTTAAATTATGATAGGCTGTGCATGATGAGCCTACCATTCTGGAGGTCAGCTTGTGTTGGAGCATAAAACACTAATTTGAATGATGGTAGACTCTCAGGTTTCCACAAAAACGCTTGCTCAGACAAACCCCAAACAGCAACACCTTCCCAAGTAAACTTCCTTTGGATAAGAATTCTTTGAAGGAATGCAGGGAAATGAACCCTGAATGTTAGGAGGCATTTTTCAATCTCAACTTTTTTTATCTGCCAACTTTCCATTGAAGTTTAATCTGTTAAAGTTCCAAATGAGTGTGAATTCCTGTTCATTGCCCACTGATATTATTTAGACCATAAGACTTGTGAAATGGGTCTGATTGACATGTTTGAAAGTTAACCCTCTCCTATGCTCCTGTGCCATGGATAGCTTCTGAATGTACAGGCTGCAGCCTTGTCAAAATCTCTAATGTAAAAAGTTTAGAAATGTAAACAAATACTGGTGGCTTGGGCTGAAAATAAGTTACATTTGTGTCACTCAGAATTTTAAGTCTTTTCAGTAGATTCATGAGGAAGTAATTAATAAACGAATGTTTGATAGCAAGGTATTTATTCAGATATTTTACAGCATTTGCTTTTATGTGCAGCCATAGGCACTTGAGACAGAAGTCCTATTCCTATTCATGTCAAAAATAGTTGTTTCCTTGACTTCAGTCACTGTTTGAGAAAGAAGTGAGTATCTCAGCTTCACTGCCCTTGCTAATAGACCTCATCACTCTTCAGTGTAGTGAAGTCTTTGTGCAAGTTATCCTTCCTTCGGAGAAAAAGAGAGAAGCTTCCAATAGGATGAGCTGTCTATACAGCATTAATAAGACACTTTATTTCTTCTGTCTCTCACCCTACCTTCAAAGATGCTATAATGGAAAACAGATATGGTCAACTGCTTCAGCTGTTTCCCATAATTTATCTGAAAGTTACATTTTTATAAAAGAGTAATAAATTCTGATTTGCTAAAAGCCATCTGGTTAATGGATTGCTTCAGAACTATTTATAATAGGATCTATCTATGTAATTAACAATTAAAGGCACAAGCAGTTTTTTTTATAAGATGCATATTGCCATTTTTTATTAATCCTTTGCAAGCAATGTGTCGTTGCATTCTAAATTCCAGGACAGATTTTGTTTAAAACAAGTGTAATATCAGGCTAGTAATTTTAAATACCATTTATAGCTGAATCCTGTGTCCAGAAATTGTCTCCCTTCACCAGTGTATGCTGTTCAGGAAGTCTTACACCTTGGATTTAAATCTAGTGTTGAAAACATCAGAACTTGCTGAAGGCAGATGCAGTGATAGGGCCCGAATTTGGTCAGCCTGAGCAATGGGTTGTAGTATGCATAGGTATAAACCTCATCTTCCATTCGTTTGGAAGCACAGACACCCTACGAGAGCCCAAGACAGAGATACAAAATGCAGTGTTTTGTTCTGATGTCTCTATTAACGTGCAGGGCTGAGTTTTGGGTAGAGTTTGTCAGCCTTTCACCAAGTCCAACCTCACCTCTCCTGCTTGTTTTGGCATACTGTTGCAGCTTCTCAGTGACTCACATGGCACAGCCAGCCACATATGTGGAAAGCTCTTTGGAGCTACCACAGAGTTACTGCTGACTGATAGATTGTGTGTGAGGAAGTGTCACTCTGTCATAATTCAACCACTTTCATTCCTTTAGAAATAAAATGAGAAGGACCTAAAGGTGTCAAGTGGCTTTCATGTCCTTCTTGGTGATATTGAAACCTTTATCTGAGAGGTGGAATACCACATACTATTTCCTTGGACTATGAATCCTCTTTGTGGTGCTCAAAAGTCTCCTTCAACTTAAAATTATTTTCCTAAGTGTTTCTTTAAAAGTTCTCCAAAGATCCAGCAAAATAAAAATGCTTAGTTGATCTTGTGTGAAAAGAAAAAAACTGCAGGCACACAGCAATTTCAGATAAGCTGGCAGGAATTTTTAATATGACTGAAAGTGTCTGAGTGACAAATTAGTAATAAAAAATGTCACTAATTAGACCATAGTAAAATCTTGATAATCAAAACTACTTGGGTGAGACTAAATATATTCAGATAATGGGTAGGCCAGATAATGGGAATCAGCTGAACAGAGAGACAAGCTGACAGTTTGTTACAAAGGGAGGCTTAGAGAGGTGGTAGGTGTTTTGAATAAACAAGCAGCTAATGTAATTACAGAACATAGTCCAAAAGTAGTAATGAAAGGATAGCTGGATAAAGAATTTTAAATATCATCTCCCTTGAATGAAAGACAGAGGCAATGCTAGAAATTTGTGGTATTATTAAGACAAGTAAGCCTGGGAAGTATGGCTTAAATCAGACTGAAATCTGCTCTGTTCTATCAAAACAGCTCAAAGGGGCTTTTTGGGTCTCCTGCTACCAGCACAAGTTCATGACATGGGACATCAATAGGATTTGGGTCTGCAGCAGGATAAATTGCCACTTTAAGAGGGTTTGGCTTAGCTGGTTTCCTCAGGTAACAGGAGAGTTCTGTAGTAGGAACTGGTGACATACTTCTGGAGAAAGGGAGGAGATACAAGGAGGTTTACTTTATTCTTGAGCAGCTGGATTAAGAAATGCATTTTAGTAGAAAACATGCATGTCCAAAGAATAAAGGACGAATCCAATGTCAGTATCAGCTACTGTGTGAGAAAGAAAAACCTCCAGTCTTAGGGGAATGTCTGTTAAGCAGGACTTTTTGATTCATTGTTTGGTAAGTTGAACTGACTTACAGGGATGCCATGATCCTTAAATGCATTCGTTCTGCTGGTTCTAATGCTGCATTTTTGTCATTCTTACCATCCCTTCGCCCGTGGGATTGTGGGAGTAGTAGTACATTAAGTACCTAGTTTAGTGTTTTCATGTGAAGCAAATATATGGTGCAGGGTGAAAGGGCCTTCGGTATGGGAAAGAAAACAACTTTGGGAACATGCAGCATAAAATGGATCTGCTATGAATGTCAGCTTTTTAACTGAAACTAGTAGCTTCTCAATCACTATGTCATTGTGAAGGGTCTATATTACAATGAGTGCAAGTTTTAGTTTCAGCTTCAAGGTAATGCTTACACACTCCAGAAAATAAATTGGTTGAAAACAACCATATTCTGTGTTTTGAAAAAGAAAAAAAATTTTTTTCATAGGTGATCCAACTTTGCCACACTATAGCAAGACCAAACACAAGTGTGATTCCTTTTGTCTTTTCAAATTTGCTGTTGAACTGTGATCCTATACTGGTATTACTTAACTGTCC
Organism: Cinnycerthia olivascens; assembly: GCA_035048155.1. Lineage (NCBI taxonomy): Eukaryota > Metazoa > Chordata > Aves > Passeriformes > Certhiidae > Cinnycerthia > Cinnycerthia olivascens. The sequence continues at coordinate 53,492,681 of JAWWMU010000106.1, read as the reverse complement.
TTTTTATGTTGAAGTAAGATCGTTTGTGATGATGGTAATCACAAAGGACATTACTGGTACAGAAGCACTTGTCTGTTCTTCAAAATACCAGTTTTTAACACCATTTGATTTGAAGCATCTGCATTATCTGTCCAGGGGTCTTTTCTGGTGTAGAGGGAGGCAGAGACACCTCCGGAAAGGTGACTCAGAATGCTGACACTAACATACGGACTCAACTCACTCTCTTGGGTAGTCTCCTGCCTTGTCCTTCTGATTGCTGCACAGAGATTTTTAGGATCAGTTAGGCAGATGAATCAGGATCGGCATGTGTATTTGAACCTTTTCCCCTTGATACTTGTAAGACCAGGGGTTTTTTTCTGCTTGTCTTCCATCTGACTCATAGAGGCTTGCCAAGAGCATCCAATTTTTATATCCCGTGTGCCCTCAGCCTGGCTTCTGACCATACAGTCATTCCTCACACGGGGCCACCCTTTCACTCACATTATGCTTCATAGTTAATACCTGGATGTTTCAGGCTTATCCCTGGAGAAACTTGCATTCACTCACCAAAAATTTACTCACAAATTTTTATCATGCTTGAGTAGTCAGTGGATGCTTATACCAGAGGTGGCTGTGGCTTCTGCTTAAGGTCAGATCCTTGCGTCTTAATTGATAACTGAAGAAGAAGATGGGATTCATATTTAAATGGACTTCTCAGGAATTTAGTCAGCTTTTCAACTAGCTAGTAGCTTCTCAGTCACTATGTCGCTGTGAAGGGTATTTATTACAATGGGTGTGAGTTTTAATGCCAGCTTTTAAATAATGCTTACACTCTCTATAAAGAAGCATGGTCTTGCTTCCAAAAATGAACAGATTTCCCACAGGGAAATCGTGAGTGCACTAATTGGGTTTTTATGGTTATCTTTTTGCAATATATGCAACCATAATTTATGCAACCGTAATTATTCACAAATCTGCATCTGCCTTACCTCCATTATGAAGTGTGTGTAGATTATTTATGCACCTGGATTAACTCAGTAAAATATTAAATGAGCTTGTCTGATGCCAATAAATAATGGTCATTTTATAGAATAACATGGTGCTGGTGGTTATGAAAGACAGGCTTGTTGGGGTAAAGGTTGATCATACACAAAGATTGCTGTGATCAAATTTAAACTTCAGTTCCCTGTTGTACCTGTCCTGCAATTTTGGTGGGTGCTTGGACAACTTCAGCAGCTTGTGAACTGAAACACTGGCAAATCAGAACCTGTGCAAGTATTTAACGTAGCTCTTCATATTCCTGCATTTGTAAAAAATATTTCAATAAAGGGTATACACTGGATAGTGCAAACTCTTTTCCACTAATCCACATAAAATAAGGAGTGCAGTAGTTACCTAGAAAATTTCTAACTTAAAATCATTTATCTACTTACTAAGTCAGTGGTTCTTGAGATGCCCACTATTGAAAAAAAATTGTATTTCAATGGATAGAAAAGTAGAATTTTCATTTATGTTTTCTCTTATGTCTGTATTGTGTCAGGGTAGCATAAGGTTTTCCATATACTAGCAATCCTTATATGCACTTGTGGAATATTTTGTTGTACAGCTTTCTAAAGTACTTCTTCCTTGGGTCCAAGTAATTTCCATTACTAAGCAACTTATAGCCATGGAAAATTTCTACATAGATATATTTAAATCATCATTGAATAAGAAATAGGTACAACCCACACATAAGACAAGAATCACAAGATACTCTCCTTTTAATGATGTCAAGTTTCTCTGACCTGGAAATGTTAATAATTTAGATACTTGTATTTTGGCTAGTGGTTGCTTAATGCCAAAAATAAATTTGTGAAAAGCCACTAGTCAATACATTAAAAGATTCTTAATAACATCAAATAAAGGTTGCAAGCTGGGACAGGCTAATGATGACTGAAATCAAGCAAATCAACAGGCTGTTAAGGAACCTAGCTGGTATATTAACAGATACAAGACTTTTCCCCTAATTGATGGTTGTTAGTGAATGCTAGTGCAGGGGTATTTTTTGTCTGTTAAAGAAAAAAAAATAAGAGATCCCCACAAAGTTATCCGTCCAGAAACATTGCAGTTAGGCTGAAGAGTAAAGCATTGGATTGATCTGGCCATAACTTGGTGCAAAGCATTATCTACAACCTGCTCCTGACCACACCACAGTTCATCCTTTCACATAAACAGTGCTCTTGCTCCACAAGACTAGTCTGGGTGTACAAGCTAAGGTGCACTGTGCCTCTGTGTGGGGATGACATTGCATTTCTTTGTGCTAGCTACTGTTAACTGCTGAGAATTAATAGAATAGCCTTCCTTCTATGTCCATCTAAAGTTACATCATGTAAGAGATATGTGATTATGCTGTTTTTCTTTCAAAAGAAGTTTTGAATTGATTGATCAATTTATATTTATGTTGAGAGAGGGATAGAAGTATCTAAATAATAAGGTGCACTAGGCTTTGTGAGTATAGGTAGCTAATTGAAAGAGAGAGTGATGTTACTACTGGTTTCTCACCTAGTGTCTCACTGAAATTATAGCATGAGTTTTCAACTGGATGCGAAAAAACCCATCTTGTACAAAACATTGTCAGCTACGTAAAAGAGATTTTAGAAGTTTTATTCCTTAAGATTACTACCAGCATTGCATAATTGCCATTTTACTTCCTCACACTCCTTTGTAACCAGCCCATCCTTTTTTGTTGTTTTTCCTAAGTGTATTACATGTTCACACCAGTATTGATGAAAATAAATAAAACAGAGATGTGATGGCCGACCTTCCTTTTAAAAGATGCAATGAAAATCAATGTGTGATAAATGCAAGTGGATGGAATGAAGTATTGTAATGAAGTTTTGTGTAACCTGACCAATGGCAACAAAAACTCATAATAATTATGTGCATGTTCTCTTTAGAAGAAAAAAAAGGAAGAGGTCTTGAAATAAATGGGCCAGGAGTCCAGCTCCCTTTTAAATGGCCTTTATTGGAGTGATTTCAGCTCGGGGGGAGAGCTCGTGGGGGGGGCCCACCGCCACTGCTTCTCCGGACGACGCAGGGGAGGAG
>JAWWMU010000106.1:53431453-53479927 GCA_035048155.1 Cinnycerthia olivascens | reverse complement strand
CCATTGAAGGAGAAAGACTCCTGTTTTGTTTTGTTTTGTTTTTTCCTAGCAAGCATACCTGTCCTCAAACTGGGACAGCTGGGCTTTTTATTTTTTTTTTTTTCCTTAAACATTTGAGATATAAATTTTTAAGGTGAAAATAAATATGCCTGCTGGCTAAGATGAGTGTAATGACAGAAGCCATATCACTTATTTCTGCAGCTGGGCTGCCAGTTTTTCCTCAGCTGACTAAACTTCAAAAGTAGGTTGCATATTTCTGCCACAGCCTTCTTCATACACTTTTCATCATTTTTCAAGGAGATTATTTTACTAGTAGTCAAAACATATGCATTGTAGTGAGGGAGATAAATCAGACTTCTTCTAATTTATTTCCCCAAGATTTTTGAGATTTTTGCTTTTGAGTATTTTTGAGGAGTTATTGTTCATTTGTCTTTAAAGGAAGCTAGAAAGCAAATTGACTGTTGCTGTAGGTCTAAGGAGAAAGAAGCACAACTTTTACTCATTTGAGAACAGTGGATCTAAAATGCTATTGCTGTGCAGTGATCAAAAGGAGAAGAGAGGCAAGAGCAGCAACTGAAAAATGAGGTTTTCAAAGTAAACTTGTAGCAAATAGGAGGATGGAATTTTGAAAAGAAGGATTTTCAAAGTGGCAAAATGATCTTCATGCTTCTATATTTTCCTTTTCTATGGTGTTGGCCTTGAGTGGTTTCTGCTGTCTTATAGCAGCTCAGAGCTCTGTATGGCTGAATCAATAAAACATATCTAATAATGTCTGAAACCTGCAAGCAAAGCACATTCATCTTTTCTATACCATGCTTTCTTTTCAGACATGTTATTGTCCACTACTACAGCATATCATGAAATTTGGGAGCACTCGGGGGTATATTGAGAGGCTAAGTTAGACCATGTTAAAACAACATGTAAAAGCCTGGTGTGAAAAACTCAGAGATTTCTCTTAGGAAGAGAATTTACCAGAGACAGCTGGCAGAGGAATCATAAAAACAACTTTTTCTCTTTTTTTCTTTGTCTTTTCTTCCACATTCCTCCATTTCCAGAAGGGAACAAGACAGTAGTTGCTGTTCTCTGGGTTTGTAGCTCTGTTTCACTCACATCTGTGTCCTGTGAACAAAAATGTCACAGAACAGCCAGAAGTTGATTTGGTTTGAGTATCTGTGGGTTCAGGGACACTGAGGAGGTTGACAAGGAAAGTTTTGCAGTCATTTGTTGTTCAGGTAATGTGGGAATGATAATGTGTGACATCTATTCTTCATTATCTCAGACAAAATCCTGCATTCACCTAACAAGCAAACCCACAAATTCTCTATGCAGAGCACCACAAGATGCATCATCCTTCTGTATCTAAGGGAGTTAAGGGATGATGAGGCTGAGTATTGCAGTGATCCCTCAGTGGCTCTGCCTCTCACAATAAAGACAGGAGTGAGCAGGTCTGCAGTTATTTTCAGGATGACCTAACACTTTGGTTTAAGCAGCCACCACTGCTTTCTTAGCAGCTGGGAGAATGTGTGACTGTGGCAGCACAGTCGGTGTTACATGTAGCATGGTGCTATAACACAGGAGCAACACTGAAGCTACGGTGGCTGACAAGTAGAAACCTCAAGTGTGAAAGAAGCATCTGAATCTCTTCCTGACAGTTGCCTTAGGATACCACAGAATGAAATGAGAACTGGAATTTGTTCAGCCCTCATGTTTGGGGCAGCGCTAATCCTTCACAAGTTTCCAGCCAATAAAAACTTGTTTATAGCATGGTATATATTAAAGTTTTTTGTGTATGTGTCATTTCAGGGATAATAATTGCTACATAGCAGTGCATATTAAATAAGAATAATTTGTTATTACTACTTAGGATAGCCGCTTAAGTACTCTGAATTGGAAAGACAATAAAAGGTCAAGGTGTGAAATTACTTCCCTGGGGTCACACAGGCAATACAGCTGTAGAAGAGAGCTCAGTTCTCTCGGTTTCATCCTCATGCTGTGAAAGCAAGCTTGTTATTCTTTGTGTTCAGGTATTTTTTAAACAAGTATATATCATCTGTCTGGTAGGGCTTTGATAGAAATGTGTATATTCCTGCTATCCATGTGTTAATCATATGATCTGGATTACAAGCTCATATGCCAGTCGGATTCTTCCAGTGTCATTCTGCTCATTTGTGGGTTTCCTGCAGGGGTTCTTAGCCTGGCTACAAACTTAATTGTTTTCCACAAGGCGAAACTCTTCTCTGAGGTCTTCTTCCTAATAACAACAGATTTTATTAGTTATGTATTTATTGTAGCCTTTGATTCAAGGTATTTGATAAGCATCCACACTTCTTTGAATATGTTCTGTACCAATAGGACCATTTTTTATGTACTTTACTGAAAGATTTCCTGTCATCATCTTCCATTTACCTTTCTTTTACTGACAAACAGATTGGGTGAAGGTTCAGTACTAACTTATCTTTTATTCAGTCCACTGGATTCCTGCAATAAATGCTGATTGCTATCTCAGCCCCTTTCTTACCCTTTCTGCATTTGCGTTGCAGATTGCTAAAATGTGCCAAAGATTTTTTTAGTTTGCTCTGAATATCCTGACTACAGAATTCATGATTGAGTTGATCTTACAATGTGGAGTTGCAATATTGGTCTTAGAGTGAGAAAAGGGTTACAGTCTGACAGATGTTTCTACCTGAGGTTGCATATCTCCCATACTCCTTCTGCATGACCCATATCACAGGAAACATTCACATGTGCCTTCCAGCTTTTTAAGCTAGGATCTCAAAACGCTCTTGTTTAGAAGCTTAATTAATATTTTGATGCATAAATAAATGGCAGTGTGATTCCTTCTCCCCATGTTGTGTTGAGCACTAGTGTGTTACCTGTTTATCTCAGCTTTGACCTCTGTGGAGAAAAGGTGAATGTATTAAGTCTAAAACTGGTAAGAAAGTATCTGTATTCCTTTGTGGAGTAAACTTAGTTTTACTTAGTTTTGGATCTTAATTTCGCTCTTTCTTTAAATCCTACATGCTATGCAAAGCCAACTCTCAGGTTTTCATCCAATTCATGCTGTTTTCCCTTCCCACCTCAGCAACAAGAAGTGCTTTTTTTGACTCATGCTGTGATCTGTACTTGTGTTTCTGAGAAGCCTGACCTGACTGTGCTGGATTACTTCAGACCTAAAGAGTGACCCATGGCTGAAAGTGGTTGAGAATCATTTATCCTCTCATGCCATTGTCACAGTAAGCTTAATTCCTTACATGAAAGTTAACTTGAAGTAAATTTTCTAGGTTGTACTGTCTATGCTATGGCTTATGTTGTACTCATAGAAAGAGCAGTTTTCATTCAAATCTATCGATTTTGCATGTCCCTGATTTTCAGTGCTTACCAGCAGCTATGAAAAAACAGAGCATCAGGGTATGCCATGAAATGACCTTCAAGAGGGCTTTGGAAGTGGCAGCCTGACACTAAGTTTCTAAAGATGTATTTAGAAACTTAACTACTTATACTTTGCTAGCAGAAAAGACTACATTGTGGCTGTTATAGGCTTAGCTCATTCTTAGAGCAAGTCTCCTCTGATACGTTGTTTCAGATGTGAAATTCAATGTTTCTAATCTGAGTGTTCCTTTAAAACAGTTTTTATTACACCTGTTCATTTTTTTTTAGCATGCAACCCTGAATTTTGCATGACCACCCTTTTTGCTTTTGAAGAGTTTTTTATAAATTGTGCCACATTGATATATTGTCACATCAATAAATTAAGTTTAGGGACTAACCTAAATAAATGCCAAAATCATTAGCAGTTAATTAACCTTCTGTATTTCTCTGCAAATTGACTTTGGTTTCATTGACAATGTGGGTTCAGTTCACTTGCTCAGTGCACATACAAAAAAACAAAACATTCATGACACAGAACTGAATAATGTGATGGGGGAAGTAGGCAAGTAAGGAAAAGAATGGAAAAGATGCATCACCACATTTCTGTCAGAAAGTACCCGCAGCCAAATATTAACTGTGTAGTTGGGACAGCAGAGCTGGGAAAGAGTGGGTGATGTTTGGGACTTAACTGTACTTCATTTGCCCCTGGCACCTGGTAAGAATATCCTGTTGGGCTGGATGGAAAAAGTTAGCTTACTAGGGTTTGTTTTGGAGTTGTGGTTATATGTATTTATTTTTTTCTAACAACAACAAACAAACGATAAGTTTCCTAAACAGGCATATGATAGCTCATAAAAAAGTATTTGCTTTCAAGTCAGCAAGGGGCATGTGAACCTATGTCCATTTGTGTATTTTTATTGAACTTAATAGTAGATTATCTTTTTTGTTGTTGTTGTCCCTTGCTTCCAAATCACAGATGGAGAGCATAGTTCATCTAAACTTGCTAGAGGGCATGAAAATTACTTTGTGTTGCTTCTCCAGCATGACCCTAATTAAAGATGGCATTTGTTTGATGTGTATGGCAAAATGTGAAATGACTGTGGTTGCTTAGGTACTGAAGTGTTTTGTGCCCTCATCTGGGAACTTCTGTTGGATACTCAGCCTCTGTGCCTGTGTGCTCTGGGCGATGTGTTAGTTGCAGACCACAGCAGAGGTCTCTGCCTACATTGTCCCAAGGAGGATTCCATGAGACTCTGCATGTGTGCAAGTGGGACTGATGTGAATAAATGATTTTTTGAGATCTGACCTGAATTTGATTTCATGGTGGTGGCAGTTTGTTAATGCTTTACTGCAAAGTGAACTCTTTGGAACTGTGCACGTTTAGACCAGTTCTTCTCCCTTTCATCACAGGGAAATGTCTGTTGTAGAGAAACCACAGGTCCCTGATTGTGACTGCTCTGTGTGGGATGTTCTTTGTACTGATGGCTTAAAGTATTTTTTAATAACTTTTAATAAACAGAATCATTTAAGTTAGAAAAGACCTCTAAGATCATTGAGTCCAACCTTCTACCAATCCTCACTTTGTCAATTAGACCATGGCTGGAAGTGCTGCTCCCAGTTGTTTCTTGAACAGCTCCAGGTCGTGACCTCACCACCTGCCTGAGCAGTCCGTTCCAATGTTTAACAACCCTTTCCATGAAGAAGTTCCTGATGGCCAGCCTGAACCTTCCCTGGCACAACTTGTCCTCTCATCCTGTCACCTATTACCTAGGAGAAGAGACCGACTGTCAGCTGGCTACAACCTGCTTTCAGGTAGCTTTAGAGGGTGATGAGGTCTCCCCTGAGCCTTTTCTTTTCCAGGCTAAACCACCTCAGCTCCCTCAACTGCTCCTAATAAGACTTACCCCCCAGACCCTTCACCAGCTTTGTTCCCTTTCTCTAGACATACTCCAGCACTTCAATATCTTTCTTGTAGTGAGGGGCCCAAAACTGAACACAGGATTTGAGAAGCAGCCTCGCCAGTGCTGAATACAGGGGAGCAATCATAGCCCTGGTCCTGCTTGCCACACTATTGCTGATACAGGCCAGGATGCCACTGGCCTCCTTGGCCACCTGGGCACTCTGCTGGCTCATGTTCACCTACTGTTGACCAACATCCCCACTCCTGCCCCGACAGGCAGCTTTCCAGCCACTGTGTACAGTAACCTTTTAGCACTGCCTGGGGTTATTGTGGCCAAAGTGTAGGTCCTGACACTTGGCTGTGCTGAACCTCATACTGTTGATCTTGGCCCATCAGTCCAGCCTGTCCAAATCTCTCTGCAGAGGCTTCCTACCCTCCAGCAGATCGAATTGGTGTCATCCATGAATTTACACTTGACCTCCTCATGCAGATCATTGATAAAGATATTAAACAGGACTAGGCCCGACACAGATCCCTGGGGGACACCACTGGTGACTGGCTACCACCTGGATGCAGCACTTTTTCCTGTGACTCTGGGTTGAGCCATCCAGACAATTTTTAATCCAGCAAAGAGTGCACCCATCCAAGCCATGGTGTGCCAGTTTCCCCAGGAGAGTGTCATGGGAAAGAGTATCAAGAGTTTCCTGCTGTCTAGTTAGACAACATCCCCAGCCTTCCCGTCATCCACCAGGCTGGTCAGCTGGTCATAAGAGATCAGGCTGCTCAGGCAAGACCTGTCTTTCCTAAACCTGTGCTGGCTGGGTGTGATCCCCTGTTTGACCTGTAAGTGCCATGTGCTCGCATGCAAGATAATCTGTTCCATAACCTTCCCTGGCACCAAGGTCAGGCTGACAGGATGGTAGTTTCCTGGATCCTTCTTCCAGCCCTTCTTGTGGATTGATGTCACATAGGTGAATTTAACCACCCTACTTAATATGTACAATTCAAAAATAATTATCAGGAGCGCTGTTGAAAAAAACAGATTTTTCACTTGAGAGCTTTGTTTTCCTTGTTTTGCTGCCTCATAAATATTGCTATATTAATGTTCTTCAAATAGTTTAGCATAATCAATTACCTTGAATTTTACCACATTTAATATGAAGATCCATATAACTAAAAGATTAATCAAAATATTTCTGAAAGAACATTTGCTGTTGAAAAAGGTACTGTATTGACAATAAATATCTATCTCTACTTCCACAAGAAACTTTCTATATTTGAAAGGTTTTCCTCTTGTTAGAAAGAATGCTAGAAGTACTTTAACTTATTAGTGTATATGTATATACAATGTTAATATGAATACCATCGATTTGCATGTACATCTATAAATAAAAAGTGCAGAACTTGGCTTGGTGTTTTTTCTGTTTGTTTTTGTTGGTTTATTTAGCATACTCCCTAAAGATTCTAGTAGAGCCAATAGACTTACCCTCCCAAAGAAGGGGATATCAGAATTATAGTAAAAGGTTCCAGTAGAGAGGACAGTAAAACATGCTGCTAGATCTACATGAGCTATGAAAGAATAATTTCCATTTTCTTTCACTTGGAAATTAATTTTTGACTGCTAAACTTGTCTGGATTATCCTGTTTTTTTGGAATGGATCTTTAGTAAAGTTCTCATTGATCTAGTTCTTAATATATGTATTTTTTATTTTCTTCCTTGAGATGGTTATTTTAATGACTTGGAAGCTGTGGTGGAAATTCTACATTTAAAACTCACAAGAAGTAACATATTAAAGCTGTATATTTAAATCCATAGGAATTTTCTTGCTCAGTGACTATGCTAATAATAAATTATGTACATAAATGTACACACAGACACTCTCACCTTACTTATTTCTCCTCACTTTTTCCCTTATCCCCTTTTCTAAGCTGAACAGTCCTTGAGGGAATTGGCTTTGAGTATACTGCAGGACTGCTGGGAAGTGGATTTGTGTGTTAATTTTAGATGGGTTTTAAGCTTGCTGATAACTTTCACTTCTGTGATGAGATTTCCTTTTATTAATTAATGCTGACTTTTCTGCATTTGGAGTGCATTCTCCATCACTCTTTATGAGTAGCAAAGTTACAGCCACCATAAAAGCAAAGAGCATGGAGGAAGAAGAGGTGGAAAAAATAATTTATTTTCATTTATTTGAGATTATCACATAACTCTCAAATGGTAGATGAAAGTGGGTTTTAATCATCCCCCTTAAGTTGGGAGTGGGTAAAAAAAACCCAAACAAAAATAAAATTATTTACTTAGACTTCTTCTGTGTCTGTATTACTGTCATTCTTGTTTCAGGCTAATGATTAAATAGTCTTTTTATTTATTCAGGTCTGACTAGTAGGAGTGAGATTTAAATATTTATTTTCCTTCTGTGTTAATAGTAGTTTGACAAGCTCTCTTGTCTTCAAGGTGAGCTGAATACTATAGAGTAGAAAGGGAGATTTGGGGGCATCCCTGTGAAAACTAGGAGTACTATAGGGTTCACACATGGGTAATTTGGGGCTTGCAACATAATAATGATGAATGTGGAGTAGGTGGAATTGGATTAATCCCTTTCCTCCTTTATCCAGTCATATCCCACTACTTGATCCAAATAACAAACTCCATAGCTTAGTTGATCAGAAGAAATTGAGAATTTTGGTTAAAGCTTGATTCTGGCCATTTCCCAGATATTACTGTTTAGTTTTGCATTCAAAAGATATGGAGTGTGTCCTTCAGTCTGTTTTTCATTGCTCAGTTTTAAGTTGAAAAGCAAAGGAGAGTTTCTGCAAGAAAATTTATAGCATATACAATTTTATTTCTCAGTCCCTTTCAATTTCATAATAATTTGCTTGTTTTTAAAGTATTTACTTATCCAACTCTCCTGAACCTGAGGTGCAGTATCATTATAATGCAGTTTAAAGACTAGAAAGAAATCACTCAGTTTGTAATATCTCAAATATAACAAGAAAAATGCTTTTTCTGAAGCAGTGATTTTTGGTGCTTCTTGACTTCTGGCATTTACGTAGCCAAGTTATGGCACCAAATTTAACACTTACGTGAGAAAACCATTTGATTTGTGTTAATATTGAGTAAAAGAAGTATATGCTTGCTGAGAAAACTAGTGAATGTGTGCAGAAGGCACAGCTGAAGTAACTGATTTCAACTGAACATAAAAAACATTAAAACCTCACTAAAGGAAAATACAATGGATGATACTAAAGGCCACACATGCTCAGATGTTCATATCATGAAGGATATAGCAGCTTTTTGATACAGACGATGTAGATTTTATTACAGAGCTCGAGTCAAGTCAGGACATGAGCCAAGCTATGGACCATGTCACAAGAATGTTAAAGGTCCCTTGGCCACCCACAGGGCACATTTCTGATTTTATGGCAATTACAGTAACAAAGTCTAGTTTCACATTTATGTGTGCTTTGCTGTTTACCTTGAACTAACTGTTTCTAAAACAGTCCGTGCTGCTTGACAAAAGGGGAGAAGAAAATATTTTTAAATTACAAAACCACTAAAAAGACTGGTTTAATGTTACCATGAAATAGTAAGTAAAAACCCAGGTGGAAATTTAATATTCTTCAATACTTCAAGCAACAGTGTACTGAGCATATTGAACATTTGAGCAGTAATTCTTTCTTTCTCATTACACATATTAAGCCTTCTTTTTTTCTTACATTGTGATTACATTTCCATACATTACCACAAACACTTCTCTAAAAGTCATGCCTTTAAAAACAGAAGCATTCAGTTTGGAAATGTTTTTTGATTCTACTACTAAATATGTTTTTGAAATATATTTCCCTGAAACTTTTCTGTCAGAGGCATATTGCAAGTAATATGTGCCTATTATGTATACAGATGACCATTTCTTAAGCCCAAGAAAAATCCATTTTTTGCAGGCCATGCTGTTGTTTCATCTTTCTAAAACAAAAAAAAGAAAAAAAAAAGAAAAAAAAAAGAAAAAAAAAGGAAAACAGTAAAAATTCAATTTTAAAATAAAATTCATGCCTGTTTGGACTAACTTGATGTTTTGCTTTATGGGAAGTAAAACTTTTTACAACCTTATTTTTCCCTGACTGCAGTCTATAGGGTATTCTATCCCCCTCTAAAGCTGCTTCACAGTGCAGGTATATATAAGCTGCTGTTGTGTCTCCCCTGGTTCAGGTTGTATTTTCAGAGTTTGGGCTTGACTTCTACCTCCTAAGATGGATACACCAATGAAGTGTCCCATTCCCCATGGCTGTGCACTGTCTGCAGGGCTCTGCTTTGCCTGCATCTACTTACTCCTCCTGTAGCTGCACACCTTCCTTGGGTCACAGACCTAGTACTGCTGGTGAAAACTATTGCAGGAGTAGAGCAATGAGCCCATCACCTCCTGCCTCACTGGTCACAGTCTGAGTACAGTCCACAGCACAGTAAATAATTTTGGCACCTTTTTTTCTGGTCACAGCTCAGGATCTTTGCTGAACTGGTAAGCAAGAGGTCTTGCTTGCATAGAGGAACAGAAGGAGATCATGAGTGTCTTTCCCAGAGGCTGTATTTTATTAGATATTTTACAGACATAAGTAAGAGAGTACTGCTGCATTAGGAATTGGCATTAGAAATCTACAGTTTGCTTCCAGTGGGTATTGCGTGTTTTGTAGATATTATGTTTTCCATTTTTGCTCTGCTTTGTCTGTCTTGTTTTATTAAGGTAGTGCCTAGAGAGAAGCAGTCACTGTAAGCACAAAAAGTCTTAGGCCAAGCTCCTGTTCATATTAATTTGGTGGGGTGGGAGTGGAAGAGGAAGAAGAGAGAATAGTAAAAGACGTAGTAAGGTAGTCTGCTTGCCTGATGCCCTGCAGTCTGGTTTGTTTTAGTGTCACTAACTACCACCATGGCGTGGTGGTATCAGCTCTGGTGGCAGTGTGAAATAGTACCTCAGTGCCTCATCGGAGGAGGAGTAACTCATGTTTTCACACTCCAAGTTCTTATACTTCTCCTTGCAGGAAAACTGTGAATGTGCTTCAGAGAGGGCAGCATAAAACCTTCTCTGTAGAAGTGGTTTCTGTTTGTTAAAAAAAAAACAACAAAAAAACCAAAAAAACCCAAGTATGCTCTATATGCAGCTTTAAGGACATTCCTTGATGAAAAGCTATTTTACTGTCTTCTTCTAGGCAATGGCTGGAAAACCCTCCTTGCTCAGTTTGCCCAGCAGTTCTGTTGATCTGCACCTTCCGCCAGGCTGACAGTGCAGGTTCTCAGCACACTCAGGGTTTGCCCCAGTGCCTGTTTGAGGTCTCTGCAACACCATTGCTTACTATAGTGTATATCTGCTTTCTAAGTGTTCTTTTAAAACTAAGTTAGCACCTCTAGTAGTAGATTTTGGTAGCGGTGATAAGAACACTGACTTTTATATCTCTGGCATAAAGCCATTTGTGGAAGTCAAGACCTTGTCAGATCTGTTCTTAGCAGCAACACCCCTCTTTTCAAAGTAAATCATGGCACTGTAATTCTAGGAATCTCTGGACTATGAGTTAGTATTTTTCTTGCCTTGTCATTATTTAAATACTTCTCTTGCCTTGTTAGACTTGTAGTAAAAGACTAGTTCTTAGTTTAGCTGGCAGTTTCTTTGTAAATTGGCTCAGTGCTGTAGCAGAAAATGGCTTTTTTGTTTCAGTGGCAACTGAAGGCTAATATTTCAAGCAGGAAAGAGTAGAAGGGAGAGACTACTTGACAGCAGGCTGAAAACCCTTCAGGAAAAAGCCTTCTCCTCTCACAGAGACATCAGCCTCTGCAATTTCTCTACAGTGTGAAGAGAAATACATTACAGAATCCAAAATGACTTGAAGAGGGTTGGAAATGGTGATCCTTAATATCAGCTTGTGGCTGAAATGACACACAAGAGCTAAGCAGAAGTGTCTATCTCTTGTTTTGTGCTGGATGTGACCTAGATGACACTACTCCCTAGAAGATGAAATATCCATAACCAGGGATGGCTGGACACGGCTGGACACTAGAGTGACAGGAATTTATGCATGAATTCATCCTTAAAAGGCCCACTGGGAGAACTTAAAGGCAAGATTTGGGTAGTTTGCAGTGGGTCTTGGAGGATTAAATGACTAGGTGCTGCATGGAGTTCTGTTTGTACTGAATAGCAGTAAACACTTTAATGTGTCAGGAGGACTGAGCACTCAGTAAGTGGAAAACTAAACATAAAAAATGCTGCTATGCAAGCTGTTACCTTAATAGTAAGAGTTTCTATGCTTTTTTTTTAGGCAGATGTATACTAGTTATCTGCTGTTTGATCATATTTGCAGCCAAAACACTTAGCACAAGAGGAGTGCACAGCTACCAGCTGTTAGGGATATGTATGTTCTTCCTGCGTACCATGAAGTGTCTTTGCCTGCTTCTGTTCTTGTCTGTATCTCAATAATAGACTAATTGCTGTAGCTCTGCCTTGCAGCGACACCTACTGCCAAGGGCACGCTTCACAGAAAGCTGCTTGGCTCAAAGGTGTCGTTTGCTTCTCCCCGGGTGATTGCTAGTAGCTTTTCTAGAATATATTCAAGTTCCCCATCTTCTTCCCAATTCTGGTGTTATTGCAAAAGAAAAAAAATAACCCTGAGGGCAACAGCTTGAACCCACATGTTGTGCATGAACCAGTCCCAAACTTAATGTCCATGGCTGCTTTTCACACCAACTATTT
This sequence comes from Cinnycerthia olivascens, assembly GCA_035048155.1. Taxonomy (NCBI): domain Eukaryota; kingdom Metazoa; phylum Chordata; class Aves; order Passeriformes; family Certhiidae; genus Cinnycerthia; species Cinnycerthia olivascens. Next base: position 53,467,927 of record JAWWMU010000106.1, on the reverse strand, counting down.
GAGAATTTAATCTCTTTTTATGGAATCTCCCCTACTCTGCAGGTGTGGTGGGATGTGTCGCTTCAACACGTAGAAGTGTGTTGTTGAGCCTCAGAACAGTACAGAATGCACTGTAAATTACACATCATTCTGCAACAACAAATTAGAGTGTGTGTTTGGAAATGTACCCTCTAGAGAGAATTGAATTAATTATGTGGCTAAAAACCTGAATTTTGATGAACTACAGTATTTGCTAACCACAGTCTTGATCCATTAGTGGGGGGATTGATCCATTAGTGAGGGGCATGATTCCTGGCCTTTCTTTGATAAACTCCCTAATTCATATCTGGAACTGTTTGCAGCTCATAGCAGAAGGCAGATTTTATCAGATAAAGTGAGTCCTCTCTCTTCCTCTTTTAAATCCCTGTTAGAGCTCATTTCTTCCATACTCTGACAAGAAATTGGAGGGTTAGGGCCAGCTGGAGGATGTTCAAGGTGACTCATCACTGTGAAAGGTGAATAGAAACCAGTGATCCCACTTCTTGAACTAAGAAACAAATCTTAGGATGAGGTTGAGAGCTTTGGAAAATCATGTCAGTAAAGTACATGTTACTTTGTTAGGCTTAGTCGGATATATTTGAATATAAATGTAACCCTAATTCCCCATTTCTTTCTCTCTCCAAGCTGCCATGAGACTCACCCTCTCAGGGTGCTGGTAGGCAAATTAAAAGACTGAATGGAGAGAGATACTGGAAAGGGTCTGCTTGAGTTTTCTTCAGAAAGACATAGGCCTGTCAGCTGCAATCTTTTGTTCTTTCTGCAGGCAGATTTCCCAATAATTTGGTCAGAGATTGAGCAAGAGTAATTGAACTGGACATACTAACTCTACTATATGGGCTTACAGGTATGCTGCAAATCAAATGAGTTTGTGCAAAAAAAATTAGCAGAATGACTGCTGGCTAGGAATTGAAAATACACCAGGTGGGAAACTTTAGTGATATCCTCTAACATGAGAGATTTTGTTAGTTTATAGTTTAATGAAATATATTTTCCAATGTCAAAATAGATTACTTACATCAGTAATAGAAAAATAACATTGTTTTTGTCAGCTTGAAAGTAATACCAGCAGAGATACATACGCTGTACCATGCTAATACAATTCTACTTTAATACAAAGTAGAAATTTAATATCATTCCTGAGATGTTACTATTGCATTATCAAAAATAAATTTCAGCAAGAGCAAAATGACTGATGTTCCAAACAATATTATTAAAATTTGCAACATGTCTCTTATAGACTGCAATAGTAATTTAAAGGTTACCTTTAATTATTTGTTGTGAGTTGTTTGGGGTTTTTTTATTTTATTTTTCTGTGTGGTTAGTTTTAAATATTTGTTCTTATATAAGCATTTCTTTCTTAGTATTCTTATGTTTTAACAGACCAATGGTTTGGTAGTTCTCTTATTTAGGTTTGTTTTGGTTTTTTTTTTTTCCCCAAATGCATATTGCATCATTTTACTGTTGAATGGGTGGTCATTCCTCTTTAGAAGAGGAGAGACTGAGAATGCCCTGGTGAATTAATCTCTGTTAGGGAGTAAATGTTTCTTTAAACATTGCTTGTTGTTTTCACTGTATGTGAAACCCCTCATGCCTGGGAAGAAATGTAATTTGATTTCCTACCTGTCCCCATTCTTTACTCTCAAACCAGATGAATGCCTCCTTGGGAGCCAGTGGTTGTCTCCTCCCCCTGCAAAGGCCTTCCCATAGATTTGTGGCAGCTGGGAGAGCAGCAGCAGTGATGACTTGGTGTGACCCTTGTCTGATGCTGGAAGGAGGCAGCATCTTTTCACCAGGCATAGTGTAATGTGCCATTCCCTTCTTTGCAGTGGCATGGGAGCCATTCAAAGGATGAGAGTGATAGCAATGCTGTGTCTGCAGCTCCCTGGGCACACACACTTTCTCCAGGGCCTGTTTACCTCCACTCTGAACCTGCCCAGGGTATAAAACGGGTTTTGACAAACTGCTTGCATGGGAGCAGCTTGGTTTGGTGCTCTCATCCTTGGTAGTGTGACAGGACAGTGCACGAGGCTATTGCATGTCAAGAGAAATAACATTACCCTTACCCCTTTTATTCTTGCTAATGATATAAGAACCTGTCTTTGCTTTGTTTTCAGAATTTTTTTCTACAGAACTCCAGGAAGTCCATGCTCTTCGGCTTACACTTCTTACTTTTCTCTCACCATTGCTAAATTTTAAGTAAGCTAATTATGTATCTCATAAAGCAGATCCTGGAATAGGAGGTAGTGGGGATGAGGAGAAGCGGGGGGGGGCAGAACGGAGAGGGGTGAAGACTAGCTGCATGCACGAACCTCTCAAATTATGTCTTAAAACAAATATTATTTCATGCCTCTCCAGGTAAGCCTCTTAAACTGTAGAAGTTAGGTGTTGGGTTGGCTACAAGAGGAATTATTCACATAAACAAAACTTTCTTCAGTTAGTCACAGATATTGATTATGGTTTGCTAAAAGAGCATGTGTGAAACCAGGGCATTGCTGTTCCTGTTCCTTGTTAGGGAGAACAGTCCCCCAGTGCTGGATGTTCAACTGCACACAGCCAGCCATCTGCCATAGGGGCTTAGTTGTGTATTATCACATGAGTCAGAGCAATTCTTTCATCAAACCTCTTACAAGAAAGGATCCTGCCTTAAACACATGGTGCTGAAGTGGACTGGCTGAACTTGACCTTGAGTGCCTTAGCTAATGTATGACCAACAGAGACTTTTGGAGGTAAACTAGTAAAAAACAGTGAGAAAATAAATATTATACATGGAAGTCCTTTCTTACACATATTAATATGTGTTTGTTGTAGAGATGGATTTGGTTTGGGATTTTTTTTTTTTTACTGTAGGGTGGTTGGATGTTTGTTTATTTGTTTTAACTCTCTAATATTCAATATTTAGAGCTCAGTCCTGGGAATTCCCTTATATAGGGATGCTATCAGACCCTCAGTAAACTATGGAGGAGCACAGAGTATCTGGAGAAGACAGGAGTTCTCTTCTTTTAAAACAGGGATGTCAGTGCCAGGTGAAAAGGCTGACTTTTGTGTAATTATTGTGCTTCAAAGTCCAGTAGGTAATGATACTGTAGGGTCATGAATGATGAATCCAGATTAAGCAAATAAAAATAGAATTTTATTGATCATTTTACCATCTCTTCACTAGCAATACTGATTAAAACAAGGCTGAGTGCCGAAACACACTACTGTAAATGAAAATGTTGTGTACTAATCTAGAATCTCCTGTACATCTGGCAGATAAAGTAGCATGGGATTGGTACAGTAATTCAAATCACCTTTGAACATCCTGTATTCTAATATTTTCTGTTCCTGATAATGAAGTGTTTAGTATGGACAGAGCTTGTAAATTAAATAGAGTATTGATATTCCTTTTGGCCAACACTTGGCTGATTTAAATAAGGATGTATTAGATATACTTAGGACATTTTTATGAGCCATATTTCTTGGGAAAATATAACAGGGTAGTAATTTCCAATTAAGTAGCAACATTGAAATGGAACACTTTATACTAGTGTTCACAGCTGCTATGTAGTTCGTGGGGTTCTTTTTCACTAAACCATTTTGAGAACAAAGAGCAGCAGATAAAACATGTAATGTATTACCATTTAAACAAGGGTGTGTCTTGGAGTTTTGCTTGTTTGTTTCACAGGGAACCTATTCTAAAAGCAGACTTTCAGAATAAACTCAGATGTGCTAAATCTGAAGTTTTGTTTATTGAATGTTCAGTTTCAACAAGGGGAAAATGGCGCCAAAGAAGAGGCCAATATTTCTGGTCAGTTCTGGTCAAAGATTAAGTAGTTTGGCTTATCCTCAGGGGATGGCAAAATGCTTCTGTATTAGCATTAATTTAAAAGGGGATCTAATACAGTTAGATAGAAGATAATTTAAACAAAACAAAGAATTCATACCTGGTTTGCATGAATTCACTTCTGAACTGCAGACTTCAATATATGCTTAAGTCCAGTCTCTCTTCTTCAAAAGGAAAAATATGAACCAAAAGGAGAGGGAAAAGTCTTTGAATTTACACTTTTAGGCCTGTTTGTCTTTGTAACACATTGAAATTGAAGGCCTGGAGCGGTAACTGTAGCTTTTTGATAAAAGTCATGTGTAATGTACTGATTATCTTTGTAACTAGAAACAAGACATGGACAAATTTGCTACTAAAATCAGTTTTTTAATAGTTTAGAATACTGAACAGTCCCAAATTCAAGGTCTGGAATCCCCCCTGAACCTCTACTTTTACATTCACTCTAAGCCGTTCTTCCTCTCTGAAGCCTTAGGGAACTTCCATAATACTGGTCCAGAGATAGATGCAAATATCTATAAATTAATTACCTGTTTGCAACCTTGCTATGAGGAGAGTTGTCACACAGAAGTTTATTCCCCTTGAGAATATACACTCAATTTTGTACAGTAAGCTCTAGATTGCCTCCTACAAATATTTTTGCTTAGAAATTTTGTGTTAAAATTCTTTTATAGCAATAAAGAACGGTTTTGAAATCAATGCACTTGTTTCTGCATCACTTTTATGAGCTGGGACATTACTGCTATGTCTTCTTCATTCATAACCAGACTTTCCATATGAATGTTGATTATTTTTTTTCAAGGTTGACAGCATTCGTTTTGCATTTGTGTTATGTAGGAGAATTCAGATGTGAAATCCCATTTAGCACTCAGAAATGCAGCTTATAGTCTGGTTTGCGGCTAATTCTGATGGTCCAAATGAGCTTTCTTTGTGTCTTGTGATGATTTAGCATATTTCATCAAGATAGCTAAAAACTTATAAAAAATTTTTGTTGTTGCTGATTATTTATTTTGAAATTTCTAATTCATGTCTTCTATATTATTTCAAGAAACAAAATATCCTATTTTGTGCATCCTTTGTGGTTTTTAAACTATTTTATTAAATAAAGAATAATGAAAGAAATGTGTTTAAGAAAATTATACCATAGATCTGATCTTTTATGTCAATATGCTAGCTGACCTTTCTTGACTGTTGGAAAACTTAGTTAAAAGGAAGCGCCTAACAAGAATATTATTTCAATTTTAGATCTATTTTGTGTGGGAAGATGTTGGAGATCAAGGTTATTCTTGATGCAAGTAGCTAAAACTCCTCTTTTCCTAAGAGGAGCAATACATTGTAATATCCATGTTCATTTCCATCCTTTGGACTGTATTAAACTGCCAGTACTAGAATAAAAGCAATTCAAATCCACTGCTTCCATGAAACCACTCTGGTTTAGATTAGTGCAAACATCAATGCATATGTACTTGTAGTTATCCCAAATATGAAATAAATTAGGTAAGATCAGGTCTTCTTGCAATTTTACATTTCCAGTTTCTTCAAAGAAAGTTCTACTGAAGCTTACCACTGCCCAAATCTGGGAGTTAAGAAAAGATGTGGGGGTCAGTCAGAAACAAGAGTGAAACTGTCATAAGTTAAATATTAGCAGTTTGAGGGAGAGAGGGAGGCTGTGGCCATTTCTCTGGATAATGTTACAATTGTTTGCTTGAAAATCTTTTGAACAGTTATCTGTTAAAAGTAGGGGAAATTACTATTACACAAGAGTATGTAGCATGAACATAGGTTATGTTATCAAGACATTTGTCGTAGGTTGACATTGTTTCAATAGACCAAATGAGAGGTTGCTACGCTTTTGTGAAGACACATTCTTAAAACAAAAAAAGCCGATGGTAGCTCTTTTCACTTCCAGACTGGGGAGGACGTGGCGAGCCTGGGCCAAGCAGTGTCTGGGCCGGCCCGCTCGGCCCGGTGTGGCCGAGCTTGGGCTGTTCTGGTGCCCCAGGCCAAGCTGAGATTTTCCTGTTCCTGGAGGGGTGGTGAAAGAGCTGCCGAGCCTCTCACCGGGGAGCCCACTGGGCCCCAAGGCCAGGAGGGGCTCCAAGGCCAGGAACAGCCCCGAGACAGAGAGCGGCCACATGGCCAGAGATCTCAGCAGCCAGGGTGGTGCCGGGCAGCCACAGCCACTTCAGCATGGCTCACAATGAATTCTATCTGCTCAGTTACCTTGAATCAACTTTACTGCACATGAAAGGACAAAAAGATCAGCTGCAGTTTTTTTTCTTAGTCTCAGCACCTCAGCAGAGCCAGGCTGACACAGCTCGCATGATGCTAACAGAGACCATGTGGCCAGAAGGGAAGCACGGCAAGCTATGTTCTCGATGCAGAGCTTGGATCAGATTAACCTTTTGGCATTGTAAGGCTATAAAAGCTGTTTCAATCGATGATAAAACTTAACTCTTGAGGTCAGTAAAGAAGAAGTTTAATTCTAGATGAAGGGATTGAAGACAATGCTTTGAGCTTAGATTTAAATTCTTTAGTGAAGCTATGGTAAAGATATATATTTGATATATCAGATTTTGTTTATTTTCTCTGATTTACAGAAATGTATTGGGCGAAAGTAGCAATTTTAGTACAACTGTGAGTTGAAATAGTAGTAGTTGAAGCAAATATATACTGCAGTGGTTTAATGAGAAACTTAAAGAGAAATGAGAGAGATGAAAGAGATAGTAAGAAAATCTTTTGTTTCCAGAGATAGATGAAGAAAAAAACATTGTAAACTACCTAATTCTTAAAAATAATACCCCAATAGTTGATACAGTCTATGAAAACAGCTGTGTAAAAGCTGCAAAATATGGGAAAAACTTTTGCCACTGCGAGTAAGATTTTTTTTTTCAGTTCCGGGCGGTGGGTTTTGTTTCTTGTGACAAAGCCACAAGAAAACCTGTTTTCTTGTGGAAAAGTCTCCACAGCATAACAAGAGAGACTCTTCTCCCTAAGTGAATTGAGAAGAAGACTATTTAAAGGACTGACTGAAAGTTGTGGATTTTATTGTTGCATTGTCAGTGAAAAAGAAAAAAAGGTGTTCTGAAATTTTATTCTGATTGTCTTATTGTTTTCCCCTTTAGTTCTGTTAGTAAAGTTTTCTTTGTATATTTTCAAGTTGAATCTGCTTTGCTTTCTTTCCTTTTAGTCCTATCTCACAACAGAAAATAAACCTGCAACATTAATTGGTGCATCAGCTGGGAAAAACCAAATTAACCCCACGACAACATTCAAAAATAAAGTATAATCAATCCCACTTGTATTAAGAAAATGTATCTACCATCCTTTGTCCCTCTTTTAGATACTTATTTCCAAACAACTTTTAGACCAAGATTATTCTCTTGAATATTTTAAATAAGTTTTCAAGTAGATCTCAAAGCATGCTTGATTCATTCAGAAATTTATGCATTGTAATTGTCTAATTGTATTTTAACAAAACTTGAGTTTCTGACTTTTATGAGCCCTGAAATTTCCTTGACACACAAAAGTTTCTGTTATACTATGATATAAAATGGTTATGTGGAAATCTGTTCTGGGCTTTAAGGAAAGGTGTGTATTTTAGTAGCATGAGAATTAATATATTTTGTGCAATTTAAATAAGTGTGTGATTAATTTTTTATGAGTTGCCAGCTACTGCAAATCCAATTTAGGCAAACAAAATTTGAAATATAAATGCATTAGCTGAATATATTTAATCATAGACATTAATGTGAACTTATCATGCTCATTGCTTTACACTTGCAGGTTGGCTTGAATTATTAATGCATTTTGTTGAGTGGAAGCAGAAGAGACAGTATCACTGATCTGGCTGTGATAAGGAGCATAGAGTTGCTGGTTGCCAGCAGCAATAGGAAACTATTTCTTCTTTGCCTTTTTAGCACAGCTGACCACTCTTTTCAAAAATTATTTCCCTGTCTGCCCCACATACTTCTCATTCTGGGGTAGGGAGCAGTGATTTCATGAAGTCTGTTATTGCTGATGGAACACCAGATAAAAAAAAGAAGCTGCTTTTTTTTTTCTCTTTGCAGCAAATGTAGATGTATAATGCTAATAAAGGTAATTATTTTTTAGTCAGGTTTTTTTCATATAAGAATAGAGTCAGCGTGTCATAAAAGTTTGTCTGATAACAATGCAGATCGACAATTAAAATAGCAAGCAGTTGGGGTATCCCATCATATTTATAGCTGTTTGTTTTCCTTCTGTCAGAAATCAAGGGTGCAGCAATGGAAAATAGGAAATGAAGAAATAAAAAGTTGCATTCAAAGCTTGAAGTCAATGGCAGTTACACTGAATTATTAAACAATATGATTTTGAAACTTCAGAAATAAAATTAATGTTGAAGCCTCTCCATTTCACTTGATAACCAGGTAGTGGATGCAGCAAAAGCTAGCTGCACACTCTTGCAGTTACTTCACCTTCAATTATATTTCAATGTCGGTGTTTGCTGTAGGTGTAGGACCATGGTAGACAGTCTATAGTAAAGTTTTGTTAGTGAAGTGTGTTGTACTTGCAAAACAATGAAAGCAGGTGTTATTTGAAAGGCTGCCTGATGGGATATATTGTGAAGGATCAGCAGCATTTTGTCTGTAAGGATTTGATGTTTGAGACTCATTTGATCCTTCCTCAGCAATGAGGGGTTACAGAGGCAAGGTCTGCAAACCAGGATCCAATTCAACCCTGGGGTCAATGTGTGACACTAAAGGAAGTGAGGCAGAGAAAATGAAGCAAGGGTTAAAGCACCAGACTGTTTCAAACCCCCTGCAGATCAATCATCTCTCTGACTCCAGTGGGTCTCCTAAACTTCTCCTTTGGGGCTCCGGTCACTGTTATCCTCACCTGGTACTAATTATCTTCGCATTCTTTGGGCCCCTAAGCTAGAAAACACAGTATCAAATTGTAGGAGATGGCCAAAAGGACAAGAGAACATGCACAAGGACGCAAGGTGAAAAGTTCAACTGAGAGGATGACTATGTTCTTCACCCCCAAAGACCCCCGAAGAACCCCAGAGTGATTACTAAAGAGCAGTGCGCAGCTGCAAATAGGCGTGGAACTGATTTTAATATGAAGTGGGGCCAGGAGAGGCTAGAAAATTAATATGTATTAGGCGTATCATGTAACCCTAGGTTGTAGAGGATAAAAAGGGAAGAAATAAGCCTCCAAGGTGTGCATGTCTTTGAGGAGTTATCCCCATGCACCTCAGCGCTGAATAAATTCATACCTACTCTTATGACTACGCTGTGAGTTATAGAGTCTTCCCTCTGCGAATCAGAAGGGCTTATGAATCTCTGAGGAATTCCTGGTATCAGACCAGACTTCAATATAATGCAAATATATGGCTGTTGAGAGCTTGTCTTCCTTCTCACTCTGGAAATTATAAGAAAAAATATTTAAGGTCCAGGTAAGACTTCCTGCTTTTCTTTCAGCAGCTCATTTGGTTTATGAGGATCTTAGATTTGACAAGTTATTCTTTAAATACATTCAAAACAAGTAACATATCAGGAAAAAAAATCAGGATTAATATTATGCACTTCAGTGCATTTTTCTTTTTTTTTTGTCTGTGCCCCAAGCAGTGTTTTCTTACTGTTACCTAGTAAAAATAGATGTGTGCTCAGGGCAAAAAGAAAAGTTAATTAAAAGTTATATTATAACTTTAGCTGTCATTTTTCAAACAGAGAGCAAAAAGAAAAGGAGAAAATAAAAAGAATAAACTTCTTCCTGGTTCTTCCCCCAGTGGCATCAAGCCACATGGCCTTGTCATGAAAAGGTGTTCTGGTTTGAGAAGCAAAACCAGAGAGACACCCCAAGTCAGAAATACAATTTATTAGAAAAAGGGAAAATAAAACAAAAAAGAAAACAAAATACATGCAATAAGGGAACAGAAAATCACTCACAGAGTCAGAATACAACCTGACACCCTATTGGCAGCAGTCTACTTGCAATGGTGGCTGCAGTCTTCCTGGAGTACCAGTTGTGGTCCTGGAGAAAAGGTGCAGCCCTCCGCTGAAGGTCCAGTGGTGATGGATAGGCCTGTTCTTCCTCTGGGAGTCCAGTGGAAAAGGCTGACTTGGTGTTCCAAGTCTCAGGTTTTTATCCAGGTAGAGGGGCTTGGTCTCCCCCCTGGCTGGAGCATTTCCCAATGGGATGATGGAAGTTTATCAGTGGACTTAATGGCCCATTAGCAGAAGAGCTATCCCTGGAGGGAGGATGGGTCGTGGAAGAGATAAGGAAACTGCTCTTGATGGTTTCTTATCAGCTGGCCTATCAACAGAAGATCACATTACTACCCCCCATCCCAGTTCCAATGGATGGTAATACAATAACACACCCCTGATTATATTTTACATTGCAACCCATGACAAAAGCTCACTTAGATTTTAATGGAAATTATAACAGCAAGTACTTTATGTTTGAGGTCTCTCTTCCTGGTTTTCTCTGTGGCACAGCACAGGGCTGTTTTATTTGTGGAGCCTGTTACAGCGATGGATGTAAAGCATCTCAGTGAGTACCAGAGCTCGTGGGTTTGGCAGAATAGGAGAATGTCAGAAAAGCAAAGACAAAATCATACCTTAAGTAAAGCTTGTAGGAATATTAAATCTAACAGCCTTGAATATTAATAATCTTAATGAATTCTGCATGGAAGTGCTCCTGAGGACAGTCCAGTGTTGGGGGTTGGGTTGTTTTCTTGTAGAATTTTTTCCCAAAAGAGTTGCTAGGAAGCCGATTGCTGGGTGCTTATGGGCACTTTAAAGTACTTGGAAGAGACAAAAGAAGTGGCTGTCAAAGGGGAGGGGGGTTGCACAGACTATACCTATCTCTTGGGGGCTCGGAAAGAACTGAGGAGTTCCGTCTTTTGACTCTGGGGACATCTCACCAGACCTCACCTGGAGCCGATCTCGGAGTGACTTTCCTGGGTCCGCCAGGAATTTGGACCCTGGTCTCTCCCTGCCTGCCAGGAGCTGCTGCCCCACCACCCAGCACCCACGGCTACTTCGGTTTTGCTCTGAGTTTCTCTGCGTCCTGCCTGCCTGGACGTTTTCTACAGTTTCAACCCCTGCTGCCGAGCTTCGGATACACCTTGTCACAAATTTGAATTTAAGCAAAAAAACATGGATTGATTTCAAGATCTGTTTGGAAAAGAATGTATTTTAAATGCTAATTGGAAGGATAATAGAATAGAAATAATAAGTTATGCTTTTATTTCCCAGGTATGGGTAATGTTTATAAATGAATTCCCTTTCTGTGCACTCATCTTAGTCTGCAAGGGAGTCTGTTCAGTGGAGTCTTTTGCCTCACCTGAATTTGCAGGGCTATTGAATACAATCATATACTTGCTCCTTTTCTGCAAAAAGCATCAGAACTAGTTAGCTCACAGCCAAGACCTTTTTGTGTTTGATATGCTGTTCATATCCTGTCTGACAGGGACAGGAAGTTTTTTATACTTGCCAAAGGGGTAAATATAAAGTAAATTGTTTCCAGTATTTTTTTTTTGTTTTGGAATATATTTTGTAAAAACTAATAATTAGTCCTAAAATTGATGCCTCAAATTCAGTCACTAAAGGGAAATGGTTACTAGCAGAAGATGTACCATATTTAAAAGGAAAGGCATTGCTCAGAAAGGCTTTTGTTTCTTCATTCATGCTGCCTGTGAGAAACTCTTAGATGGGATGGCTTGATAATATGCTCTTTATGTAACTCTTCCTTGGCATAGGTGGAGGTGAGGGCTGTTAACTCTTGCCATAATTTCAGACACTGCTGGAACACATGCTGCTTCCCAAGTTATTGGGAATAACTGCTTCCAAGTTATTGGGAAGCAGTTATTGACAGTGGCATTGAGTTCCCCCTCCTGCACAATAAAACAGTTGATTTTTTGATTGTGTCTCCATGCTCTAGTTTACTGAATGACACTGGATTTAAACAAGAAATTAATCTAACAGATCAAAAAGGTGGTAATTTGGCAGACGGAGCTATTTCTGGGGAGTGGAGCTTAACACAGAATATTCAGATTGGAAAGGTGGCAATTTGTGGTAATGCCAAGGAGTGCAGATTCACGTGCTGAGCTAGGGCTGCAGTGCGCTTCTGTCCTCGTCTTCTTAGCATCATCTCTTCTAATAACAGAAGTATGAAACAGTACCATGGAACTCTGCAGCTGAGCTGGTGGCCAAAAGCACAGGCATCCTCTGCTTCCAGTTGTGCTGGTTGAAAAAGCTACAGCTACCAATTGCTGTAGCAATTGCCTATCACAGCATTTTTTTTCTGGAGGTGTTGGTCCTCCTCACCCACCAGAGGTCAGTAAGCTACTTGGACAACCATTCCTTAGCATGTCCCAATTCACAGAGGCAAGGTTAACTGCCTCTAGCCCTTAGATAATGTCTTTGGTGACTTAGTTTTTCTGACATATATAAGCAAGAGCATACTTCCATATGTAGCCCACCTAGCAAATTTGAGGGGTCTGGCATAACATGATGGTACCCTTTGGGCCAGGAGAAATGGTAAGAGCAGGACCTTTGGTGTTCTGACTGTCCACTTAAGTTATTCTTCACTTTGTAAACCCCACCATCCACTTTGGTTGCCCTGGAAGATAACTTGCCTTTAACTCATTTGTTTGACCCTTAGCACTTCATCCATCTGTGTTGCTTCCCACTCTTTAATTTTATTTTTTTCATCTGTTGAAATTGAAAACATCTCAGAAGAAGGTGTTTCTGTTTTCAGGATGCCAAGCCAAGCAAAATAAAGGCCAAATTTTGTTCAGGTCCTTCAGTTTCTGCTGAAATAATTAATGAGGTTTAGTGTGAGCTGTTGCGAAGTGCCTAGAGACTGTTAGATTTGCCTACGCAGTTGCTATGGTCACCTTGGCCAAATTGTTGTTTGTAAAGCAATTTTGTCTCTAATATAAAAAGCACTGTATAAAATCAGTTCCTATTATTTTTCATAGAGAATTTTCAATCCAAAACTGTAAGCTTAGAATCGCTCACTATCTCCTTAAACACTTCCAGATAATAATGATACACATTCTTCCTGCTAACATGTATCATTACTTTTTGTCAAGCAAAGCTTAGTTAATAGCTGTAGAAATATTATGATTTACTGGCCTCCAGCCAATCTGTTAATTGCCTGCTAGTTCTCTAATGCAACTGTGGCTTTGTTTGATTTCAGTGTAAGTTATTAGTTTGCTGGTAAATGATCAGTACCTCGTGAATTGTTTCACTAAATAACTTCACAATGCTACAGAAGTTTAATTTTTTTTTTCTTATAAATAAGAATAAATATGTGGGGGACAGTTTTAAATTGCAGTTATAAAAGGCAACTCTTTTGATTTGGGTTATCAAATAGCACCATCTCCATGTGAAAACCATCCAAGTGTCATAGATCTGTTACTTTGGCACCTTCCTGTCTTTGGGAGAATCTCAGTACTTTTGCATGTACCAGTCTGATTAAAGACTGACTTGTTTTGTACTGCTTAGTTTGGTTTGGTCTTTTTGGTCATGTTTTCTTAAAATTGTATGATCAGATGATGAGATCTTGGGCCAGGCTTCACTTGTGGTAAGTCCATTGGTCCATTGAGAGAATAAACAATAGTTAAGGCCCTGGATGTGTTAAAATAATAGAGACCAATAATAGATTTTAACCTCTTTTTATGTATCACATCCCATTCTTTTTTTTTTTTTCCCAGAAGTTATAAGCTACTTCTTTTTTTCTTTCTTTTTTTCTTTTTTTTTTTTAATGTGGGAGAATAGATAGAAAACTAACTTTTTCAGAAGGAAAAAGCTGGCTGTCTGCGAATGCCTGGAAAACACCCTTTAGACAGGTCATGTACCTTAGGTCCTAGGCCTTGCTTAGATGCCTTCTATCTGCTATATAAGCCAGTGGACAGGATAGCTGACTTAAGGACAGGTGTTACACACTCCTCTTGCAATGAGCCATTACTATATTCTGTGCAAGCTGAACTCCCTAAGACAACAGATATGTCCAGGTGAAAGGAAGTATATCCATCAATTTTCAGCTGTAACCTCAAGTGAAAGGAGAAGTTAAAATCTTCTAGTCAAATACAGTGGGCAAAAAGTGTTGTTCCTGTCTTGTGATGTTGTCTTCATCAGACTGGATGAGGCACTTTCTTGAAGCAACATATCACCATGGTAAGTGGCTGGCAAGCTTCTAGAATAATCTAGAAATTACTTCACCTAATAAGATTTCTCTGGATCAAATCTGCTTGACCTTGGCTTGTTAACATGGGTTTGGGTGAAGGTTATAAGGAGTGAATGAAGTAGTGTAAGGGGACAGAGAAGAGTGTAAGGTTATAAGGAGTGAATGAAGTAGTGTAAGGGGACAGAGAAGAGCCTTCTGGCAAAAAGGCTGTGGGAAGTAGTGCTTGCCATAGTGAGTACTGGAGAAAGCAGGAGCAGAAGCTGTGCTAGGAGCAATACAGAGAAGTACAGTGCTTGTTCTCCTGCTCTGCTCATGGCTTCAGCCTGAAGAGAAAAAAGCTGAGGTATACCCAAAGTTACCTGTGATGTGCTGGTAGCTTTTGTGTTGTGCTGCTTCCTTCTTACCCCCCACTCCCCCTCAAAAAAAAAAAAAAATCCTCAACCAAGGTCACATGGTACTGCACAGTAGATATTCATTTACAAACACTCTCTGTGAGGGTTCAGCACCCACATAATAAAAAATGAATTAAAGATGAGAGCAGCTATAGAGGTGAACTCTGTTGTCCCTATTTGTATTAAATAGAGGGAGAGGCGGATTGTACACCAAAAGGAGAGATACAGGTTTGTATCATGGCTGAGGGGTGGTTCTGACTGAAAAATAAACACCAAAGGAGAGCATCTTTAGCTGAAAATTGGATTCTTAGGGGCAAGAAGAATTGTTTGTACCTTTTTTTGTGTGTCCTCTTCCATCCCCCCACCCCCCAGCCCTGTACCTTTCAGCCCTTTCAGCATTACCAGTCAGTCTCTCTTTGCCTGGAAGGAGCACTCTGCCCTAGTGTGCTTCTTTTGTCTTGTGTGCTATAGCTATCTAACTTGTGCAGTTATCTAACTGCTAGAGCATCTTGGAGCAAAACTGGTAAAGACTGCGAAGACAAGATGGTAATTTTTAATCTTTAAATAGCTTATCAGATTTTAAAAACCTCATGAAAGAGCTGTTAGTTAAATGATGATTAATAGGGAAGCTTATGAATAAAAGATACCAATTTATGTTTGATTTTGTAATAATAGTGTTAGACTTGTCTCTTTTCTCTGATTTAAGTCTGTATAAACGAAGGGATCACAGGAGAACAGCATTTCTCTGCTTGTTTAAATCAACTGGAATTAGTGGCACATGCACTTTTTGGTCTCCAAGTTAGAGGGAAGTGCTGAAAATTATTGTGGTTTTGTACGAGGATAGTCCAAGATTTAAAGCTAAGACCAAAACCACCTACTTTATATCAGAAGATTCGAACAGTCTGTGGAACAATATAGGAACTGTAATAAAGTAACCATTTCTGTGTCGTAGGAGGGGGAAAAAAGAGATGAAGGGTATTGTAATGATTAACTCTTGGTTATTTTTCTCTCCCAGTTGTTATGCATGTTGCTGTAGAGCCACCCTTGGGAACTTTCTGTCTGGGTGAGAAGATAGTTGTTTTTACAGTGTGAGTTTCCACTTGTGACAAGGTGAAGGATCCATCTGTAGATAGAGAGGGGGCCTTTTCAGGTTTTCAATACTTGCCTGTCTTGTAGTTTAAGCTGTCAGGGCAGCAGGTTCAGATAGATAGAAATAAGCTATTTACAAGTACAGTGGCATAGTCAGATGAAGATTGGAACTAGTCTGATAAAAACAGTTCAAATTTCTATTTAGAGAAATGGAAAGCAGTCAAGTACAGGAAGCTAAAAGCCATACAAGATCTCAAGCTTATTCGCTATGCCACTATGAACAATTAAGTTTACACAGCACTGTCAGCTGATTGTGGGTTTTTATTTATAATGCCAATGCGCTGATGTTCTCTTTCTTCATTTGCAGCTGCCCTGAGAGCTTGTGCTGATGGAGGTGCCAATCATCTCTACCACATCACAGAAGGGAGCCAGGAAAGGTATGTGAGCAATACACTTGAAGTCATTGAAGTCACTTTTCTCCATGAGAGTAAAATGGAGGAGCTGGATCTGTTCAGTTACTTAAGTAGCTGCTTGCTCTGTGCATAGTACTTTAATGAACTGTGGCAGGTAGTATATTATTTTCTCCACATTATCTTAATTTTTTATTCCCAACTACAATTTATAAAAAATACAGGTAGCCTGAAACACCATTTTCCTTGAAGCCCACTGGTCTTTTTTCTTCTTGAAAGCTCTGCTATCAGTCTATCTTATTTTGTGCATCTGTCAGAGTCAGGCCTCTGAAAAAAATTACTGTGCCCCTAGCAAGGGTTGCCTAGAGGAACATCTGATGCCTGTCACCACAAGCTGAAACAATGTCCTCCTCATTTTTCATGCGAAGCCCTAGAGGAAATCTACTTACTTAGTGAAGTGAGATGAGTAATAAAATAGGAAATCTTCTTTCTGATTTATTTTTCAATTAGCATCAGGGCATTGTAAATGATCAAAGGCAAGTACAGAGACTATCTGTAAATGTGTACACTAGGTGAGGAAATATGACTGAAATAATATGTTCTTGTTTTCTGCAATGACATTTAAAATTGTAAAACATCCCAGGTTTCTGCACCAGAAGTGTTGAGCTGGGGCTGTGATATAAAATACTTCATTCAAGTGATTTCTTATCTTTGTAGTGGAACCATGAAATATTGTGCAAACTTAGCTTACTAAAGATTCTTTTTGCTTATCTTTAGGATTTTCAGATTTTTTGAGCAAGAATTCATAAATAGTTTCATAAAAGCGAATTGATACACTGACACTTGGAGAAAAGGAATGAGAAAGGCATCTGGTAGAACTTAAAAGCCTAGGTACAGTTTTATTCATACAGCAAACTCTGACATATAGTCTGCATTTCAACTCATGAAAAGTCTGTGATAGGGACATGAGAAGCTCAGTTTCCTCCTCTCCTTCAGAGTAGAGTTAGAGGGAAAGACTGTAGTCCAAAGGTAAAAATTAAAATGTAAATTTCTTCCTTTGTCACCTATGAGAAGTTTATCTATAGTTCTGTAACTGCTAAAACCGAGACTGGAGTCTGGGAAGCACTACTGCTGTAGACTATGTTATATAACATTCAATTTCTCCTTTTCTAGTAGTTGCTCACAGAGTCATGGAAAACTTAAGCAGGTGTCTGTTTGAACTCAAGACTGACTTGCAGCAAGCTCTTCTCTTTGAAAATGATGATGCTCTCCAAAGAACATTTGAGAGCTTTTGCTTTACCTTCTCTGGTAACCCATTCATCTGTTCTGCACACCTATATGTTTGTATTAAATAAATATAATTCAGGGGTAAAAGGATGATTATAATTGACTTAACAGTTCTTTCAGTCTTACATACTTGGCCCTCGGAGTATTCTTTTTCCTCTTTCTTCTTCTCATCTTAATTGCTTTGGATAGGTATATTTTACCTTCAAAGCAGTTCTTTTGAAACAAAAAAAGGAAATGTGCATAATTTGGATTTTTGTCTTGAAAGAAATCATTCTGCTGGAAAGAATATCCATTTACTTCTCTGAAGTATTTTTCTTTAAATTCCCTGTCCATTGTTGTTAAAGAGCTGTCTGCTCAGACTCTACTGACATACTAATCATTTTTTAATGCTAACTTTTTGAAACTATACTTTATTCAAAGCCTTGATATCTGTGTTGTATCAAAACCTAAAAAACAATAGTCCTTTAATTTTAGAGAGATTATAATATACAAGAATATAAATAAAGAATTTCATTGATATTTTGGGCTTAATTCTCTGTAACACTAAATTTTTTGAAAAATCCTTTAGAATGGGAATTAGTGATAATATTTTTGGAAAAGAACGTCTTATATTATGATGCTATTGTACTGGCATCTTCTTTTGGAGGTAAGTTCATATTACAGAATCACAGAATGACTAAAGTTGGAAGGGACCACAGTGGGTTGAAGAAGCCCTTCTTGTTGTCCTTGGCACCTTGGCCAGCTTTAATTCCGGTTGGGTGTTGACCATCCTCATCTCATTTATACTTACTGTGACAACCTCTCTGTATTCATTTCTGATGTCATGACACTGATTCCATTTCCTGTGTATTTCCTGCTTACACTCAGGTAATAACAGGAGTTATTGATCATCCGCAGGCCTCTTTCCCCTTGGCCTGATTTCTTTCTCACCAAGTTGCAACATTCTTGGGACTGGAGGAAGTGATCCTTGAATATCAACCAGTTCTCTCGGACCTCTATTTCCTGCGGGCCTCATTTCCTTGGGATTCTTCCAAAAAGATCCCTAAAGAGGCTAAAGTTCACTCTTCTGAAGTTCATGTTTACAATCTTACTGCCCTGCTTCCTCCTTCCCCATTCTGAACTCCACAGTCTCATGGTCACTACAGACAAAGCTGTGCCCATCATTCACATCTCCAACAAGGCCTTCTGTGTTTATTAGTGTTAACTCATGCAACACACCATTCCTTCTGGGACCATTCACTTGTGTCAGGAACTATTCATCAAGGCTTTACAGGAACCTCCTGGGTGGTTTGTGCTTCACAATGCTGTTTCTCCAGCAGATGTCAGGGTAGTTAAAATCCCCCACAAGAACCAGCACCTGTGACTTTGAGCCTGCTTTGAGCTGCCTGTAGAAGGATTAGTCAACCACCTCCTCCTACTGAGGTAACCTGTAGCAAACAAGCAGAACAGCATCACCCTTACTAGTCTGTCATTTCATCCAAACCCATAAGCCCCCAACTCACTCGTCATCCTCACCAAGACAGAGCTCAGTACATTCCAAGTGTTGCCTCACTCATAGAGGGCAGCTCCACCACCACACCTTTCTGGTCTATCTCTCCTAAATAGCATGTTTCCCTTCATGACAACATTCCAGCCACAGGAGCTATCCCACTACATCTCCATATTTGCAGTGACTACACACACTGGGTGTGTTGGCATACAGGTGCTTTATGGATGTATTTGATTGCCCAGAAGGAGTGCATAGGGATAATGCGTAGTCTTTCTGCTGGTTGTTTCTTTGGATACTTGTGTTTAATTGAGATTTTCCTTCTTAAGCCTTCTTTTGCTGCTCTATGGTTGCTGTAGTTCTTCCTCAGTGCTGAGCGATTCTTTAACTTGCTTTTCATTATGTTGGCCTATGCTGGTGAATGAAAAGCAGCAAAGGGTGATTCAAGTGCCCCTCCTCCATCAGTTTCCTGTTTTCTCCAGTGATATCTTGACTGGCTTTTATGCTTGACCCATCAAGCAAAGGAAATCCACACCTTCTTCTCTATAGCACTGTACAGGCTGACAGAGCAATGAGACTTTATGTCATGAGGTTAACATATGTAAGATGTGTTCTGTCTTCCTCTGTGTTTTTTGGCATCATTTTTATGACGTTTGGTTGGTTTTCCCATTTTCTCAAAAAATCTGAGCTGCGACTATTTTTGTTTAAAAACAAACCAGTCCAAGAAAACCTTCATTTTTTTAAGTGCTAAAAAGGAGAAACTATGATGGGTTTTTTCAATGCTATGTTAAAACAAAATGCCTTCTAGAGCATGAGAGCTAAGAAGAGTAACCAAAAGGGTAGGATAACTTTCTCTTAAAGAGGCTGGTTCTTGGCAGCTGTCATGTCCCAGTGCTGGGGACAGGGGAAAAGCAGGAGTGAGAGAGGACTGAATGCTGGTGGTTTTCTCTGACTCTACAGTCCAGAAAAGTTATTTTCCTTAGATTGTTAACACCAGTTCCCATTTAGAAATAAGGATTACTGCTAAACCGTTCTTGATTGCTAAACATTTGCTATGAATCAGAGTTAAGAGGTGAGTCACTGATCTTTATGGGTTTTTTGCTCTGCCTCATTCTGTCTGCCTAGCCTATCCAATTTTGAATTTTCTTGAATCATTATGAAACACGGCTTTCTACTTTAGCATTAGGTTGTTGTTTATCTTTATTACACTCCAGAACTTGTTTCGCAACACTTTCTGATTAAATCTCAAGAAATTTATTAACCTGGGTGTCACTGACTTTGGGGTATACAAAGGTGAAAATGCATTGAAAACTAGCATCACATTGAAACCTTTAAAACCAATCATTAGTACTTGTGTCTTGGATGCTGTTTTCCAGAGAGATGTCAAAACCATTGTGTACTCTGGTTTTGCAATATTAAGAGCATCAGGTTAAAGAGGGAAGTGGTGAGTTCTACAAGAGGAAGGATAAATTAATCATGAAAAATACTGTGTTCCTGGAGTTCTGGTTAGTATTTCAGATTTACTGTGTGACTCTAGTTGGCTTGCCCACAGTCACAGAGAACATGAGTTTCACTACTCTTTCAGTTTCTCCCTGTGAACTGTATAAAATATAAGAGTAGCAGTAAAACTGGAAAATGGTACATATTAAATATAAATGAGATTAACTCAGGTAATGCATGAAAATGCAGCTGCTACTATACAATTCTTCTCTGAACTAGCTGTAAATGAAGCCAGCTTCAAGAAGCTCCACAGGAGTTTTTAAAAATTACTCACAAATGTTGTCAACGCTTCCAGTTGGTGCAGCTGCTAAATTTCGAATACAGACCTCAAAAAGATTTTTTATAATCAACTTATATCTTTGAAATCCCAGTTAAGATGCAATTTCACTTCAGCTTTAGTTTGCCTAACTTCATCCATCCCCTGGCAGAGTTCTGTGCACTCCAGCTTCTCTCTTAAAGAAAGGGCAACTCTTCTTCCTCGCCTTCCTGTTCTGTTTTTCCTAAAAAGCATGCATCGCCTCATTGCAACACTCAGTCATATTTCTGGCATCCCAACAAGATTATAACTCTGAAACTGTACACAGATCTCTGTGTTTTTTCTCCCAAGCTGCATGCATTTTCCAGGGTTTTATTTTGCGTCAAAGTTTGAAAGCTAAACAAATGTTTAACCTTAGAATAGGAAAACTAAGCTAATGTTTCTTCCATGAGGAAAGGTAGTCATTATCCTATATTTTCCTGCGTGAAATTGGAAAGATGACTCATGGTGTCTGTATATTTTGACAGTTTCTTGTGTGCATTTTAGCAATTAGTGAGTGTTAGTAGTGCCTTGGCTACTTCAGTTGGCTATTTATAGCGTACACTGAATTTGACTAATCTGAGAACCAGTGCCTCCATTGTCAAGACGATCAAAAGAGAACAACTGGCAAGACCTATCTTTTTTCCTGAATAACCTTCTACTCATGGCAAAGTGGGTCTCTAATAAGATTATTAGACTGAGAAATTCATACATACTTTGCTGTGATCCATTTTGGATTAGAAATAGGGTACTTATGAAGGTAATTAGCCATTAAGATAACTTAATGTACAGTTAAGAGGAATTCTTTGCTTGAACTCTTCAGATTAAACTGAGTATTGTTTTTCAAGACATCTTATATTCAGGCAAAATTTCAGGCATTGATGCAGAAAACACTGAATGAGATTATCTCAGTATAGAGTTATACATGAAGATATAATGATCATTTCTTGTCTTTAAAATCTATTCATTGTATGATTTGGGGAGGATGTGAGATGGTTATACTCATGAAGTTTTTGCTTTATTCATGTTGATATGAGAATATGTTTTAGTAATGGTTAAAAAAAAAATATAGCCTCTGAAACTGTGAGGTTAAAGCCAGCACCTTTGCTGATAGTGGAGAAGAGTTCTTTGATTTGAGGGATTACAGTCCAAAAGCCAAGAAAGTTGAAAGCTCAGGCAGTGCTTAATTTGTCAAATGGCTTAAAGGAGATCTTTTACATCGGACATCTTTGCCTGACCTAAAAACTATATCAGTGTTTAAAGATAAAAATTAGAATCTTGTGTTTATCCTAATAAGTTCTGCAGGAGTGTTCAGAAAAAAAACCTCCCTGTCCACTATTTCCTCCTTTAGGAAATACCTGACTTCGGATACATTTAAAAATTTTTAGAAAACAGCCAGGCACCAGCAAATTTAAAGAAACCAAAGAAATTTATCTCTCAGTGTTTGGAAAGATGAATTCATTTGAAGTTACATGATGTGTTTGCTTCAGATGAGAAATTCTCAGGATACCTCATGATCATGTAATTTTTTTGCTTTTTTCTTTTATATCTTCAATTTAATTACTTTCATTCCATTGCATTTTCAAACATATTTATATTCCTGTAACTGTGCACTGTTAAGTCAAGATTTGTTTCAGAAACAGTGAAGAGTTGAGGTAGCAAGACATGAATATCATTAAATATGCATAGTTTCAGTCTTGAATTTAAACCAAAATTAGCTTCCTGTATAGGAAGGGTTTTTCTCAAAATATTAGAGCAATAACGTGACTAGATATATCAGACTTACTTGGTCTCTGAATCAAATGCTTACAGAAATTATGAGAATTGGAAATCATTGCTCTATTTTTTTACTGCTAGGTTCATCTTCATATTAAACAGCTGTATAAGCCAAACACAGGAGTATGTATTCTTCTGGAGTAAAGGAGTTATTTCTATTCGCTTAGTCATCATATGATATAAAGGAAAAAATCTGGGAGTAACACAACCATTAGTTTGGATTCACTGGAGAATTTTAGGAGGCATAGAAGTACTCTTTTGCATATCACAAGAAGTGGAGATACCAGCAACTGGATTTACTTGGAGATGCTTCTAAGTGTACTTACTACATAAATCATAACAGAAAATGGGCAAGTTTTTTTTATCATTCCCTCAAACTGAAAATCAAATGGCAGATAATAATAAAACATATGGTCTTATAAATATTAGCAGTATCTAGGTGAGATTAAATTACTCTTCATGTTGAATTTCTGTTGCTTTTTCTAGTCAAGATGATAATTGTAGAATCACAGTAATATTTATAACTAAAAATGATGGGAGATGACAGTGCTGCCTGTTGTTGTGACCCCTGAAATTTAGATCTCGGATAGAAATAACGCTTGGTGGTATCATGCCCTTACAGAAGCTGTGAAATGGATAGCTTTTCATCCCTGAGGTACATGTGTGTGCGTGGATGTATGAATGTCTTGGTTTTTTTCTGTCAGGAGACAGTGGAAGCAAATTACTGCCTTGCTACAGGACCATGCTTTCTTTATAGGAAAAGAGTAGAAAGGAAAAAGCAGTCCTCAACAGAACCTCTAGATATGACTCACAAGAGGCAGATGTAGATGTATTAGGTTTTGTGTAGAGCAATAGTTAGAATACTGTCTACAGGTTAAAATGGAGAACTGGGAATTTTGTTCCTTTATTAATTTGCTCAAAGTCATACAGTGAATTACAAAATCATCTTACATTTCCAGTTAGTCACCTTTGAAATGCAGGAAAACAGTTCTTATGAATAAATAAAAATGCTCTCCTCATTCACATGATCTCATCAGAGTTTCTGATATTTCCTTGTTAAAAGATGAGCCTATCAAAGGGCTAGGTATAATTCCTCATGAGATCAGTATTTAATAATGAATAGTATGTCCTAGGTGGAAGCAGACTTGATCTCCATGAGTGCTCCAGGGATCTTCATGCTTTGGCATAAATCCATTGATTTTCTTTCTTTTTTTTGCATACTTCAAGATATTCAAACATGGTATTAAGGCCCTCTTTCAGTCACATCAACAAACATTAAGTGTTAATCTCTGCTTTTTTTGGAATTATTCTAATCTTGTTTAGGAGATAAGAAGACAAAGGACTGGGGAGATGGAGCAATAAGCAAATACAAAACAGGTGAACAGTTCAACTTCAGAAACAAGGTCTACTGGCTTCAAGTGAAGTTCTTTGCCCATAAAACTGCTCTGTCACAGTAAGAGCACCATAAACCAGGTTTAAATTGCCCACTAGGAAATCAAAGGGTCGTGATTTGTCCAGAACAGTAGTTCTAGGGGGAAAAAAAAAAAAAAAGGAGAAAAAAAGAGGCTAAGAAAAGGAGAATAAAGGGACACTTTCAATTAATCCCAGGTCTTTCAATCAGAGGGTTTGTACTGCTTCATCTTATTCTTCAAATAGCTATATCTCTGCCCCTAGTGCACTGTAAGTAGAGGAATGTCATTGCCATCTAGGTGATTTCTGACTTTATGACACGGTAAAAATCATTTATGGCTACCCCAATGCTGGAGGTTAGGACTTTGCAGTGTTAAAATATCCATGCATTGAGTCACATCTGGAACAAGCAGCTTCAAGATTTCTGAGCTGGCTAAAGTGTACTAAGCACTTTATAGTGGTTTGGTCTGTTGTGCCTAAGGAGTAATTTTCAGGATGCAGGAGAAGCTGGCTTTGTGTGTAGCGTTAGGGTGAAATGTATGCTTTTGTATCTCTTTCTATCAATAGAAATGAAGGATAAAGCCAGCAATGCTTGTTTTTATGGAGCTTTCTACAGGTACTTGGGGCAATCTGGGGACTGGGAGTTTTCCTATTCTTGAAACAAAGCAAAACTAGTAAGTTCTTACAAGCCTCAAACCAAGCTGGGTTTTTACTGCAATAGTACTTGTCATTTAAAACTAAAACCAGATTTTATATTGAACATGGGAGGAATGATCTTAGAGTTGAAAGAAGCTCTGTTAAGACCTGAGAAGAATGCCAAGAAAAGTATTCAATTAGGGAGCACAGAAATCCTTGTGCTATCAATGGCTTAAAATGAATGCACATTAATAAATGACTTTGATGTTGACTAATCTGCACTGTTGCACTTCAGACACTTAGGGAGGAATTACTGGTGCTATAACACCCATTCTCTTTTTTATTTTTTGGTTTTCTTTTTTTCATAGCCTGGAAAATCCTGGGGAAGACCAGATATAGTCCCTTGCAGCTGACTTCAAATCATAGTATATTGCTTAATGGGACTGAACACAAAAAATACCCACAGATAAATTATTCAGATTAGTTTTTTACTGTGTCTAAAATGTGTTCTTTTAGTAAACTTATTAGTGATTATTGGAGCATAAACATATTTGGGGTGTTTATTGCTTGATTTTCTTTCCTATTCTCTTTCTTCACTAGAGTCTGCCTTCTGTTTATAAATATGTGAAATCCAGAAGTTCTGACTTTTAACAGTTTACATTCAGATGGATACTTTTATTTTCAGAACAGATGATTGTATTCTTCAAATCTGTTTAAATTTAGTGTTAGTGAACCCAGAAGCTTGCGAATAGGGAGACTTTATGTATTGTAGAACATGATGAGAAGTAAAACTTGAGGATATAAATCCATTCATCTTTAAACTATTTTTCCTAGTTGTTCTGGTCAGATTTGTTTTTAAATCCAATTGTATTCCAAGAGTGGTTTCATTTTACAAATGGACTCTTTTGATCTTTTCCTTTAAAAATATTTTGTGCCACAGTTATTTCCATGGAACTATGGAAAAACAAGGAACAAGGAACTATGTTCTAAAACTATGATCAAGGCTGCTTATTACAGTTGATAACTGAGAATATTTATTAAATTTACTTTTTAGGGTCAAGAGATGAACACCCTGTGCCTCTCCTGACAAGGATATACCATAGAGCAAAAACTGCAGAACCATCCATGTGAAGGGTTGAGCACCAATTAATTGCTGGTTGATTTAAAGTTGGACTAGATAAGGTTGCCAGTCAGCCCAACAAATTCCATCATTTAAGGCAAGAGGGTTAATTCTTGTTAAAAAATTGGAGCTCTGAGCTGTCACAGAATCAGTTTTGTTCTGCTACCAGAAATAACTTGCTCAAGGATGTGGGTTATGTGTACAGTGGTACCTCCAAAGCTACTCTTGGTTACACTTATATTCAGAGAAATTCAAATCTCCTTCAACTCATGGTTCATACAAAAATCACGTTCATGGGTGTGCACACTCCTCTTCAACTATCATACTACTGGCCTTCTTTAGGTAACAACCTGGGCTCCCTTTTTTTGCAAAATGATGGAGGAAAAAATCTTGTAATGCTTTGAGTTAGTTGTATTAAATAAAAAGGAGATGAATTGCTGTCTCTTGCATACAGATTTTAAGAAGGCAGTTTTTTGTCGGTAAACCTGAAAATGTAGTGAATGTCAATTACAGAAAAATGTAGAGAACTCTGATTTTTGTGCAAAGATGAAAGATCTGGTTTTGATAACAGATAAAATGAAAATACATGAGGCATTAATGTTAAAAGATAGTCAAAAGGCCATTGGAAATTTTATAAGCTGTACAGAAATATCTTGCCTACTGTTCCCAAATAAATGAGCAGAATAATGTCTGATCATACAGCAGCTAGATTAGATCCAAGGTTACAGTGTCTTAAAATAAATGGAAATGCATCAAGGTCCACTGGGATTGTGTTTTGATGTTTTTCTACCTATGTGGGACATTCCACACAAGCAAGTCTAGAGGCTATTTGCAAACTGGTTTTAGTGTCTCTGCAGAACTCTGGACCAGTATCAGAACATCCTTCAGCTCTAACTCATTAACTTATGAAATAGGGAGTGTTTTGACTGAAATATGCACTAATTCTGATACCAGCATGAGCATCTTCTGTATGCTGTGGGCAATATCTTAACTTGCAAATATTTTCCATTTTACTTATCTTTTTGTAAGCACTTGTGTACATATCAGCACCTCAGGAAGAGATTAGCATTGCAAGGATACAACTGGAAGAATGAACTTTAGAGAGATGAGAGAAGAGAACAGTAGATAAAGGGTTGGACGACAATTCTAACATACCACCAAAATACATAAAAATATGTTGCAATAGTCTGAACATGGAAACATTCAGAATAAAAATACATCTGTCCTGCACTAGATTTTTTAAAGCTCAAATAGGGGCATCTATATATACTGTACAAAGAAATTAAAGATGTGGGCTAAGGGAGAGATTCATTCCGTTTTTATTGGCTTTGGAGTGATATCCTTGTTTGTTCCTCTGAGTAACAAGGAATATTAAACTGACTTCAAAATAAAAAGGGTCAAACAAATAATACTTGAGAAAGAATGCAGCTGAACGTGATCTAAAGTTATGTTTCACTCTAGAGAGATGAAACAAACCAAGACTGACCAGTGACTATCTCGGTGGGCACACAGCATGAAGATCCTGTAGAAATTATGGTGTGGCTTTTTTCAGGATTTTGAAAAGAACCTGCTGAATGAGCAGAACTGCGATTCCATGCAAGCTTGCCAGTTTTGTTCTCAGTGTTACTCAGGTATTCTCCTTTATTGTCACAACACACAAATATATGGGGCCTGTGCTGGTTGAATAGGGACCCAAATCGCCTTTTGTACAAATTCAAGATGTTCTATTGATGTAATTGGTAAGATATTAAGCACTAGATGCCTAAGCAATTATACCCTCTCTATGCATTGCCCTGAATTCTTGCATTATAACTAATGTTTTACATGATGTATCACTGCTCCATGATGATTGCAAGCAGGGAAATCAACACAGCTGGATCTAATGTTTTCAGCAACCGAGTATTGTTCCAACAGCCTGTGAAATGGATGCAACAAGAGCAAGACTCCTACTGTTGCTTTGTCAGTAATCACATCTTCCAGAGGTAGGGACATAATCCATTTTTATCCCTTATGCTTTAAAAAAAAAAATCCCCAACCAAAAAAAAAACTTTTTACTGTGTGAATAGTTTGATTATCTATTACTCTGATTCCAGCATTGACAAGAGTTGGAGATTATTACTGCTCACTGCATGTGAAAAAACTTTGAAGTGCCCACAGAGTGTTGAAAATATTTAGATTATTTAGAATAGTAGCAGTAACATCAGGAACTAAATTAATCCTGTAGCAATAAATTATTCTTGGTCTAAGAATAATTATTGGTCTATTCTTGGTCTAACTTTTGAGGGTTATCCCACCTACACAGGTGGGATAATCTTAATTCTTAAACTGCCTGGTTTTCCCTGGTGGTTAAGAAACTCCAGCTGGAATAAGTTTCTTTCATTTGAAATTAAGCTGAGTGGGAAGTTGAAAAAATTCACATCACATGGCTAATGGGGATATATAGATAAGATGTTTTGTACTACAGAGTACACATGTGCATGCAGTTTAGTCTTCATTTTCCCCAATGTTTTGATGTCTGTGTAAAAGATATCTGGCAAATTAAAAAAGAATAGAAGCAATAAATAACCATATAGCTCTTCCCCTTCATTTATTCATTGTGTTTTACATAAATTAGAATGACTAAGTGAAAGGAAGCGTTGGTATTTGCACGTTGAAACTGGATTAACCCATTGGTGTGGAGAGACCTAATAGGATGCCAGTGAAGAAGGCTGATAAGGATCAGCAGGTTAGAAAAGGTATATTTTTAGAATGCTTGATGCATGAAGCAATGACAGATAGAGTAACAATGGCAGCAGATAAAAAGCTGTGCCTTTGGACGTCCCCTTTTTCTTCAGCATAAAAAAGAGACTGGTATGTGGGTGTAGCTCAAAATATTTTGTATGAGACTGGTAGGATTTTTAGGTCAGCTTTTGTTGGTTTGGATTTTTTTTTAAGCTTGTGAGTGGGTAGTAGAGTGATTCATTAGTTGATTGATTGATTGTTTCTGCAGTTGGTGTGTGTTACAAGTCCAATGACATTGTTCAGGGTGGCACCCAGCTGTGGGCCAGAGCAGTACTTGTGGTTGTCATTCCTTCTGCACAGAAGTGAAGCCATTCTACAAGGCTTGGAATCATAAAGTCTTTATGCACCGATGCAACAAAACTGAATATCCGTTTCTTTGTCAGCAGGGTTTTGCCTTGGTGTTTAGAGGGTCTAAACAGGTTAGGGGCAGACGTAATCTAAAAAGGGCAAAAATTGGAAGGGAGAGAGAAAAACAGGGCACAAGGAAAAGATGGGAAGGGAGTGAAAATGTTTTTGTTCTAAAGCTGAAAAGGA
The DNA here is from genome assembly GCA_035048155.1 of Cinnycerthia olivascens. Classification (NCBI taxonomy): domain Eukaryota; kingdom Metazoa; phylum Chordata; class Aves; order Passeriformes; family Certhiidae; genus Cinnycerthia; species Cinnycerthia olivascens. The sequence continues at coordinate 53,439,167 of JAWWMU010000106.1, read as the reverse complement.
GAAAAGTCTCTGGAATAAACTTAGCTAATAACTCCAGTGGAACAACCATTATTCTGTAACAAGAAAGAAAGAAAGAAAGGAAGGCTTTGTTATTTTCCTCTGCAATTCCAGCAGTATCTGTGGGAGGATTGATGTTTTCTAATTTTATAAGCTGCAATGGGGGTGTTAAATATTGGTGACATATCTGATTGGAATTGTACACATGAAGGTATTTTGAGTAGTGAGAAGAAGGCAGAAGAAGGTGCCTCAAAAAGACACCTGAAAAGAGTCAGTAACGAATCCAGTACCTTTCTTTTTCCTTTTCGCTAAAACATCATCTGTGAGATTTGACAACAAATGGTAATAATTAATGAAGTGACAGATGTGGATGTCAATATCTCTTCTTTCTGATGCATTCAATTGTAGGAAAAAAAGAAAACTGCACATAAGGTGATTTTGGGGTGGTTTTCTACAGAAGGGAATTATATGAGAAGCATGCAGGGATTGATGTGATTTTTAGCTCTCAGAAGGAATTCTTGGGATGGTGAAGAATCCCTTTTAAAGAGTTAACATTCCTAGCAAGTGAGTTACTGGACCAGCAGCTATTCTGCAAGCACCAGTCTGCTCTGACTGGCACCAAGGGGCCAACATTAATCCATCATTCAAAGCTTTGCAGCAAAGCTATGAAAGCACTTGCACAAGCTGCGGTTCTGCCTCTCATCCTGTGCAAAGGTTACTGCTCTCCATCTTCCGTTCAGAGTCACAGTGTTTCAGTTTGAACAACACTTTCTGACAATGACAGGACCTGGAACTGAACTACACTGTCATTTGGCTTAGTGGGATACTTCAGCTTTCACTGGCTTAAACAAATAGAAATTAAATGGACAAATCCCTCCTCATTTCATTACTCCCTCTTCTCTACCTCACAGTGAAAGTAATCGGGAAGAGCATTCATGATCATGTTTACTGTAATGACCCTCTCCTCTGGAGATACTCTTGTGGCATCTTTTAATCTTAATTTAGTATTGATTTATTATTCTAATTGATATTCTCTGAATCTTGTTCATTAAGTGACCACTAGCTGGATTCTTGTATTTTGTGTGTTCCCTGTAAAAACCTGTGCACTTCATTAAATCTCAGCATTAAAGGAACTGTTTCCAGGCAGAGCAATATTCCAACAGCACATTGCAAATGTGCAGGAGGATCCCAAGGTCACAAACTCCTTTCAGAGGTTAATTAAATCTGAAAGAAAGGTATTCTGTTGTAATTAAATTGTAATGAATGAGAGGCCAGGAATATTTGGTGCATAATGCAATACCATGAGGCAAAGCCAAAATCATCTGCAAATTTATTGTTTTATTTTGTATTCTATTATAAAATACCCTTGGGTGTCAGTGAAATTTTTATTCTCCAACTTGCCTATGACAGAATGGGGATTAAGTGGTCAGCGCTGTCATGCATATATGTGATCGTAATACACCTCATTAGGGGTTTCAAGAACTCTAATAGCATTCCCAGTATGCTAAGAGGGCTGTCATCAGGAGTGTAATGCATTCCCTATTCTTCTGGATCACATTTTTAATCAGAGGGGAAAGTGCTTCCTTTGCCATGTTCACACTGGAAAAGCCGTGGCAAGTTTTGACTTCTTTTAGTAGCACCAGCAGAAATACAGTCATGTTGATGACCCTGTTTAGGAGCTCCTCAAAATTTCCCTTTTAGTTCTTGTGCTTCTGGGATTTAATATTTCAGCCTGTTCAAGTGCATTAGGCTGGATCATGGCACAGGACCATACAGAAGTTGTCAACCCAAGTGTAGATTTTTCTTTATTGTTTTCCCCAACCTTCTTTGAAAATTAGCCAATTCCAACACTCTCACACTGACTTGTTCCACTCTGTTATCTCTGAAGAGTTATTTTAATCTCTAAACATATTATAGGAATCTAGAGACCAGAAGCAAGAGTTACCAGTAGATTGTAGCTTTAAGTCCTTACTTCTGTGTTTAAAAAGTAATTTTAATTATTTTATTTTCTTATCTGAAAGTTGAATTTGCAAACTGTTTTTCCCACATTGTAAAAGAAAGAAATGGGGAAAACTGATTGTACATACTCCTCCTTGGAGTTCTTCCATACACCAACATCAGCTAGGAGTACAACTGAAAAGAAATGGCCCTTTGATTCCACAGCTTGGCCTCTGGAAAAGTTCCATTGGCTCATGAATGCTGCAGCCTGCCATTCTCAGGCCTTGGACCTGGCTGTGACCTGATGGCTTGGAACGAAGATATTCTCCACCTCCCTCTCTGTCATGGACATACCTATCTAGGTAAGGGAGGTGCTGTTTTTTTAGAATTAGGGAGCCACATAGCCTAAAACACTTCTGATGGGATCCCCAAAAACTGCTGCTGTGTGAGCTGCACCTGAGGTTCTTTGCTACCTAGAGAAAGTGGGTGCTGCACTTCCTAGAGTACATGGAGCTGAATTTGAAGGTGGGAATGGTCCAAAATCTTGGTGCCTTTTTATCAGCATGTAAGTCCAAATTCCAATTTATTACCATCTGGCTGGCTGTAGCTGGCTGGTGCCAACTTGGTTTGCATTGGAACTTAACGCATATTTAACAAGATTTGAGCAGTGTAATTGCTTACAATGAAGTAGAGTTCTCTGTTCATCTTCAGGAGGACTTCCCATTCCCTCGAAGAACAATTACAAAAGTAACTTACGTGACAGTTTTTCTGTCATTCCAGTAAAATATGTATTTCATTATCAGGCAGATAGGTCTAATCCTCCTAACTTTACACATTTTTCAAAAACTTATCAACCTGAGAATTAATGTCCTGCTGGTATTAAAATGTGTGGAAAGAATTACCTAGTACTGAATTTTAGACTGAAGGAATGGGAAGTTGAATGACATCTTCTGTTGAATGTTATCTCTAATGATGGTTACACTCCATGTCTCCTGTGGTAGTCTTCAGGCTGCTCCCAGGGCATCTCAATATACACTAATTCAAAGTGTCTGATTCACAGCTCATTTGTGTCCAGTCTTTTCCAAAGCATTTCCAATGCTACATCCATTTGGAGTTCTCCTTTCTTGTAATGCACATGGTGCAGATGGCAGCAGGGATATTAGACCGCTGAATGTCTTCCCTAAGGAACAACTGCTATCACTGTATATAAAGGGATCAGCTTTTAATAAGAGCTCATCATTGCACTTTTATTATTTATAGGCATATCTGCATCCTTAAGATCTAGTTCTCATCGTATAAGAAAAGTTAACTAATGTCTTGAAATTTAATAAAAGATTAGGTCAAAGTGATTATGACAATAATAGAACTTAGTAGAATAGCAGTTAAGGGTTATATAATTCTTTTAACCATAATAAATTGTGGAGTTCATACAGGAAGATTATTACAATTTTTTATAATAAGCAGGACACCAACAGCATCACAGTTGACATTAAATTTTTTACAGCTACTCTACTTGATAGAAAATTACTTGTGCAAAAGTCAAGACAGGAATTTTTTTTTTTAATATGTATTACTTATTAAGAATGAGGTATTTTCTGTCTGAGAGTGCTTTTACCCCACATAGACAAAAAGAGGGAAAGGAGGATTGAGGAGGGGAGAGTGTGAGAACAGAGAATTCTACAGTATCATGTGTACATTTCTAATGTTTCTAATGCCTCAGTCCAGTGCACAGGCTTTTTTCAGTGACTGCCACTTACAAATAAGCACAAATCTATATATTGACCTGCCTGGATCTCATCTGTCAGATAGGTAGTTATCTCAATGCTTTCATTTGTGCTCTTAAGTGGCACTTAACTAAATGCTGCAGATACAAACAGGAGGACTGGCTCAGGTTCTCTTCAAACCTTCCCTCCACAGTATGATTTCCTTGCTTTTGATGAAATATTAATAAGGACAGCCAGCTTAAGTGACAGACAGTAGGAGCTTGGTAGGTTGATCCCAGCTAAATCTTGGGTATTAAAAGATTAATAGCAGTAGTAGCACAAACCAGCTTGCTCTGCTAAAAATTCACTGTAGCACCCTAGTCTGACTAATGGGTGGGGGAAGATGGACAGGCACACACATTTGTTGTTTGAACACAGTGAAGCTGGCAATGTTCTGAAACAAGCACAGCAAACACTGCCATTATACCTACTGCCAGTCTCTGAGCTGTTTCAAAGCTAGCTCAGATTTATATACACTTCAGTCAACCAAGTTCTCAGTGTAGCCTTGGAGGCCCTTCACAGTGCTCTTTAGATTTCTCTTGGTCATTCTTGAAGGTTTGTGAGTTTTTTGTTGGGTTTTTTGTGTATGATTTGTGGTTTAGTTGGTGGTGGTTGGTTTGTTTTCTTAGCAAAGATTATGTGGAAAATTGCTCTATTTTGAATGTACTAAAATTTAATGAAGTAATTTTGCATCCTTTTCTACTCCACTAATTCTGAATGTAATTATGAATTTACTTCCAAGCTTGAGTTTTGCATTAGACTCCTTGTGTGTTCTGACTTACCAGCTGTGTTGCATGTAGCTGTGCTGGTTTCAGACGGAGCTGATACAGAGCTTCCTTTTCTCTGGAGAGGAGATATGCTGGTTATGTGTGCCAGGCAAGGCTGTAAGTGCACAGGTTTGAAGGACTGGAACCTAGTGAGAATGTTAGTAAATGCACGCAGATTTCAGGTGCTTCTTAGTGATAGCTGTTGGTAAGGCCTCACAGTGGTAGAAATAAAACGTGATCTGAAGGAAGGATTACCTGCAGACCTTGACCTCTTGCAGAATTCTGCTGCCTTGATGTATTTATCATCCCTAGAATGGTTCAGGACTGGTCTGGGTGGGACTTTGAGCAACCCGATATAGTGGAAGGTGTCCTTTACCATGGCAGCAGAGTTGGAGATAGATGATCATTAAGGTTCTATTCAATGCAAATCATTCTGTGATTCTGTGAATTGCTGTTAGCCCTTTCTCCTGCGTTAGGACTGCCAGCTCTGTACTAAACCTAAAAACCAGCACAGACTCCTGTGATTATGAAAGCCATTTTATGTTGAGCTGAGGATCAGTACTTCCTTGGAAGAATTAGTTTAATAAGCAGAAGGTGAAATTGTGGTAGGTCAAATGAGTATTATGTGTCCATGGTAGCCACTCCACAGGTTTGAGGTCTGAAAGGATACGGCTTGCTTCCTTTTAATATTTATCCTTTTATATAATATTATCCTTTTGTATCATATTTATCCTTTTAATATTTATCACCTGTGGGCTAAATTATGAAATAATTAATATAAACCAGATCTTCGGCTTTTGTAAGTTACCTTGGCTTGATTACCTGCTGATCAATTATTCCAGCTGAAGATGGGAAAAGATTGTATCTTCTGAATATCTCTGGTGCTTTCGAGTGGTGAAGAAAGCCCTGAGAAGCAAGAAGGACTTCAGATTTTGATTAGGTACTTTGGTCAGTGCAAAATTTAAGAGGTTTTCCCTTAAGGAGTATTACCCACCCTTGCACTGGATACCATGGCTGTGTAATTACATTGTCTTCTTTTCAAATTAGCCATCTGGGGAGCTGCAGGGTAGTGTTGGGGGTGGTAATGGCTGACTTGTAAAACAGGGTTTTTTTTCAAGAGACATTGGAAGTTGTGCTGACTGCCAAGAGGAGGAACCTGACTGCAGCTAAGCTAATTGAGAATTTTAACAGCTAGAATAGCATTTCCTCGTACTTGGAAGTCTTTGGGAAAGCAGATAGCCCATTTAGTGGCCAGGGTGGCACTGCAGCAGGTTTCCTTACATTACTGTGTTTCATTACAGGTAGGTTTGTTCACTAAGGAGCAGTGAAAAGAAATAAAAATTTAGGTCTGGCAAGTCACTGTCAACCAGACATTCTTTTGCATCTATTAAGGTGCAGAGCATAGGTATGAACTTATCTGTTTGGTATAGCAGTTTAAATGTTTTGTGGAAGAAAATGTCAAGAGAGCTGATTTTTCCTTAGATGAACACATTTTGTCAGGCCCTCATTCTTTATCCCTTATAAAAGGTTTAGCAAATAAAACCCTGGTAGAAAAACTATTTCAATTGAGTACATCAGACTTTGATCAGAAGGCAGATTTATTGTTACATGAGAGTAGCAGTTTTGTTTCATAATTTTATTCATATGTCAAGTAACTATAAAAGGTGGTTTTATTCTTTAATTAGAGCTTCATCAGAGGCACATTAATTGCACTGTGCTCATGAAAACGGTTGTTTGAAACACTTAATTTTGTGAAAGAGAGAACTGCTTATGTGTACTCATAACTGTAAACATGATGATTTTGCTAAATAAAATATGGCACTGCAACCTTGACTCTGTAGAGGCAGTGACACATTCAGAAGAGCAAATCAAGGATGTAAAGTGAGTAGGATCTCTGCCAGCTGCAGGGGCTTTATCCCGCTGTGATGCTCCAGCCCTCTGAAGACAGAAGCACTGCTATACTAAACAGTTTACCACCAATTCCTTCAGAGTTCTAAGCCTACCTTTCATATTTTCAGTTATTACCATAAAAGAATTAATACTAAACTTTGCAATATGTTGTTGTCTAAATCATAGGTTCCAGAAAATGAAATAGGACATCCATTGTAGAGCTAAACTGTGTAGAAATGAGAGAATGCTTTCTTGAGTTTATCTGATGAAAGGGAAGGTGCTTTTTGGTATGGGTTACTCAGCATCAAATAGAGTCCAACTCTCATTTTGTATACGCCTTTATCTTCTGCTGTCTCTCTAATTAATACTGCTGAGCTGTAGTAGGCAAGAGGTGCAGGTACCTTTTGAAATGCTAATGATCTGCTTGAATATCCTGGTTCTTTGTCAGCTCTGAAGAAGCTACAGCAGAGGTCAGCTGCAAAAGGTTTAATAAAACTTCTGCCTCCCAGTTACTTACCCAAACTCATTCAACAGACTTGGAACAGCTGTCTGCTGTTCTGTGTCTTTTCTCCATTCCTTGCCATGTGGGCTCACGCCCCCTAAAAATATTAAGTGATATATTTTGTTCCTTTGTGTAGTCCAGGTGTTTTCAGGATCCTCAATGCACTGTTTCTGTGCAAAGTATTATATACCTTATCAGTGTAAGGGCTTGAAGAAATTATATTAATATATTTAAAGTACTCAAGCACATCTTCACCAAAAATATAAATGGTTTGCTCAGGAGCTGCTCTACAGGCAATCAGAGCCTAGGATAAGAAGCATGTTAAATAACTGTACAGAATCAACTTTGCCTTTCAAAAATTGTGTTGTAATCAGATGTTCTGGTTTTCTCCTGAAGACTTATCTTCTGTATAGGTGTTCTTTAAATAAATTTTTATATGACAATTCACTTTTCCTGGCTGGTCATTCTACTTATGACTAGGTGTAGAGCTGTTTCTTTTTAGGCCACAAAACAGAATATCCATCTATAAAATGATGTGTACATGAAAATCAGAAAAGTAAATGCAGGCCCAAACAGAAGAAGCATAACATATTATAATATAATATAATTATATTATATTATCTATATAGAATAGAATAGAATAGAATAAAATGATAAAATTAATTTTTCAAAAATTTATTGTTTAATAATAAAATTGTTTAATAATAAAATAATATTGTACTTTTGTTTAATATTATAATATTGTTTAATAATAAAATTATTATATTATATTAATTATATTTATTATATTATATTATATTATATTATATTATATTATATTATATTATATTATATTATATTATATTATATTATATTAT
>JAWWMU010000106.1:53405426-53421987 GCA_035048155.1 Cinnycerthia olivascens | reverse complement strand
GCCAAAATCCAAATCACAGGTGTTTTGGGCTCTGTTCCAAGATTTCTGAGACCCCTGCCAGGGTCCCTGAGCCTCCAAGGCAGTCAGAGACAAGCCCTGGTTCCCACAAACTACCTCCACTACACTGGTGGAATACCCTCCTTAATGAGTTATTGAATAATTTCCTGTCTGTGGTAATTTATTTACAGTGAGCAGCATAAATGTAAATTCACTTCTCTTAGGGCTCAAAGTTCTGCCTTTACCTGACTCTGGTGTTTATCAATCCACCTGCCTACTTGTTTAGGCTTTTGTGATAAGTGCAGTTCTTTACCCTGGCATCTTGGACAGCAGGCTTCTGCAAATTCAGAGTTTGCCTTGATAGGCCAGCTTACCTTTGCAGTGGCCTGCATTTGCAAGAGGGGTAAGTCCTTCTGATCCTTCTGAGGTAATTGACTTAATCTGCTGCTAATTCATGTATGAGAATGAGATTTACCTAAAATATTCCCCGATGTATTTGAGATTAAATTATTAGAACAAAAGATATCAAACTGTGAAGGGGGGGGGGGGGGGCGGGGCTGAAGGAGTGTGTAGAGCAGGGTTTTAGTCTCTCTCTGGGCACTACGGGGTCTTATTTCCATATTCTACCCCATTTTTTAGAATGGAGAAATATGTGATGGCTGCTCATCTCTGAAAGAACTACTCAAGAAAAATGCTCAGGAATCTAAATTACAGATTGAGAAGTGAAAATAAAATAAAAAGCTTTGGATTATTACTGATCACTACAGACTGAACATTCATCATCTGTGAATAAATGAATTCAAGAAGTATTTGGACAACACTATTCAGGACATGGTGTGACTCTTGGGGATGATGCTGTGCAAGACAGTGTTGGGCTCACTAATCCTTTTGGGTCCCTTCCAACTTAGCTTTGTCTGTGATTCTGTGAGTCTGTAAAAGGGGAAACTGGAAAATGCACTACTCTTGTTTGGCATGGACATGGGCAAGCTCCAGTATCAGCACAGCCTGGGGGATGAACAGATCCAGAGCAGCCCTGAGGAGAAGGACCTGAGGATGCTGGTGGGTGAGAGGCCAACCATGAGCCAGCCATGTGCACTCACAGCCCAGAGAGACAAATGTGTCCTGGGCTGCCTCCCAAGCAGTGTGGCCAGCAGGGCGAGGAGGAGAATTCTGTCCCTCTGCTCCTCTCGAGTGCGACCCCACCTGCAGTGCTGCATCCAGCTCTGGGCTCCCCAACATGGACCTGCTGGAGTGAGTCCAGAGGGGACACCAAGATGATTAGCGGGATGAAGTGATCAGGAGATGAGGAAAGGCTGAGAGAATTAGTATGGTTCAAGCCTGGGAAACAGAAAGATTCGGAGTGACCTAATTGCAACCTTTCAGTACCTGAAGGGAACATAAAAGATGGAGACTTTTTACTAGAGTATATAGTGACAGTACTAGTGGGAGTGGCTTAAAATTGATAATAGGTTTAGATTAGGAAGAATTTACTGCAAGGGTGGTGAGACACTGGAACAAGTGTCCCAGAGCAGCTGTGGTTGCCCCGCTCCTGTCAGTGTTCAAGGCCAGATTGGATGGGAGTCTGAGGAACTTGGTCTAGTGGAAGATGCCCTGCCCATGGCATGGGGGTTGGAACTTGATGTTCTCTAGGGTCTCTTCCAACCTGAACTATTCTATGATTCAGCAATTAATGCTTATATGAACAGCATGCTGGTAGGTAGGTAAGTCCTACCAAAGTGTGCAAGTTAAGGATCATTCAACAGAGAGAGGAGAGATGAAAGAGGTAGGAGGTGGAAGAATACAGCAGATATTACCCTTTTTCATAGGGATTACTTTCCTGGCCATAGCATCCTTTTCGTCAGCTCAGTTGCGTCTTACTGGTGATGCGCAGTTTATGTCTTCTCTATGAACACATAGTGAATCATTCTGCTTCATACGGAGTTAATATATCTGTGCAAGGACTGAGCTGATAGGCTGTAAAGGAAGAAATAATTCATCAGGATTTTAAAGGTGTGATGAACAGCATCATCTAGCCTGGAGAATCCTTGCCTGGGATCTTCATACAAGACTGAGGAAAATGCAGATAGACTTTAGAATTTTAAGTTTGGGTGTACATGGTAGAAAAATAATTTTTTGCATTTTTAAGTTAACTTCCCATAATCAAAAAATTAAAATGATAAATATAGGTGAGTGTCTAAGGTGCTCTTGAGCAAAAAATGTAATAAAGCACAGAAATTGGAGAGAGGTGTATATTTGTTCTCTTGTAAAACATCTTGTTCATTAAAACACCCTCTGTAGTCCAGACAATTTCCAAAGTCACTGTCTTTTGGAAATGCTGTATGTGCTCATGACCTAAAATATATTAGGGCTGCTTAAAACAGGCTGTGAAGAACTTCAGGTGAGTAGATCAGTGTAGCACCATTGACTTTAGGGAAGCATCATGTTGCCAGTTAGGGTTGCTTCCTATACCATCCTTCCGTACCCATGTGCAGATTACACCCAGAGACAAGGTAAGCCACTATCATTAGATAATGTTACGGTATTGTTTCAAGTACTCTCTTTTATCAATTACTTTTATCATTTTATAAAAGCTACCTATATTGACAGAAATTAATGGATTGTGACATTTTCTACCTATCTGCAGATATGCCACTGCTTAAGAATTACTTTTTCATTGTAAAGCTTAAGGATGTTAATTATTGAGATATAAAACATAATCATGTGCAAGTGATTGTGTCAAGGACAGCCCAATGCAGTGCTGGATAGGTAGTGGGGTGTATTAAACTCAGAGCATGAAACTAATGGTTGTGGGAAGCACTGTCTATAGCAGTTGAATCACCATCACAACACGGTAACAGGCTGACTCTTAATCACACCAGCTTCCTGCCAGGACGTTGCTCCTGGACTCAGAAGGTTTTCTGCGTTATTTAAGTGATCAAAGCAAGATTTTTGTTACTGCGGCAAGACATGACATACATATTCCCAAAGCCAAGGGGTTTTACTGAATAGGATATGTTTAAGCCAGTTGCTCTGGTGTTTTTATTTGAGCAGGGATTACAAGACAAGTGTTTCCATTTTCCCTTTAGGAGGACAATCACTATCGTATGGGGGAGCCTTATTTAAATAAAGTTCATAGACATGAAGCAAATATATCCATTTTATCTCTGTTAGGTGTAGTATGCCACAGTGAAGTGATCTCAAGGCAAAAGTTCTGTTTTGGAAAGGAACTGTGTAACAGACTTCTGAGAGGGATGTGTAAGTGAGGAGTTAGGCATTTCTTTTGGAAAAGTATAAGTAAGCATGTCTTAGAGGTTATTCAGCTTTACTTTTTATTTTCTGTAGTCTTTGACTCATTAGCTTGTAAAAGATGTACTTGTAGTCTTCTATTTAAATTTATTAAAATATTAGAGATTATTTCCCCAATTTCTTAGAGTTAAATAATGTTAAAACTGAACAAAACTGCATCACAACTGAAAAGAAAATGTCATGTTTAAAATTTCTTTTTAAAATCATATTACACTATAAATGAAGGATAAAGAATAACAATTTAGTATTCTTTATTCTGCGTCTTTTATGTCATTGTTAAAATAGCAATTGAGAAGAGGTTTTGTACTTTCATGACAAATATGCATATTCGTGTGATTCCATAATAGATGCACTGGTGTTCTTTCTCTGTACAGTCTGAAGTGCGTTGGAAATGACACTGCACAAAGCAGGGAAGATTTGTGGTGATATTTCTGCCATTGCAGTTTCATCCTTTTCTTACTTTAGCTGAATGTTTCTATTATTGAAACATTTTAAACATTGCTTTGAAGTTAAAGCAGCCATTTGTAGTGTTATGCCTCAAACAAGGTTCTGTTTCTGAAGTCTTAAGTCCAAGACATTATCTAAACTTACACCAAATCTGTACTTACAGAAGCAGAAGGTTGAATCCAATGCCCTTTGAAATCCAGGCTATGCTATTTATTAAAAATCCTGTTTGGTTTTCCTGCCAAACAAACTTCATGTGCCTTTAAAGGCTTCTGTAGACTTAGTAGGATCTACTTCAGATCTGTTATTAAATGCTGTGAACTTATTTACAAATCCACTTCTTTTCCTATTCTTTTTTTCTTTTTAAGTCCCATAGAGCTGCTTATTTTTGCCAGCAGTTCTGCAGCTGTAGCACTTTCTCATTCCTGTTTTCATTTCCAGGGCTAATGGTTATCAGGGCTGTAAAATGGTTTAATAGGTAGAATGTGAGCATTGTATTTTTGTTCTATATGCACCTATAATTAGATTTACAAAGTGTATTGATAACACTGATGTAGTGCTTTTATGTCTCTCTAACTTCTACACTTTCTGGATAAACTGCATGTTTTAGGTCATGTTCCCTGCTTTCTTTCCAAGGCCAAACATTTTAAGAATTTTAAGAAATCACAGTATTAATTGATTTGCCTCAGTTATATTACTATAATTTAAAACAAAGTAAGTTTTTTATGTGACTGTTTTATCTTTTATCCCTGAATGCTATATTTTTTTTCTAGTCTCATTGCTAGAATGAGACTTCAGGTATTAAAATGTTTGGCTCATTTACAACATTCTTGTTAGACTGAATAGTTTTCTGAGAAAAGCATGGTTCGTTTTAGGGCCTGATTCCTTTGTGAAGTGTTTTAAGGTTTCAGAAGGAACTCTAAAATTTGTGCAAGTGGGTCTGAAACAATTCAGTCTTGCTATTGGACTGGCTACTTCTGCTTGACATTCACTAATTAGGCTTCCAAGAAATCCCTTGTTTAATATGTTCTGCTGACGACATCTTTGACAAGTTTAAAAAGTGCTGACTCAGCTCCACTTCTTATGTGTTGAGGGTGCCTAGTGCCACCTGGATTTAGATCCAAGTTGTAGTTTTTTTCTACTGATATACATTTATTGAAAGAGTCTTAGTGTCTTAATATAGATAGAGGTTCATCAAGTCAAAATTATTTATAATTCTGGTATGGTCCTGCTATTAATAATTCAAACTGTATATTACTCTATATGCAATTTAGGATTTTAGACTGGAAGCTTTCTGTATGCCTTAGTCATGTAATTATTCAACAGGAGCTTTCACAAATGGTTCCACTCTTGAATAGTACATCAGAGGTCTTGTCAAGATTGTGTTTCCAAGTGACTTGGCTAGGTGAATCTGGTTATGTGGATTTCTTATTCATACTAAATGAAAATCACAATATCTCAGTGTTCCAGATATGTCATAAATTTGTAAGAGATTCTGTGCTTGGTGGCACTTTTGTAAAGGTAAACATGACAGACAGTCACATTAGGTCAGATCAAAGGTTCGTTCAGCTGGGTCAGAACAGAATGATGTTGAAAACAAAAGTATGCGCAGTGGGGCTTCTTTGCTACAGATTTTCATCACCCTCTAATGTATTGCTTAAAGATTTCCTATGTCAGAGGTGATGTCTTTGTGTTTAATAGCTTCATAGATTGATTTAATTTTCCCCAAAATTAGTCTATTCCGTTTTTTTCATACTACATTGATGAGCATGTAAGTATCCACAAAAAACCCCAAACCAAACCAAAACAAAAACCCTTGGTAATGTGTTCCCTAGTTTGTTTACAGTTAAGAAAAATCTGTCTTTTGGATGTTTTTTTGGCTTTGAGCATTACTTGTTGATAGCTGGGTCTCCTGAATTCTTGTATTATGATAAAAAGAGGATAAATATACATCGAACACCTTTTCAGTGCCCTTCTGCTTGTATTGGAATGATTGTGCCTAGTGACTGGCATTCCCATAGGTATGTAGGGATGTGTGCTCAGTTATACAGTGAAATATGGCATATGCTATCAAATTTACAGCCTTAAATTATGTATAGCCTGTACAGATGTTTTATGTCCTGCTGAGTTCATGTATGAAAAATGTCTAGAAAGTCCTGTTGAAAAGAATCTTTCTTAAATCAAAGAATTTCAGAACTTTGAGCTTGCACTGAGCTTTCTTTATGTGCCTTTAAGAAACAATCCCCAAAAAATCTCCATCCAGTTCTAGATCACTGTTTATGCTTTCACTAAGGTAGCAGCTTACAAAAAACTGTATCTGTTTAAATGCAGATGAGATTTGGGAGGAGAGAGTGGGCAAGTCAAAGCAAATTCAATTATGTAGGCCTGCATCTTTCTAAGTAGTATGTGTTCTTTCTGAGTTGCACATCACTCCTTTTGAACCTGAAGAAACAGCTATGTCCTACTTCTGTTGTAAGATCAATGTAATATCATTGAGATTCTGAGAGTTTGGAGGTCGTTGAGAGCTACTATATATGTTTATTAGAGCCTGAGTCAGTCCCCAATTTACCTAGGAGGTTCAAGAATTAAATTTGGCCAGATTCGCATTCCTTAAAAAAAGTATTACTCTATTTTCCTTTGCAGTATTTTGCAGCTTGTAATTTAGCTTTTGGAGACAGTATATAGAAATCAAGAGATCAAACTTTTATTAGAGATTTCTTTTGCTTAGGTTTGAAATGACAATTTTCACTTTATGAGTTGCTTGCCTTCTTCTTTCAAGTGCTTTAGCTGAAGCTCAACTGTTTGACAGTAGAATATGCAAGAAAACAGTGCACCATATAACAAAAATGATGGTGGTGGTATTTTAGTCTTGCGTCCAAGTTTAATATTGCATTGCAGTGTAAGATTTATTTCTCCCTTCCGTTGGTTATGGCGCAAGGAAGGGAAAGGGTAGAATCTATATTGCATAGACATTTGAGTTACTTTCAAGTGTTTTAAAAAATTTAATCTGGTGTTAATCTCTGAAAGAAGTCATTGCACTGATCTGTCAGCCTGTGATGGAGAAAATAACAGAAAAGTTTAAAAAATAGAAATGCACTGAATTAACTTCATTTTCAGTGCAAAGAATAAAAAAGGTATTTTAAACAATGACAGCTTAATCTGGAGAAGGAAATGAACCATTGACCAGTTATTTTGTGATTGAGCCTCTTCACACAAAACAACGTTGATATGGTACTATAGGCTGAAGACTCAGATTATAGATCATTTGAGATGTAAATGGGATTTATACATCCTTTTTTTTTTTTTTTCTAGAGAATTTAAGAGAAAATTGTTCTCAGAGCACAGGGCTCAGAGCCCTTGCCTGTGGACTCCTAATTAGAACAGACCCCAGCAAAGCTGCAGAGCCCACAACCTCATGGCTCATCAAATGTCCCTGCAAACTCAAGTTCAGCCCAAATGTCCTGTGGGATTTATAAGCTTGATTCTGTTGTGTGGCAGCTCACAAGCCAGTGAAAGCACAAGTCCGGCCTGAAACAGGTATCCAAACATGATCATTAACCAAGAAAAGAGATGTCTGAAATCCTGATATTACAATTTTGAAGTATTTTAAGGAGCAGCTTGTCAGCCTGTGTGAACGATTCTATTGTGCATCCTGTCAAAGAGCAGTCAGCTCTCATTTCAGAAGCAGAGTGAAAAGACACAATCTGTTGCTCATTCTGAAGCAGGAAGGCCTGTGGGTGGGCTGGAGGAGAAGGAGGAGGAAGAGGAGGAGGAGGAATGCTTCTGATATGCTTTGAAGGACCTGTAGTGAGCGTGTTTGGGGAGTGAGTTCCCCTGATTTAAAAGGAGTGTGTGGGCTACTCAGGATCATTCCCCCTCACCTCCTGACTCCAGAGGCTGATCCACCAAGGCCACCATAGCCTTTGCTTCTTCATCTTCGACACAACTATGAACTTAAAAGGGCACAATAAATTGGGACACATGACCCAGGGATGGTATGTCTTAACTTTCCATAAAGTTGCCTTTGTGGTGCTTATACTTCATGTACAGAAATATAGTTATAAAACCTCAAGGAAGTCCAGCCAGAATGAGGTTGGATTTGTTCTGTTTCTGTTCACACAGATAGATGAGTGCTCTACCAGCCGCCAAATAGAAAATAAAGAAAATTATGTGTATTGTCCAGATAGAGAAGTTAGATGCTTTGTAGCTTTACAGTGAGACAAAGAATGAGCTAAAGCTGCCAGATTTGCACTTGCCTTCTAAGTTCATCAAGCCATGGAAGTATAAGGTTATTTATAAGCCAAGACAGAGGTAGAATTCAACAGAAAAATTGAAATGCAGCTTCTGCAGCACAGATAGTTATTTTTACTAATTGAATTTTGAGTTGTTCAAAAATATGCAAAATACAAGGTCTGTTTTTATAGCTGCATTCAGTGCAAAATTGTAAAGTTACATTCAGATATACCAGGAGGAAACTTAATTAAGATGTAATTTTTGAAAAAAGGTATTAGTCGCAGAGAAATACCATTACAAAGGGTGGAGGGGAATAAAAGAATTCCCGTTCTGGAGCTTTAATTACAGCTGGGCAGGGAAATTTCTGCAAATTGGAATATTTCTCATACTTACCTTTCTTGGTACTTTTGCCTTTTAATTTTCTGACTGTAATATCCTTTTAAACCCTTGCTGTTTTCCCTGTTATCAGCAAGCTGATTTGAAGCTCTATTTTTCTGTTTCAATTCTGCTGTTTTCCTTGAGTGCTCTTCAGAGTCCAGCAAATAGGTCTTCGATGAAGCTTCAATAAGCTGATGTGCAGGAAAATCAGTTGAAATCTGGCCAGTCTTAAGACTGACATAGTTTGTGTTCTGGTGTGCTGTTGGATTCCCTTCAGTCAAAGAAGCTATGACGGTCTTTGATAAAAAGCTCCATAAAAGAAATATATTTGGAGTTATAATTAGAAATGGAAACAATCCCCTATGTGATGACATGACTTAAGAGAGAAAAATGAAATGCTGAGGAGAGGAAAATGAGGAATGAAAACTGAGGAAAAAAGCAGAGACTCTTTAATAAGTTAGGAGAAAGTAAGTATTTTAAAAGAGAAAAATAAAGGTAGGAGCAAAGAGCAGGAAAGAGAAACAGAAAAATTTCCCAGACACATCACCAAATTGAATCTGCTGTCACTTTTTTGCTGTTTTGAAGAAGTGACTGGGATAAAATAAGCATACACACATATATGCCATATTTTTTTAATTTAAAAGATTTTCAGTTTATTAGTAAGGATTGCAGCATGGTTGGTTTTGCTGGTTTTCTTTTGGGTTTTTTTAAATATTTTTGTTTGAAGTTAAAATAGGACTTTAAATATTTAATTTATTCCATCCTTGACTAAGCTTTGATAGGAGAGTCACCTTTAAAGAATAAGAAATCCTACAAGGAGCTAAAACTGTAACAAACTACAATGAATGTTTGCATGTATTTACAGTAAATTTATAGATGTTAAGACACTTTTGTCCAAATTCTGCAGCAGGTCCTGTTGTAATGTATAATTTGTCCAAACAATCGTTAACCTAATTGAAACAACTAATTCAGTAAGCATTTACTTTGCAGTTAATTGATAATAACCCTTCAAGTAAGGAACTGTCAACTCACCAGAAGTTTCTGGTTATCATTACCAGAACTCGGTTAACCACTCAACAATCTTTGGGACTTTAGGATGCATTTCCTAGTGGAAGTATTAACAGTTATAGTAGTGGACCACACTCAAGCCTCAGACTATGTTTTATATCCTGTATTTTTTGCAGGTTTTTGGAGCAAATAACTGTACTCATGAATACCTAACATACCTGCAGAAGTATATTTCTGATCTGTCACCAACAGCTTTCACATCTGAATGTGGGGAAGGTCTCTAGAATGATTCAACAAAATCTTTTCCTCAGTAAGATTATATTCTTGATATCTTGAGCTCATCCCAGACTCGGAGGAGGAAACTAAATACCACACCTCAACTTCCATTATATTCTCCCACTCATAAGATGAAACAAGAGAGAAAGGATTGAGGGGGTCTGACACTCTAAGTGTTTTTTCTTCTTAAGGTTTCCATTGAGATTCCAAAAGAGCTCTCATCCCACCTGACCTTGAGCAAGTGTGGTATGGTGTGAGGGGCAGGGTGTTGCAGGGGACATTTCTCTTAACAGCAGTGGAATCATTTCACACATATTCCAACTTAAAAATATATTTGGCTTGATCTTGGACCAGGGTGGGGAGAAGTTTTCAAATACTTTTTGTAATTTGTTGAGTGTTTGGACAAGTCAACTCCTCCTCTTCCCAGGCAATTAAGGATTCAAGCACATGCCTTACCTTTACTTACTGAGTTTCTATATGCTTCAGTCCTTGTGCCACTCTTATTGGACTGACCTGGCTGTGGTTTGCAGCCCTGGGCTGCACACAGTGACTGCCAAAGAGCCATTCCCACAATCCAGGAACAGTTAGAAACAGTCCAGCCAGAAGAGACAGCTGTCCCCTCAATTTTACCATTTTTATGGACTTTCACATACTCTGAAATGTAACTAGTTGATTATGACTAGACTCAGTTTCTTTCTGCTTTGCTCCCCTTCTGTAGAAGAGCACCCTTCTAGCTGTGAGCCTTCAGAGTTTCAGTGCCTTAAGTGCAAAACAACTTTCTTGCTTCACTGGAAAGTCTTTCCAAACACTTTTTCATCAAAAATAATTGGTTTGTTCCAATTGACTGCAGTTTGTGAAGAAGTGTTGATTATACTCCTTAGCATCAGGCTTCCAAATAAAGTGTAATGCCATGCAGCAGTGTCATGGTGTGAAGTGCTGTTCCCGTCCAAGTCAAAGCCAGCTCTCTGATTGTGACAGGATTTTCAGATTAGGTCCTCCCCAAGCCAGCCATATGCAGAGAAAAGACCAAAAGCCATGGTAAGATCTCAGTTCATATCTTAGAGTTAATAAAAGGAGGTAATTGATAAATTTTCAGCTGATTTAGGAGAAATTATTTAAGACAGATTTATGAAAAGTGGTGGGGCTTTCAAGATAGATTACACGGTGCTGAGAGTGAGTGTCAGTGATTCTCCAGTGGTTGTGTCCTCCTGTACAGAATCTGGGATAGCCCTGTGTAATGTTTTGATGTGTCAGTGCTATGCCTGAATGCCTTGCAGACCTGAAGTTTGAGCAGATTCAGAGGTAGAGAATGAGAGTGATACGAGAAAGAGAGAATAATTGCATTTGACATATTTTGACTTATTCTTCTTGAACTTGATTCTATATAGCATGAAATATGTAAGTGTGGGTTGGCAGTTTATATGCTTAAATGCTTTTGGGATAACTCAGAACTCCCTGAAGCAGGAGGGAAGTGTGGTTAGGTTTGGGAATGAAATAGTGTGAAAAGTTTAAGGTCCCTTATGGAGTACTTATGTGATGTACTTTTAGTGACAAACTCAAGATGTTTTGAAGGGTTAGGGTAAATCTGATATGGTTTGATAAATTCTGGGAAAATTTGTAAAGATGTCCCCATATCATATAAATGGTGTTTACACTGCCTCTCTTTTAGTTGAATTCACTTTTAAAGAAATTGCACAAAAGGTACTGTAAGGTCTGATGCCTTCCAATCTGGTTATCTCTTAATAGATTAACTATTTCTTTTCAATACAGGCCATCCCATTCTCCTATCTTTTTTTTCCTCATTACTTCCAACGATTCACTAGTTTTGAATAATGTCTCCTGAGCCCTCTTGCTGAGAGTTTTGTCTGAGGTATGAATAAAGTAAAAGTGTTATAGTTGGACAAAAAATCTTAATTAAAACATGACAGGAGAGCCAGACTTTGTAATTGCACCCTCAAAAGTGCATTCATTGAATGTATTTGTGTAATAGTGAGTGCAGCAGTACACAGATATGCTTTCTAAATGTCTCTTTGATGATTCAGTGGAAGGGTGTTTAGGACGTAGTTAACTAGGACTGCAGACAGCAAGTATGATGAGACAGGAGATCTCTTCCAGCTGCTGTGTTGTCAGATAAGACAGTTGTTGAAGTCTGCTTGTCAGACACTTGTGTGAGTATCTGTTTTAGAAACATACAGTGCCATCTACCTACTTTTCAGGAGTTAATAAATATTTAGTAACTACCTTTTGTATTACTATCACAAATTCAAAACAACAAACCTGACTTGAAAGGTAAAACCACAGATTTTCTATTTCACTAAATTCATACATTTCTCTTGAAAAGTAGATCTACTTGAAATTAATAATGTGGCATTTTCTTAATAAATATCTCAGTTTGATTTAAAATCATACAGAGTAAATAAAAAGGCTTTTTAAAATATGACCTGCTGAAAGTTGAGGGGAACAGACAGAACTGGCCACCTTACTAGCTCAGCATTTGAATCTAGAGTAAGCTAAAGAAGCTTTTGATAGGGGGTTACTGTCAAGTCAAAGATTTATTATTATTATTATTATTATTGTTATTGTTATTGTTATTGTTATTGTTTTTATTATTATTTTTGTTATTATTGTTATTATTTTATTGTAGTCATTTAACTTCAGTTCAAGCTTAGATCTGAAAAAAGTAAAATTGTTTATTTTCTCTTTCAGTGTATGAATAAAAATGAGTTATGATATGATGATAGAGTACAGAAGGGCTTGGTGATGAGAAGTGGTCAACATTCTCTCTAGCTCCTGAGTTCAAACAGTAAATCAGTTAATTTTTAAATGCAAAATGTGGTTAGATGAACATATTTGTGTCTCTGTAGCATATTTATGTCTCTGTAGGACATAAAATTGCTTTATTTAGTAGAGGGTAAAGACACAAATTGGGGGTTAGAGCATGGAACAGAGGGAAGTAAAATAATATGTGGATTGGAGTGTCAGTTGGTCAACATATGTAACCCAGCTAGAAAATTGGATGAAGTCAGCAAGGACTAACTAAAATGCTTTGTTGACTATTGTACAAGAAACTTGACAGCAAAATAGAAGTACTAAGCCAATTATTATTGCTATGCAGATAGATTTTTACATCTTTACTGGAAATACGGCAAAGTGGCAGGCAAGGATTAAATAGAAATATTACGTTATTGAAAAGAAAAGATGGTTAATGTGAAATTAC
Source organism: Cinnycerthia olivascens (assembly GCA_035048155.1). Lineage (NCBI taxonomy): Eukaryota > Metazoa > Chordata > Aves > Passeriformes > Certhiidae > Cinnycerthia > Cinnycerthia olivascens. The sequence continues at coordinate 53,409,128 of JAWWMU010000106.1, read as the reverse complement.
TTTGTATGTTTATAATGAACTAAAAATAAGGTTAGTTGATTTGTACTCATGTTTTTGGGCATGAGGGGAAAAAATGCAATTTAAATGGTAAAACCCATGTATACCTGATTGTTGGATGACAGATAATATTTCAGCATGCAGTCTCTGAAGAAATGAGATAATGTGGTATTTTCAGTATTTTTCTGGTAGACAGTAAAGCATTTCTAGTACATTTGGGGATCAAAGTTGTTTCTGGATAGAATGATCAGAAGTTGACTTGTGAACTGTGGAGATGAACAGTAAGTCTATGAGATCTGTACTGTACTTCAGTTTTGGGGGTTTATTTATAAATCTTATGTAACTGTATTTCAAAAGGAAAATGCCTTAAGAAATTGAAAACAGAAGGCAATCTGTAGAGGAGCTTTTGCACGAAACAAAGAGAAGACAAATTTTCATCCCTTTTGTCTTAATAACGTCTACCTGGAACTGGTTTGTAAGCAAAAGGTAAAAGACAAGGAAGACTTCAAATATAACCATCTGAACTCAGAAAGGAAACTAAGAAGTGTGAGATATGGAAGAGGAGGAGGGATGGTGAACAAAAATACAGGTGAATTAGAGCTCTCTTTTGTCAGCTCCACAGGTAGCAATGGGTACTTTAGTTACCTAGAAAATGCAGAAAGGTGAAGTCAAATTGACCCATCAGGGCAGCATGTTCATTGAAGATAACACTCCATGGCAAAGCAAAACCTGTCTAAAGCTTTGGGAAAGAGAACAAGAGGAGAAGCTGGGGAAAAGCACACTGGCTAACAGGAAGAAGCACATGGAAGTGAAAACCACTGTTATCAGAAAGTGCCAGCTGTACACTGGACAATAAACCTGTTCAACCTTCTGTTACCATCCTACTTTGAACAGAAAAGCTGAGTCAGGGTACTCAATATCACACAGAGCTCAGGCTCACAATCCCATGTGTGGGAGAAGATTTGGTCTTAATGACACTGCAGATGTGTCATTTCACCGTTTGACAGCAGCAGGAGCATAGGTGACCCCTGATGAAGGAAGGCTTCACACGCAGCAGCAGGACTTCTCTCAGGGCTACTGTAGGTTTTATGCCATCCCCCGATGGGATAAAACCTACAAACATTCACCTGTGGAAATCTGTCTCCAAAACACATGAACATGAGCCTGAAACAGGCTCAAAAAACACCTGCTAAAATGAGCAGGAGGCTCAACAGCCTATTTTGTGAGAAAAGGCTAGAAGAATTCATATTGTTTACCTTAATGAAATAAAGGTAAAATAAATATATAAGGGGCTAAACACAAGGGAGAAAATAAAAAAAAAAAGTCTTCATTTTAGATCCATTCAAATAAAATCCGGGTGCAAATTATGTGCGCTATTATTCATAGATTGTAGTTGGGGCAGAAGTGGTTTTAAATGGATGCTAGAAGGTTTGTGAGAAGTATATCACTACATGCTTCCAGTGATGGCACTGGATTAAATTTGACGAGCCAGGAGAATCCCACCTGTCCTAGATTTTAACTAAAATCTTTAACAGCTTTTAAAATTGGGAAATGGTGATCGTGACATTTTATTTCAATTCCAATTTCCATCTGAAATCATCTTGATTAAAAAAAAAAACAACTCCAAAAACTGAGAAGCATCATTCACCATTTTCTAAAATAATAAAAATATGCATAAAATTAATAAACTGACTGGAAGGATATTTAGACAGAGTTTTCTGAGAAGGTAAATGTGTCGTTTAAGAATAATAACAAAATTGTTTTCTGGCTTGAGCTCATGCTGAGTACCTACTGAAAAAAAGCTTTTCTTTTAGAAGATAATTTTTTGTTTTCCTTTTTGGAATATCAGTTTAGATGCTGTAAACTTGATTAAAGCAGCTTGACGTTGAAGAAAGAATCCAGGCACATGGTTTTCAAGTTGTAAATCTAATTATTTTACGTAACAGCACAGGTGATTGTTTTGTTTGCTTCCTTTTTAAACCTGTTTAATCTGCAATAATAAATAGTCTAGAAGCAAAGCTGGATTTTACAATCATTGAGTTCTTTTTCTTCTGTATGTTTTTAATAGCCAGTTTAATGTGACCTGATGTGATTTGCAGCTGTTGTGGAAAGAGCTTGTATTTCATTTTAATGACTTTATTAGTAAATTTGACAATTGAGGCACTAAATCTGTTTTAAAACTATGGTACAAGAATGGGCCTAATTTGAATCTTGACACCAACATTCCTTCTGCAGTATTGGCATATTGAGTTGATTGTTGCCACTAATGCTGTTTTTCCCCCAAATCAGATAGGCCTCTTAAGAGTCCAAAATAAAAAGTTCTTCTCAAGAGGGAGAGTTTCACTCAAGGGCATGTATTGATAGGACAAGAGAAATGGCTTTTAAGAGGGCAGGCTTAGATTAGATATTGAGAAGAAATCCTTTTCTGTGAAGGTGATGAAGCACTAGAATAGGTTGTCCGAAGAAGTTGTGGATATCCCATCCCTGAAAGTGTTAAATGCCAGGTTAGATGAGTGTTTGAGCAACCTGCTGTAAGGGAAGGTGTCCCTGCTTGTGGCAGATATTATGAATAAAGGGCCAGGAGACAGACTCCTGTTTGATGCCTTTATTAAGATTCAGCTCTGGGTGGGGAGCCCAAGGGGATGCACACAGCCCCACTGCTCCCAGGAGCAGGATGTAGGAGGAGGTGTTCAGCCTTGTCAGGTGACAGAGCTGGATCTTCCATTCTCAGGGGAGTTTCCAGGAAGACGCATGTTGCCTCGTTGTCCAGGGACCCCATTCCAGTCTAATAATTTTGCAGTTATGGTGACGTCATCCAGACTGTAAATGTGAAATAGCAGAGTAGTCCTCCATCCTGAATGTCAAGATATGTCCTTTTTTTAGTCTTCTATTATGTGTTGACTCGTTGTTTTTAGGGGTTTTTGTCTACCCATAGTACTTAGTGCCCAATTATTTACATGTGGTAATGTACGCAGTTCCCGGCACTGCTTTGGGTGAGACCAATGGAGGACATTCTTGACATTCCCGACTGAAGGTAGTACAGATACAAGATAAGATGGAACAATTAGGGGAATTTAACAATTAACAAGAACTTTTTAACAACCAAGTAACAAGTAAAAAAATAACATTGACCAACTTTACTAAACAAACGAAAACCAAAAAAATACTGTGTGTTTATACACCACAGCAAAGGGTTTGGAACGTGATGGTCATTAAGGTCCTTTCCAACCCAAACCATATTATGTATGATTCACTTGGTGAGATCACTGCTTGTGCACTTGGGTTTCACTTGTCATATGCTGATAAGTCATAGGCTTAGAATTGTCCATAAAGGAAAACCCTTAATAGATGTTTGAGAAATACACAAAGTTCTAAGGATTCAAAGTGCTTCCAGAGCATTGCCATGCGCTTGACAATTGGTTACTATATGTAATTATAGCATAATGTAATTATTCCAATAGTTGTCTTTATCACTCCTTAGTATGGGAAGTAATAAAATCTGCTGTGTCTAATTTTTCGTCTAGAAAAGCCATCTCTGTAAGTGTACTACGGTGAGGAAAAACTATCATTGTACTACGATCAAACAGACAGTGTTTATGCTTCTTGCCTCCTCCCTCCCTTGAGTGTTACTGAATTAAAGAAATATGAACATTGATCTAATATCAATGTCCATCTATTAACGGACAAAGACTCTCTAACAGTTTG
>JAWWMU010000106.1:53371282-53397547 GCA_035048155.1 Cinnycerthia olivascens | reverse complement strand
TTCTGAGCTTAACAGACGAATGGGGATATAATTTAGCATCAACCCAGGACACTAGCTCTGAACCAGATGGTTGGCCTCCCAGAAGCAGTGGCAGTATTTGGACCTGTTTAGACTGTGAGACTCACCAGGGAAAACGGGAGGCTGAGCTCTGTTGCCCATTAACGCTTAGTCAGATCCACTACATTTTCCAGTCCCAGCACTGGCTGTGGTAGAGACATAACCATTGTCTACAAACTTGAGTTAGTAAGGTGCCAAATACTCTGAAAACTTCAGAATTTGGGAGACTGTGTATTTAAATGTTTTGTTATCTAGGTGTGGATCTGCTTCAAACTTACCATTTAGGCAAAATTTAGTGAAAATAATATGTTTGGAAGACTTGATTGAGCTAAAACAAACATTTAAAAATGCGGCTTCAAAATGTGCACATATAGCTTTACTGAGCTTCTGATGCATCTTCTCACAGCTTTTTGAAGCTGTAAGATATTTTTAGGTCTCTGATCAAAATGCACAAGCAGGTCTTGATTTTTTTTCTATTTTCTTTCTAACAGCAGTAGTTTAAAATAGAGTACAGGTGTAATGAAGGAAAGAAGAATAGAAGAAGCTCCCAGATCCCTAGAGTTCTGATTATGTGCTAGATTAATGCATTATTGAAATTTTATATTGTGCCTTACTGTCTTGAGTACTGGTATCAGTGAGTGCTAGGTCAGGTTCAGTAAGCAATCATATTAACCTGGGAGGCTGATGAGAAGGTCAAAGCACAGCTGGATGCTCTGGAGCCTTATGCTTTGTCTAGGCAGTAGTCAAGGAAGTGTTTTGGCATCCTTGCATCTTCCAGGTAGTCTGTTAGACTAGTCTGCCCCTGTGTGTGCATCCAGCTCTTTTTGACACATTTCTGTTTTTGCACAATATGGCATTTAGCTTTTTTGCTGCATTCTGTTCCTGCAAACCTATTCTAGCTCTTTGCACAAACAGCAGTGTCTTGCATTTTGTATTATGAATATGGCCTGACAGTTCCATTGCCCACTGGGCAATGGAACAAATCCTGTTCTCATTCATGTAGGAGAAGATTGTGGGATCTGATTTTTCATATAGATTTCATTTCAGTGTAATTCACTTTAGGCATACCCTACAGCATTATAAACATCAGACTGGGACTCCCGCTTTCTGGAATTGAACCTTCTGTTGTTCTCTGTTTTATCCCTTTAATAAATAGCCTACCCAGGGAACTGTGATCAGTGCTCACAGAATAGTTAGTGGAGTGGGTTCTGAACAATTACCTGTTAGAACAAGAAGTTGACTATATAGTGCCTTTGTAATGCTTGTACCCATTGTGTTGTGTTAACTTGCTTTTGCCAGGGATCATAGCTATCTGTAAGAAGAGCAAGAAGTGGCACTTCAGGAATCACTGTTGCTATGTAGAGCAAAAGCATATCCCACTAGGAGAGATCTAGGGTGTACCAGTACAAAATCTTGTGTTGCAAAGCTCTGTATTCCTTGCAGAGTAATTGCAGTTAGTTGGATATATGTTATTTATTTTATTTTATATCATATTTGTCACCTGTTCAAAGCTTGAAGCACGTCTCATGTAATGGCAGTATTTTCAGTACAGTAAGCTTGGATTTTCTGATTTCTGATTGAATAACCCCCTGAGTAGTTGTTTATATTTCATGTGGAAGAGAGAGACGGGGAGAAGGATATACAGTCCAATTTCAAGGTGTTCTCTGTTTTTAAACCAACAACCTCTGCTTATCAAAAAGCAGGCCTTGAGGATAAAACTGCTGTCTGCTCTCAGATCTAAGGATTGAGTGTATGTTCAGCAATTTCACTTGAGATTTGAAATCCTCCACAAATAGAAAATGTAGCAACTGCATGAATATGATGTGTGACCTATTATTATTCAAGAATAGATCTCAGTTATGTGGAAATATAGCAAATATCCTACATTTCACTTGGAAGTGTTTCATATTCAGTGGAACACTTGCTGGTGATGAAGTCAGAAATGCTCTGCTGGGCAGTGCTTTAATTTCCCAAACTTACCCTTATGTCTGTCAAAATTTCTTCATGTCAGTTATTTCTGTTCATTGCTCCTAGATAATCTGGTGATCTTTGATGAAAAAGAATTGTAAAGCTGAGTGGTGGTTGTTGCTGCTCCTGTTCTTATTATAATTATTATCGTTACTTATTTTCATTGCTGTTAGCTTTGCAATATCAGTTGTTAAAATACTGAACAATTTAATTTTATTGTGAGTTTGTGAAAGCTGTTTTCACAGGTCTGCATTAAGACTGGGCATTTGCAAAACCTATGCAGCCTTTCTAGTTCTTGGAGGCACAAATACAGAAGATATAACTCTTCAATACAGAAGATATAACTAAATTAATAGCAACGTGCCTTTGAGTTTGGCATTTTTTTACATTGCTACTTCTGATGTGAAGCCGTTGAGGTATGGCTAGGAACTTTCCTCCAATTAGTTCCCAAAAGCAACATCTCTTTTATGTGTTAATTTTCTATCTGCAGTTAGCATGGAGTATGTATGGATAACAACAAATATTTGCTTCATTCTGTCTTTCCATTTCTGGTATCCTATAAATAAGTAAACAGGATGTAGACCTGTGTGGCAGTGTAGGGAGATATCCAGTTTTTGGCAATGTAAAGCTCCTGCCTCTCTTAGGCACCAGCATGTATTCAAAATGTTATATAATCTGTCTGTCATAGACTATCTGCCTAGAGAAAGCAAGAGAGAGTTGCATAAGTTTAAATTAGCCATTTTCTTCATTGAGAAGAACAAATATGACTGGAAAGAAAAACTAGAGAAAGAGAGGACAGGCATATAATTTAATATTTGGAACAATCCAATTCAGGATGTAAATACTTGTCTGCTTCATATTTGTGTATGAAAATGTTGAGGAGGTCAAAACTTTCAGGTGGCTTCTTCTAGTATATCAGGAATGTGAAGATTGGAGTTCTCTGCGTGGGTTGAAGGGGAAGAGGATACCAGAGGGGCAAAATGAAATTCCCTGTTCCCAGAAATTTACATTAAAAGGATGAGAGATCTAGGAACCCCTCTGCCTCCTTGCTCTTAAATGACCTCTTCAGGCTCTCCAAGGTGGAAATACTGTATGCCAATACAATACAAGTGTGGGAAATATATTTTAGGGAAGTCTAGAACATATGACGTGAGAAAAAGCTGATGTGAACTCTCTTATTCAAACCTCCAGAAAAAAAAGGGAGCAGCAGGTCGTATTGCTGTCTTAAACTTCCAAATGGGAGGGTAGAGAGAAAACAGAAAGAAATTCTTCCTTAAGTTGAGATAGGAAAAGAGGCAAAAACCACAATTTGCAATACAAGAGATCCCAGTTTGACACTGAGAAAGATAATTTCACAAGAATGATCAAGCACTGGAAGAGGTTGCCCAGGGCAGTGATATCTCCATCCTGGGAGATGTGACTCCCTTTCCAGCTAAACCTGGACTGGGTCTTGAGAAACCTGAGCAAATCTAATCTAATCTTAGCAAGAGATTGGACCAGATGACTTTGAAAAGTCCCTTCCAAATGAAATCATTCTGAGAATCTATAGCTCTTACTCAGTTGAAATATTAGGATAAAGTGGGTACATTACTGTTTGTGCAGGTGAAGTCTAGGGGAAGGAGCATGTTTGAAGATAACAATTTATATATGTTTCTTAAAATTTATTTGTCAGTACTGTGAGTTTGAGAGGCTCTACAGGCTGTCTCCTTTCTCCTCTTTTTGCTTGAGGATGTGTGCCATTAACACTATACATAAGCACATCTGTTTGAGACTGATAGCTCAAAATTGAGCCTTTGTGCTCAGGAATTGTTAAAGGACTGAACTGAATGTCACTGGTGCACCCACTGAGCACAAATACAGGCTTCAAAAGATAATCTCAAATGGTTTGCCAATGAAAAGACCTGGGAGATAGAGTACACATTAGGATATTTTAGGTATTCTGCTCTAATTATGCTCTCATACTTACAAAGATTGCAGAAAGGGAAAAAACATTTCATTCTCTTAATAAAAGATTAAGAAGAACATGGGAGAATGGGCAGCTACACACTACTTTCTGCAAACACACCATGTCTTGTGATGTGTAATATTTCTAAAAATGGAGAAATGCCGAGATGTTCAGATTGACATTTCAGTGCCTGTCTGAATTCAGTGTCTGTCTGAAATACAGGGTTCAATAATCCTATTATGTGTGTCTGACACTTCTTTTTTAGCAAAGTGCCTCCCACAGCTGTTATAATAAGACAGAACAGCAAAAGCCTCATACTCTGTGCCTCATCCTATTATTCACCAGAGCTATATCATCATCAGATACAATCTATTGTTTTCTTTCCTGCTATGTGCTATTGATTTTTAAAACCTTTCCTAATGTTAAATTTGTTTGGCTTTTTAACTTTCTTACCAAAGGTTAATGTTATAAAGTTGAGCATGTATCTATAAAACTACAAATGTTATTGCCTATCTCGCCATTGTTATACTGTCCTTTCATTAAACTCTGACTGCATTGGACAGCTCTATCTTGAAGATTTTTGTCATTCCAAAATAATGAAGTGAAGGTTGAAAAGAACTGCATTACAATTGTCACCCAACTCTGTGGCATAAAATATTGGACTTGATATGTCAGGAGCAACAGATTTATCTGTGGCTCTTATACCATCAGCAAACATGAACTGCACAGACATTAATTTCAGCAAGACTGTAAAGAGGACACTGGAAAATTCCAGTTCTGCTGCTTGTCCCCTTCCCTAGTTCAGTCTGACTATGCCAGTTGTGGGAACCAGGGCTTGTCTCTGACTGCCCTGGAGGCTCAGAGACCCTGGCAGGGGGCTCAGAGACCCTGGCACAGAGCCCAAAACACCTGTGGTTTGGATTTTAGCCCGTGGGAATGATTGCCAACCTTAAAAGAAGAATTACAGGTCACAAGGGATTAAATAGAGTAGTAATAAGTTTGTCACAGGGTGTAAAAGTAGATTTTAGGTTTTAGTACGTGGGAGTGTGTGGTGCCTCATGGCTTTTTGGGTTTCTTTCTTCTTCTTCATACTCTCTCCATTTCTTCTGTAATGAGGACATAACTGATTGGTTTAGAGTAGAAACCGACTTTCTAACGTAGATGATAGGTATTGGAAATTAGTTGTAAATAATGTTATGCGTAGTTTTTAGTATAAAAGATAAACCCTGCCTCTCAGGCGGGCAGAGAAAGAGAAAGAGACAGAGGAAGAGAGTGCCTTTTGCCATCCTGCCAGAAAGACCTCGGCAGGACAGAGAAAGAATGTTACAGATAAGCTTAAATAAACAACCTTGAGAATAAGAGCTGAAGATTCTGAACTCCTTCTTTGATTTTGGGCTGGGGAAAAAAAGACTTTACATTGTCGGAAAATCACGGAAAAAACAGCAAACCCGACACCAGTCTCTTCGACATTGTCACAAAAGGAGCAGTACTAAAATCTCTGCCAGTTCTACAACTGGTTGTCCGCTTGATGTGGAAAGCAAATGAGAAATCACAGTTTAATTTGAAGAAAATGATGGCTTTAATGGTAGAACTCTAACAACATTTTTTGATATGATGATCTACATCATATCAAAAAAAGCGTTGGAGAATTGGAGGTACAGACAGTGAGTAAACAGTTCCAGACACTTATAAGCCCCAGTGCCGTCTTACTGTACTCACAGGTACAGCAACCTGCCTTTAATGTATTGTGCATTTAACATCCCATTTGTAGGAGACTGTTGGGTGCCCGGTGAATGGGACGGCGGACGGAGACAAGAGATCTCTGAAGCTGGATCCTAGAACTTAGAGTTTATTGCAAAGGGCGGGGGTGCAAACTTGGACCCTGCTTAGAGCTACCAGCCGCAGCTCAGAGCAGGCCCGGGAGGGAGAGAACAAAAGACTGAAGAGCAAGAGATAAGAGCAGATAAGAGCAGCAAGACAGCAGGAGCAAGAGAGCAAGAAAAAGCAGGAATAAGAGCGTAAGAGTAAGAATAAGAGTAAGAGCAAGAAAAAAGAGGGTGAGGTTCTTGTTACAATGCAATAAATCCTCTTCTATGTTGATTATTCTAATTTCCACTAACGAATCTATTACAAGATACAAGTTCTATGACATTCACATACAACCTATAAGAATCCTTACATTACCATACTTCTCAGCAAGCAGAGGGTCTTGCTTATCTAAACAAGAGGGGATTACTTTCAGCCAGACATACCAGCTTCTCAGTTGTTCAGTAACTAAGGTTTGGTATGTCAAAGGTTGCCTTTATTTCAATCTCATTTACAGTTTCCATATTCTTAAAGTCTTTTGTCAGGCAATCGTATTTATAAGGATTTCCTGTTTCATCATTCCCAACACCATTCACATATTTACATTGCATTCCATTGATATGTGTCTGAGGCCTTTTATTGTGACTATGTACAGAAGACAGTAGCAGGGCTGAACATACGTTGTCTATACATGATGCATCACAGCTTTCTTCTGGAGCTGAATAACCTTCAGTGCCCTCCAATCACCATGCTAATGTTACCTTGCCTTGGTAGTTCCTTGCAGTTCCTCTAGAATAATTTTTTGTCAAAGAAAATCCTGAGAAACTAGGCAAGAATTAAACTCAAGAGTAATGTTTCTAGTAGTAATAAATTTTAATTTAAGCTGTTATAGACGATCATTTAAACAAAATAAAACAAAAAACCCACCCTGACACCTTGATATTCTCCGTGTGGAAAGTATAATTGCAGCCTACCTTCTGCTGACAAACCTGCCTGTTCAAGATCAGGCTTGTGAATGACTGCAGGAAGGAGTATTTTGAAGTGCTGAGGGAGAGTAGGGGTTACATTTTTCATTCATAAATTGGTGTCTATAAACCACTTACTTCAGCCAATGCTGTGAAGCCAAGGAATGGCCTGGCAAAAGATAAAAGGCTTGACTTCTCTACTGCTAATTTAAGAGATGGCCACTGAGGTTGTGCCTTCTCCCATACTCAGCAGTAACTGTCCCTGCAACTAATTTAGTCTTCATCTGTTGTGTTCTCAAGCTGCTCAGAGGCTGTCTGAGAAATACTGAGGTCCTGTCTCTTCACGGTTTCTCACAGCTTGGTCTCTCTTCCCACTATCAATGCTGTATCAAGACTCTTTGAGAGCACTCCATCTTTGCTGACTTAGACACCTTTTCATTTAGAGTGGCGTTGATAAACAAATTCCTTCAGTAGTTTTCAGATCTGACTGTGAGCTTTCCTGAGTGGGACTGAACAACCCTATACCTTTCCTGGGCTCCTTGGGTGACTCTGGATGGTGTTGCCAAACTCACATGTTCATTACAGGCTCCAGATGGCCTGTGTCACTTCTCCTCCTTTCAATTTTATGTTTTGGTCTTTTCTACAGCAGAGTGGAGACATAGCAGCTCTTCAGAGAGTTTTGTGCTTAGCACTCAGTGCAGAATCCAACTACCTTTTCCCTCACTACGTTGCAAGCGAAGCAGTGTCACTTCTGCAATGGAGGTCTCTGATTACATGTGCTGTTGCAACTACACGATGCTTCTTCTTGGCAAGTCTGTTATTACTACTTGAAAAAATATTTAGAGCAATGTCAGATCTCAGAAAGGCTGCTACTTTTGACTAGTTTTATTTCAGAAGTTTTTCAGGAGAGAAGTGTAATAGAAAACCTGTTATTATCTTCTCGCTTTTCTCTTCTACTTTATCCAAATCCCCTACTGCCTGATGACTTTATTTTATATGTATTCTGGCTGTGAGGGGAAGCATTCTAGTTGGTAGTGTATGTCTTCCTATTGGAGACTTGTTACTTTCTTGCATGCAATTCACTAAACTCCATGCCTTCACTAATCTGGGAAATCTTGTCTTCTATTCCTATATTTTTACCACCAAGGTAAAGGCAACTTTAACATTTTTATGTTGGCTTTGTTCTTTGGGATTTTTTTCTGATGTAACAGAGTAATGTACTTTATACACAGAGGCACACATACAAAGATTCTGTATTCTGAATGCTTTTCTCTTATCAGTTGTTATTGTGTTATAGCAGAAACATAAAATCTGTCAAATATGACAAAGCTAGGAGGCTTTTAAGGAGACCTTGAAGTGGTAGGAGAGGGAACTTCTAAATCCAATGTGTATGATACTAATTTTAATTCACAATGCTGTATTGGATATTTTTTATTCTTTAAGACTCTTTGAATAGTGACTTTATGCTGTAGATACACTCCGCTTTTCCTTACTCAGCTTTTTATGAGTCTTAGAAATTGCTTTAGCTGTCAGTCAAGAAATTTGAACTCCTGCTCTTCTCTAATGTGCTCTCAGCCACAATACCCCCGTGCAAGGAAGCTTGTTGAGTCACTGCAAATTAACTGCAGGACAACTGCACTGTTTCTGGGATGCTTGAACACTTTTGTGTGCTCACATTTATACAGATTTGAATGTATGTAATAATAAGTGCATCACCAGAGAGGGCAGTCATTTTCCTGAAAATTACTGATCACCCACCAGAACTTGTCCATCCAGTAGACCACTGTAAAACATGCTTATCCAAACTCACAGATGTACTTAATGAGTTTTGAAAATATACTCCTGAACCTATCAAACTGCTGGTTCATACTAACTAGTTCAACTGGGACCTACTGTCTTACTCTGCAAGGGTCTTTTACTTAATTCTTCATCTCAATGCAGAGACTCTGAGTAGTTGTCTGCAGTTAATTTCATCAAGGATGTAATTAGTTCTCAAAATTGAAATATTACTGACTTTTTTTTCCCTCTCTGTTTTATTGCTTCTTTACTAGGGATGTGAGTTAATTGAGACTATGGATCAGGACCTCACAGATTTCACCAAGTGCCTTCAAATACTCCAGAAAAAGATAGAGAAGAAGGGCCTCCAGGTAAAGACAACACATCTTTTTTCTCTGTATCTTAGTAATTACTCTTTTTCTCATTGTATTTAGGTTTATCTTTCAAGTTTGCACTCAAATGAAACTATTTTCAATAGCCTTGACATTCTGCAGTTTTGTCATAATTTACTGCACACCTTGTAAGCATTGATGCTTTTGCTAAAAGGAATTACAGAGTGTGTCGGTGCGCAAGCATTGGCTTTCTTAAAAGGCAACTTCTATTGATTTCTGTTAATGAACTACCCAATGTGCAGAAGGCTGTTGTGGCTGTTGTGGCTGGTGTTTAAAGAAAGAGTCACACTTTGGCATGAAAATATATTTTCAAGTCTTGGCACACTAAGCCTTGATGTTCATCTCCTTTTCTTCCCTTTCAAAGGTGAAATGGAGAAGGGAAATCTTATCCTATCAATATTACAAATGGTAAGCAATACCTCCTTCTGCAAAATGTTCCCCTGGAATCAAAGGCAGACTTTGCAGAGCAACCAGTGCACTAAACTTAAAAGAAGCCATACAGAGTTGTCCAGCTCTTTTCATTGGAAAGGCAAGGGAGGCAACATTTCCCCTCTCCTTTAATAGTTCCATTTTGGAGTCCTGTTTGTTTTGTCTCTGAGAAGCACAGTTAAAATTCCTTGGGAATTTCAAATGTGATGAGTCAGTGGCAGATGTGCTCTTGGAATTGCTACCCTTTCCTCCCCATGGAAGAGTCATTCATAAGAGCTAACCTCTCTCTTCTGTTCTTCATGTATAAGTGAAGAGAAGGGAGTAGCCGCTGTATCCTTTACCGACAGATAGAACAAGAGGCATGTAAGAAAATTGAAGCAATAGCACAACATGGAAAGAGACATGTAAACCTCTTTTCCCATTTTCATTGTAGCAGGATAAGAAAGTTGCCTATTTCCTGAGATTACCGTACTCCAACAAAGCAGCAAGGGATTAAAATGCCAATATCCTTCTCTCCTTCCCTCCTCACTCCAGGCTGATAACAAATTCACCAGTTTTTGCTTAAGCTCTTTTAAAATTTCTTGTTCTTTTAAAGACAATAAATACCCATGGGACATTTTGGAGTGCTGTCACACAATGCCCATATGAAATTGCATCGCAATACAACACTGTTGTTCATAAGGGGTTTTTTCCCCATCAGAGATGGGATGGTTTCACCATACCCTTCTCTTGCTGTCTATCTGTGAGCCAGGAAACTCTTTATAAAACAATTTTCTTTCCCCCTATAATTTATCATCACAAGAGCTCAGAGGGGTGTCTTTGCATCTAGGATAGGAATGATAATGAGTGCCATTGGAACAGATGAGCTACCTATGCCTAGGATTTGTTTTGAATTTGGCAAGTAAGGTGCTTTCCTCTTAAGAGAAATTCCCTTACAATGAAGAAGAACTTAAACGTTTCCTGGATTCAATTCATCATCCAATCCCAGCTATTTCTAGCGAGAGAATTGTTTTAAGCTATTACAAGAGGTTTTATGATGAATAATCAATATGTAGTTAAAATAAGAGCAATGGGAACATGACAGCTACAGCAGGTGTGTTTAAACAATAAGTAGTCTATTTGTAAAAGTTTGAGTTCTGTGGTCACTCTCACAGTAAGGCCATGTTAAGTTGGCTAAAGGATGCCACATTGTAATCTTTGAGGATATTTTGTAAACCACAGGCCTGGGTTTAATTGCAGTAATTGTGTAGTGTTCATGCCAATGCACTAAACCTAAGATTTCAGTTCAGTTAAAATTGTATGCTGTTACATGTAAGAGATGTGCTTTAAATACAATCTGAGTTTTCAGAGGTGAAAGAAGTAACACAGATAAATTTTCTAAAAATAAGAGCGATGTCCATTAAATGCTAGCTACTTCTTGTTTGCTGTGCCTGTTCCATAAAGCATAATAAGATGCTATCTTATTCATGCACACTAGATAAAGCATAATGCATTTCTACTTTTGGTCTTCTGCATTCTCTGACTAAGGAATTTGAAGAAGTTATTGATTCCACTTAGGGAGATAAAATGTGAAACTTAAGAAAATGTAAGACAAAATTGTATCAAAACTCGATAAATTATTAGTTCAGTTTCTAATTTGCCCTTTGTTCAGAAGCATTGGATATAATTCTTTAGTAAGAGGTTTGGTTCTTCAGAATGTCCTGATAATGCAAGAGCGTAGCTTGATGTCTGGTCCCTGAATGACACAGAAATTCTGAGTGCTTGCAAAATACACCGGCCTCAGTTTATGTATGCATCCTCTTGGCTCTTCTGAAACTCTAGCCTGTTTAAATACCTAAATTTGCACTTAATTTAGCTTTCTTTATGGGTAACATTCTGCCATAAAAAATTTCAAGTGGTGAGACAACAGACGGTTCCAACCATAGACCTAAAGCATCTAAAGAACTTGTCAAAGGGGAATAAGACAAAGAGACACTACAGATTTGTTTTCACGTGATTTATAGCTGAAGTTACAAACAATGAAAGTATCTCTTTAGTATCTTTAAAAAATTGATGCCGCAGTCATGCTGTGTTTGCTGCTATTTCTGGGTAGCAATATGTTAAACTGGGAAGTTAATTGCATTCAATGTATATCATGGATCCACATTCCCACGAGGTAGTTTGTCTGGATGAAACCCAAAAGTTAGTAGCTGAGGTATTTAAAACAGATATCCCTCCATTGATCAGAGAATAAATTAGCATTTATCTACTATATTTCATGGATAAAATTTCTGCTCTGATTCGTCAATCACCTCTATGGAAGTTCTATGTCATGGAGGTTTTGAGCTCACTTGAACATATGCCGGCAATATTTTGTTCCAAAGAGATTAAGTCTGTATAATTTACTTTCCACATTTCTATGCCTTTATTCTCCTCCTTTTCTTTCTTCCTGCCATCCAAATAGCTTTTGAACAAATAACTTTTGAATAGAGGAATAACATATTGAAAGATAACCATGTCAAACAGCTTTCTTGGAGGTCAGCTGAGTGAGAATGCAGGTGAGGTAGACACTCAGTGCCCCTACTTATAAAGAAACATGCAAAAAATTTAGTTTAGATTTTTACTGGTGGTTAGTTTGAGAACAGCCTTAGAAATGTCTTTACCACAAGACTAGAGTTGATGGTCAGCTGAGTTACAAATCTGGGAGAAAAAACACCTCATTGTTCTTGAATTCTTTGATCAATATAAAGAGCAGTAATTCTGTCTTATGGAATAATTAGCCAAATTCATGACTGCTTTTTCCTTATTTCTCAAATAAACACTCTTAGAATAGTTTCTGAATCCTTGGGGTAATTAATTTCTGATTTACATTGCATATTTTGGTTGCATAGCCAAGTCATGCAGAAAGCAGCATTGCGGTCATTTTGTGAGGTGTAAATCACCTAATTGTATGTATTTATAATTACATACTGCAGTGAATTCTAGAAAAAGCACTACCTTTATATGTGCAAGCTAGAATCAGTCTTAATTTTCCCTCTCCACAGCTCTAATTCATTTGTGAATTGCATTCTATTGGATCAGTGAAGCCATGAAGTACCACTAAGAGAATCTGACTCCTGAAGTTTCTTTCCAACCTAAAGGCTATTAGATATTTCACTTTTTCTTTCTGCATGACTATGAATATGCATGCACAGACATGCACATGCAAGTATGTATATAAATGCACACCTTTTCTGGCAGTGTTCCTTCCTGGACCTAATTGGTGCTTTTTAAATGTTTTAATAACTCTGTCTTTATTGCTGCAGTGTGTCTTTCACATTGTTTATGGTCTATGAATTGTGCACATTTTGCTTTACTGCTTTAAGCACTATTTTACTCATTCTGTAGTTATGTGAGTACTTTCTTCATTACAAGACCTTCAAATAAACTTATTTCTGTCCGGTACTACTTTCTGGTTTTAATTTTCTCTCATCTTAACATAAGCTATTTCAAGAAACCAGCTGAACTGGCAAAATGATAGGCAAACTTACAATATCTCTTATTTAGGGGTCAACGGGTCTAGTATTAGAAGTGAATGCCATTATCTTTGATTTGCAGATTGGGAAGCAGAAGTACAGAAGCAATTTGTCCACAGTCTACCAGCATGATAGTGGTATAGTTGGAAATGATCTTCCAATTCCCACTATTCATCAAATGCTCTTTCAATAACAGCATGTCTGGTCTCACTCAACTTGTATCAGCTCATGCCAGTGAGAACTGAAAGTGTGTTTGTCAATTTTGTAGTCCCAAGAATATTCATAATATGAGATAAATTTAAGCCATTATCTTTATCTCAGAGTTACAAACTGTGCTTTCCTTTACTGTTTCATCTAAAATACCCTTAGTCTTAAAACTAAGCTCTGTGACTTTTCATTTAGCTTTATTATCTTTTCTGCTTAAAAAAAGTTAAAGCAGCTCATTTGGTTATATGGGCTGAAGATATAAAAATTGAGTTTTATTGAAACCTACATGCCTTTTAGTGGTTTCATGTTAGTGTGTTTAAATACAATATAAGCACCAGTGTCAATATGAAAAAGGGAAAATATCCAAACCAACTCTTCTTAAAAACCCTTGGCAATAAAGGGATACTCTACTGACATTTCTATTTTAAAATTATGCTTCAGAGGTTCAATCAGTCAGCAGTCTAGGGTATTAATTCTTTTATGTGAATGCAAACATTCTTCCTTTTCTACTTTTAAAAAAGTGTCAAATCAATCCCCTTTCCTTTATGTTGAGCAAGGCTAAACAAGTTAGTGAAGTCCTGTGTTTATAAAGTGCCAAAGAGAAGACAGAGATATATCACCTTCATCTGTGCAGTGTTCAAACAGCTTACTAAGCCCTCTCTAGTTTGTCTTTATATGAGAAAGAAAGGCCCTGAGGAAAAACCCAAAGAACCCTAAAACAAGAATGAGAAGATTCTTTAAAAGAGAGTAATTTTTTACATAGAGTCCCAAAGAGAAAGGGTATAATTACTGCAAATACTGGGCTCTATTTGGCTTAGTTTTGGGTTTGTCTATCAGTTGGGGTTATTACTGATGATATGACTTTTTTTAGCAGTAAATGGATTGGTTTCATTTCCTGACTAAATCATAATTTTGCGGCTCATGTTGGTAGTTGGTAATTTTAAGATGGAGCACTACTTGTTTTCATTTCTGAAGACTTTTAAGTATCCAGAATAGTAGTGGGAATGGCTCTTAAAGCAATTATTAGGAATGATGATGATCATTACAAGGATTTGAGAACAGGGAAGTTACTAAATACCAAAATAGGAGGGAGAGGCAGACTGGAAAATCCCAAAGCTGATATGGTGCTGAAATATGAAGCTTTTATAAGAATCACAGAATCACAGAATGGTTTGGGTTAAAAGAGACCTTAAGGATCATTCAGTTCCAACCCATACCCACAGGAAGGGACACCTTCAGCTAGACCAGACTGCTCTGGGCCCCATCCAGCCTGGCCCAAAACACTTCCAAGGATGGGGCATCCATAACTTCCCCCTAGAACCACTTCCAGTACCTCACCACTGGACCTGAAGGACCACAAGGACATTGAAGCTTGTGGATTTATCATCAAATCCTATATAGAAGAAAGGGTTGAGAATAAACCTGTTCAGTTTTTGTGGCACTATTGAGTTTTTCTTCTTAATGTTTCACAGAAGGAGAATAAAAATGCAAATGAGATATATTTTAGGGAAAGTTAAATACGTGTAATGAAAATATTCTTATTCTTAGTCATTTGCTGCATCAAAAGATTTCTCATGAGTTATTAATAGTAATTTTCTTCATAAACCTTCCCTGTCCAAAAGAAACAAATGGATCTGAAGTGTTTCCTGCTGATTCTCACTTCTAAAATGTAGAATTTCATAATACTTTTCAATAGGAGTAAAATCCGTCCTGTAGAGTGTTCAGACATATCCTTGAAGACTATTTTAACTCTTAAGATCAAGACTACCTTCAAGGAATGCAGTATCTAATCCATCTTTTCTACTGCTGAATTATTTTAATGCTTCCCATTGTAAAGGTACAGCAAAAAGCATTTCTTATAATACAGGATATTAGAACTTGCCAGTTCCCAAAGAGAAACCCTAATATTATGTAAGGTGCCTTCCTGTTGCACTACAGTTGTAAACATCAAGACACACTGAGTATCTTTTCCTTCAAATAATTTTATGCAATATGGGTGTCTGCAAGAACACGGTACATTGCATACCAAGAAATTTTCTTATGTAATCCCTATATGCTTTGCTGGGGCTTATATTGGACCTATGATGGTAACTTTTTTAAGACACAAACAGGGCAGGGTTTCTGGAGAACACATTGATTTCAGTTTGTTTTTTTTCAAAAGTTAAATCCAATATCAAGCTTTGAGGAGAGGAAGAACAAGAGGGAAAATACTGTTTATTTAAGCAGTTCAAGGGATTCGTGAGATCAGCTCATTAACAGGACTGAAGAAGCTAGCAAGGAAGTCAACAACTGTCCTCTCAACTTAGTCAAAGGCTAAATATATTTGAAACAGAAAGCATGAGGTTATTACAGGCGATGTACCGTTCCCTTTGCAACCACCAATTTTGTTCTCATAGGAGATGTGATTCTCCTCCCCCTTTCAGCCCCTTCTGCTTTGCAGGAGCACAGCTTCCCTGAGAGCAGCTATTGCTGGTGTAACTGCGCCCATGCTGGGGAAGCAGTCAGGCTACAAGGACATATCGCTATCCTCAAAAGACTATCATACTTGGATTGACACAGTCAAGGATGTGGATATTGTAGTGGGAGATCCTGAACAGCCATGTCTTTTGACACCAGGAATTTTTTTGCAGTTCAGGGACTGAGAGCTCAGTTTGCTGCTTGAGATTCTCATAAATTACTTTGGTTTGAGTTTGGGGTTTTTGCTTGACACATGAATACTGTGGTGTTATGAAATTTCCCATAAGTTACAACTGTTTCTATTAGATTCTTTTTAGTTAGTGAAATGTAAGTTTATTGTTAAGCATATTAAGAAATTTGAACTAGTATGATAAATTTTAACTGCAGATTACAATAGAGCATTCTTAACATCTCAAATATGGTTTCTTCTTACTAAATTGAGATGCCTGTCTAGAATGACAGATTTTTTGGCTGTTGTAGAGATAGTTTTGTAAAAACTCCTAGCAGTTTTCTACATCCCTGAGTGCAAGAAACACTGGCTTTACCAGAGGGTGACTTAGTCAACAGTTTAAATTCTCCTGTGACTTATTTTTTTACCCTATGCAAAGAAACTTATTTAACCTTAGTAATGTATATAAGAATGCTTTCTTACTGATTTTGGATTCTTTAGGGGCTTTTTGCCATGACATAGTCCCTCTTTTTGTAATATTGTATGGCTCTTGAATAGCCAAGAGAAACATTGGAATTGTAATATTGGTAAAAGCTTTTGAAGCGGTGGTGGATCTTCCTCTTTTTCTTTTTCATGCCTAGAAAGGTGTATTGGGGCAGAGGGGAGAGGAAGGTATTAAGACCATTGGAAAGTAAAAGCATGTGGCTGGTGCTACACTGTTTTAGTCTGTAGTCCTGAGGCCTCATGGTTTTCTGCAATCCTCTGACTTTTCCTGATATTTAACTCCGCACCTTTTTGTTGATACCAATGCTGTCCAAGAAGGGGCAGAGGGATGTAGAGTAATTTATCTGTTAACAAATACTGAGAAAGTGAGACAGTCAGGTAAAATATGAAAGGCCCCTACAGTATTCCCACAGTAAGAAAAGGCAGTAGCACAAGCTCAACAAAAGTAGGGACTGAAGGGTCTTCATAGCAGAGCTGCCCTGGAAACCAGGCTTTGCTAGTTCTGATGCTCATGTTATTCCTTATTAAATCACCTACCTACCTTTTGCCTTGCCACTGACAGGGGATGATGTCTTCAACTTGCCTAAAGAACCCATCGAGTTTCCCTTTTAAACAATGGAACAACTAAGTACTGAACAATTAAAGCTCAATATTTTCTGCAAATTAAATGTGAACATAAAATGCTTACAGCATCACAGGTGGCTCCAGTTTAAGAAATCATGCTTCATTTCTTTTTAAGTGTGTGGCTAAATTTATACAGCCTAGAGAACAGTGTAGAAAAATCAAATACATTCTGTAATTATTCAGGCTATGTTTAACTTACCTGCTATAAATACTGAACCTATGCTGAAAAGGAAAATTGTTATCCAGATCATAATGTACTTCCTTTAGTATAAAAATATGTCCAGCTTCTTTGAAACAAATGTATAAATTCAAGACTTCTTTCTGGAAGTCTGCACTCCCTTAGAAAAAAAGTCATTGTGTACTGCCCAGGTATTCAGTGAAATCACTCAATAGAGGAACCATTCACAGAATAGGGCCTCAGAGACACAGGAAAAATTTTCCATCTTTAGTTTCAGGTCTTATATCTGTCCCTGGAGTATAATAGGACAGGTTATTGTCCCCTTGTTCATCGTGAAGAGTAATGTTCAGACCAGCTGAAAATATTACTGTTTTGTTGAGAGCTATTGGGAGATCTTCAGAGCTGTGTGAACCCAAATATAACATTTTAAATAGCAGCGCTAACACCTCGCCTTAGCTGGACACAAGTGCCTTAAGCTGTTATGTCCTCTGCGATACTGCTGCTGGAATGTGAAGGTCCTCCAAAGCTCTGCCTTACTTCTAACGTCTTTTATACAGACTTCGCTGTTAAATGTTATATTGGGAAAGTGCCTGAGTTGTTCTCTTAACTCAGATGAAACGAAACCAAAAAAAAAGTGTGTGTGTGTGTGTGTATATACATATATATACAAAAAATTGTATGGAAATTGAAATTCTTTAACTTTCTGTATTTTGTATGGAATGTTTCCCCTTAAAAATCTATGATTTGTTCCTTAAAATTTGACTCCTAAACTTAATATGAGAAAATTGAAAACAAAACAAGGCAGAAAGTTAGTTTTAAAGAAGAGACACACCTGGTTTTGAAAGTCACAGGAAAAGGTCTTAACTCTCAGTGATGTTGAAGTCAGCATTCCCTGTTCCCAGGAATGAGTGCCTGTAGGCAGCTGGCAGAGTGTTTCATATGGACATTCTTGGCTACAGAAATTCTGCCCCGTTGCTTCACAAAATCACAGGTTTGTTAGCTTCCTTTGTGGGCTTTCCAAGGGTCTTGGACCAGCATCTGAGCAGGAGTTGATAGAGAACCACATGAAGTTGTGTTGGGAAAGGAAATACACATCTTCTCTTCATCGCAATCTTCTAGAGAAACAGGCACAGTAATGAGCTATCTGGTTTGTGTGCCCAGGAGCTGGTGGAGTGCACGAGTGTCCATGGGGAGAGGTGCAACTGAGCCCCTCAGCCCAGGCTGGGAGGGGTGGGGGGAAGTGGGATAAAACAGCCATATCAGCCCCAAGGGGAGAGCAGAAGGAGTAGACCCAGCCTTCAGATCCCCCTGGAGAACCCTAGGCAGAGCAGGTGGATCTCTCCCAAGGGAACTGCAGCCTGTGCAGAGGAGCACATGCTGGAGCAGGTATAGCCTATGGAACACTATGGTGGAGCAAATATCCATACTGCAGGCAGTGGAGGGCCCTGTGCCAGAGAAGGTGGATGTGCCCAGAAGGAAGCTAGAGGCTGTGAAGACAAGCACACATAGGAGCAGGCTCCTGGCAGGAGCCACAGCCTATGGGGGACCCACGGCAGAGGAGTTTGTTCCTAAAGAGCTGTATTCTGTGGAGAGAACCCCAAACTGTAGCAGAACATATTAAGGAAGGAGTAGCAGAGAGCAGCTGGTATGAACTGACCACAGTCCCCTGTTTCCATGTGCCACTCAGGGGAGTGGTGAGATAGAGGAGTAAGGAATGAAGGAATGAAGTTGGGCTTGTAAAAAAGAGGGGTGATGGAAAGATGGGTTTAGTTTCGTACCTTTTTTTCCTCTCTAAATTGATTTTTAATTGTCAACAAATTAAATTAATTTTCCCCTAGTCAAGTCTGTTTTGCCTGTGATGGTAAGTGAAAATCAACAATCTCCCTGTCCTTGTCCTGATCCATGAGCTTTCTTATCTAATTTTCTCGCCCTGTCCTTTTGAGGAGAGGGAATGAGAGAGGCTGAGTGAATGCCTGGCAGCCAGCCAAGATTAACTCATCACAGAACTGTGAGGGAAATCAAAGGGAAGTTGTCAGGGCTCATGGAGACGTGCAAAGGTACACATGCTCTCACTGATACAGGACATATATTGTGTCTGTGAGCTGGCAGGCAGAACTTCAGTGTCTGATCCATCAGGTCCTGAGTATCCAGGGACCCTCTGTACAAGACGCTGACAAGCAGGCTGCAGCAGGAGCCACATTCCAGGGCAAGGCTCTGTGGTTTGGATCATGATCTGTGTCCATTGTGGGAAGAAGAGAGGCTTTGAAGAGAGACTCTTTGCAATAAAGAGCCTCATCTCTGCACAGTGTCCTTCCCACCTGCTGGTGCTACAGGGCTGGATTAACCTCCAGCACAGGCTGCAGGCTGGCTGTTGTTGGGGAATGTGGGATCCACACAGGATGAGGCATATCCTGATTTAGGGCAAATTTGGAAACAAACCTCCGAATGGGGTCCCTCTAGACAGGCATCCCCCAGGACAAGGCATCAGCACAGGGGGGTGGGGGCCCTGCTGGCTGACAAGCAGTGGGTTGTACTTGATGTTGCCCTGTTGGTCTTGTGACAACATGGGAATGTATTGGAGGAAGGGGGAGAATGACTACTATGGTAAAGACTGACAGCCAGAGTTAAGAGAAATGTGGGATACAAAGCTCACAATGAACAGATTCTCTTGAAGAAGATTTTTTTCCTTCCTTGAATTGTTCATTGATGAGAGTTTGTAGTTAGTTTGTATGTTTTTATTTCAACTCCTGGAGGCAGTATTCAGAATTATTAAAATCACACCATGTGCCAAACACAGCTTTTGACACTGGATCCGGGTGGCTATTAGATCACTGAAGATATTTGCTAGACCATTTTAGTATAATCTTTCAAGGGCCTTTTGCATTGATCCTAATACAAATCTAGGACTTCTTTTCTTAGGGATATGACAACTTAGCTATTGATTTCACACTTCCATGGTGGTGATACCTCAGTACACTCTGTGGATTACAGTAGCTCAGTTATGGGAAGAGGAAGTTTAGCTTGTGAGTGTTTTTTCATACTGTTTTAAAAGATGATAAGATTTTGTGATTTTTAAGAAGACAAGTAATTGATAGTTCTGGAATCCCTGTTTATTCACAAAATAAATGTGTCTGGATAAAAATTAGCACACATTTTCCTCCAAAGCATCAGTAAATAGATTATTTGAAGAGTTCTAGTGCTTTTTCCTCCTTAGAACATGGTAACAATTAGGAGTACAGAGAAACCCTTCACTCAAAATCTTAGGCTTTAAGGAATTCTAGTGACCCTGATCTCACATGCAGAAAGAATTGTAGAGCTTTGCTCCAGCTGACCAGCAGTAGCAGAGCAGGAGTTGTTGGTGTCCCCTCTCTACCTCAGGCACAGCGGGCATTGTCTGACCAAGGTCATACACATATATTCAGCACAAAATCAGGAAGTCAAATTCAGATTGCTTGGGACCCAGCAGTTCACAAGGATTTTGTTGATTATGTTCCTTTAAGTAATAAAGAATTAAGTCAATGGTTATGACTTTTATGTTCCACAAAAGTAATGCTAGATTATGTTATATATGCTCTCAGACATTCCGTTTACCTGAAAGAGAGGGCAAAGCCAATGCTTCATTTTTTGAAATGAAATAGTTACTCAACCAGGGATAGAAACACAAGCCAATAGTAAAGCCAAGTTTAAAATGTTTCCAGTAACTCAAATCTATTTCTGGATTTTGAGATTATCTTTCTTATTTCCATTTTACCATCATACATGTTTCTTGCCTTAAGCAGACAAATGCAATTTGTTTGCATACTTATTGTCATTACCAGAGAGAATTAACCTCTTATTTGAAATAAAAAGTATTACCCATAGAGAAAGTGCTTGAGTGAAACTGTAAGAAAATGCAGGTAAAAAGCAAGAGAGAGCTGGAACAATATAATATATAGATTAGTGGAGTCAGTGAGGTGAGGATGAAGCTGATTGAAAGTTATCATCTCAGGTACACAGACAGGATGGCAGCTTTTGACTGAGAGCTCTTGTTTTCAGGAGAGTCAGATGGCTGAAACAACAAGAAAATTCTGGCTAAAGTAAAGAGCATTCTACCTGAGGAAAGTTCAGATGCTGCTATGTCGTTCAGCATCTCATTTCTACAGAAACGAATGTCATACCTTTTATCTAAAACACTGACCTAGAGAGCCAGTTTGATCAACTCAAGTGGACAATATCTTGCTACATATTTAACACTGGATTGTGGGATTTTTATATAAAAAAATTTGGCCACCACTAGAGCTCTGACACAGCTATAGGCAAATGAGTTAAAATCTACTCTGGCTCATTTGTCATCAAGGGAAGTGCTTGCTGTGTTTTAAAGTCCTTGATACTGAAACTGATGCAAAGACCAGAAAATAATTTAAACCACCTCCTGAGCTGACAAATTGCCTTTTGAAGAAGAAAATGCTTTTCTTGTAAACTGGCCAAAATTGATGAAGTGACAAACCAATAAAGTAATAATAAACGTACCATTCACACTACTACCTAATTGTTCGTTTTTCAACACAAGGTACTTTTATATATATGTGTGTGTATACATATATATATTTCAGCATATGATAAACTTCCAACATACTGTGCATATTACTACAATTATTTTGTTGTCTATGTCATATTCCTTTAAAAATTAAATTAAATGAATAATCTTGTGAATTCTAGAAAATTAAGAAAGGCTGTGAAAGATGAAAGGATTTCAGTGAATTGAGAAGGTGCTAAAATCTCATTATGTTCCAATCAGATATCTAACCTGTAATTGGCATACTAATATCTTGGATGGTCTCCATGATCTCAGAGGAGGGGGAGGTTTAGTCATGACTCCAGAACTTTTACAGCATCTTGATTACTCTTGCCTTCGTTTTTTCCTTTAGGGGAGTTCTCCTTTGCAGTTCTTTCAGTGTTACTGGTTGCTGTCAGTAAATTTGTTTCTTTTCATCATCACCTCCCTGAGACTTGGGCATGTTTGTTTGCAAGTTGTCTGGCTAAAAGTGAACTTATGGGGGAGAAAGTCCTTTGTCTGTCCTCTCCATGGGGAGAGGATTTCTTATCAGAGATAACGAGCATGTTTTTGAAAAGAGTGGACATAATTTGCTGTCAGTTTGAGCGTTGGACTTCACTCTTATATGTCATGGTGATGCTGACATTGCAAAGCTAGGTATTGCACTCTTTTGACTCGCTCCAGGCAGTTCCTAGCACCCTGTGTTCTTAAATGTGTATTCCTCAGTTCAAAAAGTGGAAATCTTCTTTGTATTTAACCCATTTATACTAGAAAGAGGAATGATAGCTGGGCCAGCTTTCAGTATTTAGCAAGCCTGCAGAGACTTCACAGCAGGTTGTTCATTTCAATAGTCTCAGTGAGAGTGGAAGCAGGAACCTGAGCAACTTCATTCTGATGTGGTGGGAGCCTCAGATCCCCTTGGTTACTGCATCCTCTTAATTACAGTTTGCAGGAGAAGGGAAAAATATGTCCCTGAATTGCCAGCACAAAGTCTTACTATATGTTTTCCTTCTCTTTTTAACTACCCTGCTCCTTGATAGTGACTTCTAAAACTTTCTCAAGGCATACTAACATATGGGTGTATCTTTTAAAGGTGACTGGATCCTACCCTTAGATTTTCAACTACTTCTAAGTTAAAGCTTGATAGATACCTTTAGATTACCTTTTTAGATTACCTTTAAAGATACTGTGCCTTTAATTCAGGTTATAGATAGTCCAAGAGAATGTGCCTGCAATGATCTAAGCTGTTCTCTGTATTTATTTATGTTTTTATGTCCTTTTTTTCAGGAAATGAATGACATAGTGGGAAAACAAATTGTGTAAGGGAACTGGTGATGCGCCATTTAAGTGAAATATGGACATTTCAATCGAAGTATAGCATGTTAGTCAAATGTTGCCTGCTGGACTCATTAGCAGTAGTAGGATTAATTCTGTGGCCTGTGGTATGCAGGAAGTCATAATGCAAAAATGTATGGCCTTTCCTGTCTGTAGTGTGGGAATATCTAAATGTACCAGTCCTTGGGTATTCACTTTATCTTAGGTTCTGGAATGACAACGAGTTATGTACATGCTTTCATGGCACATCCATTTTCTTAAGTTCTTGTCAGAGTGACAGGAGCAGTGATTGCAGGGAAGAAACTGATTGTTTCGTTAGTTTGGGATTTTTGTGTTGTGTTTTTTGATTTTTGTTTTTTTTTTAACAGAGGTGATAGCTTTAGAATGAAAAGGTTCTTGAGGTTTTGGTTGCACTTAGCCTCTCTGTGGTTTTTTTGTTTTTTAATAAACAAAGTCTGAATGCCTAGACCTTCAAAGAAAGGCTGCAAAAATCGTACAATGTCTAGATGCCTTTCACTTCTGCCAAGATTATCCAGTGAAAGGTGGTACTGTAAACTGTCATAGAAGTGCAGAATTTTAGCTTTTCTCTCTGTGTTCCTCTCGTACTTCAGCTGGGTTTGTTTGCATACCTGTCACTTGTCTGTGTTTTTCATTTTCACAATCCATGCAAACCCTAAATAGATACATTCCCTTTTCAGATATCTTTATTATCCTTTTCCCAACACACCTCAATCCCATACCTCTGGTTTATGAACGCCTTTTCAACATGTCTACTCCATACTATATTTGTTTTATTTTCTTCCTTTTTTAAAACCAATCCACAAGACTGCACTCTTACAACTGAATAAGGAGTAGAATTTTGAGCAGGATTCTGTATTACTTGAAACTATGAGAAGTATTGTTTTTGCTACATTTTTCTTCAACTTGCAGTGCTCTGGCAGTCTGCCACAGAACTCTGCAGTACTGTGCACTTCATCACTTGAGCTGGGGACTGTACTTCATGGGAAGCACGTGTGATAACAACAAAGAAGGGTTCACAAGGGAAAGAAGACACATTTAGAATATTACTGCATGATTTCAATTCCAAGTCAAAGTAACTCTGTATTTCCTTCATTCTTACCTTTTAAATTGATACCAATCATCAAAGCCAAAACAAATGAGTTCATGTATGGTAAGACACATATACACCAAGAAACTATACAGTAGCTGCTTGGTTTCTTGAAGATTAATCTATGTTAATATTTGAGCTTCAGTCCCGTTGCTTAGAAGATAAACAACATACATGTGGATCCTGATCCTTTGTCAAGCCACCTTAAGTTCACTGTGGTTGCAGGTTAGTATAGCTGATTTTCGCCATGGCCTCTCTTGGGGAAGTAGGGGAGCATTTTAGTGCTGGTTGTCTGGTAGGGAACTGATGGGTTTTGGTGGGTCTTGTTAGTAGTGTTATTTTCAGAGAATTGATCCACCCTTCTAACTCGCAGTCATCACCTGTTAACCAAAAGCAGTTTGTTTCTGAAGTGGAATCAATAAAAGGGAAAATATATTGTGGTATTATGGCTTAGCTGGGAACACATGCTTTTTGCCTTTTGCTATTTCATCTTCTATTTAAGGGTAAGTTTTCTTAGCATTCATATTCTCTTGGTTGTATATTTAGTCTCTGTGATCTGTAATCTGCACAGAAAATATATGCTGTCAGCAGTACAAGGATAGGTTTTTTTGTTTCAGTGTTTGCTACTAGTGTAATGTGTTATATTGATCCACTCTGGCCTCTGAAGAATTTTCCAGGTGGTGATGAGAAAGATGGTATATCTCTTCAAGACCTTAATTTTCATGCAAAACAATATTCAACAGAATCATAAAGCCCTAGACCTGGTAATAAAAATTGAAGCTGATTAATTATTCTATTAATACGTCATTCCAGATACACAGAGCACCATTATATGGCTCTTGTGTTAAGTAAAATTTCATGTAATCACACAAACTATAGACTTAAGCTCTCTAAAGCTGGAAACAACTAGATGGTAATTGTCAAAGCAGCTTCTAAAGACTTCAGAGCAGTGTCTTAGGGCCCTAAATATGACTTAGTGTTGGCTTTTAAAAACACAGTTACTGAACATAACTGATCTGCATCATGGAAGTAATAATAATAATACTTTGCACTCAGTGATCTTTTATTTAAGGACCCAAAAGCTCTTAACCAAGCCTTTTGAATACTCTCTTTCTGCTTATAGGAAATAAAGTGTTCAGAGTCTGGGGCACCTGTGTGAGAGAATTGAGCAGGAGCAGTCCAACTCCATGTCATATTGCAAGCAGTCAGATGGTGTTTTCTGTGTGACTGGGACTGAGAGTGCTCCTGCGGCTGTCTGTCCCTGACAACTGGGACGTGTTGTCCTAGTCACTTGGGGCAGAGCTTCCTACACAGTAGTACTTTTATTCTTGAGCAGGGCCAGCCTTTGAGTCATATCACTTGTACATTGAAATGCTGTGTGGCAGGAATGAGAATGACACATAATGGCCTAACCTGATATTTCCATTTTTTGCTCTGTGAACTGTAAATAAAATATTGAGATGATGTAAAGACCTAGGGATTCTATGGTTCAGATATACCACACTTACCCAAGGAGCTTACGTGTGGAGTGATATATCCTAGACTCTATATATTTGGGACAGACAGGTAAGTACCTTCAAAGAGTGACCTGTATTTTAGGGGCAATGGTTATGTCCTTTTAAAAAGTGCCACATGTTGACCAGGGATCTATGGTACTTTAATACTCAGCTTAAAAAGCACAAAATTATCAGTAACGGGAATAAATAACTGTATTTGAAATTTGCTTTTCTATAATCCGTAGGTTTTTTGCTTTTTTTAATTTTTTCCCCTCAAACTGATTTTATTGTGGATTTTCAAGGTACAAAGGTCATTCCTGAGAGTTTACTTGGTGACTCTTGTTCTGTCTTTCAGGTCGATATGATTGTGGCCTTGGGGGGACTTGGAGGACGCTTTGACCAAACAATGGCATCAGTGGAAACACTTTTTCATGCAACAAACATCACCCCTTCACCAGTGATAATTATCCAGGAGTGCTCACTGATTTACCTGCTTCAACCTGTAAGTATTGTGAAAAGTTACTTTGTAATGAAAATGACCTTCCATCCACCCTGACACCATAGGTCTTGCACCATTAAATGCTCACTTTATCAGTTGTATTCTGCAGGGTCTGAACTGAAATATAAAATGCATTACAGGCAAGTGGACAGCAAATGATGGGCACTGAATTCCTCCTTTGGAAAAGATTACATTTAATTTCTTCACAATGGATTTGTTTAAAAGGGCGTCAAGGGTTGCAGAGTAAATGTAATCAGGGGTGTGTTATTCTATTACCATCTGTTGGAACTGGGATGGGGGGAGTGATGTAATCTTCTGTTGA
>JAWWMU010000106.1:53347078-53357414 GCA_035048155.1 Cinnycerthia olivascens | reverse complement strand
CCCTGAGAGAGAGGTGTAGTTGGTGCCACTCTCTCTCTGACAGTTACCTCCTTTGTCGCTTCCAAGCACTTTAAGTGCCCACAAGCACCCAGCAATCAGCTTCCTAGCAACTTTTGGGGAAAAATTCTATAAGAAAGAAACTCAACCCCCAACAACAATGTTGGCAATGAAATATACCCTTGTGTTATGAGTCTGAGGTATTTCTACCTCATACCTGAAATGTTTTTATATGCAAGTATTTAAAACTGCGTTGCAGTATGTATATCTTTCAACTGGGGGATGCACTTCAGACTGAAGCAAGAGCAGCTGAAGATCTGGACTTAGTCTTTTGTGGCAATGATGCCACAGGCAGACAGCCTCATTAGCTGCAAGCTTGTTGATTTTTTTAAGGAGGAGCTACCTGTCTGCTTTATGTTAGAGCAGCCTGGGAAGTGAGAATAAAACTGATAAGATATTCACTCTCCCCAGGGTATTGACTAAAACTTTAAAGCAATTAGAAGAGCACCAAGAGAGGATTCAGTAGGTCTCTGAGGGGCCTGTGTGTCTCTGCATAAAGTCCTAGACCCTCCTGTCCATTCAGGATTTTGTGGAAGTTATTTCCACATGTTGTAGGTGTGTAAGCTACCACATGCAGCCTTAACCCACCCATGCTTAATGGTTTTTAAATCCTTGAGGAACGTGGAGAGTCTGGTGTATTCCTGTTGAGATGGATGGCCAGAGGCAGAACTTGAGCAGCAGCCTGAGTTATCATAAACAAATCCAGCTATTCTGGTGTGCCAGATGGTGTATGCCACAAAAGAGGTGCAGTTCAGAACATGTGCAAATAAAGGGAGTAGCTCATCATCCCTATTACACATATTTTATCAATTTTCTGTAAGCCTAATGATATAACTGAATCAACAATGCTTGTGTCATTTCTGGTCTTTCATCTGTCTGACTTCTGGATCTCCTTTTCTGTTCATAAGCACTCAGTGAAACTGCAGAAATACCAGGGCAACATGTAATTTCCAGTTTATCAACGGTAATGCCCTTCATGAACATCTCTCTTTTTTTTAATTCTCTTTGGTACTTAAACCTAGTTCTAGATTACTGTGTGAAATGCATTCTGTATCTCCTTAGGGGGGAGGTATTATGAAGCTATTGTTTTAGAAAACAGTTTAGTTTTCTAGCAATAGTGTAGAAATTTTTTAAGTATTTCTTGTATGGAAGCCCACTGAACTGTTAAACACATTCCTCAAAAACTCTTAAGGAGATACAATACTAAATTATTCCTTTTTATTCTAAGTCATCTGAGAAAGTGAAGCAGTTTTAATTATTGAGTGCAGTCTGTTAATAGGCAGAGAAGCTGTGATGTCCTTCCCCTGGAAGTGTTCAAGGCCAGGCTGCATGGGGATTTGAGCCACCTGGTCTAGTGAAAGGTGTCCCTGCCCAAGGCACAGCCTTCAGATAATGAAGTGAATGCAGTTGCTCATTTCTGTAGCCCTTGAAAACCCATGCATGATGATGTTCAAATCTCTCATCTTGAAAGACAGTAGGAGCTCATGTTTCTGAGACAGCCTGAGTCAACCCCTGCAGTTCAGTGAAGCTGACACCCTGCTGGTGTCATCTCCTCCTGGAAGGCCATGCCTGCCAAATGCCTGCATCTGGTTGCTCCCACGCAAACTTCACTTTCAGCTGGGGGAGTGAGAACAAGATCATCTCTCCTTGAAGTTTGGCAGTATTTCTCCATGGGACTCTGGAAATGCGGTGTGATTTTAACACCATTGTTTTATAATTGGATGGGTTTTTTTCCCATCGGAGGCATAAAAATCCAATGTTAAGTCAGTAAGAGCTTACCTGAAGCTGATTGTTTTGATAACTCCTCTTCGCTAGTCATCTTGGAGGGAGGGGGGGGAAGTGAAGTAAATCTGAAAATCAGCTTTGTTTTTAGACATGTTTGATAGTGGCCTCTCTGGTGTTATATTGTACTGAACTGTCATACCGTGATTCCTTTCCTTCAGCCTGTACACCTAAAATCAGGTTACTGTGGCTATGTGTATTCTCAAGATTTTTTATTGTGCTGGGTAACTGATGAACAAAGTCTTCAGTGGGAATAGTTATTTTTAGAAGAATCCATAAGATGACAAATAATAACTTGCCTAGCTTTTCATACAGGCTCTGATCTTCCATTAGTGAACCTTGGACTACGTGTCATGTCACACTCTTTAGCTGGATCTCAAGGTATATTACTCCTATATTACAGAAGGAGAGAGAGAGAGGCAAAGGCATGAAGAAGTGAAATTATTTGCTCGGGTACTCAGGGAGTCAATACCATACTGAAAATTGAATCCAGTGTTCCAGGTTTCTATCTCCTGTGACCTGTCCACTGGGACCTGTTCCCTCCTTGATGCTTGTGACTTTATTAAGAGTGACCTTTACAGATGATTGAGATTTTTACTGGAAGTGCTTATCCTTTCAGAAAAATCAGAGAAACTCTCTTTTCTATAATAAAACTCATCCTAAACTTTCTTAGGAAAAATTGTGAAGAGATGGATTTGTATAAATTATCTCATTTCTTAAGAAGCCTGAGGGAAAAAAAAAATCTTATGCTTGAATCTGAGAATGCCATGGCTTAGAGTGGCCAAATATATATATGACAATTATAACAGCTGATTATTTCTAATGAACAATATATCCAGGGGGAAAAAAAATAAAAGGTTAGTCAAAGTGTA
Organism: Cinnycerthia olivascens; assembly: GCA_035048155.1. Taxonomy (NCBI): domain Eukaryota; kingdom Metazoa; phylum Chordata; class Aves; order Passeriformes; family Certhiidae; genus Cinnycerthia; species Cinnycerthia olivascens. The sequence continues at coordinate 53,354,703 of JAWWMU010000106.1, read as the reverse complement.
GCAGAAATTATTAGAAAAAATAACTTCCACATTTTAGTATCTTTCAGCTTTCTGCCCCTGTGCATGACTGCTGTGCTATCCAATAAAACATTTCTCATCTCATCAGAATTTTACAAGTTCTATTTTAACTGTCGTAAGTAAAAGCAGTTCACAGGAGATGTCAGAGGATGGATGTTTGCTTCCTTCTGCCTTTTTTAACGTGTTAGAGATGTGTAGGTTAGAGATGCAGAAGGGAAAATGACTATAGCTATCACAGTCTTTCATAGGTGAGTGAGCAAAAGAAAATACTAATAGAGCTTCGAGCAAGATTTGTTCTCATTCTCTAAGGTGTCTACAAAATACATATATAACGTCCCAGTACAATGAGCTGTCATGAGCGCAGCTTACACAAGCATAGCAGGAAGTTGTAGTTCCCATAGTATGTAGGCAGACAAACTTTAGTGGTTGGATGGACAGGCACATTTTTCCTCTCTTATCCAAACTAATCTCTACATGTAGATATATAAATCCCTAAGCAAGTTGCTAACTCTTTCATTTCTTGGAAGGGCTCCTATAGTTTTAGGGAGGCCAAGTTTCCTGAAATTAGTTTAAAAATACACAGTTGAATGCTTCTTCACCACAGTTGTGTAGAACTAGCACACATTTCTTTCTCTTTCTTTCTCCTGAAATTAAGACACTTCAAAAATTTTGTGTCAAATAAAGTATTTGAAGTGTAGTGCTCCGCACAGGGAAGTGATTGAATACTCTATGAGAAAATCAGAATCATGACTGTCCTTTTATAGAGAGAAGGTAGAGGAGGTTTTTCAGTGTTGGGTTAGGTCTGTAATCTAGGCCAAGTTAGTTTGGAAATGGAGCAAAACATTTGCACTTAATGTGCTGCTGGAGTGAAACTGGTGAAATTATGCAAAGAAAATATATGGACTGGAGAGTGCTATGGATTTTAGATGGGCTCTAAAAGTTGAGCATGAAATGAATTTTATGAAGAACTAACAGAGTAAGGATATGGTGATTATTTACTGGGATAAAAATGTGATATATTTGTTGTCCTGTGGTATCATTTAGGAAAAATTTCAAGAGACACTCATAAGCATTATCTGGACCCACGGTAGATTGAAAAGGAGATTGAAATGATCTCTAAGTTCATAGAAGAGTATCTGTTGCAAGTACACACACACATACTCACTCACTTACTCTGGGTTGACTGCTTCTCCAGGCAGAATTTATTCATGTCAGGGACAAAATTCTTCTCTCTTTGAATTATTTGAGACAAAGGGATATTCATTGCTTTGGGGTTTGGTTGTGATTTTAGGTTAAATCAGTGCAAATATTCACCAGCACACTTACAATACACTACTCTGGAGTCCAAGCACAGTGACAAGTACAGGGTGGTGTAGCAGGTGGAGACACAGCCAGCTAGGAGACAGCCACAAAAAGATTGGAAAGGACTTGGAAAACAGAGGGGGATACATTTTTCTTACCTGGGTTCTGTTACTGCATCACAAAGCAATGAGTTTCCCAAATCAGCCATAAACAAAATCTTCCATTTCCAAGAAGGTCATGCAAAACACGCCAGTCTTTTCAAAATGGGCTATAATTGGCACTAGCCTTAATATTCATTACCTGTATTTGAGGGGCAAATAAAAAGTGTGATTTCTTTTCTTCATCCTAAGAAATATTCCAAGGAAATAAACAGAATTGCTTCCAGTCTTTTCCTTGCAATTGACTGGTCCTGGTCATAAGTGAGGGTTAAACAAATGCAGAGTAAAAAGGCAGAGTTTCTCAGAAGTAATTTTGACTCTGAGTAATTGATGTGATTTGTGTGACTAATCATTACATAAACATGATACATCATGTAATACATAATGAGGAGTCTGTGTGTTTGACTATCAACACATCACAGTTAGACATGTAGTTTCCCTTTCCAAAACTCCTGGTATTTTTTTTTTCTGCTGTGTGGGTGAGCTCTTATGTACTTGGAGAAAATGACATAGTTCTAAAAATTGAAAGCTATTGAATAAAGAACATGTAACCTAGTTTCATTGTAGACCCATAATATGCTCCCAAAATGGTACATTATTTTTGAAGAGGGTATTATTAATCATAGTGTTATAACCGTTATGCTCCCAGGATGGACGGATGGATGGACAGTATATTATTACGAGTCATTTGGGGATGGTGTGCCCAAATATGCCACTTTTTTAATTGTTATGGGAGAGAAAAAGCAATATAATTATATTTATTGGAAATTATTTGAAAGCTACTCTGAATTGTTTGATGTTTCTGCTGGTTTAAAAAGGTATCTCCATTTTATGATATTAAGACAAATTAGGTAAAAACTGAGTAAGTGTTTTAAAATCCAGCTTTCATTTTGATGGAAATGCAAAGATGAGTCTGTTCTTATAATCTGTAAAGTAACAGAACTCAAATATTCTCCGAGTCTTCTCCAAATATCTGTCTCTCTGTGATCTAAGGCATTGCTCAGACTAACAGATATGTTTTATGCATCAGTAGGAAAATGCATGTGTTTATGAGACAGCTAATTGGAAAGTGGAAGGAGATATTTAGCACCATCTGAACTTCAGTGTCCACACAGATGAGAAATCTTACACTTCTCTAAGACTCTTGCATAATTGTACTGCCCAGAAGAATGCAGCTCTTTGCAGGGGGACAAGACCTCATTTGCAGAGTTTTATGTAACTCTCATCTAAAATGTGATGGGATTTCCTTGTACATGTATATACATGGTCATGGTTAGGGAAGGTCAAGTTAGTTCTGAACTTTCTCCGAGTTCTGAGGTCAGATTAAAGGTTTTGTCCAAGGCCATCCCTACTCTTTCTTTTATTTATGGATAAGAGGAATTTGCGTACTTGAGTCTTAGCATGGTTGACTCATATTGCTCTTGGGACAAATAGAAAAATATACTGAGAATAAAGACAATGAAAAAAAAGTGGAGAGTGAGCATAGTGGGAAAACAAAGAAAGAAGAAATTAAGGCAAAAGAGAGAATAAAGGTGTGGGAAGGGCATTCCCTCTGTGCTTGTGCATAGATTATATGCCCTGTAGGATTTGCCAGCAGTGTATAGGGATGTTTTATAAATATGATGCACTGTAAGTAAGCACTTGCTTCTAGCATATCAACTTTGATTGTGGCAGTTTCTTAGTTTTTAAAAAATATAAAGAAGCTCTTTAAGGAATTTTGGTAGGCTTCAGTCTATTATAGAAATGGATGGGGAAAATGTTTTGCAGGCAGATTAGGGTATCATACCTTTATGTAAATACCTTGTATATATAACATTACAATACAAAAGTTCTGTTTGATTCTAGAGATCATTGTTATAGCTGTCTACAGATAGTTGTATTGGACAAAATAGGAAACCAATGTTTTAGACAGCTGGTCAATATATCTGAAACAAGAAAGAAAAATACATGGAGGATAGATAGTGATGTGGCATTAGAAAAATGAACGCTCCTATTTTTAAACAATGTTTTAAAGGCATTATTAACATGGTTTCAGAAAATGTTCAGTGTGACTCACCTGAGCTCCCACTGTACCCTGGGGAATTTTAGTGATGGTGATATTAGTGACAGGAGAAGCAGGTGGGCACTGAGTGCACTTGGAAACATTATTCTGACTTTTCACTGATTTGAAAGAAAAACACTGCGATAGTATGACCTACAACAGACTTTCTTCCCAGTGACAGCTCTGCTCTGCGAGATCTGTAAGAAGAAACCTTTTGCAATAACATCCTCTCTCTTCTCAAGAAAAGTCTTTTCTGCTAGACTTTGCCATTCTCTGAAGTATCCTAGACCTCAAATAAATACTAGAACAGTTAGGAATCTTACACTCTGGTTAGCAAAACTTGATTTAAAAGTAAAAGCAATTTTTACTGGATCCACTGATGTCAATGACAGGAGTGCTCAAATAAGTTTTTAATATTCTGGAAACAAACTGAAAACATGAACTTTTGTTTTGTGCTTGTCTCTGCCTAAGGCAAATTTTTATGGTCTAGTTAGGTTCCCTTGAAAACAGGCTTTTATAAGTGAATACTCATGAATGATTAGCAATCCTGAAATACTAATGTTGTCAGATTTTTAAAACATGTACATAGGGACCTGAAAGCTAATCTCTATATTTCAGTGCCTCTGCAATGATTAGTAAAACTGAGGCATCTGCATATATACTTCCAAAGACTTGAGTTTGGAATGTCTTTTTAATTTAGTTGATTCTGGGGTTTGGGAGAAAAGAAAAGTTGTAGCATAGTGAAGTGATTTCCTAACTTATGCAGAGTAAAAGTAAGGATGCCTTAATCAAAGCAGACCTTTCAAGACAAAGAGTATTTTAGAAAAGATAAGTGGAACTAAGGTCAACAGAAGAAATAGCACATGAAGAAACATGAATGAAAAATCCTGTAAATGAGTCTACAGAAAATGTTTTTATATGATCTTTTATAGTACCCATCAATAAAATAACAAACTACTGACTGGTTACTTTTCATTGTAGGAAGAAACCGTTGCATTTTGTAAATTGATTGTCTTAAAGTGACATCTTCGTTTCAAGAGAAATCTAAGTTTCAGATAAGCATTTTGCACATTAATTTGGCTTTCCTCTTTCATTCTTATTTCAAACAGTATAGAGTCTGTAATTAATGCAATGGACTTGGTTGTATAACTTTATAACTGACAAAAGACAGTCCTTTTTGACCTTCATTTTAATATTAAAAAATTAGGAAAAATGAAACTTCTACCAAAGAATGAATAAAAGATGGTTTGGAAGGTTTCCTTTTTCAATAAAATAGCAATATTCTACTAGATGATACAAAACTGGTCTAGTGGAGAAAGCAAATAATTTTTGTGACTTTTATTTCTGTTCTGTTCTTATAGGAGAACCTCAGTTTTTAAATTATTTTTATCTTCTGCTTTAGAAATATTAGATCTCACTCAGGAAGATGTAAGTTTGAATTGCAATTTTCCCCCCTTGTATGTCCCAGTTTCATGAGCCTTTTTCACTTAGGAGTAAGATGAAAGCTGACCTCAGAGGTGCAGTGGCTCAGGCTCCTGAATATCAGGAGGTGGCTGGGTGCCTGGCAGCCCAAGCTCTTCCACAACCCCATCCCCAAGCACTGGACACATCCATGGCGATGAGGACAGGACAGGGCATGAGCCCAGGAGGGCAGGGCCATGGGGACCTGGGGACACTGAGTTAGGTGCTGATGACCCCAGATTGTAGATGACAGGCAGAGTGGAGCAGCCCCAAGGAGCTGGGCAGGCACAGTCAGAGCTGGCATTGCCTTAAGAGCCCCAAGAGGGTGATATGAAGGAGGCTTAGTGTTTGAAATTAGTGATGTACTTGTCAGTGTGTTCACCTGAGAGGTAGTTGTGGGTGCTTTTACTTCCTGTGTGAATCAGGTCCTCCCCTCAGCATATACAGCTTTTCCATAAAGGCCTCCAGCCTAGGGTCTAGTTGTGACTGCTGCATGCCGGTAAAACCAAGGCTGGCTCCTTTACTCAGCCTGTCTGGACACTGGAGGACAGACAAATGTTGCAGGAGGTGGACAGAGCATGCAAAAGCTGCATGACTGCTGGTGAGAGATGTTGCATTGCCTTGACGAAAAGTACGTTTTCAGGCTGATGATTGATATTTTGCTTATTTCTTTTGCTTATAGTTTCATGAAACCTGCTGTTTTTCAGAAAATGGAAAGAGATTTTGTCAGAAATGTGAGCCCTGGGTCAAAAGAGGGATGCAAGGGATTAAAGCTGAGCAGGTCCATTCTCTGCCCGGAAGCATAAGGTTCAGCAGCAGTAGCATGTTTCATGGCATCTAGAGGCAATTACCCATAATCTTATTTGAGTATGAAAAAAATGAATAGTCATTCATGTTTCTCAGAGTAGGTTTGAGTTTTTGTATTTCTCATTTTGCAGCGACTAAGGGAGGTCTCTCCATCGGGCAGGTATTGTGCAGCTAATCTTTAGACAGCTACAGAGAAAGCATCCTGGAGTGCCTGCTTTCAGCTTCTCATTAATAATAGTTAATCTGAAAGTGGGAAGGAATTGAATGCTTTTCCACCTATCAGTTGAATTTCTTGTTTATACAGGAATCTCTATGAGACTTTTCCAAGGAGGGGAGATTTCGATTTTAAATTAAAAGCAATGAGCAACTCTTCTTTGGGCTAGGCTGGAGATGCCAAAAGTAGAAATGTGAGTGCGCTGTAAGGGTCTAGGATACATTGATTTCCTCATTCTCCTCAGGTTATCTGAAGCTTCTGCAGCATATTTCTGTAGTCATTAAAGTCTGTGGTTCTTGGATAAACCTGTGGAAGTAACAGAAGAAAATCCCTATTTTTCAGCCATCTAAATTTATAGTAAAATGTTGCTTTGCAATGAATTGAAGATTTGGTCTGTAGTCTGCTGGGTGTTAGTTGTGCTACATAACTACACGCAGTACTAGTCACGTACACTGAGACCGACTGCATGTCAGTAATTTACAGAACCCATTAATGAGGTTTTTGCAGGAATGGTGAAAATTAAACATGATCAGATGGATGGTTAATGGGCGTTTACTGCATAGTCTAGAGATTGAAACATAGAATCTTTCATTCTCAAAGTCAGAACACATTTGTTCATTTTGTTCTGGCTCTGCAGATGGTAGTGTTATAAGGGTATGCATTTTTGCAAAAGTCTTTAAATATTTTTGCATGATGACATGAAGGCAGCAATGAAGAAGAAATTCTTGACATACAATAGGAATGTTCGGTTTACCTAGGAAGCAGAAAGTACTCTAAAATTTAGGTCAAGCTTGTCCTAATAAATCACTATGGTGGACTCTACCTTTGGCTGCTCTACAGCCTCTTAATCTTATAGTCATCCAATTTTTTTAACCAAAGTCAGAATTCTTTATTATGGAAGCAAAAGAAATTGCCCTTATTACCTTACCCTTGTGTCCTGGTTTAGAGCAAATTTGGAAAAAAAAACCTCTGGATGGTGTCCCTCTAGAAAACAAATCCGAACCCCCCCTCCCCCCAGCTGGTTCAGGACAGGAAAAATTTCCTTGGAGGAAAGTGGGAAAAAATTGTTTATTTAACAGTCAAAAGCACGCCCCAGCACAACCAACAAAGGAACAACACTGAACAACAAAACCTCTTGCCGTTCCACAGAGATGCCAGAAAGTCTCTCTCATGAGCTGTAGCTCGGCTCAGTTGCTGCTCTGGTGCTGGGAAAGGCCGGGCCCAAAAAAAACTAACGAAAAGCAAAGGAGAGCTCTCTCTCGCCGTCCACACTGCAGACAACACAGGTCGTGTGTGAAGAAGATCTGAAAACTCTTATCTTTATGTTTAGAAAACAACCACCTCAGACATTCCACCCCATCTCCTTCACTCTCAGATCCAGTTTTAAATGTACACTTATTTCTGAGCTAAACAGACGAAATGGGGAAACAATTTTAGCATCAACCCAGGACATTCCACCCCTTATCCCCATATCATCAACTTAGTACCAACACATATACAGTATACAGCTATATATGGACAATGGCAGTGACATTCAGCAAACAATATTTTTACATGGTTCTCATCCAACAATCAGATCTTCCTGTGGTACACATCGTGTTATTCCATCTTTTTGCATTATCCA
>JAWWMU010000106.1:53298252-53333961 GCA_035048155.1 Cinnycerthia olivascens | reverse complement strand
CTGAGAGCCTCTTTAATTCTAAAGGTATAGCAATTTGGGGAGAGGAGGTTTGTTTTCTCCATTGCAGGAGAAAGACTCCTGTTTTGTTGGTTTTTTTTCCTAGCAAGCATACCTGTCTTCAAACTAAGACAGCAGGCCTGAGAGAAAGAGTAAGAGAGCAAAAGACTGAGAGCAAGAGATAAGAGCAGAGCAGAGCAGAGTAGATAAGAGCAGAAAGAGAGAAGAAAAAGCTCTGAAAAGAGAGAAGCAGAAAAAAAGAGTGAAGTTCCCGTTACAATGCAATAGGTCTTCTTCTGTGTTGAATATTCTAATTTCCACTAACCAATCTAGTACGATATACAAATCCTATAGCGTTTACATACAGCCTGTAAGAATCCTTACATTATAATACTTATTTGCAAGCAGATGGTCTTGTTCAAACAAGAGGGGATTACTTTCAGCTGGACATACCATTGTTTTTCAGTTGTTCAGTTGTTAACTAAGACTTGGTATGTCAAAGGTCGCTTTCATTTCAATTTCGCTTATAGTTTCCATATTCTCAAAATCTTTTGTCAGGCAATCATATTTATAAGGATTTTCTGTTTCATCTTCCCCAACAGAGAGCTACAGAGATTTTGCCAGTTTGTCTGGAAAGAATCCTGGGAACAGATAAACAGATTTGAATTTTGTAAATTCTTGCATAACATAAAGGTGCCTTCCAGTAACACTCAGTGCTAAGAAGAAAAAATTGTTTCTTGCCACAAGTTAGGTGAACATTACCCTGTCTTTTAAATTACTCCCATGTTTCTCTAATACCCAGAAAAATAATATAGTCTAGATAGAAGGGATCCTATAGACTCTTCCCCTGTAGAAATACACAAAAAAGGAAGGGCAGTGACACTAAATTTTTTATGAACTGATTCATAATGAGAAAGATTATGCTGTATTTTTATCACTTAGGAATTGCAGAGTATTCATGCCCTTAATAAAGGCCCCTCTAAACCGACAATTTAACTGCAATACTGCATGATAATTATACAGGCAATATGAAATCTTCAGCAGCTTGTCTACTTTTCACTCTTATCTGCAATCTATTATACTTTGTAGTGTCATAAATGGATATAAAGAAATGGTTCTGATTTTTTGAAGGCATCCCTAAAAATGCTAATTAAACTTATAATGATGAGCCTGCTGAGGATAAGGCATCAAATGCACAAGCTCAAGGATAAAATGTCACACTGGGCCAGTCTAAGGCTTGCTTGAATTTAGTAAAGGACCCAAGACTTCTTGATTATTGTAGTTTCACTCTGTATTTGTGGTGTATTTTGCACTGTTTTGTGGAAAACTGGAGAAAGCGTTGTGGAATCTCATTTGCAAGTGGGAAGTTTAAACAGAATGAGTTTCTCTTTTTGGTGGTGTTCAGAGCAGAACAAGAATTAGTATTTATGGCATTGGTCAATCTTTAAGATATGTCTGTGAAAAGGAATTAAACTAATAACTCTTCCTTTTAAAGTAACTTTTGTATTCCCAGATATCTTTTAAGGTTGAAAAAATGTTTTCTTCCTTTTATTTGTGTGCATGTTAGCACACATGCTGCTGGCACTTTTAACTGCTTGCAGTATTCTGAGGGAAGTATATTTTCAAATTTTTTGCACCTGTGATTGCTGGGGTTTTCCCTCACATGTAGACTGGACTGCAGAAGATAGAGAGTTGTTTCACAATCTCATGCTGCAATAAGTGATGGGCAAACAAGGGATTTGCTTCCTGTGCTCAGAGACATGAGAAGTGTTCTCTCAGGATTGTTTTTGCTAGGACTGTAGATGTGAATGTGGGAAATTCTGGAACCATTTGCTCTCTGTGGGTAATTTGTATATTTGATATACAGTAGCAACCATTTAAATGTATAACCTCAGGATATAGTAACTCTCTTTGGTTTTCTCACCTCCACAGAGATTTCCTTCTGTACCCTTATGATAAATTGATTTGAAACAGATGTGTTTATTAATTGAGTCTAATAATGATTATAATATAGTCAGTCTTTCCTGCTTGTGATTTTATTCACTGTAAAGTCATTTTTTTATTAAGTGCTCCTCTTGAAGGGTAGCCTTGGTAGAGCTCTGTCTTGCAAATAACTGATACACTGAAGTCTATCCATTTCAGCAGAGGAACAATACAAACTTTGATAGCAGGAATTGGTAGGATTGTGTCCAATAGTTTTTTAATATTATTTTGAAGTATAATAAATTTGCTGGTTTTTCTCTATGTATTTAAGTGGTCATTGATTTGATATATAAGAGCTTTTAGACGTATGAATTTTTGCTGGAACTGTGGATACTTTTATTTTCAACAGCACCCAAAAGCCTAGTTAGCTCAGAAAATGTTCCCTGAATAGCATTCACATAATAGCAACTTGGTATTGTGTGTGAAAAGACAATTGATGATATTTTAGGGTTATAACAAAACAGCTCTTCTTAAGTACATACTTTTTGAAAAATTGGCTGTATTTATTTTGCTCAAAATCTCATCCTAAAAGGTTTTATTATTGTTAAGTCAAGCTCTTATACAATTAATGATTAGTAGAAATATTCCTGGAACTTTGTTTTTACTTTATTGCCAGTCACATTTGATTTTAAACATAAATTTTCTCAGCTTTATTTCATCCTTGTTCTTTTTCTCTTCCTCCCCTCTGCTGTTGTCTTTGGTGATTGTGTTGGTTTCCACCCATTCCCGAAGTCTTTTTTCTATATACCATTTTCTGCACTCAGATGTTTATGTACTAAAGGGCTGTGATTTTTGCCTTTTCCCTGGGTAGCACTCACTATGACATCTGTATTTAGTTTTTTGCTGCTGTTGTTGCTTTCAAGTGTGTGCTGCCATCTATGGAGTAATCATAGAAATAAAGCTGGTATTAAAAAGATGTTTTGTCAGATCATGGAAGACAAGATCTAGATAGTGGAGGAGGTATCATAGAGCAGTTGGCCAGTTCTCAAGAAATTCTGTTTCTTTGTAGTCTCAGATCTCACAGCAAGCACAGGTGAAAGTAGACCTTTTAGAAAATCAGTGATTTCTAGTAATGAAATTATTCAGTTGATTTCTTTAAATCAAAATAAGTTTGCTTTGTCCTTCAATCTGGTAACTCATTCCTTTTTCTTTTCCTTGCCAGTTACCTTTCACATGTCCTAGTTATTCAGCAGTTTCCAAGGTCTGTTTACTACATCTTTCCTAATTTGTTTTTCAAAGCTTAATTTTAATTCCTTATCCTTCCCCAGCATCTTGTTAACTGGCTTTATGCCTCTCCTCAGTGTTCAGTTTCAGCCTGACAAGTTCCAGGTTTCCCTCCTTCGGATCCCTTCAGAATGCATTACTGAAGATTAGTTCCCATTCTGTCTCTCTTTCAGCATTTTGTTCCTTGATATCTATTTTAGAGTGTACATTTATTGCAACACATCTATTGAGGATGGTCTGAATAGCACTTGGAGAAGTAATTTTCTCTGTACTGGGGTATCCATGCACGTAGAGAAGCTACCACTTTTCTCTTGATGCTGTTCATGTACTTTCAGCTTGCAGATTTTTGACTAAGGATTTTAACATCTCACAACCTTGAATGAGGTTAGGTCTATGAATTCCTGGCAATCGGGCTTCCATTCATTTCAGTAAAATGTGGCAAATAGCTATGTCTTTAGGTCTTTCCTCTGCAAAAAAGGTGTTGGAGTGGTTATATATTTAACCACTACTTCTTAAATGCTTTCTTATAACACAAGGCATTAGAATCAAAAGGAAAAGTTTAACCTATGTGGATAAAGCATTCTTAAAATATCTTCTGACATTTTCTTCTTATTGCTGAACTCAAAAATTGATCTTATTTTCTAGCATCAAAACAAAACGAAGAAAAAATCAATGCTGAAGATTGATCAATGTTTTTCAAAACTGACTTAATAAGACAAGAATCAATGCAGCTGTATTATTTGCCAATCTTTCATCACCAGGAACATTCAAACACGGTGATATCTGATTCTTAAGTTAAATGTGAAAATATTTCAGTTACCTCCTACAGAGGCAAAAAAAATAAGGTAGGATTTATTTAGTCAAAGTTCAGTTTTCTTTTTAAACCTAGTTTTGAAAATTTGAGTTCTGCAGAAACTGAAAACAGTTTGATATTTTAAGTGACAGTATATAATTATTCCTTTCATCACACAGACTTGAATAGAACAAATTATTACTTGTATTTGCAAATTACAAACACTCATCCTCCCTTCCTCCTGCAAATATCAGTTCCATTCTTGCTTGGTTGAGAAGTCTGTACCCGAAAAATTGGAGATAAATTTGGGAACTGAGTTTCCCTCATGGCAGGTTCACAGTGCCTTGAATTTAGAGCTTTACTGTACAAATGCATTGGCTGATTAACTTTTTTTTTTTTTTTTTGGCAAAAATGAGTGAGTTGTTTTTAATTTGTTCATTTGTTTAATGTACATTCTTTTCCCTTTTCTGCTCCTGCTATCCCCAGTAATATTAAAATCTTTTATTGATTTATTAAAACAAAAGCCTTAGAAATTGACTTCTGTTATATTATTGAACCAATCTCTAAAACATAAGTTTGGCCTGACAGTTGAGAGGGTATTTTTAAAAAAAATATTTGCTTTTCAATATTCCCATCCACCTGCTGCCTTGGGTTTAGCCCTTTGGGCTCCCTATTTGAAATTTCTCTTAACAACTGAGTGCTAGAAAATGTCCTTTTAGGGAAGAAAATCATTGTGCTTACATAATTACTGGAATGTGTGAACTGGGACTTTCAGATTTACCAGAATTTATTCAGAACTGGGATTTACCAGACATTGAAAGACTCCTGAAAAAATCCTAGATATTGGCGAGCCTCTGGTATCGGCATCTTTTGTTTTAAAGATTTATTTCATGAACACAGGAAGACAGCGTTCTGCATGATTTCTACTGAATTGACTCTCTATCTGTAAGCTAGGCCAGAATGTCATAAAATAGGAAATGCAAATTTGATAGTAGTTAGATACAGACTTTGAGACTATGGAACTTAAACAGCTCCTCTGTGGGGCCAGCTACTTTCTCATCTGCTTTTCATACTCCTTTACTAATTGGTTTGGTGAGTTTACTCCTCTCCTCCAATAGCTCTGAGCAGCAATATGTACAAAAATTGAGATCAGATTGTCCCACCCCTTCATCTCTCATTCATCATCTTCTTCATTATCGACAATATCTGTAATCACAAAATGAGAGAGCTTGTACTTGTAGTTCTCCTCTTCCTTTCCTCCTCCATCCATGCTCTGAGAGAGAAGTGGCAAGACATATTGCATAGCTAAAGGCTTATCAAGCCTGAATTTGTTACACCTCTCATTTTGGCAGGCAAGCATTCACAACCACTACACTACACATGTACATAGCTCATCACCACGTGAAGCTAGACACCCTGAGAAGACAGATAATATTGGATTGGTTTTCTTGTTGCTCTGCAAACAATCAAATAGGCTTAAGCTATGCAATCTGATATTCCCAAATTGATAGCTTTTCCAAGGTTCATTTGTTAACTGAGAGCATGACATGTATTGAAGCTGTTTCTTCATAATACGTTTGGCATTAACAGGAGAAGCTGAATGCCTCAGACATCAATATCTCAGCAATAAGATGTTTTGCCTACAGTTTTGACTTTCCAGCTGGTGACTTTGTATTTGCAAGAGCATGTAAACTGAGCCTGGGACAGGACAGGGCAGGAGAAAAAAAACTTAAAAGCATTCTCCTAAGGAAATTTATGAAGCTGGTTTTGCTGCTTGGGACATTTAGTTGAGTTTTATGGTTCAACTGTTCTTAATTTCTTTTGGTTTCTTGCTTAACCTTGGTTTCTTGCTTAACAAAGTGTTCACTGAATAGTCGTAGGGCTTCAGAGTCCTTTTATTTTGGTATATTTATAAATAGGCATATCTGATTTTATTTATAGTGATGAAGAATTTGTGCATGCTCAAGAGTTATGTTTGCCTTCATCCACAAGAGAAAATAAAATGCAAACAATCCTCTGTTTCAAAGAATCTTAAGCTTCTCCCACATGAAGGCTTATTTCAAGGAATGAATTATCTGTGTAGAAGAGACCAGTGGATGATTTCTCCATTGATCTTGCCACTACTTTTCATTTGTTGCTTTCTTGTAGCTAGTTTCCATGAACACTTCCTTACTTTCTTAGAACACAGATTGTGCCAGAACTGTAACACTCAGCACTTTTCATTCTGTTAAATATTTCCACTATCTACTCTTCCCTGTAACTGTTCATAGGATATTCACACAAGATCTGTAAACGTTAATTAAGAGATTTATCACAAATACATCATTATTAATAGCTGTTGCTTCTCCTGCATCCCATGAACATTCTAGTTACTAGATAAATTTATCTTGGATGTAAAAAAAATGTTTTAATGTCATTTTTTGTCATTACTTAGTGTAACCATGTTAGTCTAAATAATTAGGTTAATTTCTCTAGCACCTAGTTAAGTTTCTGCATGTATTCCTCCTTCTGGGAAGAGTACATGCCTGGAGAAGTACATGAAATTTTACAGATGTCAAAATAATTGAGACACTTTAGTGGTACTTTGAGTAGCACTGTTTAGGAAGTGAAACAGAACTGTTTAGATGAGGAAAAAATGAGTGAATCGATCAAGATGCCTTCATTTCACAGGAATAAAGAGCCTTGACAGAAGGGCCTATTCAAATATTGCCAGGGAAGAATGAGCAAAGCTAGATTCTGCTTAGAAAAGCCTAGAAACAAACTTCTGAAAGCCCTAAGGTCTGGAAGATAAGCACACATCTCTCCTCCCTCTGTAAACATCAATGGCCTGACTTCCTGCTGCAACCAAATATTCCTGAGCCCCTGAGGGACATTCTGGACCTGTCTCCAAGTGCCCCCTCTTTTGTTTGCAAGGTCTGTGGTCAAATGCCATTTGGCCTCCTGGTGAACACTGACTCCAGAAACACTTCTGTCTTGCAGGGCAAGCACAAGCTGCATGTGGACACAGGACTGGAGGGCTCTTGGTGTGGCCTCATCCCCATCGGGAACCCCTGTGAGAGTGTGACCACGACAGGCCTTAGGTGGAACCTCAGTAAGTGAGATGCCTCTGGGACAGTGGGTTTGATGTGGTCCTGACCCCACATTTAGAGCAGCTTCACCAATAGTGAAGGGTCTTACAAGTTTAAAGGTGAAGCATGGCATTGAATCCTTGCCAGACCATTTTTTTCCTAGAAATGAAGGGAGTTTTACAAAAAATGCAAGAAAAATATGTTCAAACCTGAGATATCACAGGCAGAAAGACATTTTCCATTTGGAAGTCATTGTGCTCTTCAAACAGAACATTTGTTGAGGTCATGATACATTACCTTCTTGATATATTGCCCTCCAGGGAGAAGAAGCCACCAGTGTCTAAACTCCTGCTTATGAGCCATAAAGTTACAACAGACAAATAATAACATAATACAGATTATTAAAGCTACCTCACTTTGCCTGAACTGCTTCATGTATATTGTCTGTTTCTCAACCCTGAATGAATGGATCCTTTTTATTACTTTAAAGTGGAAAAGAGTCCATTTTATCTAGAACCAGGAACATTTATCTGTAGAGAAAGGAGGTTTTACGACCCAAAAAAAATCGAAACAATCTTCATCTCCCTGCCTCTTCCTCCCACACTGAGTCATTTGGGATGTATTTGTATAGTTAAGTAATGGAGTGTTTTCAATGAAGATTCATTAAAACTTAAGTGGGAGCAAAGCAGTAATTGAGTGGCTCTAGTCTTAGTCTGATTGACTTTAGAGCCATTCCATGCAGGAAGGGCATGCTGTTCTCACAGTTTGCAGTGCCTTCACTGGCTAAGAATTAACGTGAGTGACCCACTGTGCCAGGCAGAAGAACATCTGCTGATTCCACTGAGAACTTGAGCATGTGCAATTAAGGTGGTGGTAGGCATTAGTAGCTCATTAATGATAAAAGATATAAATATGGCATTAGTTTTGGATTGTGGGAGAATTGCCAGATGAAGAGTTGTCTGGCCAGCAATGTCTCTGTCCTTTTAAATTGGATTAGAAGTGCTGAATGCACTGCATAAGAGACATTCCCTTAATTTGAAAAAGAGTCAGATATTTTCATTTGTATGTATAAATACAGTTGACATATAAGATAGTGAATTTTCATCTGCTCATCTTCTGGTGTCCAGCAACTTCTGTGACCCATTGCATTGAGGTAGTAATTGCTCAGAAAATGTTCAAATGTTCTGTCCTTCAGAATGAGGTGCAAGAAGCTCAAACCAGCCTCATGTTAATGAAGGAAGCATCTCTAAGTCCTGAGTTGTATTGCAAAAGGCTACTGTGTGGATCAAATTGTGGTAGATGAAATGAGGTTGCCGCCCTTTCTTCTGATGCAATAGAATTACTTGAGTTTAATTCCATAAATTTCATCAGATTTACAAGGTGCTCATTAGAAAGTTGGTAATTTTAAAGATGGTCTGTCTGCTTTGTTTCTTTGTTACTATTAAATTATGATTGCCTGATCTGCTAAAACTAAAAAGAAAGGGATTGCAAGCTGTGCCAGCTGGAGGAGGATGCAGGGGGGAGATGAAATGGCAGCAAATATTTTTTCTCTAGGGTTGGGTTGAGTTGAGATATCTGTTTCTTAAATGTTGGTCATAACTAGATATGAACACATGAGGATTTTTAATATGTTAAATTTAATCTTCTTTTTTTTTTCTTTTTCTGCGGGACAAAAAAGTATTTATGTGACTGTTTCCTGCTTATTTCATCTTAGCATGACAACATCAGTTCTGCTTCTCCCCACCCTTGTTGCCATTATTTTCTAGGAGGAAAAACAGCAGACCTTTACAGTGTTTTCCTTAGGGATGTGTATTGCATCCCATTACAGGCTGTTTTCAGTCTCAATATTCATTTCTCCTGGGTTGTAGTTCTTTCATTTTTTGCTCCATATTAATCACAGTTATATCTGTAAAACCAAAAAACTATCTGGTCTTCCTTGAAGAGGTTCAATCTATCTTAGACATCAAGTTCATCACAACCTGAAACTGCTGTCTTGTCCAAGTAACTAGAGCTAACCTTTTCACTCATCCAAATGCAGAATAACCTTTGAATACGGTTATTGTTCAGATACTGATTAAAAAATTAAAGTGCAGTTACATTTCCCAAAAAGGAAACCAATATCTCCAATATGGCATGTGGTTATTTGTGACTTGGTTGGATTTTTTCCCTAATAGAACCTACATTCTGATAGTTCAAGTTTGATACTAGCTTCCATTGTGTGGATGCACTTTTATGCTGCCTGTAGTTTTGCACTCATTTAAAAAAATATTAATCCTTCTGTAAATTGGGATGAAGAAGCAAAGGATCATTTGGGAAGAAATAGAATAATACGAATAGATACTGAAGTGTGCTATGGATGTCAGCCTTGCAGCTAATGGCTGGCAACGGCAGAGCTTTATCTGTTCATTCATCAACAGCAATCTGAGCACACGACTTTGTAAACCTCAGCATAAATATATTGTAAACCTCAGTGAATAATTTTTTGTGGTTATAAATTCATTTTCTTGTGTAAATGATAAAGAGAATAGAGTTTTTAAGCCGAACATGACATAAAAGGCCTATTCCTACAGTTTGTTATGGAAATAATTGGATATGACCTAACAAGTTGAGTTTTAAAAAGGAAATTTTGAGCCCTCAGAGTATTTAGGTATCTGGGCAGTAAACTAATTTCAGAATTTTAGTTCAAACAGTGATGCATTAGGTGGTAGGGGAGCCTTCATTTTTGCATACAGTAATTTCCAGCAAATCAAAATTCAAATAACACTGCAGTACAAGAAAGAGATGGCTTTGCATCAAGATTTTTGATGTTTAACACCAATTTCTGCCTGAGCATAACTAGATTACTCTGCCAACTAAAATTTGTAAAACTTTCAAGAGGCAGTCAAACATTATTTGTGTCCAGTGTACAGGTGCTATCATGATACTTCATAGGTTCTGAATAGAAAAAGGTAAGGATAAATACCTAGGACAGAAGCTATATTGAAGTTAAGAGTAAGCAACCAAAGGTCTCATTTCAATGGTTGAATTAAATAAACTTGAAATCTGCAAGTTATTCTGCTAGCAGAGAAACAATTATATATTTTATTATTACAGAATTCAGTATTTTTCGTATGTCTGTGTGAGAATGCAGCATGTATGCACACTTTTATGCATGCTTATCTTTGTTATTTGCTAGCACTTGTCACAAACAAATTTTTCATTTATTTTAGTTCTCATTTTATGGGTGAAAGAACTTGGGGAAGAAAGTGGAAAATTGATTAGAGAGAATATTTTTATTTCTACTTGCTGTTGTGTAGCACATACTCAGAACACATTATAAACATATTCTTTCCATTCCCAAAGGGATACTACAGATCTTTTCTCTATTAAAATCTGATCTACAGCAAGGGAATCTGATAATGCTGTGTCTGATTTGACTCACCTGGCTGCTTGCTGATAACAGCTCTCGTGTCTAATAAATAAATAATAAAAAATCCAATATTTTTGGGTTACCCAGCATTCTTCATTAGGTCCTCAGTGGTGCATTCATGGAAGGTAAATAAGAATGAAGGTAGAAATCAGCTGCTCATCAAGGAAGAAGTTGGATGGTAATGGTAGGCTTTTTTAAGAAATGGCTCCTTTTCTGAGAAATTACTTTAGAAAATGATGTTGCCAAGTAATTTATTCTTCATCCGTATGACCTTTGATGAGCTGTGTGTCATGCCTGTAGTGATAATGCCAGCACATATGTGTGTGTATGTATATATATATATCCCTATATATATCCATATATATATTTATATATATATATAAACTCTGTGATTATGGGATTGTGCTTTCCAGGTAATTTTCATGCCGATTTGCCTTCTTTAGGCAGGAAGTTAAATTGCTGTAAAATGCTACCATTCGTAAGAGTGCCACTGTCATTTCACTTCAAAAGGCAATAGCAATAACAATGGGAGCAAGACCTTTCTCTAACTGTAGCAACAGAGCATCCACTGACTACTAATGTCACAAGTAGATGAACAGGATCTCCAATCTTTTTGATGCTGTTTATGTTGGTAAAATTGAAACGTTTGCACTGTTTTACTTCACCACGGTTTATCGATGTTGCATTGTGAATGGAACAAAAAGTTTACAAAAGCAGTTGTGGTTTGTGTTTTAGGAGAATTCATAGTCTGAAAAATGAAAGAAAATCAGTAACTTCTTAAAAAAAAGAGGGTCAGGGGCTCTTCTGGGAAAGGTTGTAAATTAAAATGGACAGATACCTATGCTAGCAAGGCTGTTTGTATAAGCATTCTCTAACCTGTTCCATAAAAGAAATAGTTTATATCACACATTTTGCTACCCCAGTTCTGACTGACGCAAACTAAATGGCACTTCTGGGAACAGCTTTGTTTTCAGTGGCAGAGTGACAGCTGGATTCTCATTCTACTCTGCCTTCCTCTCTTTCCCTCCCTTTTCTTTTTCTTTACTGGCAGAAGATGTATTATCAGTGATGTATTTTTTCTCTTATCCATTGCAGCTCTAAGATTCTGGGTAGGGGTGGAGTGGACAGAAATGATATTGCTGATACCAAAGCATTGGGTGGCTTTGACCTTTGGCAAGCTGTTTGCCTGCAGGAGTGCTGCTGTCGGCCTTCCAGGGTCATATAATTTATTACAAGGCATGGCCTTCTGAAATACTTTCCCAGTGAAGCAGATGTTCTGATGATGGTAGCCTGGCATCCCACTGGCTTACTGCAAGTTGGCAAAAACAACGAGGGCCTTGCTTAGCATTGCATAAAATTATTTTGAACCACAAAGACCATTTGGTGTACATTAAATGACTAATGAACACACGGCTCAGTTGTGCTGGGCCTCTAAACCTGTATTTGCATTTTTTGCTGAATAGCATCTTGGAAACTCAGTCAGACTTTGTGAAAAGGCTGAAATGGGGACTTAAGGTCACAGGTTCAGTTCATTTCTACATATTTCTATAAGTGTTTGGAATTAATGGGAGAGAAACTCAGATCCAGCTCCTCTTTAGCGAGATAGCAGGGTCCCTGGCTTTCAGTTTGGAAAGGTTGCATTCAGGTGTTAAACAGATATGCTTTTCCAGATCAAAGTGTTGGGGCAACTTTACTACTGTGGGACTCCACTTATAGAAAGATTGGTGTGAGTACCTTAGTTCTGAACTAGCTCAAACACTTCCAGTGGTAAGTTTAGCTCAGAAGGAAAGCTATCTTTAATGGGATATAGAGAATGTATGTATGATCCTTCCATGCAGCAGTAATAGGCAATAATTGCCAGGAAGATGTGGAATAAAAAAATTTCAGGGAGACTCCAACACAGCTGTACACAGAGTAGATGACTCTCCAAAATCTGAGTAATACCATCGTGAAGTAAACTGAAGAAATTTAGAATCATAATAGAAGGTCCTGGGTTGGAATGGACCCATCAGGATCATCAAATTCAACTCCTTGCCCTGCACAGGACAACCCAAAGAATCACACTGTGTGACTGAGAGTGTTGTCCAAGTAATTTTTGAACTGCATGACCCTGGAAAAAGTATCTCTTCATCTTTCTTGTAGGCTTCTTGAACTATGTCCAAGACTTTTTACAGAAGTCCAGATAA
Organism: Cinnycerthia olivascens; assembly: GCA_035048155.1. NCBI lineage: Eukaryota > Metazoa > Chordata > Aves > Passeriformes > Certhiidae > Cinnycerthia > Cinnycerthia olivascens. The sequence goes on along the minus strand of JAWWMU010000106.1, from coordinate 53,321,301 downwards.
ATAACATCTGTAGCTTTGACCACTTTCCTGGGGAGCCTTCTCCACTAATATTGTCACCCTGTCATAGAAGGCCTCTGGATTGTTCAGGCAGGACTTGCCCTTGGTGAAGCTGTGCTAGCTGTATCAGATCATCTCCCTGTTCACATGCCTCAGCATGGCCTCTCGGAGGATCTGTTCCATGATCTTCCCAGGCATAGAGGTGATGGTACTACTGAGGGTCCTACTTTCTACATTTTCAAAGAAAGGCACAATGTTTCCCTTTTTTCAGTCACCTGGGACTTCACCTGACTGCCAAGACTTTCCAAATATCATGAAGCATGTCTTGGCAACTACATCAGCAAATTCTCTCAGGATTCCAAGATGTATCTCTTCAGGTCCTATAAACTTATGTACATTCAGGTTCCTCAGGTGGTCATGAACCTGGTCTTCACTTACACTTTGCTCCCCCAGTCCTCATCCTGCTGTCCATCCACTCAAGAGCTATGGGAAGAGATGCTGACACAAAGACTGAGACAAAAAATTTGTTGAGTGCCTCAGTCTTCTCCTCATCCATTGTTACCAATTTTCCACCACTGTTTTTCTGGAGTGGATTCTCTGATCATCCTTTTCTGATTAACATATCTATGGAAGCCCTTCCTGTTATTCTTTGCATCCCTTGCCAGGTTCAGTTTCACCTTGGCCTTCTTCAGGTGTTTTTCATCCCAGATTTCCTTTTTTCCGCTGTCTGTGCATTTGCTTTTTTCCCTTTAATTTGACCAGCACCTTCCTACGCAGCCATGCCCATCCCTTGTTTTCCCTGCCTGATTTCTTTCTGCTGGGGATTGCCAGCTTCTGCGCTCTATGGAAGACTTTCTTAAAGATCTGCCAGCTCTAGTCTCCTCCCCTATCCATGAGGGAAGTTTCATGAGGGATCCCACTGACTATCTCTCTGAAGAGCTGAAATTTTGCTTTCCTAAAGTTCAGAGCCTAGCTTTACTCCTTACCTGTACATCTCAGGAGTGCAAACTCCACCAGTGCGTGGTCACTGAAGCCCAGGCTGTCTCCAATCTCGATGTCCCCAGTTAATTCACTTCACCTCCCCCAACCAGAACACTTACAAATGTGCAGCTACGTTGTTGTGACACATTGCAACTTTGGAAACCAATTTTATTATTAATATAGAGGAGGGAGGGTTGTCAAGAGAGCAGAATGCTGTTCTTTCCCTTGCATCTCCTATGTTACTTCAGTCCCTGCTTCTGCTAATGGAAATGTAACCCAGAGGTATGAAGAAATAGGTCTTCAGCCCAGCATTGATGCAGATAAATCCTTGTCACTCTGGTGGCTGCAGATTGGTGAGAGTACAAAAAGCCACATGAAAACAAAAGCAACCTGCTGCTACTGAAGGATGTCTCTCGTAAAGTCAAAACACTTTTCTGAGCAAGAGGGAGATCTGCAGAGTGACAGAAAGCTACCATTTAGATTGATGGGGGTCCAAATTAACTCTGGATTTCAGCACTGACTCTGAATTTTCATTGGTGAGTGCGGAGGCTGAATTTGTCCAAGAAAAAGACCTCATAGTTTATACTGACAACATTTAACCCTAACCTGTCCACATGGATACTTGGAAATCATTTTTTTTAGACAACAGCAAAGTCAAAGCTGGAACATAATGGTGTACTTCAATGAAAGTCAGTGAAAAATTGATCAGAGTAAAAATGCCCATTTGTCATATCCCTTGCAAATATACTTTAATTGTTTTCATCTTTAAATGCCCAGAACCAGCCGTAATAAATGTAAATGTCACGCTGCCTGGAGATTTCCAAAAATAAGAAAGCTCTCTGAGGCATATGGTGAGCAATTGCCAGTTCCCATTGTCTCTGCAGAACCACAAAAGGGCAAGGACCAGTAGGAGGACAAATCAATCACATCTGACTAGTGTATTCCACAATTAAAAACATAAATGTGTTTGTCTGTGATGACTCAGTTAATGAATGTATGCTATTTAGATTTTTGGGGAGGTTGTTCAAGTAGGTAAGTGTTGTCACTAAGCATTGACTCCTCCTTTGCAATTTCTTTGTAGACCTTTTAGTTCTGTTTGCATTTTGAGTGCATAGTAGTGTATGTAATTGATCTCTTCTTCCCAAAAATGACACTGAAGGAAATTATTTTCTCTGCAGTGATCTATTCCTGCACCCTAATGGCAAACAGTCCTGGCTATCTCCTCTACAGTGTCTCAATTCTACATTCACTGTTCCCTTTGTAAATATTTTGCATGTTGTGTCTGAGGGGGCACTCCTCTCTCCCAGTTTTTGGCTCTAGATATTTTTGGAAAAGGTGTTTTTTTCCTGCTGTTATATCAAGTTTTGTAGAGGATAAAAGTCTGGTGGATGTCACCACTGACTCTTATTGTGTGTTCTAAAAACTTACATTTTGGCTGTAAGTTGCTTATGGCATCCTGATGTGTAATTAATAAGCCATTAACAACTGACTAGTGAATGTGCTTTTGAACTATTAATTTTAGACATGCATACTAATTGCACATCACTAAGCAAAACTGTTGTTTTCAGATGAGTTGGGAAATATAAATTTTTGATAGATGATTCTATGCCTTGCCATAGAAGCAGCTGTGACTTCTTTGGGGCAATAAATTCATATGGCAGGGGAAGTCAAGCCAAGTCAAGGGGAAGAAAAAAGAGAAAGTGTCAGAATGGCAATGTGAGATTGCATTCAGGATTAGAACCATTTTGGAGAAAAGGCAGATAACATCAATATAGGCAAAGATATGAATACAGAGATTGAGAAAATGAGAATGGAGGGGGTTTAAGTAGACTGTTGACATCTTCCTTTTTGAAGCACTGAATTGAAACCAAAATTTCTGTCTTGTTATTTCTTTTCTGTTTATGATCTCTCTCATTTTCCACTGCTGTCCAGGCATTTTAACCTAATTCTACTATCGGTAAACAGGTAAGCTCAAGTGATGCAGGCCTGTCCCCAGGATCTGCCTAGATATTGATCCAACAGCAAAAGGTGGCATTAGACATTTGATTTGAAAACAACTAGCACTCATGGTTATAAATTCAAGACTGAAACTAAGGAAAGCCAGAAACGGAGAAATAAAATTAATTTGTGTTTGGATGTAATGGTACTTATAGATTTGAGACAACAACATCACTGAGTGTCCCAGATGTATTCTCTAGGAATGAACCTGCAGTCACAGTTAACAGTGCAGAAATGTAAAACCTCAGCCTTTCCCACTGCAGGAATGGAGATACCTGGGAGGAATAAGGTGAAGCGCTGCTGATTTTCTTGTGGTTCAGGCAGTTGATTTTCTTTAGTGTTTGCTCTATGCAGATACTTTATCTACTTGCAAGTTAGCTATTCATTTCTCTTAGCACTCAAGCTGAGTTTTCAGCACCCTAATATACCTGAGTACTCTGCCTTGGTTCTGTAAAGCACAGGGTACTTCAAAATGAAAGCTGTAGTATCATCTTTAAGATACTACATAAGATGTTAATATATGTGTGTCATTGCTCTTGAACAGTTTCACATGTGCCGATGGTATTTTCAATTCTATCATAATGAGCAACACAAACCCTTGAGGAATTCGGCATGCATGCATTCAGTGTAGTTCATACAGTAAATAAGGCATAAGAGCACTATGATTAATTAGGACTCAGAGGGTGTCAGTTAAAAGGATACTATTTGCAAAAATGAATCTGGCCTGCTTGGTTAATAGGACTGTGTAATTAAAGGATGAAAGCTAAAGAACCTGTGTTAAAATTGCACAGACAAACATTCATTCCTGCATCCCCTTGCTCTCAAGTCCATGCCTTAGCATTTTTTAAGAGTTGTCTTCCATGTGTATTATTTCCAAATGAGTGTGAGTTCATATACAATTGACAGGTAAAGCATATGTAGCATGTCCCATTCTATCAATAGAAGTTTAGGTCAGCATGTGGCACTAGAGTTTTCTGTTATTAATGTTTTGAAGCTTTTCCTTGTATTTATTATGAAAAAAAAACCAACTTTCAAAAATTCCAAATATTTTTAGTGTATTTAAAGTGGTAATATATTGGTGTTCGGTCCGTAATACATGTCACAAACCAAACAGTAATTCCAAATAAATGGAGGTGGAATGAATGTCAAGAGATCCTACAATTTGTGTAGCTTTCCTATGGCATCACTCTTGAGAATTCTGCAAAAAGTCTCCTCTTTCCTGAGCTTTCAGTAGACTTTGGGGATTTCTTTATAACAGCATCTTAAGAAACTCTGCTCCAATTATTTTTTTTTTTATTTCTTTATTCTGCAGATACAGTATGTGATAAATATATTCTCATTATGTTAAACATTCTAACACAGCATTTATTATCTAATTTCCAATAAGAAATCTCAGAATTGTACATTTAAGTTTCCCAACCATAGGGCATAACAACTATTTACCCAGGCACGAGCAATACCACTGTATCACTCCTGATTGGCAGGTCACTTGATGCTGTTTATCAGGCAATTTTCTAATCAGCTGCATGAACAGTCATCAGGAGCTTGCTTCTTGATTTAAAGCAGAATTGGATAGATAGCGTTTGTTTTGCTAATGAAAACAAACCAGAGAAAAAAAGCGAATTACAAAGAGAAATAACACAAATATAGAAAGCTCTGATTTCATGAATCTGGATTATTCTTTCAAAAGTTCAATATAGAATTAAAAGCTGTGGCATGAATGAATCAGCATTCATTAGGCTATTTCTTTTGTGCATTTTGAAACTGGATGATGATAGTTTAAATATTAACATTCTTGTTTTTACACGTGTTACATTTCCAATCTTTATTTGTTAATAATTATGTGATATAGTAGATATTCTGTTGGGTCTAGTCAGTTGAAACTAAAGCACAGTTAATTTTCCATTTATTTCACATTTCTTTTCCATTCAAAAAATAATTAATTATTCCATCCTTCCTTTCTATCTATTTCATTCTTTTGTTCCATAATAGAAAGCATTAATTTTTAAAAAGTGATCTAAATCACTTGTGAGCTGGGTCAAGTGTATCTGATGTGGAAGCAATTCATTATATGATTTAAGAGGTTTTAACAAGATGTGTTTCATTTGACCTGACAAATTTATGAGTCGTTTTGACTCACACAAATAAAGTGGGTTTCCAAATTTATCCCCAAGTAATCATTGTAAAACCCTTGTAAACAAACCTTGCAAACACAGTTCTGTAGGCTGTATATCCAGTATATGTTGAAGAATTCATGTTTTATGAAAATATTAGAGCTTAATACCAAGCTTGTGGAATTAATGGGAGTTGCACACTGACATTAATATTGTAATCTGGATATCTGTCCCTTCCTTACTAGAGTTACTTATGCTCTGAATTCATCGGAAGATTTAGGCATGCATGCATTTTTATGCATGTTCTCAGTTCCATTGAATAAAAAGGGATTATTCAGTGGGTAGAGTTAAATGTGCAGAAGTATTTACTACAAATCAGACTCTGAGATGGAAGTTCAAAAATGTCTGAAATGGCTTTTCTGTATGTAAAATAAGGCGGTACTACTTTAATCTACATTTCCAGGGTTAGCTGCCTGGGCTTGTACCTATTCTAATCTCTTTTCTTACTCATCAATACTATAAAGCTCCCTTATTTAGTTCTGCACATTTTTTATGTATTGTTGGTTGACTAGTAATTTACATTAATTCCTCCTGATTTTACTGTTGAATGCCTGAGCAAAGCATGAAGATATAGTAAGACAAATGACTTTGAAATATTTCTCACATCTGGTTTCTTTACCTGTAATTCATCAGTTGTGGTTTTCTACCAGTACAGCTGGTACATCTATCAAGTTAATATTTCATATGAGAATTTTGGAGAAAATGGTTTCTGGATACTTACCAGAGTCTTTAAACAATCATAAAATTTTCTAAAATGGCCAAAACCAGAATATGTTAGAATATGGTACATGTCTGCATAGTTGTAAAAGAACAAAACACTCTGGATGGTATAAATCAACACAGAGGATATGGAATTTTTTTTTAATTTTTTTTACCATGATACAAATTTGTCACACTTTTGCGTTTCTCGCTGCCATATGCGAAGCAAAATTTTCAATCCACGTTAAAAACATATATGCAGCCAATACAAGCCATTTGCTAGGGAACAGGGAATGCTTTCCACATCATATTATGGGCTAGCATGTGTGAAATACTTACTATAAAGTTAATCTTCTTGTTCTAGAATAATTTAGTATTATTCCATTTTTTTTAATTTTGAAATATTGTCTTGGGTTGATGCTAAATTGTATCCCTATTCATCTGTTTAGCTCAGAAATAATTGTTGTACCTTTAAAAACTGGATCTGAGAGACTGAAGGAGACACAGTAGAATGTCTGAGGTGGTTGTTTTCTAAACATAAGGATAGGAGTTTTCAGCTTTCCTACACACATGGCCTGTGTTGTCTGCAGTGTGTGGACAGCAGAAGAGAGCTCTCCTTTGCTTTTTGTTAGTTTTTTAGCTAGCTGAGGCAAAGAAGTTCTCCGGACTGTGGTTTTTTCTCCTTTTTCTTAAAACTGTTGAACCTGCTCGGGACTAAAAACCCAAAAGGGCACTAAGAGGTCACACCTGTGGCCCACCAGGCCTGGCCTGGGCCCGGCCTTTCCCAGCACCAGAGGGACTAACAGCAACTGAGCGAGGCGAGCTACAACCCACAAGAGAGACTTTCTGAATTTGGCATCTCTGCAGAGCAGCGAGAAGTTGTGTTGTTCAGTGTTGTTCATTTGTTGTGCTGGGGAGTGCTTTGACTGTTGAATAAACTTTTTTCCACTTTCCTCCAAGGAAATTTTTTCTGTCCTGAACCATCTGGAGGGAAGGGCGGTTCAGATTCGTTTTCTAGAGGGACTCTATCCACAGGTTTTTTCCCAAATTTGCCCTAAACCAAGACAAATATGAAGTGGTGAAGTGTAGGTATATTTACCTTTTAATGTTCCAAAAGCCTGCAAACTCTTCCTTTGGCAAGTGCAAATGCACAAATTCAGGCAATACCCTGAAAGACAGCTTTCTAATTTGAGCTTCTGTAGAGATTTATACTGCCCATTTGCAGTGTACAGTAGGAAGGCTGGATGGTCATTCAGAGCTTGCACATGCTACTTTGTTTTTGCTGCTGCCTTTCGTTAGCCTGTGTGGTTATGTTAGCATAGTTCTGGACCATCTAAGACTTGTCCTGGATTTTTGAGAGCTCTGTTGCTGGCAATTAATTTTACATCCTGAATATCTCAAGAAAACATTGTTTTCAGTGAATTTGTAAATTTACTGGTGTTCCTTTTAATACCATAATTGCTTTAGTGTCCCAGCTGACATAATCTCTAAAGAATTTTACTGACTGTTGTGAGATTCACTCTTTCCAGTTTATATCATTCTCTAACTTCTCAGAGTAATGATTCCCTAGATGTTTGTCATCTGGGTTTTGTACCCATGTTTCCTGAGTTTCTTTGCCAATTTTGTGTTCTCTCTGCTCTCATGCCAGTTTCAACAAATTCTTTAAAAGTTACAAATAATGAAGACAGTCTTTAAAAAAAAAAAAAAACCTCAAACAAGCAAACAAAGAAATCAACCCAAAAATCTTATATTCTTGTCATGGCACAGCACCACTTGCTGACTCAGTGGGTAGCTCACCAGGCTGGGGATCCAGCAGTCTGGCTGGAATATGTCATTATCTCTCAGTAGTACACTGCCTTACTTGTCCTACTGCTTATCTTGTTAACTCTTTGGGGCAGGGTCTATACAGTGCCCTCTGTTCAGCCTGGTAGTCACATACTGCAGGAATAAACATAATTAATTGCAAATGAAAAGTGACTTCTAGAGTTAAATTTGAAAGTTATTACTATGGAATGATTCCTGATTTTAAATAAATGCATATTCTATGAGTGTAAAAGACTGCATCTGGATTATTATCTTCAGAAATGGTACCATGGAAAAAGAAGAAAATCATTGTTTAACATACAGTGCCATCTACAGAGCAGACTATGCAAACTGTACTCCTTACATTATATGGAGGGTTTTGTTTGGGCTGTTTTTGTTGGTTTCTTTCATTTTTTTGTCGCAGTCCAGTTGGCATTAATGGCTAGAGAGTATGAGAAGTTTTTGTCAGATGCCGGCAGCATTGGAGGACAAGAGCAGATTGTGCTTACCTCTGTTTTGGCTGTAATCAGCAATATCCATGGGCCAGGCTTCAGCAACTCTTAACTTTCTCTTAGAAGCCTATATTGTTGGGTTTGGGTTTTTTTCCTTTTTTAAAATGCAATTATTTCTAGAAATATTGCATCTGCAGCCAACCTTCCTAGCAACCACATGACCTATCACAGCAGTCTGACAGGCAGGCAGAGGTGGAAAAAGTAGGAAAGGGACCAGAAAGGAAAAAGCCCATCTGCAATCATGTTATGTGAACATGAAGTATATTAAGGCACCTTGTCAACTATCCTGTCTGTTTAGAGTCAGTTAAAATGTGGGAGTCAAGGGCAGTGGGTCTTCCCATATTGTTACTTAAGCACATGCTCTAGAGAAAACTGTTAAGCAGTGGTGTGTTTGCATGATTCACTGGGTAAAATGACAGTGCAAGGAGAGTTGGATTAAATCCCCAAAGTCTTTTGAGTGATCTTCAGATAAATGTTGATTTTGGTGCAGAATATTGGATTTATTTTTAAGGACAGAAGAAGTGAAAAAACACTGAAGTATCATACCTTCCACTCTCAAGAATCCATTATTTATATAGCATAATAAATTAAGTTATCGTGATCACTACAGAACAAATTATTGTCTGTCCTCTTTTAGCTCCTGAACGTGGCAAGTTATCTGATCTTTAACCTGTTACTAGCTCAGGACCCACTGTTTCCTGTCTTCAAATTAGTGGGCTTGAAAAGCAGAAATGTGAAGGGAGGGCTGAGAATAAATTCTGACATCCAGAGTAGAGACAAAATAATTTTTTGGCACAAGATCTTGTGCAGGTGAAGAGGGAGAGGGAAAAAGAGAAGGGTCTTTGTTTTCTTATACAGTTACATGTGAAAGTCAGTGAATTTAAAGTAGCAGCAGAGATGTACTTGGAATCTGAGTGTCTGAGGCAGCTGAAGTTGCACATCAAATAGAGTTTATGAGACTAGTCTGCCATTTGTCACCTGCACTGTCACAGTCAGCACATGTGACTGTGTAGGTGAGTGGGGGTGTATGTAAATAATAATTCCCCTTTATTTAATATACATTAAAACGGGAAAGGGACAGAAATATGGGTTAGCAGAGTGCTACAAAATGTGAAGTTAATTAGCCTCAACATTTCCATCTTTAAAGTGGTTTTGAACTGCTTAAATGCAGCAGTTACTCTGGACTGTGATTAGATAAATGGATGCAAATAGTAATTGTAACTGCTAAATGATTGATGATGGCTTTATATGTTTTTCATTATGTACTGTTGTAAACAGTTTTTAATCAGTGAGAATGGAGTCTGGAGGGAAATTGATGAGGTATGAAATACAGATTCAAACTGTAGTGCTTTTAAGAATACAGAGGGCCAATATTGTAGGGCCAATACAGAGTTGTAACCTGAGGAACTGGTGAACTTTGTCATTGGTATCATCAGGCTGAGCACAGAACATCTGCCAGCTGACGTCCAAAGCCTTGCAGACAAGTGCAGCTGGGAAGGTGAGTTTACAGGAGAGAGCCTAAAAGTAGAGATGGGGAGGCTGAGCACTGTTGAATGATGGCTTTTGGTGTGAAAGGCCCCCTGACCCACTGTTCGAAAGGAAAGGAGATGCCATTTCTCTTCATTTTTCTATTGCTTCTCATGGCTCCTGCCTTCTTTCACAACTTTCTAGCGTCCTGTCTCCTGTAGATCTATGAGACATTTGTAATGCATTATTTGACAGCCACAGAGTGACTGTGTTACACCCAAATTGTGTAGCAACCATTTGGGACAGAACAAGTGTGTTTGGATAGTGATCTTGATTGGAACAAGGAGACAAATATGCACGTCTCTAGAAAAACAGGTTGGGATAAGAGGTTTGTGCAGTGCTAATGGTGCTATAATTCTATTTGGTTTGTCACCTGCCACTTGGCAATTATAAATCACAGTAACAACATTTATTAGTTACGTTAATTGAAAGGGAATTTTATTGCAGTAGCTTGAATTTTGTATCAGCTCTTTGTGTATCATACAATGCAAAAAGTAACCTATAGTAATTAAATTACAGGCTTAGTCTTCATTCTACATAAATTATTCTTTTCACTGAGGAAAAAAATAAGCAGGATATTACCAAAGAAAAGGCCCAGATCATTAGCAGCCTCTACTCCCTGCTCTGTTCACTTCACTGGCACTGCTGAAATTTGTCTGCTACTTTTCCTGTGATGTTGCAGAACTAACAATGAACTTGCCATCTTTTCTGTCATGTGCCTGCCCTTGGGCTTGTACGGAAGGGAATTAGGTAGTGTTTTGTTGACCTTTTTGACGCAAGGGAAATGGTAGTCCTGTTTCCGTACACACCAAATGCTACCAGGCTGTTGTCTGTGTTAACATTTGTGGAGCACCCTGATGAGATTGTTACCCTAGCACAGGGACACAGATGTCAGAGAGAATTGAGAAGGGATAAATTGGTCATGCCATGCAAAACAGCTTAGCTAAAGACATTTTTCTCCTGCACTGAAGAAAAGGTATTCTGTATGTGTTTTAACTACTTAGTTGGTCTGTGAGTCATGTAATTTGCTTAGCCAAACAGCACTTCAAAACAGATGGTTTCTAAATTTGGGGAAAGTAACCATTACAGTATTTTTTTTTCTCTGTGCAGTCTGCAGTTATAATTTAGTACTGAAATTATTTGAAAATTAAAAATGAAAATAAAATTTGGATCTTTACCAATTGAATACTAATTTCAGGTACATACTGGTTTTAGTATGTATTAGGTTTTCATCTGCACATTTAGCCTAAGATTTGTTTATGCTCTGATTTAGTGCCTCTTGCTGCTTACTTGCATAAACCCTACCAGATCAGTCGGTTGGAGTTACCAGAGTATTTAGCTCCCAGCTGCATTTGATCATAAAAGAAGGAATGACAAGTTTCCTCCTTTGCAGAGGAAGAAGTGGAGAAGCAAAAGGAAGTAATTCACTGCACTTACGTAGCACCTGTGACCAGCCACCTCTACAGGTACTTTACCAATAGTGAGTGCACTGCCTTGTGTGGAAAGCATTTATTTGTGAAAAACTGCTTCGCTCCCAATCTCTTCATTGAGGAAACTGAGGTTCAGAGCATTTTTCTCTTCCAAAATTGTAAGTGAAGCTAATCAGAAGGTAGGAATCTGAGTATCCTGAGCTTTGGGATTATTTTCTTATCAAGATAAAATAAATTATGACAAAGGAATTGGTGCTTTTTTATTTTTGGGGGTGTTTTTGTATATGTGTGTGTGCAATATTATTGCACATAGTCAATATCTTCAAAGTGTATCTAAGAAAATTATATTTAGGAACTCTGCCTTTCTCTTAGAATATATGGTCAGCTGTTGGTCCATCTTTGAACATAAGAGGGTGCCTAGGTGTAAAAATGGATCTAAAATTGGTTTTCTGAAAAGCCAAGCATAGTATTTGGTCTCCACTTGAACAGTACTTTAACCATTAGTTGTCAGGGTGGCAGCACCAGCGTATTCTGGGGTAGCCTTTGAGATAACTCATTACCCAAGAACAGAAATTATCTTGGGCTGGGGATTCCTAGGGGGAAACTTAGGTCTATAGCTCATTTGATTCAAGTCTTTGCTCCTTCAAGGCGGCATGCTGTGCAACACCTAGCCGTACTCCACTGCACAAGGCTCAACTGGGCTGTGGGAAGAACTGCCACAGAATACTGTGGGCTGCAGCAAACACAGTGATACTACACTCCAAGAAATCCCTAAGCTACAGGTTTTTGAGGAAGGATGTGCTGAGGAAAATACTGCTCCATATTGCCCCATCTTTTAAGTTCTTTCCTAAAAACCTCTTATGGACCATTGTGTGAGGGTCCTGTGTCAGCGTCCTACCAAGATAAATCCTTGGGATAGCAACAGTGGCTGCTTTTGTGCCTTTTGACCTGTAGAGTCCTCCTTAGAGCACAAATATATTCTTCTGTTTGGGCTTCTCTCCAAGTTGTTATGTCCTCTACTCAGATTAGGGATTTAGCTTTTAAACTGAGATTATCCTTTCTTAGACAGAGGACTAAAATTATATGCCCTTCTTCAGAGAGCATTCCCTTGTACAATGTACCACCTGTACTGTGGCAATAATATGTATTTATCTCTGCTGAAAACATCTAACCTGCTATAGGTTTTTTACCATCTCTAGGCTATTTCTGCTAGTGCAGCTGTAAAATACAGCCTTCAATTGCTTGCTAAATTATCAGACTCAGTTGGGAATTGAGAGTCTGCCTCAGCATTTTAATGGGCTTTGTCTACAAAGGTTTTAGAGTAGGACTTTTCTCCTTTACTTTAAAATCTGCTTTCTAGTTGGGGTTTCTAAAGGTGGTATTGTAGATCTGCAGGCACTAGTGGAAGTGGGTTTATGGGCCTGAAGTGTGGAGTCTCAAACAGAGAACAAGATGATTTCCCTTCATACACTCTCCTGATTTTCAGATTATTTAACAAGGAAAAGTGTTTGGGTTCCCATGGTTGATTGTTTTGTTTGGTTGGGGTTTTTTTAAAATGGATGTAGTTGTTGGTTCCCTGCCATAGGCTTGTAAGTAAATATATGTGTCACAGAGTACAAAGCTATGAGATGCTTAAGGCCTTGAGCTGTAAGAGCAGCAGTTTATGTAACTGAAAGCAATTATCTCTTGCTTTATCATTAGATGCTCTTGTTAAGCTGTGGTTGTTGGCCATTCATAGCATCTCACCTGACAGGTGGAAACTCCTCACTGCTTTCCTTAAGCCTTCCTAGAAAAAGAATTAAATTACTTTCAATTCTCTTCAAATTCATCCCATTTGTATCTTCTCTGATGTATACAATCTCTGCTGGCTCAAAGGGAATGCTTTTGGGCAGAATATAGCCATGAACTAGGCTTTTGACTAGCCCACGTTGCTTTTAGAGTTGTAGTTTTTATGTGAATCAGTTTTAGGACTGAAACTGCAGTTTGGATGTTCCATCAATACCTTCTTAGCATGTAGCATCACTAGCTTGAAAGGTAAAACTACAGGATAATAGCCACTTGATGGTGCTTTCTAAAGACTGTAATGTCTCTTTCTTTAGCTTCAGATAAAAATAGCAGCTGGCCAGGAGCATAGGGTTCTAGAATTCTTCCCCCTGCCATTATAACTTTGTGGCTTTTATGTTACTACTTAACATTTATATACCGGGTATTGGGAAAGGAAGATGAGTGAAATATATTTGCACATTTTACTAACAATATCCAGCACTGTATTTTATTCTGAAGGAAATGCTACTTTTGTTGGGGTCATCTGATATCCTAATTTGCAGCTTGATTGGTCATTATGATTGTTAGCCTGTTGTGTATAGCCAAAATTTCAAGATCCTTTTTGTCTTGAACTTCCTTGTCATGAGTTTACATCTAAATCTGTAAAATATTTCAACTTCAAATTTAGAAAGGTAATTGAATTATGCTATACGAAACAAAGTGTGTAATTTTTCACATCTTTGTATAAAAGTCTGGTTTTTTAGAACCTTGTCTCCAGGAACATCATGTGGATGATAGCCTTCACATTGATAAATGTTGCCATCACCGTGCAGAAGAGAACCTTCTCTCTTCAGTTTCATTCTTCATTCAGACGCTTTGACTAAAGCATTACTGAGGTAATGTAGAAACTAATTGAAGTAATATCCAGCAAAGGGTTGTGATTTTTTCCCATATGCAGAAGAAAAGTATTATGGATATTAGTTTTGCCTTTTTTTTTTACCTTCAATCTGAACGTGTGCAGTCTATTTTCTACAAGAAAAGACAAAAAGAAAAACGAAAGAAAAAGAAACCCTGATGGTCTCTTGTGGATGGAGGCATATATATATATATAGGAGTCCAGAATGCAGAAAATATTTCCCTGCATGTTTTAAAGGATCCAAACCCTCTGACAAATACTGCTTTTAACCTTTGTCCATGGAAAGGGCTTCCTAGGCTTTGAGATGAGACAGAATTTTCAAGAATGTAAATTAGATAGTAGCATAATATGTAATTTATCACAGGGTGAGAAATGTAGATTTTTGGGAAATTAGAATGGTAAGTAGACGGAGACAAGATGGAGGATCCTTGTGGTTTTTAGGCTTCTTCCTCCTTCTTCATCTATTCCATATTCTGCAGTGTTTGGGTCACAAAATGATTGGTTAGATTTTCCTGCAGTGCAGTGTTACATGAATAGAAGTTTAGTTAGTAATTGGTAAAAAAGTAGAAACAATGTATGTTTGTGGTGATAATTGGGTAACTTATCTTTAAAAGAACCTTGAATCTGTGTGTTAGAGGCTCTTTGGTGTCCTTTCTCCTTCACGCTAGACTATTGTAAAGCCTGGTGTGAAGAAATTGTTGATAGGGAAAGAATAAACAATCTGGAGAACGAGATCAACTGAGAGTCCAGTTCAGTTTTTACTTAATGGGGACTTAAAGGACAAGCTTTCCCTATCAAGGAAGAGTCATATGGGAGTCAGAGAACTCCTACATATGTATATTTATATATATGGAACATGGAAGTTATGGAGTAGTGGATTCAGATTATCAGGGTGATTTCATTATATAATAATCAGAGTAATATACTTTCAAGTAATTAATGTTAAATTCAGTTTTGAAGTAGATTATACCTTTTTTTTTTTCTGTTTGCAACATCTAATTCTGGCAGAAAGCTTATTTGCCAAAACGAATCCCCTGAGGAAAAATATCTTGTCACAGAATCATAGAATTATTAAGGCAAGAAAGGAGGCCCAAGATCATCAAGTCCAGCCTTTGACTGAATACCACCATGCCCACTCAATTGTATCACAAAAGTCCACATCTACTCATTTTTGTAATACTTCCAAGAGATGGTGATTTTACCACAAACCTAGGTGAGACGTAGAGTGATGGCTGACCTTGAGCAGATCCAGTCTCTAGTCCAAAAGTGGTGCTTCTGACGTAACTGCCTTTTTGCAGCGTTATTTCGAGTTACATGAATAACACCATTCTCATCACATATTTGCCTGTTCTTTATGCTTCTGTGGCCTAAATTACTGTGCCTAGACACCATTTAGGTACAATCTTATCTTGAAGAGAAATGGCCCGTGACTTAAAAGTCTCATGAACCCCTTACAGAAAGTTTGGAAATCCTTTGTGGGAAATAAAGGCAGTGCATTGCTCAGCAGGATAGTGAAAAGTCTTGGGTTTCAGGAATCAAGTTGCCCCTATTGGAAAATTGATATGTAATGAGTGACCTGATAAAGTGATTTTTTTCCATGTGATGAATTGAAAAGAAATTGATGGGAAGAGATGATGCGGAAGCTCCTAATCAGTGGTTCAGCTAATGTACTGTACTAGCAGGAAATTTCCAAGCTGCTGATTGTATCGCTTCAGAAAACAAAAAATCATCCCATTTCTTGAAAATGCTATGTTTTGTCTTGGAAAGAAAAATGCTTTGGATTATGGTACTTATCTTAGTATCTTAGTATCTTAGACCTTCTGCCTTGTTGTATCAAGGTTCACTAGAGCTAGTAGAGGCTGATTCAAATATACAGCTTTTGCCATAGCCTGCAGATGATATTTTAGTCTTCACTGTCGCTAATCTGGCTGGGAATGACAGTCATGGTGATAATTACATGGACGCTCCAGAGACTCAGAGGCAAAGCAAAACAGATTCTGCTCCACAAAGAATTTGCTTCTTGAACAACCAAATGCAAGAAATCAAATCCTCCTGATGCAGGTTGTCTGGTACTATCAGATGACATATTGTATCAAAGCGAACTTGATTATTAGTAGAATTGTATTGCCTTGCATGTTTTAGTTTTGGAACACATACATATTTATTTTTCCATCTGCTCTTGAAAGACTTAGCGATTGGTTATTACAATAAGATAATTACTAAATGTATTCTGTCCTTCTGGAACTTAAATGGAATGCAGACTTATGAGCCAGCAGGGAATACTCAACAAAATTGAACTGTGTTAAATTGAAAACTGATGGGAAGGTACCACTTTCTGCAGTGTATAATTTCACTTTGGAGCACAATGGACTGAGGTGGTGTCAGGTTTTGTTAAGCCCTGGTTTTGTGTTCCTTCAAAGTGAGTGCCTGGGCAGCAGCAGGTAATTCTGCCTGATTGCCTTGTCCTTGGCTGCAAATAACATAATAGCATACAACATTCACAACAAACACAAACCATCATGAATGCTCCTGATGTGAGATTGCCGAAAGAAACTGTGGATGATTTATTTGAGTAATGAAACCATTAAAATAGAATAAACACAAACACTTCTTAGAAGTTTAGTGTTTCTATGACTGTAGTCAATCTTTAGAGGTTAGAACAATATTTCCACGGGGAAATACTCTAGCTATGTCACAACTGCCTAGATTACGTGGAGGGGAAGTGTTGTTCCCTTGGAATTTGGTTAGGAGGTTACCAAAATTACAAACAAGGGAAAAAGAGGCTTCTGGTGAGATCTGTGTGCCTTTTCCCATAGCTACTTCTAGTTCTAGTTTAAGGCTTATCTCTCAAACCAGTTGTATAGAATGTTACCAGCTCTTGGCTGGCTGTGTATTTTTAAACTCTAAGTGAATATATGCGTGTGCAAACATAGGTGGAGTGAAATGTTGCCTATTAAAAACTGAACTCATAAAACCTGTCCTAGAAGACTATCAGCATCTTCTTTTATAGAGGAAAATCAATTTAAAAATAAACTGTCATGTTTCTGAGTTCAGAAATTGCTCCCAAGCTATTAACAGTCCTTTTTATTCCCCCAGCCGCGATCAAAGGAGTTCAGAGACTTTGGCTCTGATTTCAAGGTTGTTTATTTTGCCTTACCTATACCATTCTTTCTCTGACCTGCGGAGGTCCGTCTGGCAGGTCAGTTCAAGGCACACTCCATGCTCCCAGGGCAGCATTAATATTTTATACTAAAAACTACATGTACATTGTTTACAATTATTTTCCAATACCTATCACCTATGTTAGACAGTTGGTTGCTAATCTAAACCAATCAATAGTGCTACCATCACAGCAGAAACATGGAGTAGGTGAACAAGGAGGATGAAGCCTAAAAACCACAAGGATCCTCCATCTTGTCCTTACCTACACACCATACTAAAAACCCAATATCTACTTTTTCACCCTGTGATAAACTGATTATTACTCTATTCAAACTCTTGTGACTTGTAGTTCTTCATATAAAGCTGATAATCGTTTCCATGGGCTAAAATCCAAACCTTGGGCTCTGTGCCAAGGTCTCTGAGCCTCCTGCCTGGGTCTCTGAGCCTCCAGGGCAGTCAAAGACAAGCCCTGGTTCCCACATAAACAACTCTGAATATAATTAAACATCATAACTCTGGCTTATATGTGCTTAATACGTACAATAATACTTACTATATCTCACAGGAGCCTTTTGAAGTTTAATTAATTAGCATTTAGAAAAGCACACTGAAAATTATGAGAATAAACTCCAAGTACATTGGATCACTGCTGCTGTTTTATGCACAGTATTGAGAAAAACCTAGTAATTCAGAGATCCGGAATGTGTGTTAGCGTTTTGTCTTAATTTTACATTCACATAAAATTAGTTTCTTCTTGTTTTCATAAGATTTTTCCACCTCCTAGAATCAACGTTTAATGTGGGTGTTTGCCTAAAACCCAAAACATGTATTTAAAATAAGTTTGAATGTTAAATAAATACCAGATCTTTCCTTAACCTTGTTTGGTTTACTTTCCTTCAGAAGCAGGGGGCATAAATCAGAAGTGTTTAAGAAACTTACAGCCAACCTCAGTGACAGCATTAACATAAACTCACACTATGCAGTAAAGTGGTATTCAGGGTAGCCTAAGTAGCGGGAAGATTGTTAAAAGTCTTGGATAGGTCTCAGTAGTTTATATTTCCTCATTACAGAATGTTGTTTTTCAAGAGGAAGTATTGCAGGAAAAATAAACAAACCATTGCACAGCCTCAGTATTCAGTAGGAATGAAGATTGGGCAGCAAGAGAGATCCCCATAAAGGTTGGTGTCACAGTTGGTTCATTAGCTGTTTTAACAATGAACCATTTATCAATTCTGAAATTAGACCACATTCTCAGTTAACTGGAGAATCTAAAACCTTTATCACTGTGTGTAAGGAAGAGGGGCAGAGATGTCAGACAGGATGGCTGAGTAGTAGACAAGAGTATTTTCATTTGTGTTGCATAGATGTTAATTTTATCTTGGGTTCACATTTGTGACAAAATATTTTTAAACCCAGGAAGTCCTTTTTAAGTTATCTAAATTTATATACTTTTTTCCTTGTTATAGCTACATTTAAAAAAGGCAGTATCTGGATTAGATTTTGTTTAAGGTTGTTTTTTCATAAGTAAAGTCAGCCTGACATTTTTGTTCCACTTTGGTTTTAAACCGACATCTTTACCTCTTAATCTGGTTTTATTGTGATTTGCCACTGCACACAGAGTTTCATGTGCACATATTCAAAGGTAAAACTTCTTTAGTTAATGATACTTACTGAGAATTAACTTTACAGGCTGAGGCAGGAGGAAGGAATTATTGCCAGAATTAACCAGTTGAAGGCTTGGGAATTGCTGGGTGGTTTTGTTACCTGAGGGAAAGCTCTGATAATTATGAGTTATGGAGGATCCTTCAGTTTGAAGTAGTACTGTCTTCAACACTGGGGTTTCCCCATACATCTCACAGAGTTATGAAGTGGGGTAGAAAGACTTCATTATGTACAAAGTGTTTAGCAGCATAAACAATCATAAAATTCTGCAATTTTTATCATCTGATGTCAACATGAGTATCTGTTGTCATGAGTGTCCACTGCTTGTATTCTGGGTAGTTGTTCCAATATTCTATCTGAACTTGACCTTCATAAGGAAAAGACATTTCTATTATAGTCCAACAATAAAGTGTTCAATTACGTTTTAGATTAGAAACATCTTAGTCCAGCAGATGGGGAACTGAGCTAGGAATCACTAGATGGGCATTTTCTCAGGTTTTGCTGGGTTACCCAGGGCAAATCCAAGCATACTTCTGTGCTTCATTTTCTCCAGTACAGAAACAGGAGTGTTGCCACTTACCATTCTTTAGGTGCTGTGAGATCTGCTGGTAAATGTTTCTTTAAAAAGATGTTGGTGTCCCTGATATTCCTGCCTGGGTCACGGGATGTACTGTGTTACTGTGGCAGAAGGGCTCCACTCTTTGTTGGTTTGTTTCTTTTCCCAACATCTCACTGGCTCTGTTCCTCAGACTGGTATTTTTTTTCAGGACTGGGACAATCATGCAGTTTTTCCTTGCACAGTGCCCAGCATAAAGAAGTCTAAAGGCAATGACTGCTATTGCACTGGTAATTAAAATTGAATTTGGTAAGCTGATGAGATGGTTAGGTTAATAGCTTGTAACAGGGTGGTTATTATGTTAATAGCCTGTAAATCCCTCCTGCACAGAACTCTTACAGGATCACTCTTAACTTGTTGGATTTTTGTACTTACGACATTTTGTTCTTGCAGGTTTTCTTACTATGTGGAATGAAAATTGCTGATTTTTGGGCAAGTTGGAATACTTGGAGAGAAAACAAAGTAGTTGTGGGTCAGTTTTTGAAGTATACTGACTCCATAGGTTTCACAAAGCTGGTCTTAGGTATTTTTTTCTCTGCCAAATTTACAAGTTTCTTTGCCTTTTGAAGTGAAACTCTTTAAGACCTTGTAATCAAACCACAGCTAACTTGCTCTTTATTTAAACTGCAGTGTTTGCATGGCCTGTGCTTCCAATTCCAATGTCCAGTTTAAAATCTGTGGGGGAAAAAACAATTGCCACTGAATATTTTAAGTTTTAGTTTGGGCTGTGAGCATACAGGAAAGAGTGCTTCTGTTCACTGTGTTTACACAAGTATTTATATAATGAATTTAAAATGCCTCAGTTCTCATCCAGTTTAAGAGTAGTGTTCCTGAAAGGCTTTTGCAAGCTCTAGGGATTGGGACTTTGGGTATACATTTTTAGAAGGGAGAATATTAAGCCCCTGGGGTTTGCACGCAGTAAAATTTAACAGACCATCAATCTGCACAGCCCAGAAGCTACTCTTCTAGCCCTCAGCCAGCTCAGCACCTACAGGGGCTGGGCACTCCTAAGCCGGCCCTGCATTTCCAGGTAGTCACTATGCTTGGCCCTGCCCCAGCCCCTTCTCTGTGGCAGCCCGCAGCCCTGAGCACAGCCTGAGACATTTTGAAGATGCATCCAAGCAGAGCTGCTGAATGGGTAGATTTGCCTGTCTCTGGTCTCTGCTGCTATTCCCTGAGTCTTTGAAATTCCTGTGACACACATAGGTTTTTCTGAGGTGAAATGAGCTATAAATTTATCAGACTCTCTGAAAATATGTTGTCCTATACCAGTCAAAAGGATAAAGACATACTATTCTTACTAAGACCAATTGGAGAGGTGTCAGTGAGGAGCCAATTTAGAGAAATTATTGCAGCAAGATAGATGCCACATGATTGATATTTGGTATGGGTAGATTTATAGATGTGACTGTTACAATCCTATAATAAATAATTATAATACTATAATAATATATAAATAGTTAAATGTTTAACTGAAGCACTTAGCGCTGTCACTTTTATTAGCATACTTTTGCACATTCATGTCGTGGTAACTTGAGCTTTGTAGTTTTTATTCTTTATGTGACTTCCTGCATTGCAGAAAGACATCTATAGAACTCTCATCATCTTCTTTTGAACTCATGATCAACATATTGCGTTGACATGGTCTTTACACAGGATCAAGCATTTTTTCTTGTCCTGCCTTTGGCAGTACTTCTCCCCTCCATCTTGACAGATCTGCTCATTTATTTTTTCCTCACTTCATGCCAGAAACATACTGCATGTCTAATATATTGTGCTCAAAAAAGCCGAATTTGCTTTTTTCATAAAAGCTCTTATCTCTTACCATGCACAGATCAGCAAATACTGTACTATGTCCCCTACAGCTATTCTCTGTTTAGAGATTCTTCATCATGCGTTGGACAGATGTCACAATCAGTGCGTTGTATCAGAGCATTAAAAAGAGAAATTCTTTCTCACTGCTACTACCTAGACTGTTTTGAATTCAGTGAGATGCAACATCTGTAACACAATCTTTCAGTCACAACTCTGAACATAGTGGGGAGGGTATAATTTCATTTGAAAGTCAAAAAAATATATAGGAAAAATGTCATTTAAAAAGAAACATAAAGGGCTTTAACGGAGCTACACAGGTTGAAAGCTTAAGGACCTGACTTTTCACAGTTGTTTGCTCTATCAGCTGTCTCAGATCACAGATGGATCTCCATTTGCAGCTGCTTGTACAAATAATACAGCTCTGTTTTTCTTTCTGTCAAATACTACTTAAGACTATGCTGTCATTTGTTATTTAATAAGGTATGTGGTACTCACAGAAGTCTTGCCAAAGCATCAAAGATACTTGTAGTCTTAGTGAGCACAATAGAAAAAGTAGCATTAATAATCAACATGTTTGCTGAGATGACAACCCTAAGCTTCTGTAATGGGCATCTGTTGTACCTGACCATTATCAGTTTTGCAGGCATGAAATTTGTTTTTAGTATCAAAAAACCTGAAATATTTGATAACTGTTAAATTGTATTAGAAAAAAAAAAACATCTTGTGTTTTAGTCCTCATCTTAAAAAACCATAGTAATCTTTTCCTTACATGCTTTGTCCCTCCCATCCTTGTCATTTTTGCCCCCAAAATAAGTGGTCCTAGTGCAGCTCCTCACAGGTTCCAGCTTCTCTCAAGGAAGAAATGCAGTCAGCAAAAGAAGCTGCAGTATGCAGAGAGTAATGAGTACAGTTTTGACAAAAGGCTGGAGAAAAGATGAAGATGACTGCAGAGGTGGCAAGGAACGGTACTGGAGATGAGGATAGTTGGAGATGGGAGACAGAAAGCATTGGGAAGATCCTGCCTTTGGACTGCCAGGTAAGTGGTCCTGGAAGGCGTCTGACTGCTGCTTGTATTCAGCTCACTCCTGGGGACAAAGCCTGATGTGACATGTTTTGAAGGAGCATCCTGTTCTTCTGTGTCTCCATTTTACAGGGAGGAGATCTTCTCTCTTACTTGCATCATTAACCACTTTCATAGAATCATTGGACCATTTACATTGGAAAAGGCCTTTAAGATCATGGAGTCCAGCCATAACTCTCACACGGACAAGCCCACCACTAAACCATGTCCCTAAGCACTAGATCTAAATGGCCTTTAATTCTGAATCTCAACTATTGTACTTAATCTCCTTATATAAACACCAGTCATATTTTTACCCTAAGAACTTTTTCATGGCTTCTTACTTCATATCTGTTTGTCCTGGTTTAGGGTGAATTTGGGAAAAAACCTGTGGATAGAGTCCCTCTAGAAAACGAATCTGAACCGCCCTTCTCTCCAGATGGTTCAGGACAGAAAAAATTTCCTTGGAAGAAAGTGGAAAAAAGTTGTTTATTCAACAGTCAAAGCACTCCCCAGCACAACAAATGAACAACACTGAACAACAAAACCTCTCGTCGCTCTGCAGAGATGCCAAATTCAGAAAGTCTCACGGGCTGTAGCTCGGCTCGCTCAGTTGCTGTCAGTCCCTCTGGGGCTGGGAAAGGCCGGGCCCAGGCCAGGTCTGGTGGGCCACAGGTGTGAGTTCTTGGTGCCCTTTTGGGTTTTTAGTCCCGAGCAGGTTCAACAGTTTTAAGAAAAAGGGAAAAAAAAAAACCCACACTCCAGAGAACTTCTCTGCCTCAGCTAGCCAAAATAAACTAACAAAAAGCAAAGGAGAGCTCTCTTCTGTTGTCCACACACTGCAGACAACACAGGCCATGTGTAGGAAAGCTGAAAACTCTTATCTTTATGTTTAGAAAACAACCACCTCAGACATTCTACTGTGTCTCCTTC
>JAWWMU010000106.1:53287443-53298152 GCA_035048155.1 Cinnycerthia olivascens | reverse complement strand
AGTTTTTAAAGGTACAACACTTATTTCTGAGCTAAACAGATGAATGGGGATACAATTTAGCATCAACCCAGGACACTGTTCAACATCTGTGTTCCTTGGTTGTATCACTTCAGCCAAACTGTTCATGTAATGCTGCTTTAGGTGCTTTTGTTCCTTAAAACTGCAGCTTTTAAATCTAATCTTATGTCCCAGCCCAGGTAGACTTGAGAAGGTACTCTCAGCTAATATGGGGAATTACGTAAGAATAACTGTATTAGTTTAAATTCATATTCTATTTAAATCTAAATAATTTTTGTCATATTACAAGTTGCAAAAAAAAAGCAAGTTTTTAATTTAATCTTTTATCAGCGAGCAAGATGAGAGTACAGACTAGAAAAAGACACACTTCCCCGGGTGTTGTTGCAATAGTCAATTTTCTATTTCGCACTGTGAGGGATGCAGTTTGGATTATAGGACAGACTTGATATTTCTGCTAAGTGATCAGCAGCTAAATGATTCTGCTGATATTTAATTGTCGCCTTTTATGTTCAATAGGTTAACAAGTCACTGTGACTGTTGCATTGGGTAGCATTTACTTCGTCTCACACTGTGCACTTCTTCTAAGCTGTCTTCATAACTGTGATGACTAGAGAGGGGAGCAAGGAAAAGGAGAGAGATGTGCAGCTGTGGGTGCATCCTGACAGCTGCAGAAGGGCTTCCAGAGGTTCTTGACATAGGTTTTGATAGAAGTATACACCGACCTGTGAAGTGCTGTGGTGTTCTTTGAAGCTAATGCACAGCTTAATGAGATATGGGTCATCATGAGAGACATCAGGCAGCAGTTTGACAATTCAGTCAAGTGTCCTATTTCTACCCATACTATTATAATTTTCCCAAGTAATTCCCAAGGACTAATTGCCCTCCTGGGCAGTTGGTTAACTCTCTGTAAAACTCTGCTACATCAGAAGTAGGGGAACGTGCCCTTTTCCAACATGTTCAGCAATGTTGACACTGTTTTTTGTTGGTCTGTCCGTTTTATTATAATTCTTTCCCTATGACAACATGAAACAATGAACAGCTGGCCAGCTGCAGAAGTGCTTGTGCAACCAAAGAAGGTTAGGAAAAAGGAGGATAGGATGTTGTGTTGAGAATTAGCTGGCAGCCTTGCTGCAGAATTATGATTAAAATTTTTTGTTGAGAGTTAAATATATGTGCACATGAGGGTCAGCAAAACAGCTTGGGCTGCCTTCTGTTTCCTTCTCTATTTGTTTAGCATACAATTTCTCAAATGTCACATTCACTGTAATCACTCTCTTTTCATTCGTATGATATTAATCTGACTTTTAACTCCTCCTGGCATTTCAGATGAGTTCCCAGAGTGACAGCAGAGTCGGGGGGTGTTTTAGTTCTTCCTTGGTATAGCACTAATCCCATAATACTTCTTGTGGACTTATTCTAGATGGGCAATGAGGTGAATATGTGGAAATGACATTTCCAACAGAGAAGCCTGTAATTCCTAGTGCATGAGACGCAAAGGGGCTCTCTGGGAACTGAGGTCACTCTGGTAATAAAAAGCCTAACAATACACAGCTCATAGACCATCAGTCACTGTTTGGATGGATGTAAATCAGCAGCTGTAGTTTATGTTACTCAAAATATTGCAGGCTGCTTTTAACAATATTTTAGACATTTTTATGATATATGTATAATTGGATGGAATACTAGTGCATCCTTGACTTCACAGTAGAAGACCCAGAGATCCATCTATCTGTGCATACATAATCCATTACAAACAATTTCAGTGTAGGTATTTCAGATTTGTAACAGTTACTAAATTTCTCTCAAAACATAACTGGGAAAATATGTAGGAAATATAACATTTGCAAGGGGAGAAGGGACAGGGTATTAAGGGACAAATCGTCTGTCCTCAGCAATGCTGTTAGGAAAATGTAGATATCCATGCTATGATTCATCTCACCAAACATTGTACTTCTGCAGCCAGCAAGTCACAGTTTCTCCTTTTATGCTCAGAAGATGAGTGGGCAGTTTGAAAGTAACATTTATTTGATTTACTTCATAAATTTAGCTTAAGATGAGTCGTGCCCTCTGTACAGTTACAGCCTTAGGTCATTGTAGGTGTTTGCATTTACTCAGATGAATCCCCCATTTCCTCTCCTGGGTGAGGTATTTTTTTCAGAAGGGGAAGTATTTTATGAATTGCCATCATTCTTATTTCTTTGTATGGTCAAAGTATTTTCATTGCAGATGCAAATGTGCATGTTTGTAAGTCCATGCTCTATTTAGACATTTTTCCTAGGTCAAACAGTTTCCTTTTCCTGTCCTCAACAGAATTTGAAATTGGCTGCTTGGGGAATGGTTGCCATCTCACACAAATGATGAACTCTAAGCATGATCATTACTGTGCTGAAAAACACGTTCTTAATGTTTTCTTAATGCAAATGGATTATTTTCTAAAGTGTTTTATTAATAATTGGTGCAACTCAAAAAACTGAAAAATGAGTGTACTTGTGGCATTTCCATGTTCTTACATGCTTGTTTGACAAATCTGTCCTTAAAACTTCAAGATTCTAGTTTTAAATTAAAATGTTGTGTCCTAAACCTCTCCTTTGACTAAAACTAATTTCTTGAGCATGTCCACTTCCCTGGAGAAAGTAGGAAAAATGCACTCCGCGTGTCTGCATTTGAATAGCAGTAAATACAGAAAGTTTAATATCTGGAGGTTAATTACTGATGTTATGTGTGGTAATCATTTGACAGATCCTAAATTGCTGAATAAGCAAGTTTTCCAAACACAACATTCTGGACAAATTTGTTGTTTTCCCTTAATGCAGAAATTCGGTTCTGATTTAATTTAACCTCTAGGACATCAAACTTTGGCACTTGAAAGTCTCTATTTCTGCCACTGCTTTCATATTCCACATATTCTTTATGATGGCTTGATACCACCTAGTTTGGCAGTTCAGCCCCTTTTCTTTGTGCTCTTGCTTTCCTATTTCTCCAATGAGTACCAGAGTACTATAGGAAACCTTGGACAAGTAAATGAGGCATTTTTTTCATGAAGTATTACTGAACAACTTTTTCAGTAGTAGTAGCAATGGCCCATATCTGAGGACACAACACATATTATCATGGGATATCTATGCACTCTACAAACCAGCTTTCCTGCAAACTGCATGAAAACCGCTCATGTGAAATATGTCTTTCTTGGTTAAAAAGTAGCTGATGTTCTGCATGAGCTTCTACAGTATGTTAAACCTCTGTCAGAGGGCACTGAGCTGTAAAATTGATGCAAAGCCTGAAAGTCTTAAGGAAGCAGGGCAGCTTGCTAGCCAGAGAGTCAATGCTGCAGGTAGGAGACTGGTGGGCCAAGCGTTGCTAATGTACAGACTTCAATATGAACCTGTGCTGGATGTGAAGTGTGATTTTGAAACATGCTGTTCACAAAGTAAATATTTCCTCAAAGAGATTGGATAAGCTTGCAGAATCACATGTATTTACAAGGAGTTCATGAGCTGTGGGCTACAGAGGTTACTGTATTTTGCTTTGCTTTTCTTTAGCTGATATAAATCATAAATTACTTGCTTCACCTTAGTGGGGTACCTTTGGGTTTACATTGTAACCATTAGAAGACAGGATGAGCTTGACATTGATTTTATGCACCATTGAGGAAGAGGTGGTGTTTAAACCGCAACACCTCCAGAGCATCCATGCTGCCTGTACATCCATGCGTGCCTGATGCAGAGAGATGTGTGATGACCCTTCCGTTTTCTGGAAGGAAAGAACACTCTCCTGCATCAACTCAAAGTGGAAACAAACATCAGCCTGTTTATCTCAGAGCTTGTGACATCTGAATGGGTCACAAGAAAGAAGCTAGGCAGTATCCCTCCCACTCTCCCTCCCTCTTCCCTGGGATATACCTTGGTATTATAGAGTACAGTTTTCTTACTCTTTCATCAGATATGTAATCCCTGTCAAACTTCAGGCCTATAGCAACTGCTCTTCAAATCTTGGTGTATAAATATGTAACAATGCTTATGAATTAGACCCTTCCTCATGCAGTTAACTAAAAATATAAATTAATAATAAAAGCAAGAAAAATTTGTTTAAATGAACCAGTGTATCCAAATGCAATGTAAAATCAAGAATAGCACTAGAGTGCAGTTACCCTGCTTACTGATCAGTTGCCAACAGTAGTGCTAAAGACATGGGAATCTGAAGGTTTCTGTCATGAAAGAAGAATTATGACTGACTATTCCAGCATTCTTTCTAGGAATTTTATTTTTTTCCCTAAGTATTGTTGTGAAAGAAAGATTTTTCTACTATTTCACCTGTTTAGTGCTGTATGAAGATTGCTTAACTGGTATTACTGTACATTTTTATAGCAGGAAAGAAGATGCCATGGAAAGTTTACCTGTTTACCTTTTTGTGCTGACTTTTGGCCCTGCTATATACTTTTGACATTTCTCATTTGCACATCATTAACAATTTATACTTCATGTCAAAATTTAGATAAGCTAATGACAAGGCAGATAATGTATGTGCTCATTTGCACAAGCATGAAAATATCTTGGATAAAGAAGTACAGCAAACTGCAGAAAAGTTTTGGAATACTTTATGGTTACTCGTGCTTTATTGCTCAGTTGACATCTTGATAATGAATTGTCTTATATTGTAGTAGTAGGAAACTTTCCATAGGCATCTACAATGTCTTTCCTCATGGGGAAAAGCTGTGAGGTCTGATTTTTTGGGGGGTTTTCTGTTTTAGCACACAAAAAATCTTGATGATATTGTTCTAGGATCACTTACATTTTTGCATACATAAAAATGCACTTTCAGGTCCTAACATTTCCAGATATAGTGAAGATATATGTCTTGGTGACTAAGAAAGATTAAAAGTACACTTTCATCATGCCATCAGGTGGGCTTTCAATGAGAGAAGACCTGTAGAAATGTCAAAAAAAAAAAAAGAGAAAACTATTCAAATATCAATTTCCAAAGCAGTAAATTTGTATGATAAAAGCAGTGATTCTTATTTCTCACCTTGAAGAAGAAAAACAAAATATCTCCCTCTTCCTGGAGCAGTTTTAGTGTCTCATGTAAGAGTGTGTTCACCACCTAATTGACTGTGGTTTGTTACACGTAGTCCAAGTTTCCACCCATTTATGCATGTATGCAGAAGAAAAACCCTGTCCAGCTCCCCATGCCTATCAGTTGGCAGGTAGCCTTGCCAGGCAGAAGTAGTGAGAATAGCAGCTTTGGTAAGTAAGCACGTGGTTTGGATGGTCTCAGTGTTAGAAAGCAAATTAATGAAGTTTGACAGGTCGGTAATTCTATCATAGCTGGCTTTACCTGAGAGGATTTTATAGCAGGAGTGTACTTTATATTAATAATTTCTAAAGACATAGCTGCCCTTCCGGTGCAGGCGGCATCCCAAGAAAACATTAATCATGTGGATTCATTTTAATTAAAATCATTGAAGGAGCCAAATTAGTTTATTGAGAGAAAAATTTCTTTGTCTACTCTCCAGCCATTTATGGACTTCTGAGTGCATCACCAGCTTATGGTGATCTGAGCAGCTAATGAACAAATAATTACTGCCTGTTGATCACCCAGTACAAAGGGTACAAATATTGCTTTAGGTTTTAGTGTAAGTAACTTTACTTTTACCAAGGTGTAGTGACTGTTTTTTATTATCACCTTTTTTGTTTGGGTTTTATTCTTCTCTTTTCAATCATTGGGTTACGTGGAAAGTAATGTCATATTTACTGTGTTAGGAACAGCTTAGATTTATTTATTTTAGGTTTTAATACAATACCTGTTGTAGCATCCTGTGTAAGCCTTTACAAACAAAGAAAAGCTGTTTGATTTTTGTTCACTTTGTTTGTATTTGTACAATTCTCCCCAAGATGTAGCTCAGTTCTGCCTGGCAAATGAGAAGATGGCTGAAAATGGAGTCCATTAACCCGAGCAGAGCCAAAGCTCCATGAGCGATAGGTTGAGGGTAGGAGAGAAAAGAAGATGGGAAGCATAAGAGCAACTCAGGTAGTCTGATGTGAACATGAAGAATACTGAAAGACGTTTTGTTGCAGGAAATACCCCACTCATTTTGTCAACAAGGACTTCTTTTAAAATCTTCTGTTCATAATTAGCACCCTACATACTAGGATTAATTAAGTGGTTCACATATGCGTCTCTGGGTCTCTCTATTACTCATCTATCATAAGGATTTGGAGCAGCTGATTTGAATTGGAGATTCTTGCTTATGTACTTCCGTGTTTTGTTGGAAAAGGAGAGTTTTTCACTAAAGGTTGTCTGCAGGCTTTAAGCATTTACCTCAACTGTGTGCATGGGAATCAAGGCTGGTCTGTTTTATCCAGGCTCCAAATGCAAACAAGGAAGGAGAATTCTTGAGGTTGTCCCACCACGATTGATTAGCACAGCAGGCCCTTCATGTAGATCCTTGCTGTGGCCCCTATCAACCTGAGGCAATGTAATGGGAGATGTGTTTCACTACTCCCTCATCCTCCTCTATGGGACTTGCTACTCCATCGGCCTGCTGCCAGAGCAGGGCACCTGAACAGTTCCTGATCTGCTGCATGCCAGGCAAGTTTTAGCAATTTCAGTTGTTGAGCTGAGATAACCTGATTTACTTTTGTGTCGAGAGGAAGTAAGGGACAGTCACTTTAAAGACCTGCTGTGCCAAGCAGGTGAAATGAGCATCTGATTTGCAGACAGGCCTGTACCTGAAAAGAGATGTCTGCCTGCAGTGCTTGGATTTAAATGTCAGTCTGCCACTACTCAAAGCCTAACCAGCTGAATTTTCATTTTATATTGATTTTTTTTCAGGTTTTGATCAACACAAAATGTTCACATACCTGGTTGAGCTAGCTTAAGTCATTCTCTCTAAAATCACATCATTTGCACCAGACTGCTTTGATTGAGCTCCTACCTACATATAGGAAACATGCCCCAGGTGAGCTGGTTATTGCAGTCATGATTCACACCAGTCTCATTTAAACTTCATTTGTGTTTTGGCTGTCTCTTCATTTTTCTGCTCCACAGCATCTGCAGGTGAGGTGCCAAGAGCAAATATATGCTGGTATTTCTTACCATATGATATTTAGTGGTCTGCCTCCCCTAGAAATTTGCCCCTCTGGATGACTCCAAGCTGAATTTTCTTGAGCTGAGTAGTGTGAGCTGCAATAGCAAAGAAAATGTCTCCCTCTTCACTGCTGGCCTATCCTTGGGAATACAGGTTTCAGGTATGTTTAAAGGTTATGAAGAGAATTACTTCTCTTTCAAGATGGACATTGCAATTATTTACACGTCTCTGTGTCACTGTTGTTGGGCCTTCCATTTCCATGTGCCCATGATCCATGATCTGCAACAAGGTCATGAGCACTGAATCATTAGTAGCTTAGAAGTGTCCTCCAGAAACCTCTTTTAGGGCATCACCACTACCTGTTTTGAATCACTTCATGCTTCCAGTTTAGGTATGATTTAGAAGCTTAAAGTTAGGCAGCTCAGTTCCTCCGTGGTGTAAGGCACTGCTGGGATTATTTTATTCTGTGTAATTCTGGAATTATTCTTATTTAGATATCAAACTAGATGTCTAAAGAAAATTTTATTAATATTTACTCTCCGGACTAATAGAAGTTTCATTATTTGAATGCATTTGCATTGTGCTTGTTTGTGAGGTACTAGAACATGCTGCAAGTAAAAGCTAAAGCAATATTTAAAAGTTTATCAAAGTTTTATAAAATATATACACATTTTTATCTGTAGACACCAGTTGATGTCCAGAGGTCCTTCCTTTGCTTTTCTCCAAATCTTCTTTGGGCCACATTAAAGGAAGATGAACCATAAGTTTCAGCATTTGGAAGGAAATAGTCTGTCATGACTGATGCAAACCATCTTTGAAAATAGATTGCTCTAACAATTATATGTCAGTTACAGCCAAAGTTGCAACTGAGTTAATACTCAGTAATACAATGGCCTAATATAATGGCTGTATTTATATAGGTCTGGTTCCATGTGAGAAACCCTTTGGTCTACCATAAATAACTTTCTTGTTGTTTCTTTTACAGCATAGCCTGAGTTTTAAGGAAAATTTTTTTGTCTTTAATACTGGAAGCATACACAATGATTTGTGGTCTCATAAGTATATTGCCTTAAAATATTTAAGAGGGAGGGATCTCTTTTTCTTGCATTTTTCTAGCATTTACTAGGGGGAAGGCATTAGATTTGTTGTTGGTTTTAATTTGCAGACGTGATTTCTTTCTCTTTTTTATTAATAGCATGCTCATTGCATGAACATAGAAGTGCCTTATGGATTTACAAGATGAGTAAACTTGAGGAGTGATACTGTGCAAATTTCTCTTCTTCATTTCTACCTCTCCATGTTCACATTGCATAGGATTGATTTCCAAAAGACAAGATAAATATGGAAAGCTGACAGCTGAAACTACCATACACTGGGAACTTGTGTCCTGATTACACTGTGGAGAAAGTGATGTTTACTTTCTCCTGATTTATGAACAGGGCAATGACTGGCCAGGTGCTGGGCTAGCATCAGCTATTTACTTTCCTACATAAAGAGTGATGAAAGGTGTCAGAAAGCAGAAGGAGCAAAAATTTTTTGTGTGTGTGTGCCTCAGCTAAGTGGATCACAGTGCTACTGGCAAGCAGCAATTTATCTTTGCTGTTTCGAAGATCTTGTTAATCTTTCTGGAGACCACATCTCACTGTAGGGTTTTGGCCCAAAATTTCTCTTTCCCTATCAAAATCCTCACCCACAGTGCCTGTTCAGCCAGGGGTGAATAAAAGGCCTGAATGCCAAGATCAAGCAAGCTTGTGCTGTTTCTTGCCTTGTGAGATTTCAAAGCATTTCAGACACCAGGGCTGAATCACCAGAATCACCACCACAACTTGAGCTATGTTGAACAAAAACCTCTCATCACTGCTGAAATAAACAGAGTACAAAGTCAGTTCCAGAATATTCCACAGGCAAAACCACTCACAGAATCATAATTCAAGGGTCTGAATAAAACCTCAGTATAAAAGAGACAGGAAATGGGAGAAAAAATAGCTCCTGTGCAAGTGTTTAAAATCATATCTTACTGCACAAGTAGAAAAGGAGGAAAATAATTCTTGTCAGCATCAGTTGAATGTGACTAGATGACACTGTTATGGGTGCTTTTGGTTTATTTTGTGACATAATTTTCAGATCTTGTATGTGTGTATGCAAAATGCTTGTATGTGAGGACTGACATGGGAAAAATCACTTCAGCACTGTATTAATGAGTAGCTAATCATTTCAAGCTGGCAACATCATTGTACCATTCAAAGCATTATGAGCAATTCTTTTCTTCCACCATCTTTATTTTATAACCTAGACCAAAAAGCTTTGACAACTATGAGAAGATATGTTGATATAGCTCTTCTTTGTCTGCCTGGTGAGTTTTCTTTGTACAAGAAAGTGTAACAAAATACTTATTAATTTCAGATTTGTTTTGTTGTTAAGCTAAAACATATATTAATTACGAGCATAAGGGACTCATCACACAGGAGCTGGTAATTGCTTCTCAGTGTCTAGTAGTTATTTTTCCTGTGCATAAGGAAGTTGAAATACTTTTGGCTGATATGGAGAGTAATAGTACAGTGGTTTTAAATTAAAAAACTATTCGGTATTTTTCCCCTAACTATGCATTTTTATGCCCCTGTGACCAAAATGTTTACAAGCCAAAATTAAATCTTATACTAAATGTCCTGCTTTTTCAGAAATACTTAACAAATTCCCTCTGCGAACCATGTTTAACAATCATTACAGATAAAAATATCCAAAAGTCTTGGAAGCATCACCTCTTAATCCATCCTTAGTTTGTTTAGGTGTAGCAAAAATTGCTAAAATAATCTACTAAAGTTTTTGGAATTATTGAATTCTTACTTCTAAAATCAATCTACTTGGACACCTGTCTATGTTGCATCTCATGGTTTGTATTTCTGAGCTGAAGAAAGATCATTTTTTAGTCATTGCTGCGACTATAAACAAGGCTTAAAGAAGTATTCTATGAACAGATAGCATATGCACAATACCTGCCTCTATAGGCTCTCAGTCTTACAAAAAGAATTGAACATATTGAATAACATAGAAAAATAAAGCCAGGAGAATAAAGCAATAGAAGCAAGTGGATTGGCATTAGCCAAGGGTCACAGCTAAGGAAAACCATTTCCTTTTGAAAATTTGAAAGGCATATTAATTTAAGCAGCGTTGTTGTTTGCTCTGTCTCCTAAGTGTTACTTTTCTCTGCAATGCTGATAAGACAAACTGGTTTGTGGGAAAAAAAACAAAATATGAATCTTCTTACCTAATTGGTTTTTAAGTAGTTTGTACATCTAGGGAACATGGCAATATCACCTCATGTTGCCTTCCTGCCTTTACCCAGAAAAAACTTCAATCTGAGGAATATTGTTCTGGTTTGAGAAGCAAAACCAGTGAGACACTCCAAGTCAGAAATAAAATATACTAGAAAATGGAAAAATAAAACAAAAAGGAAATAAAATACATGCAATAAGGAAAAGGAAAACCACTGACAGGGTCAGAATACAGCCTGACACCCTGTTGGCAGCAGTCTACTTGCAATGGTGGCTCCAGTCCTCCTGGAGTAGCAGTTGTGGCCGTGTCAAAGCAGTGGTCCTGGAGAAAAGGT
>JAWWMU010000106.1:53257406-53284138 GCA_035048155.1 Cinnycerthia olivascens | reverse complement strand
AGTCTTGGAAGCTACTGATTTAATTTTAATTTCAATCTGCTGCCTCATTGGAAAGAGGGATAAGAGAACTAAGCTTTCACTCTTCCACTCATGAAATGGAACAACAAGTCTTTCCATTGTTAATATTCTTGACTTAAGAAAGGCATTGCAAACACAAAACTGAACTTAAGTTATTATTCCATGTAAGGAGTAGAGTTTGGTTGGTTGGCTTTGGAATGGTCAGTCAGTGTATCTGTACAGAGTGAAGATGTAAAAAGTTCAATTTCAAGTGAAACAAGATTTTCAAGATCTCTCAAACCATGTAAGTACATGAAAGAAATACTGCATCTAGGTGTCTTGTGGCCTTCCCTGGAAGTCTGTTGTAGTGATCACGGTTTCAGAATTTTGGATGGAAAAGGTACAGTGAGCTAAGGTGAGATAAAACATGTTTGACTGTTTCTTTAAGCAAAGGGACTTAGATAATTTGAAACTTCTTTCATATGCCGTATGCAATATATTGATCATAGCACTAGTCTGAAAAGCACAACCAAGTAAAAGTGGATTTAATTCCACATTATTTTTATTAAGATGGATAATTTGATCAAGTGTTTTGTTGTGCAAACTGTGTCTGGAGTTTGCAAGTTGTCCCATTGTGCAGTAGACTATTCACATGTATGGTTTTGCCTGTGGATGCTGGCATTTGCAGGATCACAGCCATTTTTGCTAAATGTTTTCTTCATCTTTAAAGCTAATGAAATTACATGAGCCTGATAGCAACATTATCACCCAGGCTGGATTTGCAATCTGTTTTTTTAATTATGGAATTTAATTATTTTTCTTCTAACATTTACTATTGAATTTAATTTTTATTTTGCTTTTATCACTTCAACATCCTAAATTTCATGGATTCACTAGAATGTGTCACAACATTATAATGTTTACTATGAATTATTCACAGTAATTACTGAGTTGATGCAAACTTCATTGTGAAATTTAAAGTACTAGAAAATCTGGTGGTGATACTGTTTTACTCTTTGGATGTTCTTAAAATAAGTCAAAGTCAACAGATTGCAAAAATATGCAATTACAAGGTTATTAAAATGCAGATTTTTGGCAGGAAGCCACTGTAGTCTCCTGTGTTCACAGTTGCCTATTTACAGCAAAACTTCCCTGAGCAGCCTGTAGTGGCTTCTTTGAGCAGTTACAGCTGATGGGTCAGGGCAGTGGTCTCTCTGAGGACCAAGTTCAGTAACTTTTTACCTTCTGGGTCATATGCTTCACTTGAAATTATTTTTTTAGGCAGGAGGGGTTGACAGCGGACTGTCATCTTTTGTTCCCTGTCACGCTGATGATAAGTCCAGGGTGTCTCTCCTGAGACAGTGTATGTACTGTACCTATGTATACACAGATGGTTCCTTGGATTACAGTGTAGACCATTCAGCAACATAAATTTTGAATTACACTTTTGAGGTCAGTGTAACATGCATTTTTCCCAGACAGAGGTGCCTTTAATCACCACTGCCTTCACAGTTCTCTGGAAGCAGGGCATACTGGAATATTAAAAAAGTGGCAGATGCTTTGCTTTAATGAAGAAATAAGCACTGTCATTTTACCTTCATCCTATCCCCCAAAATGTCACTGTATGCCCCAGTGATTTTTAATTCCTCTCTGCACAGTGACTTCAGAACAAAAATTATGACCTACTTAGTCTAAAAAAACTTTCAAAGTTAATGCTCAAAGTGTTGTGTGCAGTCAAAAAATGGCCAAAAACTGCTTTGCCTATGGTTTAGGACCAATATGTGCTGGCTCTTTCTCAGTGTCTATTTTTGCAAAGTGCTTACAGTATGGACAATTCTATTATTCATTTCTGCAGCTTCTCCCAAGAAGTAGAGTTCTTTTCCCTCCATGAAATTATGAGACTAGCACAAGCCATGAAAAGGAGGGGGAAGGTTATGCAAAAATAAGGTGTGTAGCATCTAAACAGCAAGAAGCAGCAAGAGTGAACAAGTCATCCTTGCTGTGAAATTGGGGTGATGTTCCCAGAGTGTGGAGAGGCAGAAGTTGGCATTGTCTGTGATAAAGTATAGTGACAGCATCTCCCCTTCTAAAGCTCTGTCTCGTGATGTTGGAGCTTGCTGGCTGTGTGAAGCAGATGTCATTAATATCAATGAGGGTCTGTAACAGTCTCTCACAGGACAAGTGACATTTAGGTTTTCAAGACTGAAATAGAGCAGGACCATTAGAGAATATATTAGAAATGGTTGGTGTAATAAAGTCCCATTATATATGGACCTACCTGGTAATACTTTAATTTGCTCCTCATAGAAATACCTTTCTTCTGTCTCAATGAAGTCCTGTCTGCATTGACCCAAAAAATTGAAAATGTATCCTCCCTTTTCATAGGTTTTCCTAGCTGATAATGAAGAGCCTAAAACTTTAAAGAAATTAAGTCATAATTTAAAAGCTTGTTTGTCCTGTGAAACTTGTATGGGCAATAACAGAAAATCTTACATTGATTTCTTAGAAGGAGGAAGATGCAGTGAAAATCCAAACAGAACTCTTTAACCTCCATATGGCCAGTGCATGCTATGTTTTGAGGTTACCACAAGCAGACAGAAGTACATCAGAAGAGATTCATTTTGAGGCTCCCTGGAGGTGCAAACGTACCAAAGGAACTGCAAAGATGCCCAGCAGTGGTGTCATTAAACCACTGGATTGTCCTTCCCTGTGCAGGGCCATCTCAGGGGGCAGGTTGGATGCTGGCATTCCACACAGCAGCTTGTCACTGCTTTAGTTTATGCCTTTAGCCACAACCCCACAGGCAGTTCAGCTAAGTAGGAGCGGTGAAGCCCAATGTGCTTTTCTTCCACCGTGGTGGACCATCTCCTTGGCTGCAAAATGAAACAGTGAGAGAAGGAATTCAGCAGGGATCCTCCAAGGATACAGGACTGTACCCTCAGGAGCAAAGGCACAACACTCTTGCTCTTGGTCATTTGGTGTAAGCATGATGCACCAAATGCTGAGATCATGGGCTCAATCCCCATATCGGCCATTCAGTTAAGAGTTGGACTTGATTGATCCATATGGGGCCCTTCCAGCTTACACTGTTCTGTGATTCTGTGATTTGCACAAAGAGCACTCCACTGATTTCTGTTTTGTGGATGGAGAAGTGTACCTCTAAACACAGTGGTGGGCATTAAATATGTTGCTGGTAATCACAATTTTCACATGTGGAAAGAATACTATAAAAATCAAGACTGGCAAAGGCACTGAAGAACATGAGGCCATTTCCCTTTATAATTTACACCCAGGCACTTTCACATATGTTTTTCCTCATGCAGTTTTAAATGTCCTGAAACAAAACAACATAAAATATGGGGCTCAAGATTTGGTACCATGCAGAGACTCATCCAGAGAGATTGAGGAATGAGGACAGAGAAAATCTTTTCTATATGCTGTAATTTAGAGACTGAATCTCCACAGGAGAAAATACAGGGGGTCAGAGTGCTTTTCCAGAAGACAGTAGGTTTTGATTCACAGAGAAAATAAAAAAAGAACTGCAAAGCAGGTTGAGTATGGGATTTCAAGAGCTCTTGGGCAGGTGAGTGATAATGCTGGAACCAGCTAAATGTGTTGTGATCAGGGAGAGAAGAGGAGTAGTGCTGAGTCTTATGGCACAGAGTGCTTGAGGAGATGCAGGGACAGACTGATGACACTAAACATCGTGTGCTTCTTCTGCATCAGTGTTGATTGGTACAGAGTAAACAGCAGCTTTGGCCATTAGATATATTTTAGGATTAGACCAAGATGGAAGGAGGCAAACTTGCTTATTATTCAGAGGCCCCTGTCTGGGTGCTCTTTCCCATTTTCTCTTGAAGTAATCTATTACCATATCTCAAGAGAAAAATGATCCCAATCTAAAGATTTATAGATCAGTATGTAGACATTTCCAGTGATGTGTATGAAACTCTTTTTTTTTTTTTCATTGTATGCACTGAGGTGTCCTTTATCAGCACATCTCTAGGTCTTAAAAAGTAGGCTGATTATTGGCAAGGACAACAGACAATTTAGGGCACATGGTGTTTTCTTATGATGGGAGCGTTGCTGTGAAGTATGGTAATTTATGTTGATCAATTGTGGCCATCAGAATGTCTTGAACACTTACGATTAATTTCAAAGCATGTCTCTCATTTTAGCAGTGGATGGGTAGAAAAAGGGTGTTTGAGAAATTGGGGAAAAGATAATTCTTGCTTGTACTATTTCTTGAAAAGTAGCAAGAGACTTTCATGTGTTCCTATAATCAGATCATTGTCACTAGGGTCAGATCAACCCAATTTTGGTTTAATGTGACGAGTTAAGAAACTTTCCTCCTTCATAAGGAAGTTGCAACAAAAATCAAGGAGCCCATATAGTGTCAAGGCTGAGAAGTTTTTGAACACTAGGTCTTTCTTATCAAAGGTGTTTTGGTTTTGGAGTTCTGTGTGCATGCCAAAATGTAAAGCTTTTTAAAACAAGAATTAAAGATACTGCGGGGTTGATATGTTATTGTGAGAGGTTGCAAATTTGTCTGTCCTTTTTCCATCATGTTATATGGTCAGAAACTTTAAAGGGAGTTCTTTGGACTTTGATTCAGTATAGCACAGGGGTGGGTGCTGAGGATTCTATGATAACAGTGCATCATGGACTTAGGTTATGCACATTATTTAGTTCCTCTCTGAATTGTAGCCTGCAGTAATAATGATGTAGACTGAGCAGATAAGGTCCAAATTAGATATGAACTTACCCTAAAGATGTGTCTTACAAAGATGTGCATGTGTCTTGCAGTTGCAGTTGTCCCTGAACACAGTAGTGAATGTACTCAACTGGCCTGAAGATTTGTACTGTTTGAACCCCACATCCCTAAGGAATGATAGAGACCTACCAAGTTTTTTCAAAGCAGGAAATATATTTGTTTGACCTGTCATGACCCACCTTGACTTGCAGATCTTTTTCAGAGATGACCCTGGATTACAGAGGTTTGAATTCCAGGATTTTCAGAGGGATAGATGCTGAAATTAGTCCCCTTAGCAATTAAAAGGTTTTGAGGAGATGTTTTTGCTGGGCAAGTGCATTATGATTGCATGCGGAACTTGTTTAAATACTGATATTAATCTGCATCAAAGTGGGTGTGCTGTGGCATGTGGTCTGATATTAGTAACTGTAGAAGATTGGGATTTAAACAAAAAAAAAGCCCAAACCATTTGTTTGTGTTCTGGAAGAAAAGGTTTTTGTATTGACAGATAGACAATTACTGTGTAATTCCTAACCTGATCTCCTATGACTTTGTTGTACTGAGCTGTTTGCATATATGCAGCAGAAGGAAAACTACAGCATAACCTGTTAACTAATAATGGGAGTTCCCTTAGGCTGAATGCAAGCATGGCATATTCTTATGAGACAGTTGTAAAGCTTTTCAAATAGCAGCAATGAGTAGTGATTTCTAGCATGCCTTCTGGAGCTCTGGAAAAGGGTCTTTTTACTCATAACTAAGAATAAGAGCCAGCTGGGATTTGTTCAAATAAGCCCTTTCCTCTTTGATATATATTGTTATCACTAGTTTTGACACAAATGTCTTTAGGTTGTTATAATTTCTGCCCCTCCCTTTTTCTTTTCCTCCAAGATTTCAGCTTTCCATGCCAGTGGTCAAGAACCTAACAGTCTGCTGAAGATAAACTAAGATATAACCTAAGATGGGACGTCTCTTGGGCATGTACCATCTCCTAAAGCAAAAAAGTGAGAGACTCCACATTTTGAGTTCATTTTTCTAGTGGAAGGAAGTTTCTCTTGGTTTTAACTTCTGTTTCAATTTAAAACAAAACAAAAAAAAAACAAAAAAAACCAAAAAAAAACCTGATAGAATCAATTGCAGCTTTTTCTTCTGTTTTCAGACCCAAACTCAAAATGCACTAAAGCATCAGAGCAGGTTTTCCCAGTACATTGCAATGTGATTGCATCATTCACTAAAATTTACAGCTGACTCCACAGTGTATGGGAGAAGGAAATGAGAAACTGGCAGCCAAGTTCCACCTCACCTTAAACGTATAAACGAAGAGCACAGTGTAACAATGGAAGTGCAGATAGGACTAGGCCCATGTATTCACATTACATGGTTTGTTTACAAACGTGAAGGGGAGTACGCTGTCAGCCTCATACACTTATTAATTATTTTCTGTTTGGAGAAGATTAAGTTTTGAAGAAAAACTTCCAGTAATTACTGGGGTACTATTTATATCATCATAAACTTGTGTCAACTTAACTGACTTTAATAATGATTTTCATTATAAAATCCAGCAACTCTCCTCTCCCCCACTGTACACATCCTGTGGTAATGAGGAATTCTCGGTTTTTTCCTTCTTCCTTCTGTTTCTTCACACAATACCCAACTTAACTATTTTCCTCTCCTCTTTCTCCCCTAGCTGTCAATCATTGTCACATTACTTTGCATCATATGCATCAAGAAGAACAGCTTTTTCCATCAAGTAAGCCAATCCTAAAGCTGCCTTCCCAGAGGCTATACAGATTGTGCAAGCTGGAGTAGCTCAGGAAAGAGTAAACTGGACAATAACAAAGACTCCCACAGCTGCCTCTGCCTGCCAATCTCTCATGCAAGCATTCGCATGGTGCTTTATACAGGTCGTGCCTCCAGGGCTGGAATCATGTGTGAGCTCTGCCAGCAGACCTCCTGTCCACACCATTAATCACAGTAGGAAGGAGGGAAATGGCTCATTACACTGCATCAATTATATTGTCCATTCTGTGTTCTACAAATTACACTGTTGCATTCAGCATGCCCTGACTTCTGAAGTCCATGATTCAAGGGAGGAAGCAAAACTTCTTAACAGGAGTGTTTACCTGTGAGCAACAGAGGTTAGGCAGCAAGCTGCACTTAGCGAGTTCAGACAGCTACAGCAAGGCAAGCTTTCCAAAGCATGTTTTTTCTGCTTTGGTAGTTTTCCTTCCCTCTCCCAAAATGATAGATTTGAGGGACTTTTCTCTTCTGAGGCATTGTTTTCAAACCTCTCAGTCTATTTCAAGTATAGTTTTTGTGTGAAACTTGTGTAAGGCATCCTTCATGGCTGACTGACTTCAAGTATAATTGAGTAAGAGCTTCCTGGAGTATTCTAGCCTTCCTTAAAGGTCCTGTGCTTTGCTGGAGAATGCTATGGCTATTTATGGATACCCTTTCTGAGCAGCAGAGATTTATCTCCCTGGCTGCCAATGATATTAGAAACTGTATAACTACAATTTTGCTCACAGCTTTTAAGCATGATACTTTATTGGTCTCTTTTATGCTTAAGTACGTATAAATGAGGCCTTCAAAATCTGTATCATCCAGGTTCCACTCTTGCACATGATGTGACAAACCTCTTGCTGTGTCCTGACCTCAGTGTTGCAAGGCTCATCAATATCCATTCTGTACAAGGTTCTCCAGTTCTTCCTGGAAACGGTGTTCTACTTGGTGTTTTCTAAACCACCCTCCAGTAAGCTTTAAGCTCTTATCAGACTTTCTTCCTGATTTTGGGCTTCACGATGAATGGTCTCATGAAGGCTGCCTTGTAGTGGACACACATGAGATATTATTTTGACGGTCTTGAAACAAGTCTGCCTGTTTCTAGAAGAGCAGTGCTGCCTATTCTGGAACAGACACACCTTTCTATAGGTGGCCATGCCTTAAATTACAAAGTAGATGTATCTGTTCAGAGATCTCCAAGCTTCACATTGTGTTCAAAGCTTGCATGAGACATCTCTAGGTTCTGAGGCTTATCTCAGGGTTACACCAACTTCTTCCTTGTCACTGGATGTCTTGTAGTGGCAGGTAACAATATCCTTCTAAAATTATGATATTAAGAAGAATATGTGCCTATATTCACATCTTCCAAGAGGTGGAATAGAGCTATAGGGCTCACTTGTTTTGAGACTTCTGCATTTGGATAATTATAAAGTGTCTAGTCTGATTGAAATATCTGAGGATTAATCTACAGATATGTCACTATATTCTTAGGTATTTTTGTTACTTTGTAATCATATAGACATCAGAGATGGTGTGTTTTCTGGATGTTGTAGGTTGTTTCGAATAGTACAATAAAGAAGTGCTATTTTTTCTATCCTTTTCAATGCTTTCAAGGAAGATGCCAGTTTAAGAGGAATTTAAGCTGCTAGCATTGTTTCTAGAACAAACAGAAATTTGTAAGAGCAAAGTTTGCTTTTCCTCTGAGATAATTTTGCTTTCAGCAAAATTTTCCATATCTACAAAATAAAAATGTATTTCACATTTAATGATTTTAAACAACCAGTGAAATAGTTTATGTCAATGAAATTCTGTTATGTATCATATTTTTTGTGAAGTGACTGCAAAACAAAACAAAACAAAACAAAACAAAAACCCCCAAAAAAAAAAACCAACCAAAAAACAAGTGGAAAATATTGAGTACAACAAATGGCCAGGATGGGAAAAGCAATAAGATACAATCATATTTCATAGAATGGTGTAACAGTTTGGTTTGGAAGAGACCCTAAAGTTCATCTAGTTTCAGCCCTACTGCTGTGAGCAGGGACACCTCCCACTAGATCAGATTGCTCGAAACCCCATCCAACCTTGCCTTGAACATTTCCAGGGATGGGGCATCCACAGCATATTCAGGCAACCTGTTCCAGTGTCTCACCACTTCAATTCTGAGTTCAAAATATACCTTTCTTAAAGGTAGCTTTCTTAGCTGTTGATAGGAATGTTTCTCCTACATTATCCCCCAGACACTGATAATTAGTGAGGAATTACAAATGTTTGAAGGTGACAGTAATTTCAGGTAAGATAAGGAACATTCTACGCTAAAGACAGATTTACCTTATGGAAGCTTCATGAGCCTAAAAAAACAGCCTGTTTCAGGACATATTTGCTTTCTTGGCAATTGCAACTATCATTTCTTTTAACACCAAGTGCTGTTGGCAGCAGACAAGCTGTAGTGTAATTGTTGTACTCTTTTATTTTACATGTGACTTTTGGATTTGTAGTTGCTTTTCCTTCCCACTTCTTGCAGTGTGTTGGGGTAATTTATTGTAAGTTAAAAGCCAACGTCAAGTCCTCTGAACGGTAAAACTGAGAGCCT
The DNA here is from genome assembly GCA_035048155.1 of Cinnycerthia olivascens. NCBI lineage: Eukaryota > Metazoa > Chordata > Aves > Passeriformes > Certhiidae > Cinnycerthia > Cinnycerthia olivascens. The sequence continues at coordinate 53,275,016 of JAWWMU010000106.1, read as the reverse complement.
GCTGACATGCATCACTGTGCCATGGCATGACTGTTGCAATCCATCTTGACAAGTATGTTTGAAAGTTGAGCTACATATAATCAATTGCACTCTTAAAACCTTAATGTCTTTGACTGCACCATGTAGCACTACATTAATTTAGTGGTGCATTCAGCCTCTCCATTTTAAATCCAAGGGCTTACACCACCTGGCCTGGGCAGCGTCTGTCACGGCAATGTGTGATTAATGCAGAAACCTTTTCTTCCCCTCAGCCAAGGCAGAAAGCTTCCTACTGCCCTGCTGAGACAGTCTTCCCTAGAGAAGAAGCAGACAAAGAAAAGATCCCCCAAGCCACTGAATCCTTGCAGAGGGCCTGGAAGTTCATGGTGTGTTTCTGAATGTAAGGGATGAGTAGTTGAGCCAGTTTGCAGAGGGGAGAAGAGGATGGGGGAAAGGCTTTTCAGGTCAGGGGAGAAAGCACACCAATATGAAGAGCACTGTTCATATTGGAAATCATTACTGGAAATCAATCAGATTTTTTTGAGAGTGCACAGCCAGCTAACAGATTCTCAGTAGTGAGTTTTCCACTTAAATGAAGTTTTTGACAGTCAATGAGACTTAAGACTTGCCTCTAATAACAAATCTCTTTTCCATTTTGGGTCAAACATTATATAGGAGCTGTTTGTATTCAGCAGCATCAATAAGAAATCTTAACCGTGCATCCCCCAAAAAAACACTGTAAAAGCAAACAGCCAGGAACATTAAATGAGCCATATGCAATGACTTGCTGATTCATATACATGGCAGATAGCCCTCCCATGGCCGTCCTGAAGCAAAGGGCTCTGATGCTGGGTGCAGTGGAAGAAGAGGGTAATACTAGCTAAAATAGGCTGTGCTGTGTCATAAGTTACATTTTTGGTTTTTTTCTGAAAATCTGGCTCTAAAGCTTAGAAAGAAGGGAGACTGAAAGATGCGATGGGCAGCACTGTTTCAAAAGCAATCCTTCATTTTTTGGAGGACGTGGAGAGCCATCTAATCCAATTGAGTGCCTCTGAACTATAGTGTAGCTCACAGTCTCCTGTTTAATCTCATGTTCTGTCTCAAGGGCTGCAACATATAAACAGTGCTGGACTCTGGTGAGCAAGTCTGGAGGAGCTGCAGTTCCATAAATGTCAACAAATGTTGTACGTTGAAGATGCAAGTTTGAAGATAAATGGAATAGAATTAATAAGCAGCAGTAATGCCTTTGTAATTGAAATCGTATAGACATTAGAGGTACATAGGGTGTTAGTAATCATATTAATTATTTGTTAACAGAAGACAAAGTAATAAAATTAGAAATCAAAAAGCTTAGTTGTTCACATGCAGATCTAGGGGGACATTTTGTAACAGCAATAATTGCTTTCACTTCTCCCTCAGGGTGATGCTGTCTTTGTCTAATTGTTTTTTTCTCAAGAAAGCAGAGCAATTTAAAATTCTAAGTAATGCACAGCAATAGTGGGGGTGAAAAATAACCACATTTTAGAAACCTCATACAGCATCCCAACCCAACACTGAAAGGAAACAGTGCTGCTAGGAAGAGTAAAGATAAATGGAATTACTTTTCTATTAGAAGTATAATGGGCTTTATTATTTAGTTATTTATGCCTAGAATAGATCAGCTGTCAGGGAGAGCAAGTAGATGAACATGTACCTTGTGAGCTATCAGGAGCAGATCAATGTGGGTTTTTTTAAATAATAAATACCCCCTTCCAGAGAAATGTTTTATACAAAAGCACAGCTGCTTTATTAACAGTGCCTTTTGTGCATAAGGATGAATATTCCAGTTTGTTCTCTTCATTTTTTTGTGTAAATGTAATACCATATTTACATAAAACTCTGTTAGGAAATGGTGCCATTCGCTGTTAAAGCTTGCATAATAAAATTGTTTGTCAGGGATTTAATTTGATTGAAGTTTGTTATTTGTGCTAGCAGCTCAGAGGGGCTGCAGCTTGCTCTCAATCCTGGCAATGCCCTTGCCCTGAGCAAGCCATAATGCAAACAGCTGTCCTGGGATCCAGTGTAGCCATTGTATGTGTATGCAATGTTGATCATTGCTCATGGGTGAAGGCAGCTGTTTGCCTCCTTGTGGTCAGAGGAGCTCTTTGAGCACTAGATCCACCATTCTAGCACAGTTCTGTAGTCTCTCTGGTCTGGCACCTTGATTGAGGTCTTGGAGCAAGTAACTCTTGATGGTCAAGAGAGTATGGGGCTCCTGGACGCCACCCAGGAGTCTGAATGGAGCAGCTGTGAACTAGGTCAGTTCTGGTGGAAGCTGGATTTGGCAGGGGAAGGGTTCAAATGTGCATGTGTTTGACACATGACCTCTGTGGTGGGTTGACCCTGGCTGGATGCCAGGTGTGCACTAAAGCCTCTCTATTACTCCCCTCCAAAACTGGACATGGGAGAGAAAATATAGTGAAAGGTTCACCAGATGAGGTAAGGACCGGGAGATAACATTCACTGATTACCATCATGGGCAAAACAGACTGAACTTGAGGGTATTAATTTAGTTTATTACTAAAAACATCAGAGCAGGATATTGAGAAATTAATCTCAAAAACACTTGGCCCCTCCTTCCTTCTCAGGCTCTACCTCATCCCCACAAGCAGCACAGGGAGACAGGGCATGGTGATTATGGTGATTATGGTTGGTTCATCACAAGTTGTTTCTGCCACTGCTGAGGTGGAGGAGTCCTTCTCCTGCTCCAGCGTGGGGTCCTTCCCATGGAGACAATCCTCGATAAACTTCTCCAAGAGTCTATCCCACAGGCTACAGTTCTTCACAAACTGCCCTAGCATGGGTCCCTGTCCACACGGTGCAGTCCTTCAAGGACGCACTGCTCCAGGGTGGGTCCCCCACTGAGTCACAAGCCCTACCAGGAAACCTGCACCAGCATGGGCTCCCCTCTCCATGGGTCCACAGATCCCTGCCAGGAGCCTGTTCCAGCATGGGCTTACTCCAGGTTCACAGACTGTTTTGGTCATTTACTTGCTCCAGCATGGGACTCATCCATAGACTGCAGATGGATCTCTGTATATCCATGGACCTCCATGGGCTGCAGGGGCACAGCTGCCTCACCATGGTCTGCACCATGGCCTGCAGGGGAATCTCTGCTATGGCACCTAAAGTACCTCCTCCCTCTCCTTCTTCATTGACCTAGGCATCTTTGAAGTTGCTCCTGTCACACAATTTCACTCCTCTCTGACTGCAATTATATCTGTGCAATAACATTTTTTTACCTGTCCTAAATCTGTTGTTACAGAGGTATTACCATAATTTCTGGTTGGCTCAGCCTTGGCCAGCAGTGGACTTATTCTGGAGCTGGCTGGTGTTTGCCGTGTCAGACATGGAGGAAGCTTCCAGCAGCTTCTCACAGAGAAGTCACCCCTGTAGCCCCCCCTACCAAAACTTGGCCACACAAACCCAATACACCCTCCCAGAGTTCAGAAGGTCTACTTTGATCTTTACCATTGTAACTTTGCACATTGCAGTTAAGGACTGAGATTTTACAGAGCTTTGTCAAATCATATTTAATTTAATTTTGGCACCGAAGCCCAGTGATGGAGCAACGTATGCAGCAGAACAAAACTCAGGATATGGTGTTGAGCTAATGCTGGCAGCAGCAATAAGAAGACAGCCTGCTTAAATTTGTTTTACAGGGCTAGCTAGGAACTGGCTTTAGATCAATTCCCTTAGGGAAATCATATCCCCATCTCAGAAAGCAGAGAAGTGCTAAATTCTTGGGAGATTTCTGTTGGGAACTCATCCTACATGGTGGTAGGTGATATAAGTAGTTGGCCAAGATTGTTGTGAAATATTTATGACATTGCTGCTGTTCTCCATGGAGTGATTGAATGAGAACCCCATTTCACCCAACATGTGTAGGTATTTACTGAGCAAATATCCATATACCAATATTTCATCTACAGGATCTAATACAGAAATAATTATTGTGTCTGCACATTTTTGAAAATGATGGGAACAAAAATATGCATACAGAAGCTGAAAAACTTGTATTATGAATGTGTTTTAAAATTCTCTTCTACTGCTTCTTCTTGCAAACATAGTCATCTAAATGTGACAAGATTTATCAGGAGCCCAAAGAATAGAAGAGAAAAATAATTACCATTGTGTTCTGTTTAACTAATATCACACTTTAAAATCTGTTGAAGGAGGTATACAGGGGTTTGTGAGAGAGGGGTTTTTTTTTAATTTTTATATGAAGCACTGGAAAATTTCTGTAGCTAGAGGTGAATTGTTGATCTTGGTCAGTCTTGGATCTTGTGTTTAAACACATTCTGGTGCTATGTTGTTCAAAGCCTGAGTACGTGGATGTAGTCCTAGCCTCCTCCAATCTATCTCTCTTCCCTGTCTCCAACAGTCCAGTCAGGAGGAATGTAGGGGGAATTTCACTCCTTTCTGCAGCACTGTCTGTGGTCAATTGCAAGGATCATTTGGATACCTTTCTCTAACAAATTCAGTAGATTTCACTGCTACATGCATCATATCAACTTGACAGTGTAGCAGCTTTCAAAATAGCAAGTATTTTTAGGTTCTTTGCTGTCATGTCAAACCAGGGCTTCAGACCTAAATGCTGTGACAGAACACCATTGTTTTTAGCTAATCTCAGGTTTCAGTGTTGCATCAGATTGCCATCCTCAGCTTTGTGTGACTAAGTAATGCCTCTAAAGATGACAGCATAATAGGATGATGTGTGCTATGAGGCGTCTTATGGACAAGTTAGCAGTAAGACAATTCATTAGCTGATGCATCTCAGTATTACTTTTGCCCTTTTTCTCATGAGAACAGTATTCTTTATCGCACAACATGAAGTAAAGACAGACCAAAATAGCAACAAGTTATTTTGTCTAGCTTATATGCTAAATCTCTACAGCATAGACTGTTAAACTGAAGCTACATTTTATTTCTGCAGCTGTTTCTTCAGTGTTCTAACACTATTATTAATAGTACCTGTCACCTGTACAGCACCTCAGAGTTGCAAGCAGTTTGAGAAACATTATACAAACTTAGTGGAAAGCATCAAAAATTAAGTAAACACCCTACTTCTTATTGGCTAAACTCAGTCCTTAAAATTACTTCATAGCCTGGCTTTGCCTTTAGTTTAATGAAAGAGTCTTCCAGACAGTTATGTCCCTGACTTACTTTATATTTATGTTTTTGCTAGATCACTCCCATTACAACTTTATTACATTTAGACCAAAAAGGCTACTACTGAAAACAGTACGTAGAGTTTCCTTGTCTAACTTTCCATGCCCATTTAATTAAGATGCCAAAGTGATTTTGAACAAACACAGAAGCACATCTTTTTGGTAGTGATAAAATGCTCTAATAGCTGTAGAAACTCCATACAGTTAATGATTCTTGTTGATCTTGGTGAAGCAGTAGTAGCACCAGAGACCTTAGTGTAGAAAGCAGTCTTTCTTAGCATAATTTTTATCAGCTAATCATTTTAAATTGCCACCAAGCAGGTGAATTGACAGGAAGACTTCAAGCCATCCTTACAGTACCACCATTATGACAAAGCTGGAAAAATTATGTGGAAAAAAAATGTGTGCTGGAAATAAATTTCTGACATTCATCAGCATTTCTGAAGACTCTCTCAACATGGGTGATTTCTATCCAGGGTAGAACACACGCTTTTGTTAATTGGTTTTTTTCTCTTTTTAAATGAAATTGTGAAACTTTGACAGCCTTTAAGCTTTTGTTGCCACCTGCTAAATTCCCCCCAGTGTGAGGCCAGGCAGCCTGTGCTGCAGAGTCTGGGCCAAGAGTCTTTGCCAGTACCTGAGCCAGTGGAAAAGCCACCTGGCCCTACCTGCTGGCTCCCCTTCCTCCCATATCCTCTCAATGCTTTCATAAGTCTGCTTCAATGAATGAATTGAGATAATAAAACCATTGTTATGTGCCACAAAACCAGGCACCCAAAGTTACAATAGTTACAAAAATACCCAATGCAATTTCTGCTTATTCTAAACTTCCCGTGGCCCTGACGGAATCCTAATACTGGGCTAGTCAGCCTCTCCCAGCAGACTCAGCAAGCTTTATGGTACTTCTGTTATATCATTATTGAAAATAGTTCATGCTTTATTGTAACTTACTGTTATTTCCAACTTCCAGTTTTGCAGTTCCAACTGCACAAAGATCAAGCACCCAATTTTTCCTTTGTATTCATCAGTGTAAATCAAGATTAAGTCCAGTGAAGTCAGCCTAACCGCAAGTGTAAACATAGGAGGAATGAATGGAAAATCAGACTACAAACTACTTGGGATTTTTAATTTTAAAAAGTGAAATTAATGCTGCTCTTCTGCAGACACAGGGTGACCTGCAAAGTACTAGCTTATGCATTACTAATGTATCTCCATCTAAATGGAGATTTTTGCTCCTAATACAGAACTTCAGAGAAATCCTCTCCAGATAAACTGTAATAGGATACCAAATGGTGATTCAATATTTCCCTTTAGCTTCTGTTTCAGCTTATTGATCTTCATTTTCTATCATTTTGACACAGCATTTGCCTAGAGGGAAGAGGATTACATTCACTGTAATATGGTTTTTAATTAATAATTACTTATTTTCATATTCCTCACATCCATGCCAGCAGTGGCAATCTGCTTGTATTCCTTTCCTTGTTTCTATTTTCAATGGTGGAAACCAGCAAGGTGTGACTTTACATTATTTCAGGAAGGAATTGAGACATAGTTGAGAAAAGGAAGCATAGCATTAAGTATCACAGTGTCTATGTGGGACATGCTTAGCATGATAGTATTTTGTCCTTAGTCATTTGTGGTAACAGTAGTGAGACCCTGACGTGAATTGGTTTTGCCATATATGACAAGTTTAGGATGAAGCTTTTCTCTGTACATGCCTCCCTCAAGCACTGCTTAATTGTAGCTTGTAAGATGTACATGAAACCTTGATTGAGGTATTTTTTTAGATAGATAGATAGATAAGCTCTCTTCACTGGACTGAACTTTAGGTGTCCTAAATAGTACAATGGAACATAGAAATTATGTTTGTAAATCTACTAGATCATAAATACCATCATTAAGAGGAATTACCTGATGTTGAGAGTGTTTTAGCAGCACTTCACATGATGATCTCCAATCTAGTTATAACTAGGCCACACTAATTCTCAGTTTCTAGGCTGAAAGCCAACAGCACAAGGACTGCAAGCAACGCTTATGTACTAGCCACTCCAAAATAACTAATTTTCAGTACCAGCCACTCAAAAAATAACTCCCTATTGTGGTAGAAGTATAAATAGGATGAGGTTTAAAAATAAATTTTCGGTTTGGGGTTTTTTGATTATTTATGTAACTTTATTACTTATATATTCTGTTAACATTTCCAAATGTTGTTCTTGCATCCACAAAATTCATGAATTTTCAAGATTTTACCTCTGAGATTAACATTTTTCCTTCTAGGATTTGTATATTTTTATTTTAAATTATCAGGATAAGAGCAATAAAATAGTGGAAATTGCCAGTCTTGTGATTACTGAGAGATTCCTTCTGTCATGTAATTTGGTCAGCAAAACAGATGTCTAAGAAGTAATGATCTTTGTGATTATGCTCCTTTGGGATCCCACCTACATGCCTTCAGTTTTCTTCTCTTAAATTATGTCCAACATTCTCAAACCCTGGCAGATTGAAACACCATCTAAACAAAACAAAAACTGCTAGAAAAACATTCCTCTATTACCTCATCAAATTCAGTCCTCTCAATGCCTACATTTAGGTCTGAGTATGCTCAATCCACCAGACAGAAATTTGTTATTGATAAGAACATAAGGCACACCATAAAAAGCTGTCTCATGATAGATTTTGTTGGGTGGGGAGTTTTTTGGGGGGTGAGAGGGATAGTGGTGGGGTTTTTTTCTCCCCCTTCAAAAAAAGGCAGGAACAGCATATGCTTTTACTATTGAAGTCATTGCTGGCTTGATAGCTGTAGAGTAATGAAAAAGTAATATAGCTACAATGGAGAAGTGGAGGAGCTGGGTATTATTCTCATCAACAATCCATTATCAGTAAACACAGTTTGATTAGAACCACAGCAATAAACAAAACTTCTAATGCTGGGGGAGTATCTCAATTAATCACTTATGGGTTTATCCAAATCAACTCTTTAAAGTTCTCACAAAAAAACAAGAGACTACTATTGGTCAAAAAAAAAGAAAAGTTTTCAATAATCCAAAATAAGATATCTTTTAATTAGAAAATTATAGAATTTCCAGGGCTTTTGAGATTTGGATTTTTTTTTTTTAATCCTTTATTAAAATTGGATTTGGTACCCAATTATAGCAAAACGATAAATACTAAATAGTAGAAAATAAAAAGGTGGTTTTCTTTGGAATGTACATCTTGAAAAGTAATCTCAATAGCGAAAATGGATATTGTAATAGGTTTGGGATTTTTTCTCCCCAAGACATTAGTTCTTGCTAGGACTTAACAAATAAGACTGAAATTCATTTTTAAAAAAGGGAACCGATCAGGTGTGAACTGATAAAACTTACCACTTCTTTGACCTTGTAAACTTCCATCAGAATGCATGACACAGCAGGAAGTATGCCTAGCAACAGCAGGTTTGCACATCCTCTTATTTCCTTTACCGGTTCAAGCCTAGGTTTTCACATTAATTACTGTTCATTTATTGAATGGAAAACATGCATTTTTAATTATGTTCGTTTAAATGTTGGCTGTTAGTGAAACAAAGTGCTTGGAATTGGTCCATTTGAGCCATGTGAATCAGCAGTACTGTGTCATGGTTTCTGCATTTTTTCATTTCAGCATTTCACACTGTGATCCTTGCCCAGCAGAAAACCTGTTAGAGAAAGATTAAAGGCTCCATCTAGTGGACATGAATTTTCTATTGAAAGGGGAAAAGAAGGCTCTCATTTTCACTTGATTTTATGTGCTAAGTAATACAGCTTTAGATTTTGCTTCATTAAGCTGCCATGTTAATTCTTGCCTTCTGCAGAGCCATTATTTTACATGCAAAGCTGTGAAACATTAAGTATTATTCAGTCTTGAGCAAGAAGCAATAAATGATACTAAATGAGTGGGTTTATACAGCAGTTCATCGTGAAAGTTCTTCCTCCCCACCCCCTTCAAGTTTCAATACATAGTAACCAAAATAAGGTAATTTGTGAGTCAGCAAATGTTTTAAAGTATTTAATCTTCTTTCCTACTTTAAACTGACTGGAAACATTCATCGCTTGACCATAGCACTTAACACAGAATTTTCAGAGTAAAAAAGTAACACATGAGTATGTGTTATCTCAGCATTAAATGACTTGTTTACCTGCAAACAGTGAAATCTGTGTTTTCTGGCAAGAGACAGCCCCTGTGGCCTCTGCTGTGTCTTCCAGAGGCAAACACCAAAACTCATTCATTCTGGCATTTGTCTAGGAGCCTGCCTGGTACTGTTATGTGTCCAAAAGCATCCTGACAGAATCTAGCACCTTTATGTTAGGTACACAATTGATCTAGTACAGTAGTACTGGGGTTTTTTCCGTTTCTTTTTGCTGGATTTCTGCACTGCATCACAGTTATGCTCCCAGCTCCTGAACTTCAAATTGCAGTACTCTTCCATTTGCAGTAGTGAAACTTGGGTGTTACTCTCATTCCAACAAATTCAGCTAGCAGCTGAAATCTCCTCTTCAGTTCACTTCAAGCTAGTAACAAGCACAGGAGCAGGAATAAATAGCAGCAAGCATAGATTTGGCAAAAGAGACACTGAGATACATGTCCTTGCTTTTGTCTGAAGCCATTTTGCCCTTTAAAGCCATAGAGCCTGGCAAGATCAGTTCCTCCTGTGCAGCTTCCAGTAAGGGGTAGACAGTATAACATGCATTGTAGTAATACACTACACCCAAGTTCACTATAGCCAGCGTTCATATCCAACACTGGAAAATGTTACTCCTGTGCAAATCACAAAATAGAGCTTACTAAGTTGTTTTGCACTGCTTTGGACCACAGGGAGATCTTCCTTTGCAGTGGATCACTTAATAGCAAATCCAGAGGATTTTTTACTTCGGTATCAATGCACAATTTGGCAATTCTGATAGGTCACACAGACTTGCTGATCTTCCAGAACAATCCTCCCTAGCTGCAGTTCTCGTATCCACCATGGAAATGTTTTTTGAGGTGCCAGTGGGTAAGAGCTGTCATTTGGCTTGTTTTAGAAGTTAAAGCAAGGGATGGTATTAGAGTTCTTACTCTGAACCTTTCTATGAGCAAGGACTACCACAGAACTGAGTAGCTCGAGAGTGCCTTTGAGGAAGTTGATATATTTGCAACATGCAAATGATGCTATATCAGAAAGGGAAGAAATGAAAGGTTCAACTTAACTGCATGGTTTGGTATTTGCTAGAGTAATGCCACTTAGTTTCTAATACACACAAATACCTGCCTGACATGCAACAGAAGAAAAGATACAAGTCCTTTCAATCAAGGTTGTTAAGTAATACAATTTTTAACTGTTGGTCTTTGCTCTAGAACTGTTCATGTTTTATAAGATTATAGGCTTGTTGCTGAGCTAAAGTAAATCCCAAATTTGGAACTACAGTAAGATCCTCTTTGTTTCACTTTTCTAGCACTAGAACTGATCCTAATGAAATACAAATTCCCAGTTGTGAAACTCAGAGGATTATGTGACAAACTGCTTTTGTAATAATCTGCTGCAAACTCAAATTGTTAATTTGGGGATTAATTTATTGCTTCTTCAGGTCATTGAAAAATCTCATACAAGCCTTCTAACTAGATGTTTATCTGGGTTAGATTTATTCAGCTACTTTTTTGTTCTTTGTGGGAGCAGTGATTTTTCAAAAGAAATGCACTGATGTCTTTTTATTTTTGTAGAGAACCACTCAGCCTCTTCCTTACTTTTCACAGCTAACCAGGGGCTGAAGTTTGGAACACTCGTCAGTACTTCCAACACCTACGACAACTCCGGGATTGTGACCATCGAGACAGACAAACCTTTGCTGTGGACAATGGCTATCAAGAGATGAGATAAGCTACGGCTGCCTTTTCTGATCTGACACAACACAAATTACTACAAAATTTCACTGAACTAAGACAGTAAAGCTGTTGCAAGATATAAGCAGGCACTGATTTTCTGTATTGAATGAAAAACAAGTCTGAAATAAAAGTCACTTGAGATTGAATTGAAATAACTTGCAATGGAGTATTTCACTGGTAAATCACACTCCTTAATCAGAAGATACATGAGCAGCCACTCAGTACAACCACAAACTGAAAGGAATGTAAAGAAACTGCTGCTGCTTATTTGTTTAGTTCAGGCTACTTTTACAAAGTATTTTATTCCAATACTAAATTATTTTTCTTCTCCTGCCAAAAAGAAATACAGCACCTAGCTGCACATAGTATAACTGTATTAAAAAGTGACAGCACTGAGGTTAACTAATCTCATTTTTCTGACCTATTTATAACATGGGTAGGTGCTGGTGAAGATTTCTCAAGAAGAATAATAACAGAACTTCTCTACTTAGGAAGCAAGTTAGTGTACAGAAGCTTCAGTTTGGCTGTAATACCAGAATCAGATTTCCCAGTACTAAAGTACTTTTAAAGTCTGTAATAGAAGTACCACTCTACCTGGTATTTGTAAGCAAATACCAAATGCTTACAGTAAGATTTTTGAAGTTAATTAAACGTCTTAATCTCAATCTGAGGAGGAAGAGCATTACATCTACCAGAGTTTTTGCAGGCTTAGTTCTTAAAATCAACATATGCAATCATTTAAAATAACAGAAACTTCCAGGTCAACAAACAGGAGCCTTTACGATTCTATGTACAGAACAGGATCCAAATGGGTATATATCCCATCCAACAGTGTGAGCAAGTTGTGGATTTGCCGAAGGACTGCTTAGTGTCTCTGACAACTAAATTATCCTCAAATGGTACATCTCAGTAATCAGTTATGTTTGCATTTTTTAATTATGCCATCAGAATAAGGACTGGCAATGCAATTTCTTTGTTTGAGAAGATTTTGTTTCCTCTCAAGTACATACTATAACTTATATGACTTCCAAATTCAGAAAGGAATTAGTGATAATTATAGTGATTCCAGAAATTAGTGACAGGAATTCCCATACATTTTTACACCACCACTTGAAAGGATATAGAAATCTGTTTTCTTGCAGTCTGCTTTTGCTGGAACAATGCTGTTCCAAAGCTAAATTTACTGCTTTGTAAACAGCTCCTAAAGAGAGGTCATACGGTTTATAATTTGAAAAGCTTCCCCTTGGAAGCTTTCAGTATTTGATTGGAGAAAACCTTAGGCAACCTCATTAGAATTCAACACTGACCTAGCTTCAAATAGAACACTGGACTAGAGATTTTCCACCTCAATGATTCTACTACAGTTAAAAGAAGGAACAAAACAACTAAAACACAACTACTATTATCAAAAAAAAAAAAAGAGGAACCCTGTACACAGGTATGATCACATACACTTTAAAAGAGAAATAAGATTACAAGAATGTTTGAAAACCCAAACTGAGCTTGTTTAATATTAAACAAATTAAAGCTGTGAAATCATTGCAGCAGGTGTCACAACTGTCTTCCTCATGATGAATATTCAGCCACCTCTGTCGAGAGAATAAAGTAATCAGTTTCAACTAATAAAGTGTGATCAAGTGATTCCACCTGAAGTCTTACTTATCCTCCCACCACTGCCTTTTTAGGACAACCATTACAGTTTATCTCCCATTTTCAAACACTTCTTGCCTACTTTTATAGGTATAAGGAAGTCACACATCATGAACACAGAATGGTCTTTAACCTCTTCCAGTGATGGAGAAGGGATCACATCAGCTGTGGAGAGTATGACGAATTTTAACTCGTACTGTTAGTAGTCAGTACCATGGTGCCAGTCAACTTGAAGTTCAAATTTTTCATGATGTAACATTCATTCCAAAAGGGATTTTATAGGATGCAAAAATGTAACTGTTTTACAGTTACATGTAAAACAATGCTTTAAACATATCTAGCACTCAGTAAATGAAACAAGACCAACTTCGTTCTGTGCCCTGTCATCCTACAGCATACCCACTCAGTTTTCTTTACCTCACCATCCATCCATTTACTTTGGATACCCAAATTATAAACTGGAAACAGTAATAGTATATAAGATCCAAATAAGGTAAATGTTCTATGGTCAAACATTCACTGAGGAACTGGAAATCAAAATATCTGACATTCAGTTTTGAAGCAGAATACTCAGAAAAAACCTTAAGAACTATGGATCTAATATTTTGCAGCATGCTGAATTAACATAAAGTTAATTAACACTGTTCATAAAGTTCTTTGAATCAAGTAATACTTGCCATTTTACACTAACATGTGAAATGCACAGACACTAAAACAACATGCATCCTGCAGGGTTCACTAATGTCCTCTGTTTAAAACTGAAAAGGTAAAAATGTAATGAAATATTCACTTACACAATTATATTGTTGATTGGAATATGGATCAATTTGACAAAGAAACCAATAAATCCCATTATCGCAAAGCCTATTGCTGTTGCCATGGCAATCTTCTGGAACTCTGCCAAAAGCAAAAAAAAAATTGTCAGGAAGTCTCATGTATGGCATACAGACATGCACTGCAGTGACCAAAGGAGGTATCTCTCTTTACAGAACCATGTTCACACTGGAAGCACTTCAAAATCTGCACAGATGCGGAGAAACAAATCCACGTTTTCAGAAGACAGGTAAGATTTTCAGAGAGAAGATTCAGATTTCCACAAAAAATGGCTGATCACAATCTTTTTTAAATAAGCAGAATCAAAAATACTCACAATGACAATTCATGGAACATTTATCCCATTATGTTTCCTTTATATCCCTACAAGCCCTGAAAGTAATCTCTAATATAGAATCAAAAATGAAAAGTCTGTATTTATGTCGGTCACAAGACAGCGCTGTAAGAACCCGCAAAAATCAAGTACTTGGAATATTTTCAATTACTTTAGGACAGCAGCCACGAATTTGACTAAGGTCAACAGCCCCTCAGAAACCTGCCAGTCTCACAAGGAATGAAGTTCCTTACGTATCTCAATAGCAAACTTAAGTCACAGACCTGTTCACCCTGAGCCCGTAAATAAAGCGCTGTAACTATCAGTAAGGACAACCAGTTGCATTCTGGTTTTATTTAAAGCTTCTCTCCAGGGCCTCTCTAGTCCAAAACCTCCTCTTCCATACTCGAGCAACCAAATTGTTCCTGTCCCAATAAGGCAATGACTAGCAACTGTGGAGCACTGAATGTCAGCTACTTAACCTCTCTCCTAAGGTGAATTTTGGTACCACTCACACACCTAGGTACATACCAGGAAAGAACATGCTCAAGTTTATTATAGCCAGAACCTTAAAAACATTGACATGTAGACAACAAAAGTTCAAGTTTAAATCTCATATTGGCAGCTAAGAAACATCCACAGCAAACGAATCAACAGAAATTATGTATGGAAAGACACGTGCTAAGATATAAGATGAAATAAGGATTGTGCTTGGTTTACTGTGTGCCTTACCTTTCCTGTCAGGCTTGGTGCATCTCTTAACAAGTCGTATGGAATCTTTTACAAACTGACGGCTGGGTTCCACAAACTGCATTACCTGATCCATGATTGCCTGTAAAGACAGACACATTTAGCATTGATGGTTCCACATATATACTGAAAACTAGAATTTTTTAATTACAAAAGTAGCAGTTACCTAAAAGAATTGTTAAAGGCTTAAGATAACCTAAAGTGTCATATTCCAATCTAAGATACTTCCACTTTGCAGGAAATGAAGACACTGTTTCAGTAAATAAACATGAAGGCCTATTTCTGACTGCAAAAGGAAAAAATAAGGAAAATTGTGCCTTTCAGCCCAGAGGAGGAAAACAACAGGTCCATCACAGTTTGGCTTATGTCCTATGTCATGGTTCTGCTGAGAACACCACCAAAGGTGTCTAAACAGACAAAAGTCACCGGTTTGAGACCTCCACGCCAAAAGCTGCCGGTGGGGTGGTGAGCACGGAGAGAATACTGTAGCCTAGCCCTATTCTCACACAGTAAGGGTGTGCTGGCATTGCCACCGCCCGCAGGACACCCACCGGATGGATCTGCTCCCATTAATCCATACGGACCCCCTGGTAGGAGGCTCCTGGTGCGATGCCCCTCTTGCGTCCCCAGTGACTCCCTTCCCCCTCGCTCCGGCCAAGGCCCCCCTGCCGCCGCAGTCCCTGCAATCCCCCATCCCCAGCCCCGGCCCCGGCCCCATCCCAATCCTCCCCGCCCAGCCCTTATTCCTGAACGCCGTCTCGCGGAACCGGGAGACACCCAGGGCCCCCGAGCCGTCCTCACCGCCGGCCGAGGGACACGTCGCACTAATCGGCGGAGCGCGTGACGCCACCGCGGCGGGCGGGGCGGGTTTTGGGTGGAAAGGGAAGCTTTAGGGGGCCGGGTTTTACTCGGATGTTTTTTCCCTTCCGGTTTCCGGGGCCTGCGGTTTCTCCCGCCTCGCTGGCGGGGGGGGCCCGGCACAGCCGTGAGGGCCGATCTGCCGGGGTAATTCTTCTGCGGCCTCTGGCAGAGCGTTTGCCTTCCGTGCCCTTGGAGCCTTGGGATCCGAGATAGTCCTAGCGGGAAATAAAGGGAAGAAGGTGCCGCTTCCCAGGCAAACAAGGACAAGGAGGCGAGAACGTATCTCAAGCTGCACCAGGAGAGATTTAGGTTGGACACGAGGAGGAATTTCCTCATAGTGTAATATATGTTATAAAATAATTCGTGCTGTAGGAAATTAAAAATCACAGCATTTGTCAAGCAACAAGCGGTATCGAGCAAAGTGATAAGAATGGAGATTCAAATACCAGGAAGACACTGTCCTCAGAGATCTATATTCCAAGGGTTTTTTTTCGTCTGACAAGATTTCAGCAGGAGACACTTGATGGACATCAGCAAGATAATATTCGACGCCAGAAGTTTATTTTCACCTGACAGGATTTCAACAGTTCCGCGAAACTGGCAGCAAGAAAGAAAAATTGGATAATATGTTAACAAAAAGTCCCCCTCTCAGAGCCAGAAAAACTGTATAAAATGAACCCCTTAAAAATGATCTTCAGAAACCCAGGAAGACTTTGGTGCGATAAAATCTCAAGTTTCCCTGGTTCTGATCACCCAGCTCAGGATCAAATTGCTTGTGGCTTTTTCCAAATTTTATACTTTAATTATTTAATAAATTTATTTAATTATTAAATTTGAGCATTCATTTATAACAGTAGAAAGGGTGATTAGATAATGGGATGGGCTGCCCAGGGAGCTGGTGCAGTCATTGTCCCTGGAGATGTTTAAGGAAAGACTGGACTAGGCACTCAGTGCCATGGAATAGTTGTGAAGGTGATGTTAGAGCATAGGTTGGACTTGATGATCTCAGAGATCTTTTCTAACCTAATTGATTCTCTGAATATGCCTGTAACAAATGCTGTTCTGTGAAGGCATGACAAAAAAAAACAAACAAAAAAAAACCCCAGTGTAAAACTTGTTCAGCCTGTGATTCCCTATGAGCCAGAGTTTTCAGGGATGCTGAAGCCATTGTGAACTAAGGGAGTTCATCGCCTTTGAAAGCATAGAATTTTTCTTATGTAGAGAAGTATGCAATGCTCAAAGGTGGAAAAGCTCCATACATTTCAGCACCACAGGTGTAGCATAGGACACTTCCTTGCATGAGTGGGAAAAGAGGCTGTCACTACCTCAGGGAGCATTTCCCTGCTGCTTCATCTTGTAACAGGTAAAGGAAGAAAAAAGACAAAATGGATTTATTTTTTATTTTTTTTATCCTTACTTTGCTTTTGATGTTATTGATTTTGCTGTAGAGCTCTCTTCCTAGTTGGGTCCACCTTCGAGTTTATATTAAGTATCCAAAGCTTATTAATTATTTTGTCAGACAGTAGGGCCTCTGCAGCCAGTTTAGCAAATGGTTTGCTGATCTCAACTCCCTATTGCATCTAAGTATGCACAAAGTATTTTCTGGGCTTAAATTTTTGTTGACAACCTTCATTACAGGTATAGTACTATCACATCACAGTAGGGAATTGTTGGTCATTCCATGGGGTTTTTGCCAGCCACCTTCTTTGTCTCTGACCACAGGTTCCTCAGTATTACTGACTTCCTTCAGAGATGAGCTCTGTACTCCAGCTTTGGCTGGATCTCTTCCATTGGCACACCAGCACAGAAAGATTAGAGTATCAGTCAGGCCTCCCACAGCAGATATGAGTATAATTTGACTCTTGTTTTTGAGGCAGTCTGTAGTCTGGCAGGATGGAAGGAAGAGGAGAGGAAGATCCCTGAGGAAAGCAGCAAAGGGCCCGATAGCCATAGTGGAAATTGTGTGATGAGGCAGTGTAGATTGCTGAACCTTTGAATGAGAATCCATATGTAGAGACATTTTGGTGGGCTTTGTATTGTTTGTTGTTTTTTCCCTTCAGTATCTGTTGGGGGTTGGGTTACTTTCTTGTAGAATTTTTTCCCAAAAGAGTGGCTAGGAAGCTAATTGCTGAGTGCTTA
>JAWWMU010000106.1:53237002-53248043 GCA_035048155.1 Cinnycerthia olivascens | reverse complement strand
TGTTACCATCCAGCACTTCAAGAGAATAACAAAGCACAACAAGGAGCTCTTGTAGAAATGTTATCTTACCACTTGCCAAGTGTGCTTCCAAGGTTCTCTTACAGGCAGGATGCTGCGCACGCCAATATGCTGCACCGCGGCTTTGTTCGACCCTTGTATCCTGTCGCGCTTTCCTTTTCCTGGACGCGGAGAGACGGCGACTTCTCACACAGAGCACGGCTGCCGGCAGCGCAGTGCTCCGAAAGCATAGATTCTGCCATAACTTATCTGCCTCGTGCACCTGCTTTCTGCACACTACGCACCACTGCATTCTACTTCTGGCAGCTCACTCTCCCTGTTTTTGGGGTTCTCCTCATCCCACAAATCTCTTCTTAGAGAAACCAATGCACATAAGTGCCTCGTGCTTTCCCCACGTCAGGTGCATTAATCTAACACCAACTCAGTGTGTCCTTCCTTTCCCCACAGCATCTTACACTGTGCTCGTGTTCTCTGCATCTCGGAGCTGTAAAGCAGGCTGTGTATGTTGCCATCGAGCAATTCCAGAGAAAAATGAAGCACAAAAAGGAGCTCTTATCTACATGCTCTTACCTTATGCCAAGTGTACTTGAACGCTTCTATTAAATGTAGGAGGCTACGCTCACCAACCGGCTGCACCGCAGCTTCGCTCTGCATCCTTTGTATCTTGTCGCGCTTTCCTTTTCCCGGTCGCCATGCAATGGCTGCTTTTTGTACAGATGTCGGTACTGAGGCCACCCTACATTGCTGGGCTATGGCAATTGGGGGGCGAAACTCATGCTGCCCCTCAGTGTTTGTCTGTGGCCACTGGAGCTCGACACCGAGGCTCCCCTGCAGTGCCGGGCTGTGGCTGCCGAAGGACGACACTGAGGCTGTCCTGCTGTGTTTGGCTGTGGCCACTGGAAGGCAACATTGCATTCGCCCTACAGTGTCAAGATGTAACCGCAGAAAAGCCACACTGTAGCCGCCCTTCAGTGCCAGGCTTTGGCCACCGGAGGACAACACTGAGGTCCCCCTACACCTTGTGAATGTGACACGGAGGTCACCCGGCTGTTTGTGGGGTGTGGCTGCAGGAAGCCGAAACTGAAGCCAGCTTGCAGTACAGGGATATGGCCACCATGGCTCGGCGCTGAGGCTGCCCTGCAGTGTTTGACTGTAGCCACCGGAGGGCAACAGTGACTCTACCCTGCAGTGCCGAGAAGTCGCAATCGGAGGGCGACACCAAGTCCCCTTTGCAGTGCCACACTGTGGCCATCAGAAAGCAACACTTCATTTGCCCCACAGTTTGTGGCATGTGGCTGCAGGAAGCCAACACTGAATCCAGCTTGCAATACCGGGGTGTGGCCACCATGGCTTGGCACTGAAGGTGCCCTGCAGTGTTTGGCTGTGGCCGCTGGAGGGCGACACTGAGGCCCCTTTGCAGTGCCGGGCTGTGGCCACCAGAAAGCGACACTTCATTTGCCCTGCAGTTTGTAGGGTGTGGCTTCAGGAAGCCGACTCTGAATCCTGCTTGCAGTACCGGGGTGTGTCCACCATGGCTCAGCACTGACACCGCCCTGCAGTGCCGGGCTGTGGTAACTGGAGGGTGACACAGAGGCTGCACTGCAGTGCTGGGGTGTGGCCACCAGAGGGCTACATTGAGGCCGCCTTTCATTGCCAGGCGGTGGCGACACTTCATTCAGTGCCAGGATGTAACCACAGGAAAGCGACATTGAAGCCGCCCTGCAGTGCTGCGCTGTGGCCACCAGAGTGAGACACTGAGACCGCCCAGCCGTGCCACATTTTGGTCACTGACTCTGCCCTGTAGTGTTTGGGTGTCACCACCAAAGGGTGACCCTGAGATCTCCCCAAAGTGCCAATATGTATGCACCAGAAAGGAACACTGACTCCGCCCTGCAGTGCCGGGTTGTGGCCACCATTGGGCGACACTGAGGTAGCGTTGCAGCTTCAGGCAGCGGCCACCGGACGCCGAAACTGAGGCCGCCGTGAAGTGCCGAGCTGTCGCCACTAGACGGCAATTCTGATGCTGCTTTTCAGTGCCGAGGTGCTGCCACAAAAGGGGGACACTGAGGCCACCCTGCAGTGTTTGTTTTTAGCCACATGGGGGGCGACACTGAGGCTGCCCTGCTCTTCAGGGCTGTGGACACCAGAGGGCGACATCGAGGCCTCCCAGTAGTGCTGTGCTGTGGCCACCAGAGGCCAACACTGAGTCCCATTTTCAGTTCCGTGCTGTGGCCACCGGAGGGCGACACTGAGGCTGCCCTATAGAGCCAGGCGATGGCTACTGACAGGTGACACTGAGGCCACCCTGCAGTGCCTCACTGTGGCCACCAGAAGGTGATACTGAGGCAGCTTTGCTGTTCGGGGCTGTGGCCACCAGGGGGCGACACTGAGGCCGCCCTGTAGTGCCGAGCTGTGGCCACCGGAAGCCAACACTGAATCCCTTTTTAAGTGTCACGCTGTGGCCACTGGAGGACAACACTGAGGCCGCACTGGAGTGCCGTGCTGCTGCCACCGGAGGGTGACACTAAGGCTGCCCTGGAGTGTCGAGCAGTGGCCACCACAGGCCAACAGTGAGTCCTTTTTGCAGTGCTGCACTCTGGCCACCAGAAGGCGACACTGAGGTGGCTCGGCATTGTCATAGTGTGGTTAACAGATGGTGGCAATGAGGCCACCCTGCAGTGCTGGGGTGTGCCCACCTGAGGTGCGATACTGAGGTTGCCATGCAGTGCTGGGCTGTGGCCACCAGAGGGCGACAGTGAGGCTGTCATGCAGTTCCAGGTTGTGGCCACTGCAGGGCGACACTGAGGCTGCCCTGCTGTGAAGGGGTGTGCCCTCCATGTGATGACACTGAGGCCATCCTGCATTTCCGTGTTGTGGCCACTGGAGAGTGACACTGAAGCCGCCCTGCAGACTGTGAGGTGTGGCCACCGGAAGGTGACACTGAAGCCGCCATGCAGTACAGGGGTGTGCAGCCGGGTGGCAACACAGAAATTGTCCTGCAATGCCGTGCTTTTTCCACTGGAGGGCGACACTGAGGCTGCCCTGCAGTACTGAGAAGTCACAACCGGAGGGCGAAACTGAGTCCCCTTTGCTGTGCCGTGCTGTGGCCAACGGAAAAGAAACTGTGGCTGCCCCGCGGTTTGTGGGGTGTGGCTGCAGAAAGTCGAAACTGAAGCTGGCTTGCAGTTCAGGGATGTGGCCACCGGAGGGTGACACTGCATCCGCCCTGCAGTGCCCAGATGTAACCACAGGAAAGCGCCACTGAGGCCGCCGTGCAGTGCCGGGCTGTGTCCACCGGAGGGCGATACTGATACCGCCTTTCAGTATTTGGGTGTGGCCACTGGAGGACGAAATATAGGCTGCACTGAGCCACGTGAGGGCGACAATAAGGCCGCCCTGCAATGCTGAGTTGTGGCCACCAGAGGCCAACACTGAGTCCCCTTTACAGTGCCAGGCTGTGGCCACTGAAGTCGCCCTGCAATGTTTGGCTGTGGCCACGGGAAGGTGACACTGCATCCGCCCTGTAGTGTCAGGACGTAACCATAGGAAAGAGACACTGAGGCCACCCTGCAGTGCTGGGGTGTGCCCACCTGAGGTGCGAAATTGAGGCTGCCTGACAGAGCCGGACTGTGGCCACCAGAGGGTGACAGTGAGGCCGCCATGCAATTCCAGGTTGTGGCCACCGGAGGGCGACACTGAGGCCACCCTGCTTTGCCAGGATGTGCCCTCCGTAGGGCGACACTGAGGCCATCCCCCATTTCTGTGGTGTGGCCACCGGAGAGTGACACTGAAGCCGCCCTGGAGTGTCAAACGGTGGCCACCAGAGGCCAACACTCAGTCCCCTATCAAGTGCCGTGGTGTGGTCACCGGAGGACGACAATGAGGCCCTTCGGCATTGTCGTTGGATGGCCAACAGACGGCAACACTTAGGCCTCCCTGCAGTGCTGGGTTGTGCCCATTTGAGGGGCGACACTGAGGCCGCCCTTCAGTGTTGGGCTGCAGCCACGAGAGGGCGACAGTGAGGCCGTCCTGCTGTGCTGGCGTGTGCCCTCCATAGGGCTACACTGAGGCCATCCTGCATTTCCATGGTGTGGCTACCGGAGAGTGACACTGAAGCCGCCCTGCAGTTTGTGAGGTGTGGCCACCAGAAGGTGACACTGAAGTTGCCGTGTAGTACAGGGGTGTGCCGCCGGATGATGACAGAGAAATTGTCCTGCAATGCCGTGCTTTTTCCACTGGAGGGCGACACTGAGGCCGCCCTGCAGTGCCGTGCTGTGGCCACCGGAAAGAGACACTGAGGTCGCTCCACAGTTTGTGGGGTGTGGCTGCAGGATGCCGACACTGAATCCGGGTTGCAGTACTGGGGTGTGGCCACCAAGGGGTGACACTGAGGCCGCCCTGCAGTGCCGGGCTGTAGCCACAGGAGGACGACACTTAGGCCGCCCTGCAGTGCCAGGCTGTGGCCACCCCAGGGCGACACTGAGTCCCGTTTGCAGTGCCGGGCTGTGGCCTCTGGAGGGTGACACTGAGTCCCCTTTGCAGTGCCCCCCTGTGGCCACCAGAAAGTGACACTTCATTTGCCCCGCAGTTTGTAGAGTGTGGCTGCAGGAAGCCGACTCTGAATCCTGCTTGCTGTACCAGGGTGTGTCCACCATGGCTCAGCACTGACACCGATCTGCAGTGCCGGGATGTGGCCACTGGTGGTCGACACTGAGGCCGACCTGCAGTGCCGGGGTTTGGCCACCAGAGGGCGACACTGAGGCCTCCCTGCAGTGTTTGTCTGTAGCCACAGGAGGGCGAAACTGAGGCCGCATCTCAGTACCAGAGTGTGGCCACTGGAGGGTGACACTGCATCCGTCCTGCAGTGCCAGGATGTAACCACAGGAAAGCAACACTGAGGCCGCCCTGCAGTGCCGGGCTGTGGCCACCGGAGGGCAACACTGACTCTGCCCTGCAGTGCCAGGCTGTGGCGACACTTCATACATCCTGCAATGCCAGGATGTAACCACAGGAAAGGAACACTGAAGCCACCCTGTAGTGCTGGGCTTTGGCCACCAGAGTGAGACACTGAGGCTGCCCTGCAGTGCCGCTGTGTGGCCACCTGAGGGTGACACTGAAGCTGCCCTGCTGTGAAGGGGTGTGCCCTCCATAGGGCGACACTGAGGTCATCCTGCATTTCTGTGGTGTGGCCACTGGAGAGTGACACTGAGGCTATCCTGCAGTTTGTGAGGTGTGGCCACTGGAAGGTGACACTGAAGTTGCCATGCAGCACAGGGGTGTGCCTCCAGATGGCGGCACAGAAATTGTACTGCAATGCCGTGCTTTTTGAACTGGAGGGCGAAACTGAGGCCGTCCCGCAGTGTTTGGGTGTGGCCACTGGAGGGCGACACTGATACCGCCTTGCAGTGCAGAGAAGTTGCAGCTGGAGGGAGAAACTGAGTCCCCTGTGCAGTGCCACGTTGTGGCCACCGGAAAGCAACACTGAGGTCACACTGCAGTTTGTGGGGTGTGGCTGCAGGAAGCTGACACGGTATCTGGCTTGCAGTACAGGGGTGTGGCAACCAGAGAGCAACACTGAGGCCACCCTGCAATGCCAGGGTGTGGCCACCAGACGGTGACACTTAGGCCGCCCTGCAGTGTTTGGCTGTGGCCACTGGAAGGCTACACTGCATCCGCCCAGCAGTGCCACGATGCACCCACAGGAAAGCGACACTGAGGCTGCCCTTCAGTGCCAGGATGTGGTCACCGGAGGACAACACTGAGGCCGCCATGCAGTGCTGTGGTGTGACCACCGGACGGCGACTCTGAGGCCTCCCTGCACTTTTTGGCTGTGGCCACTGGAAGGCGACACTTCATCCGCCCTGCAGTGCCAGGATGTAACCACAGGAAAGCGACACTGAGACCGCCCTGCAGTGCCAGACTTTGGCCACCGGAGAGCGACACTGAGGCCGCATCTCAGTATTTGGGTATGGCCACCGGAGGACAGCTTTTTGTCCGCCCTGCGCCACGTGAGACGACACTGAAGCCGCCCTGCAATACCGGGCTGTGGCCATCGGAGGGCAACACTGAGGCCACCTCTCAGTGTTTGGGTGTGGCCACCAAAGGGTGACACTGAGACCGCCCTGCATTGCCGAGCTGTGGCCACTGGTGGCCTACACTGAGTCCCCTTTGCTGTGGCCACTGGTGGGCAACACTGAGGCCGCTCTGCATTGTTGTGTGGCCAACAGATGGCGACACTGATGCCGCCCTGTATTGTTTGTCTGTAGCCACCGGAGAGCGTCACTGAGGCTGCCCTGCAGTGTTTGGCTGTGGCCACTGGAAGGCGACAAAGCATCCGCCCTGCAGTGTCTGAATGTAGCCACAGGAAAGAGACACTGCGGCTGCCATGCAGTGCCGGGCTATGGCCACAGGAGGACGACACTGAGGCCACCCTGTGCCACGTGAGGGTGACTCTCAAGTCGCCCTGCAGTACAGGGCTGTGGCCACCGGAGGGTGACACTGAGCCTGCCCTGTAGAGCAGGGCTGTGGCTCCCATCGGGCGGCACTGAGGCCGCCCTGCAGTGCTGGGTTGTCACCACTGGAAAGCGACACTGAGGCCGCCCTGCGTTTCTGGGCTGTGGCCACCTGAGTGAGGCACTGAAGCTGCCTTGCAGTGTCAACTTGTGGCAACCAGAGTGCGACACTGAGTGTGCCCTACTGTGCCGTGTTGCTTCCACTGGAGGGTGACACTGAGGCTGTCCTGCAATGCCGGACTGTGGCCACTGGAGGGCGACATTGTGGCTGCCTTGCAGTGCCGGGGTGTGACCACAGGAGGGCGACACTGAGGCCGCCCTTCAGTGCCAAGCAGTGACCACTAGAGGGCGACACTTAGACCGCCCTGCAGTACTGGGCTGTCACCACCAGAGGGCGACACTGACGTCGCCCTGCAGTGCCGGGCTGTTGCCACTGGAGGATTACATTGAGGCCGCCCTGCAATACATGGCTTTGTCCACTGGCAGGCAAAACTAAGAAAAACCAGTGTGAATCAGGACATTGTGCTTTCTCCACATCAGTCACAACAAACTCCCACCAAATCAGCGTGTTCTTCCTTTCCCCACTGCATCTTACATTGTGCTTGTGTTCTCTGCATGTCAGATCTGAAAAGCAGGCTGGGTGTGTTTCCATCTGGCTTCAAGAGAAAAACACTGCGCAACAAGGAGCTCTCGTAAAAATGCTTCCTTACCACTTGCCAAGTGTGTTTGCAAGCGTCTGTTACAGGCACGACGCTGCGCACACTAACCTGCTGCACTGTGACTTCATTCTTCGCCCTTTGCATCCTGTCTCGCTTTCCTTCTCCTACAGGTGAATTGTCGATTACTTTTCTCACAGAACACCTGGTTGGCAACGAAGAGCTCAGAAATCTTTGCTTCTGCCGAAACACACCTGTCTTGTGCACTTTCCTTCTGCACACTATCTACCATAGCATTATGTCTTTCCTGTCAAATCAATTTAAAGGCAATGATTCTTCGCTATATCCCCAGGAGAGAACTGCACCAAGACATCTTTTTCCACTCACAGTCAGTGCTTGCAGTCTCTCGTCAACTGCTCTCCTGGCAAAAGACTCACCAAAGAAAAGCCAGTACAGGGCAGTAACTCCTGTATTCCCCACATCTGTTACATCAAACTCACACAAGCACAGTGTCCTCCCTTTCTCGAAGGCATGTACGACTGTGTTCTCTGCATTTCTGGGTGTAAAGGCAAGCAGCAAATTTTTCCACAGAGGGCTGGTAGAGAAATGCGTAGCTGCGCAAATAGCTCTGGTTGAAATGTTTCCCTACGACTTGCCAGTGTGGATGCACGCTTCTCTTACAGGCAGGACATTGTATACACAAGCCTGTTCCTCGGCAGCTTTGTTCTTCGCCCTTTGCATCCTTCTCCCGCAGGTGAATCATCGACTACTTCTCTCACAGAACACTCGCCTGGCAGCGAAGGTCTCCGAAAGCATTGCTTCTGCCGAAACACGCCTGCCTCATTCACTTTCCTTCTGAAGTCTACCTACTGCAGCATTCTGCCTTTCCTGTCAGATCAATCTAAAGGCAAAGCTTGTAGGCTATATCTCCAGGAGTGAACTGTGCCAAGACATCGTTTTCCACTCTTGCTGATCACTTGCTGTGTTTCAGCAGCTGCTCTCCTATCAAAAGGCTCTTCAAGGAAAAACCAGTTCAGATCAGCACCTCCTGCTTTCCCCACGTCTTTTACATAAATTCACACAAGCACAGTGTCCTCCCTTTCTCTACAGCATCTATGACTATGTTCTCTGCATTTCCGAGCATAAGGCTCTAGAAATAAAAGGCAGTGCAGAGCTGCACTTTCTCCTTGCCCTACATAAGGCACAGCAAACTCACTTGTGCTCTTTGTCTATCTTTTTTCTGCTGTGTCTACCCTTTGTGTTGCTTCAATCTCAGAGCCGGAAGGTTGCCATTGTTGTTTCCACAGAGGAAATACTGTGCCTCTCTTGAGAGAGGGAATGAAGAAGGCTGAAGCAGTGTCAAGTTAAACACTTCATATAGAAAGAAAGGAAAAACCAAGATAACCATAGGACTAATACTGTAGTACTAGCAGTTATACGCAGGGCTGTAATTTAGATCTATTAAGACTATTATTAGAATTACTTGGAAGAATAAGAATAGAATAGTTATGATATTCACAGGAATTTATCACATACACAAGTCTTTTTGCTTCAATCTGGATTGCTGTTACACCAGAATGAGGGATGAAGAGATTAGTATTTGCCTCTTCCTGCCTTGTGGGATAAAAAGAAGTCAATCTCTTGCAGATGCACATCTTGAGAGGTTGTAGGGTGTCAGTTTTCTCAAGCAGCCTATAGCTAACCACCAGATCCTGAGCAATCAAAAAATCAGTATTCCCCTGACTAACTGAGGACAAAATTTGAGGAACAAATCAGCCAGGGCATATTTCAGATACTTTTACAGACCTGATAATGCTGCACAACTTACACTCATGGCATACTAAGAAAGTCTCCCCTTTTCTCCCCCCTACTCCCCTTTCTGCTTCCTCCCAGGAGCTCTAATCCTGCTGTGAGTAACAGCTTGTCTTGGGGAAAATCCCTTGTTGATAAAACTGCAGATATTCACACATCTGAATTTCCAGTGAACTAAATGGGATTTTATTTCTTCAGGATATCAGGGTCAAATGAAGTATCGTAGTAAATCCTACCAATGGAGCAGAGATTTTGCAAACCTTGGGAGCAGTTAAACTGAACTGCAAGGAGGGTGGTCTGGTTGGATATAAACTGGCACTTTTAAAATTATGCCTTTTTATGGGAGATTCTTATAATTTCTGATCTGTCCTTTGTCAGGTGTCAGAGGCTGCATGATACAGGCAGCAGTAATTCAGCACCTTAGACTGACAGTAATGTGTCTGTGGTGGAAAAATGAACTGTGACCCCTGAGGAAAAAGATTATGTCATAATTTTGTTAAGGCAATGGAGGGGCTCTGTTAATCCAGCTGTGCTCCTTGGCATAGCTGACTTTCCTGGAGGGTCTGCAGGATGCCTGCCCAGCATCTATGTCATGGCACAGCCGTGCCTGGAACTGGGTACAGATACTGCTGTGAGAACAGAGACCACACTGCTGAGCTTCTAACCACATTGGCTGATTCTGCATTTTAGCGGTTATAAAATCATTGTTCCAACTGTGATGTGTAATCTCAGATGTGAGCAGGATTTATCATGGAAACAATTGGATTTTGGCTGTCTTGCTGAATTAGTGAGAAAGTTTCTTCAGAAACCAACAACTGGTTGGCTTACCACTGGAAAATATAAAGAATAAATGTTAAAAAAATATATAGAATAAACTTTAAAAAAACCCTGTTGATATAAGAAGAAGGACATCAAAAAGAAGTCATGACTTCTATAAACTGTTGAAGTAGATCTGAATTATTGACTCTGTCAACAGTTGAAATACCAAATTTAGATAAGATTTCCCCACCACAGAAGGGAGAAAATAACTATTAGATTCTTTAATATAATTTTGTCTGATGTTCTTGGCTGTGTGATTTGATATCTTCTGTCTCCTTTCTGTACCAAGACATCAAAACTTGGGTAGATTAAAATATTAATCATACTGTGTGGGAGTTGTACCTCTCCCACATGTGTTTTCCCTGATAGGAAAGGCCTTTTCCATTAAGTCCTTGTTAAGTAAAAAATGAATGGGACTCGTGGTTATTCTTGTTCTCCAGGTTGTTTATTCTTTCTTTATCAAAAATTTCTGCACACCAGGCTTTACACCAACCTAATATGAAGGAGAAAGGACAACAAAGAGCCCAAAAAGCCTTGAACACACAGAATCAAGGTTCTCTTAAAGATAATTTACCCAATTATCACCAAGAATGTACATTATTTCTACTTTTCTACCAATTACTAACTAACCTTCTATTCACATAACACTACACTGTGACAAATTCTAACCAATTGTCCTGTGTCCCCAACACTGCAGAATATGGAGTAGATGGAGGAAGAAGCCTAAAAACAACAAGGATCCTTTGTCTTGTCTTCATCTACTTACCTTTCTAACAAACCTAAAAATCTACATTTCTCACCCTGTGATAAATTACATATCACGCTACTATCTAATTTACATTCTTGAAAATTCTGTTTCATCCCAAAGCCTAGGAAGCCCTTTCCACGGACAAAGGTTAAAAATAGTATTTGTCAGAGGGTTTGGATCCTTTAAAACATGCAGAGAAATATTCTCTGCATTCTGGGTTCCAACAATACTGAATTTCAATTCTACTCAGTTTAGACCTAATCTAGAATACATCTGCATTTTTGACTTGGACAAGAATGAATTTTTGAGCCAGCCTGTCCAGCCACAGTCATGCAAATTACTCACTCACAGAAGGGTGAGATCCTGAGAGTGACAGCATGCCAAGAAGGTTTTTCTCCCATAAAGTATCTCGGATTTAACACAGAACCTCTCTGCATGCTAAACACTGGCCCTTCCCTCCTATTACTTGTTCTGTG
>JAWWMU010000106.1:53226143-53236902 GCA_035048155.1 Cinnycerthia olivascens | reverse complement strand
ATAAAGTATCTCGGATTTAACACAGAACCTCTCTGCATGCTAAACACTGGCCCTTCCCTCCTATTACTTGTTCTGTGTGCTGTAAATAAGAAGATGGTTTTAAGTGAGGAACCTATGAAAGGCTGAGTATAAGGAGAGATCTTTCATGCTCCTTCACAGGATATTCAGAATGCAGTTTGGTGCCACCACTTGGAGACACTTGTTTTCCACTTGCTCATTTCCTGGGCTTTCAGCCTGTTTCACATCCATTTGTGCCAGAGAGGATGAAGAACTGGAGTGTCACATTTAAGGATAATTAGATAGACCCTTCTTCTAACTTGTGGGCTCCTCTGGATAATGAAAAATGAAAATTTTGTTAAATTTAAAAGATTTTTACTCTAAGAAAGCTTAATAGATTTTTAATTGAGACCTAGTAATTCTTCAGAAATTTCTGTCTTAAGATAAGAAAGTCATGGCAGTGTTTTCCAGCTAGATATTCTGCAGATAACTTTTTTTTTTTTTGTTAGTTTTCCCCAGACAGCTGTAACTGTAATGTATGGCAGACTTCATAATGAATTATTTATGTAGTCTTCTAACTTTAAAAGGTAGCATCTCCATGTCAAGCAATGTCATACAGCTCTACATCACGCTCTGGGGTAAAAAACACAGTACTACCTTGAAAGTAGAAGAGAACATTGGTAGGACATCCTAATCTCTAAACTATAACTGCAGTAGGACAAAGGAATCTGCATTCCTACTACAATAGCAGTGGGAGGTTTAATCATTGTAGTGACAAGAGTAAGATAGATTATGGATTAAACAGTAAGGGGAGAAAATGCCTAATAATAAGAAAAATTAATTCTGAGTCACGGGGACAGCCTACTATAGTAGAGGAATTAAAGAGATTAGATGGAATGTTAGGTGTAATCATGCACTGTGTATGATGTAATCTAGGAAGTGACCCAAGCTCATTCTCTCTTCATGGTCTTATTATCCAGGGTCCTATTGTGAACCAGTGTTTTGACCACATCAACTGATTTCTTAATTTTGTGCAAGGTTGTATCATTACCGTCTGTTATTTGGTGCTTTGGATATGGAAAAATGTCATGGGCAAGGACAATGTATTCTATAAAATGTGTGTGCGTTGTCTTTTGTGGATCTTGTAGCAGAAAATCTTTTCTATCTTCATAGTGTGATACTAGCTGTCCAAAAATGTGACAGGTACCACGTTGCCCTTCACCTTGGAGAGCTGAAGGGATGGATCAGCTGGGAATGGTCCACAGGCAGCATTTGAGATACTCTTTTAACTGGAGATAAATAAATATTAAGGTAGATCTTGGATATCTATTAAGTTTTCTATGATGAGTGTTGGTTTTTGCTGGAAATGCAAAATGTTTTGCTGGAAATACAAAATGTTTTGCTGAAAATGCAAAATGACAAAATCGTAATGAAAGTGGTGATTATCACAGCACCAAAAAACATCTGGAAGGGTGGAAGATGAGACAATCCTGCTGGAGGAGAGAGAGCAGCAGGTAGTTTCAGTGGTGTGGAGTGTGTAATGAATGCCAGGAAAGGATTTACACACAGTCTTTCAGAAGAGAAAATGATCAAAAGAACAAAAAATTACTGACTTCAATTCTGGTTCTCGACAAAGATATTTTCTGGTTTCAGCTTTTCTTCTGCCCTGCTCTACCCTTACCTAATATTTGACTCCTTGGTAAGAGTATGTAAGCTTAACCTTTACTGGATGCATGACAGCGTGACAGGTTTAATGGGATCATTATCTGCAAATCCAGCCTCAGCAACTGGTCACAAGTCACAGGATTTCTACAGGATTTCTACCTTACCACAGGAACTGGCAGAAAACAAAAGAGAGGTGGAAATTAAGAAAATATCTCATTCTGCAGATAGGCTGTTGAGAAAATAACCATGGTGCCACAGACGGAAGCATGCCTTTGCTGGGCCTCCAGAGGTTTGTATCTCTAGCTAGTAGGAACTTGCCAGCTTGAGTGGAATTAACTTGATATTAAGGTAAAGAATGTTTCTACCAAATTAACTGATGGAAGGAAAAACAACCTCCTGCCACACACATACCATTTCATGCAGCGTTTTTCCACACTTGTGTTATGTTTTTGCCAATTGAAGTCTTTCCTTGGGGCTGCTGGACTTAGAGAGTTTGTCCTTTTATTTACCCAAAGAAGAGATGCATCTTGATGGAAAAAATAAAATGGACTTCTCTACACTGCCCTACCATTGTTGGGGTTTTTTAACAGTTTTCTGGACAGACCATGTTTTAATTTCTGTAATTCATTACTCTTTGTCTTATGTGAGGTGTCAATACTAGTCACAGCAGTGACGTTAGTGATGTGGATATTTGCCCAGAGGAATTGCAGTCCTAAATTAATTTAACAGTGGTCACTGAAATTACTTGCATGAAAAATATAAACTGTTGAAACAAGATGTGGTGACAGGAAAAACTTGAGAGATGTGCTTTCTCTGAAGATACATTCTTAAAAAATCTGAAAGCATGCAAATAACCTCAAGAAAAAGTGTTGTAAGATTTCTACAGATGCTTCTTTGCTCTTATGGGAAACTTGTTAATCTTAAAACCTATGAAAAATATGCATATTTGCTGTGTTCAGCATAATTTCATATTTCCATGTGTGGGAAGGAAGGTAGAGGATTAAATAACTTCGCTGGAGGCAATTAAAAACTGAGGGAAGAAACTACCATGAACTGCAAATAAGGAGAAAAATCCCTAAAGTTTCACTGAAGCCAGCCAGAGAGCTGGGAAAAGAAATCCTTATGAAGTATGAAATCTGCTTTTGTCCCTGTAGTTTGCAGTGACACCAGCTTCACAACACACAGCGTAGTGCTCTGCTTGGGATACTGTGCGGGTCTTGTCTAGGTGAATGCTGAGAGACGATGCCTTTCTTGTACTAACCTTAGTTCTCTTTCTAACCTCCAGCCGGCCTATTTTCCCACTCCGGAAAACAGATAACTGACAAGAAGGCTGTCCTCTACGTGGTCCCTGCCAGTACTCACAGCAGGTGGGAGATAACAGCAGTGAGCTGGCTGGGGGCAGATTATTTCTTAGGAGTAGACAAAGCGCTTGTTTCACCTCAGTTCTGAGCTGCCTCTGCCCTGAGCTGCCTCTGCTCTGCTCTGCCTTGCCCGGAGTACTTTAGCAACCTTTGGGGTAGTCATTTTTTTGTCTTGAGAAACATGAGGGATTATTTATTTTTTTTGGTTGCTCTGATGCCTTGTAACTTCCCAGAAAGGGCTTTTATAGGTTTATTTGAATTTTGACTGTGCTTTAACTGCAATCAGTTTTTGCATTGGCAAAGAAACAAGCTCAAGTTAAAAAAGAAAAAAACCAAAAAAGAAAACCTTGACCCTTGTAAGCTTTTATTAAACACTCATCGTCTGCATCCAATGTTCCCACATTAAGTGTGAACACATTGGCAGAAAATCTGCCTGCAAGACCGCTCCAGCAGTGTCTGGGAAATAAATCCAGTGCCTGAAGGAGGAGAGAGACAGAGCTCTGTTCACAGCAGAGGGATAAACTGAACACGTTGTCTGTACAGGGATGCCATTTTGTGTGTTCTTTCTAGTGAATGCCAAAATAAATTTGTAGCAGCACTGACTGGAATTTTCAGAGGAGCAGGGGATTTTTTACTTGCAGAACTACACAATGCCGCAGCCAGTAATAGACTTCTTTGATTTCCTGCTGTGTTTATTCTGCCTCATCTAGCAGCTCCACCTGTATTTGCAAGGATGCTACAAACCCTGAATAATTCACTCATGGTGGTTCTAATATTTTTGCACTAATCTTTGCAACAGTGCTGTGAGGTACTGGAGAACCAGGCTCTGTAAAAGACCATCATCCCCTTTTTTGTGTGTTTTCTTCCCATTCAGCTCTGAAACTCTGTTCTTGTGTTTCCTACCTTTTTTCCGACTTTGAACTCTGCTGTGCATCGAAAGGGACATACTTTTGAATAGACTTTGAGAATGACCTGTTTTTCTGGGAAGAGTCTACTTATCCAATTATGCTTTTAAATTAATTTCTGCACTGTTGTGGTTTTCCTAACTGTTACCTGTTCAAGCTAAGCCTGGGATTTTCTCATCAATACGCTTTCTGTCTTAGGCCAATGCATATCATACACTTGGAGATTGATCTGCTGATTTTCTGAACTCTAGAGGACTTTTTCATAGATGTACTAATCCAGGCCTGTGTGAATGAGCCACAATAAATAAACATAATAGAATGGCCAGATATATTGCTTACTTGTGTACATGGAACAGAAGTATTCTTTTAAAAGGGTGCCACATTTCCAGTCTGTCTCCTGCATGCAAGCAGCGTGGGGCTCTGTGCCAGCACCCTGTTTCCTCTGCTAGGCAATGCAAATTGGAGCTGCTTCTGTAGGCTTGAAAAAGGTTAGACACAATTTTCATATTACAAGTGAGAAAATGCAAATGTGCATTGAAAGATTCAGTGTCAGGGCTTCATAGTAGAAGTTCTTGGTGTTTTGTCATCTTACATGCCCTTTAGATAAAGGATAAGGGCTAAAAATTAATGTAACCTTTTCCTTTTCCCATCTAGATCTAGATTTAGGGAGTGTGCATGTGTCTGGAATGAAAACAGCTTACTTCTGGAAGAGCATGTTAAAACTCTGGTGCTAGAGACACTCTAAGAAATCTTAAACTCAGGTTTGAATCCAATCTTCACTTTCTCAGGATTCACGAACCTCACAGCTTGACAGTGAAATGCTACAGCTTATGTAAATACAAAGTCTCATTGGCAGGTGTTGCAGTTCGCAAGTGGATATATATAATCTCTACTCTGTACAGACCTCATGAGTCAAACAGGACACAAATCTTTAGAACTGTGTGGTTTAATTTTCATGTAGTTATATTGGAGGTTCTTTATCTGAACTTGTTTTTTTCACAAGGTGAGCTGTAGATTGCTTGCCCTCAGCTCCCTTGCTAGACCACAGGATCAGAAGTACTTGCTTATGCTGATACTCTAAGCAACTCACAGTCTCTAAGCATATATGCCAAAGTATGGGTCTACAACTGCTAATGGTAGCTACATGGTAGTGACTAATAGTTGTAGTGTGAGGAAAGCCTCATAGATAGTAGGAAATGGGATATAGTCCACCCCTGTGATTGCCTTAGAGCTTTCCTCTGACATCCGCAGCACTATGGTACCTGTCCTTCTCCTGCCCTGCCAGGGGCTGAACCCAGACCTCCAACTGTTGATATATGCACATGGATACTTTACTTTTGTTATGTTCTAATCAGATTGGCAGCATCTCCTCAATTAGAAGTGATCAGCAGCAACAGGCTGGGTAAGGAGTTACGTCTAGATGGCAGTGTGACTTCAGGAGAGCGTTAAAAGTCATCTCAGTTCTGCATAGTCTGAGCCTGATAGACCTTACCTAGCAGGAGGAGAACACTCCAAGAACTTATCTTATACAACCCATTAGTAAGCTTCAAGGTTTCTTGAACCTTAGAATATTCATTTTATGTCTTTATAAACCTGTTCCACCTGTCTGCAGCTTGTCAATATTTGTTCTGTGGCTTATTAAATTCCAGGCCTCATAAAAGGCAATGATTTGTTTCGCCTAACCATTTCTCTGACTGTTTGTCTCCTACTATAAACCACAATGTGATATTAAATTACATCAGAGTAGACTCACAGTGCTGCATTCATTATATATATGTTTATATATATGTATATATTATATATGTATATACATGTATGTGTGTATATAGATAGATAGATAGATAGATAGATAGATAGATAGATAGATAGATAGATAGATAGTATTTTCATGCTAATATCTTAATAGGCCATTTTGAAAACGGTACACATCACTAAATTCTTCTCTAATTTTTACTTCCCTCTCAAGTTTTTGAACCCGTGATTAGCATTTCTTATTCTAAAAGCAAATCTTCCAAATATTGTCTGCCTTCTGATTTATGTTTTTAAAGAGCAAGTCTCATATTAGCATCTGGAAAAGCCCCTGTGGTAACAGCTGTGCCATGCCATTGCTATTCTTCTCAAGCACTGCAGAGCCCTTTGAAGTATTTCAACAATGTCCTATGTTATTCTAAACCTCTGCAAGCTTGATATGTACCTAGGTTCAGATATGCAGATCAGTCTTTGGGTTTTGAGCCCAGGATATGCCCAGTCATGCTTTTAGGATGTGTGTTGGCTTTATTTTTGGTCCCATATGTGGCTTAAAGCCAAAGACATCCAGTCTTTATTGTCTGGCTGTTGTTGTTCCACACCTATGTACTCTGTGTCTTCCTTCAGGTGATGAGACAAGACAAAAAGATCTTCACATCAGCCATGAAATCCCAGGTAAAGCAGGTTCAGAGATCATGTGTGTATGCTGTGAGGTGCATATATAACACAATGTTGTCCTTGACTACACCAAGTGTTTCATTCCTCTGTTGTACTTTCCTAGAAGAGGTGCTCTTTATAAAGCATTTTTAAAAGCAGTCCTTGCTGCGCTATCCCTTCTTGTCTGTGCAGTCATGAGTTCCCCTCAAACTTGTTATAGTTCACATTTTGTCATTTTTCTGGTCCAAATTCCACCATACCTCCCCTTCCTCCAGCTTCTTCTGCCCAAACCTGATCAATCATTATTTACTGAATTTCATCCTTTTTGTTGGTTGTTTTCACTTCCCTCTGGACAATGGGCTTCAGTCTCCTTTTATTACAGTCAAAAGTTTATCCATATCTACCCTACTGCCAGTATTTCACAATCAGAAGTCTTCCTCAGTTGCCTCTCGAAAGAGGAAAAGTCAAACCCTCAGCAAACTACTTTCATTAATGTCAGTTTTATGTAGCCAGTGTCAGCAACAAAAACACATAAAGGTATTTATGGAGATACAGCAAAAACCTCTGTTTCACTTATCTGTTTGGCATTCTCTGAAACAAAGTTATTTATCAGATGCTGTATCTTTATAAATGTGTATGAATGTGTGTGGTTTTGCTATGTCCTGTGTCAAATTATAATATGTACTAATGTACATATTATCTCTGAGTGAAGCGGTGTTTTTCTTTTCAAGTCTTGCTAAGATCAGGAAATTAAGAGTGACTCCAATGTAAACAGCAGTGAGAGTCAGCAGAGCTGTGTTCCCATGGGCCTCATTATCTTCTTTACCATTAGGACACAATCCTTTCCTTCTGATCTTTAAAGTTAAAAATGCCATACCTCCAGTATGACAACAAAAGAGTTGGGGGTTTTACATAACTCTTTCTTCTTTCATTGACCCTATGAAGATTATGAAAATAAAACCTGCAAATGGAAACTCATATAATGAAAAAAACCTTATATTCAGCAAATTCAATTTTTACAGCACTTACCAGAGTTTGAAATTTTCTTTTCTTTTCTTTTTTGTCATGAGTTGCAGTATAAAATATAATCAGAGGTGTGTTATTCTATTACCATCCATTAGAACTGAGATGGGGGCTAGTGATGTCATCTGTTGATAAGCCAACTGATAAGAAACCATCAAGAGCAGTTTCCTTATCTCTTCCACCACCCATCCTCCCTCCACTGATAGGTCTTCTGCTAATGGGCCATTAAGTCCACTGATAAACTTCCATCATCCCATGGGGAAATGCTCCAGCCAGGGGGTAGAACCAAGCCTCTCTACCTGGATAAAACCCTGAGACTTGGAACACCAAGTCAGCCTTTTCCACTGGACTCCCAGAAGAAGAACAGGCCCATCCATCACCACTGGACCTTCAGTGGAGGGTTGTGCCTTTTCTCCAGGACCACTTCTTCAACAGAGCCACAACTGCTACTCCAAGGGGACTGCAGCCACCATTGCAAGTAGACTGCTGCCAACACCCTGACCAACAGGGTGTCAAGTTGCATTCTGACTCTGTCAGTGATTTTCTTTCTCCTTATTGCATGTATTTTGTTTCCTTTTAGGTTTATTTTCCCTTTTCCTAATAAATTGTATTTCTGACTTGGAGTGTCTCACTGGTTTTGCTTTTCAAACCAGAACATTTTTCAAAGCATCTGTTCTGAAATTATTTTGAACAGGAAAGCTTCTCCAGTCTTGTAAGGTTTATTTCCCCCATTGGTACCACAGTTTGCTAGCAGCACTTGCTAACAATCAGATTGCATCCCTAACTTTCTGAAAACAAACTAAAAAAATGCAAGCTGAATTTGAAAATGGATCCTGAGTTCAACATAAGTACTGCTCCTATCCTGTGTCCTAAGCTGGAAAATATGGATTGCTTGTTTCACATAGTTTTGAATAAAAATAAGTATTTTACTGGCTATAATAATAGGCCACAGTCATTGAGGCCTTTTGTAAATATGTGTTTTCCAGCATTCAATCACAAGCTTTAGGTAAACCGGGAACTCTATCCCTTGATGGGTTTGCTGTGACAAGGGTGTTTGCCTTTGGGAGTTCCTGGAGTGGATCCCCAGTCTGTACACATGATTCCATGTTCCCCGTGTAGCCTCAGGCATGCAGAAAAGCTCAGTCTAGTGTGAGATCTACAGACAATGTTGTGAAATTCCCCAGACAAAGGTCTATATTTTTCAATATATGTATACACATTGACATGTTTCTTGTTATAGACACATACATACATGTATATGGCACATAACACTGCTGCAGTGTGAATGCTATATATATATATATTTAATTTTCATATACAATTTAATGTATTAATATACTGATTACATTAACAATTTTGTTGCTTTATTACTATATTAATATTTCTATATTGTGTTATAACAAAGTAGTGCTAATCCACAACTTGCAGCTGTTTTAGTGTCTAGGCTGAGTTTCTGTCAAAGTTTAATGCATTGGGGGAAGATGGAGGGGTGTTAATGTGGGGTTTGGGATTTTTTCTTTTTTCACTTCAGAGGGTGGGTGAGCATTGCTGATTCATGCTGCTGGATGCAGTTAAAAACTTCTAAAGATCAAGTCTTTAGTCAGACTAGGTTTGTGTGTTTTCACCCCTGTAGCAAGAGAGTGAGATATTCTCAATATAAAAAAATCAAGAGACTGTGGTCAGATAAAGAAGCTTAATTGAATTCAAATGACAAAATATAAAAATTACCCAAGACTTCCTGATTAAGGCAACAGATACCTTTTCATCTGCTTCAGCAGATAACACAAAAAATAATGTGGATTTCTACACCAGGTTTTAAGTTTGTCCTATTGGCAGACCATACCCCTGCTTTCCTTGCTGTTGGAACAGACTTGACTGCTGCTTCTTTTGTGTGTGAGGTCACAGGTGCCAAAGAAAGGGTTGACACAGTCACCTCTATCTGCAGGGCAATATAATTTGAACCAATTCTGCAGTCACCCACTGTTTATACCCCACAGCAATGATCTTCAAGCAGTCTTGAGTGCCCACCCTCTCGCCTCTTGAGAGGATTTCTGCCCTTCTCCCAGTGCCTGTAAATATATGAGCAGAAAAACACTTGCTCTGTTTTAGCATATCCTAAAAAGTGAGCAGGGGGTTGAAGGGGAAGTGTGATGTTCAAAACACTGGCTCAAATGAGGGCATGTGAGCGGAGACAAACCCAGCCATAGGTACCACAGCTCAGCTCCTCTTTAGCTGCCTGTGCATGGTGTTGGGAAAAAAAATCCTTACTTTGCCTAGAGGCTGGAAAGGTTTTCTAATTCTTTTACTATTGTATTGTGGATGTTCACTTTGATTTGCGTTCCCATTGAGCAATTTACCTCAGCTAATGACCTAATGAGATGAAAAGGATTTATCTGTGCATGATTCATGATGCTGGATAAGGGATTCTAGTTCAGTACCACCAGCTGTGTCTAACTCTTTCTGGGGGTTACTAACAGAGGATGTCTCTGGAGACAGTGGCAGACTACCCTGTAGTAATTTCTGTGACTACAAATCCTATGTTAGCCTATAGTATTTTAAGCATCCAAAGTCTACAGATTTTCTTTCCTTTTTAAATGCAAATAAAGGCTAACCTGTGTCTTTCTGTCCTCTCTTTGGTAAAAGGGACATTTTACTATGTTCACATTGCACAAGGGAGCAGTTGACCAATTAAAATGTTTTAGTGCCTTCTTTTGGTCCAGTAGAAGACATCCCATACTAAGTGTCTGTCCTGCTCTGGGTGTGCATGCTGTTCTAGGTTTGCCTTCCTTTGAGAGGTCTTTTAGAGCGCATTTGTTTGACAGCACATTTTATTTGATTTGCAGTTTCCTCAGTCATATTCATTCATCTTGTTTATAGCCTTTTTATGAAGGGTCATTTACCAAACAAATAAAAATTAATTTAGACTTGTTAAACTGTAGAGAACTGCCAGGATGAGACTATTATCTGAACTCTGAAGGAAGAAAAAGTCATCAGTAATACATATTTGAAGGTCTTAAAAGTCCTAGGATTAGCTCTTTTTTTTATGTACAGAACAGTGATTTTTTTGTATCCAATGACCCAGTCCTACCAAGGCAACTGGCATATGTTGTGTCCTATCCTTCTAATGGCATTAAATTTATGGGTAACACCTCTCGCAGTCTGCCCCACTGTTCCTGAGTTTTGTGTCAATCTAGAAGCACAGACTTCCCCCAAGTCCAGCTCACTGCTCTGTGGGTTTCTTTGGCTGGACAGCAGTTGCATGGTTGACTGCACATCATTTTC
The DNA here is from genome assembly GCA_035048155.1 of Cinnycerthia olivascens. Classification (NCBI taxonomy): domain Eukaryota; kingdom Metazoa; phylum Chordata; class Aves; order Passeriformes; family Certhiidae; genus Cinnycerthia; species Cinnycerthia olivascens. Next base: position 53,226,266 of record JAWWMU010000106.1, on the reverse strand, counting down.
TATTTATCATCAAAGTGAAGGATACAGGCACAGCTTAAGCTTTATTCTGGTGTCCTGGGTTGATGCTAAATTATATCCCCATTCGTCTGTTAAGCTCAGAAATAAGTGTTGTACCTTTAAAAA
>JAWWMU010000106.1:53188969-53204486 GCA_035048155.1 Cinnycerthia olivascens | reverse complement strand
CAGTCTTAAAGGCACAGAACATGATATCCAGCAAAAACAGCACACACAAATGGGGATACAAACATCACCCTAGGACAAAAGGATAGAGTGGAGGCTTGCAAACATTAGCTGGTGGCAGTATGGGGCTCATTTGTAGGAAAGTTGTTGCCATACCAGCTGCAACCACAGATCTGTTTTTTGTTGGTTTGGGTTATTTTCTAGGTTACCACACTTTTACCTTTGTGCATTTATATGGCCTCCATCACCCTTGAATACCTTGCAGATTGCAATATTCTTATCTTCATAGCCACCTTGTGATGTGGAGAGATTCTTATATTCCCATCTCCCTGAAGATACACTTAATAGGATCACAGAGGTCATCTTGTTATTGCCATTCATTGTCACTATTGGCTCCTCTGTTATTTATTTAAGTCTTTATTTAGTCTGAAATATTTTGGTTATTCCCTTTAATAATTTAAAACATTGTTTACTCTCTTTCTCCTTTCCCCATTTGCAGGGTTTATTACCCTGATTGAACTTGGCTCTTTGGAGCATGTACTGAGTAACATTCTAAGATTGCCCATTGAAGGGCTTCAGCAGCAACTGTACCTGTGTATTGGGTGGCATAAATGAAGGTATTCTTCTAAACTCAAGTCCAACAAGCAAGATTGCTAAATCCAGGACCTCAGGGTGGAGTTTCTAAGAGCATAGTAATGTCAATTTAATTGAAGTGTGATTATCTTTCTTCTTCATCTTCTGCTCTTCTCTTCCCCCCTTGTATCAAGCTCAATTAAAATAACGTAAAGTTTTGGTGGATATTGTTTTGATTTAAATGGGATATCTATCAATTTGGCTCTGTCAGTTTGGGAAAAAAGATTACCTTACCCACCATTTATGGTGATAATTTTAATCAGAAATTAATTATTTCATTATATTTTTGAGTATTTGCACGAAATAAAAGTATTTCATAATCTTTTTTTTTTTTTATTCCATATTTCTTTTCATCTTTATGGTTTGTGTTGAATAGCAAATATATTTTACTGTCCTCATTGCAAAGGAAATCACCCACTCTTTATTTTGGCTCATCTTCCGTAGGATCAGTCATGCTGGCAAGGTGACATACAACAGCAGTGAAAGCGCACAATATTTTTTCTAAGCAACTTCTTTGCTCTTTTGGATCTAATTCCAAGCTTCTTAATGCCACAGAGAAAATATTATTAATATATTGTGATTCTTGGCACTGATTGAACATGCTGTTGGTGTTCAACAGGTGACTTTCATTCCCCACATGGCATGTGAACTTTCAGGGCCTGATTCCCATTCCTCTGTGCACATACCAGATTAATGTAAATATGATGAAGCCAAATAATGACATAGTTTTCCATAGTTTCTCAGGGTTAGGTGCTGCATGACTGCAATGACAAACCAGCTCACTATGTTTGCCTTATCTGACAACTGTTTCCAGCAGCACTGACATAAGAGAATAGGCCAAGAACAGCAGAAGCACTGCCGAGCTCAGTGGCAGATCCTTGGCACTGCTGTGTTTGTGAAGGCTTTGCTTCCTTATCCTGTTCCTGCTACATCTTTAATTTGTTTAGCATACAACAAGTCTCATTATTCTTAATAGGAGTTGTTGAGACGTGAGTATGTTTGAAAGTCTACCTTTACAATCTAAATGAACATGGTCAAGTGAAATGAAACATTTGATTTTCCTATTGAAATTCCTTATTGAACCCCAAAGACTTTTTTTAAGCAGAAAGAACAGTTGCTTCATGCAGAAAATATGTCTTCTATGTGCCTTGCTTTTTCTCCCTTTCTTGTTCACTATGTGGGAATATTTTGACTGTGTTTTTAACATATTTTACCTCTATTTTACTGCCAGAAGAAAAATAAAACTATATGGCAAAATCTATGCGTGGTATACCACTGGTGCAACTCGCTCGAGCTGCTACCATTTGGGAATCCAAGATAGGTGCTGGAAGTACCCATTTATACTTATCTTCTACTACATGTTCTAGCAACTGACATCAAGGGTTTTTTCTGCCATCTTGAATAGACAGTAGTATTTTTTCTGGTCAGGGCAAAAGGCCTCTCAGGTTATAGATCCTCTATGCTGTAGTGTTCTCCATGGAGTCCATATTTTAATTCATAGGGATTCATCATGGTCCACGTCCTGACTTTCCTCCTTCTTCATTAATTACTGGGAGAAGAAGAAAGGAGGGCATCACACAGAGTGTGATGCTACGCTTGGTGAGTTTCCAGTATGATGCCTGGGTGAGCACTAGTCTCTTTTCTCTGTCGCATCTACTATGTCTTCATAGTTGGAGGTAATGCCAACCATTCTTATCTAGTAAAACTTTTCGTACCTATAGCAAAATCATTAGGGGCCAGTGATTCTGTAAAGATATCAAAACAGTCAAAGTGATATTGGATGCTATAGTAGAACAGCAAAAATGAGAAACCCTTGCCTCCTCAAACAGATTGGAGCCTTGCCTGGCTGGTCTCCACACTGTGATCGCTGCAATTGACTTGGTCTGATGTGGCCAAAATGACCAGGAGCATTAAGCTGGGAAAACATCTGTCTCCTGCCCTCATGCATGAATCACTGTCTCTGCATACCTGCCAGAAGCACCTTTCTTCAGGGTTTACCTGTCCTAATGGTGATCTCAGTGAAAGGCATGAGTCACTTCCAGTATTTGTGAGTCATCCAGACAAGTCTTAGATAATAGCAACAGTGTTGTGGAAAAATTACGGCATGTAATAGAAAACTCTTGAATTAATTCCCTTAATTTAAAATCCATCTGTAGATTATTGTAACAGGGTGAAATTTTTGTTGTGCTCTAGAAATGACTTTAATATTTTATATAAGTATTATTATCTGCCAAATTCCATAGACCTCTGATATCACTAAAGTCCTAGCTTTATTTGGGGTTATCACCTTCTGTGGACATATTTCACAACAAAATATCACACAAGGATGTTTGATTTAGACTCCTTCCAACTTAACTTGCAGATGAACTCCTCCCTCCTCTTGACTGGTTTACATGATCTTGGGCTGAAGTGATCATGAGTCTTTGGTTCTAATTTAATCAGAGCTGGTATTTTAGCTTCAGACTCTTGTATCTACCCCTGATGAAAATCTTGAACCACTTGACATATAATCCCTGAATTTAGTCTACTATTTTAGCTGTTCAAAGGGCTTTTCATTTGCAAAGCCCAGTATATGGACTTCCTGTTTGTTTTTTAATTCATGTTGGCCTAGAAAAATTAGAAAAGCAGACGGAAATAACAAAGCTACTTCTCTTGTTTTACTTGTAGACCTGAGAAATGACTAAGTAAATGTCAGGGAGATTTAATTCAAAAAGAAAAACAGCTTTCTATCTTAGGTGTTAAACTTCACTTAGAATAATAATGAACCCCTGAAACTGCTGGGATGTGGAGAGTAGGATCAGGAACTATTATTGTAATTCAATTAACTGTTATTGTAATTGATGAATTACACAATAGGGAGCAGCTCTGTACAGTTAATCCTAAGTGATGAAATTAGACCTCTGAATCGGAAAACTCAGTTGTATCACTTGTCCTTTTCTGGGAGAACGGGATAGATGTGCTGAGTACTCTGCCTCCTTGTTGCCCAGCAGAGTCCTGGGTTTCAGACACACAAAGTATGCAGAACATTGTGTGTCTGTTTTAGCAGATGAGTGGAAATGACGCACCAGGATGATGGTGCAAGAAAAATCCCCAAACCTTTCTAGATATTGCTTTTGAAGCTGCTCACATAACAGACATTTAAAAGATATAAGACTACAACCATAAAAGATATAAGACTACAACCTTCTTTGTTGTTTCTGGCTGAGAAGGTAATCTTTATCAGAGGCAAATGAGGGAAACATTTAATTACATTTATGAGAAAGGCAGTAGAGATATGCAATGAATGTTATACTCTCTGTGTTTGTAGGTGTATAAGTACTTTGTGGGGAGAAAAAAGGCCTTCTTAGCTTCCCCAGTTATTCATTACTTGTCTGAAGCTTGCCTGGTTGCACTCTGAGAAGTTATCAATTCTAATGAAGCCGTCATTAGGGGATACTGATTTTTTTTTCCAATCAACTTTTCCAGTGGCTCAAAATTGTTAATATTTATTAAAGGAAGAAAGTCAAGGCAGAAGAAGAAAATCAATCTGTGAGCTAACAGTGGGAGGAAAAAATCCCTGCTAGTGGTAGTTCTTGCTATTGTTGTTAACTCTGCACCAGAAGTACTCTAACAGTGTCTCTGCCTCATTCAGAATAGTGTTTGTGATAAATGTGATGCCCGAAGAAGGCCCAAAGACAATGGTGAAAATTAAAGACCATTTTCTTCCAGGTAATTGCATAGCCTCAGAAACTAGGTTATAACTGTATGTGAGAATATTTTAGTGAGACAAATGCATTTTTTTAATTGTCATGTCCAGCTTTGCTGCTAAACAGAGGAAAAGAGAAAAGCTATCTTTTGAATAGATTTTAATGGAAATTCTATGGGCTGGACTGCAGTCATCACTCAGATTAAATTGGAGTTGAGTGTGTGTGCCTCAATAGTCTTGCTCATCTGTGCCAATGCTGAATTCAGTATAATGGGATGACTTTGACTTAGTGAGGACTTGAGGACTGGCATATTTTCAGAGCTTTATATTCTACTTTGCCACATTCCTATCAGTATCATTGGGTGTTGAGCAATTAAAACCAACACTTCTTGATTTTAAGTTCTGTTCCTGATTGTCATGGTAGATTTACAGTTTACTACATGTCATACCAAAAGGTTATATCCAGGGCATGATGTCCATCTGTAATCATCCAGAAATACAGACACTGGGATTTCTTCACAGCTGCAACAATATTACTGTAAGATGTAATGCGTGAGAGTAATCAGGTCAGTTCTATAGAGAGTCCCTGAAACAGATTCCTAATTCTGTCCCCTTAGGTTTGAGTGTGTTCAAACTTTCAAAAACCTTCCCTGGAGAAGTTTTGGGGACAGGGGGAGTGAAAAGTAAGCATTAAGATTCTTTGTCCTCTTCTCTTTAGTCCTATCACCTTCATTGATAAGTTTCCCAGGACAGCTGGTACTGTGTCTCCAATCTCTTTGTTCTTTATGCCTTCATTTTGCACTGTCTTCTGAAAGTTCTGTGCATTTGTTTACCTGTCTAGTTTTGGCAACTTCTTATAGTGCCATGTGTGATTACGGTAAAAATGAATTCAGGACTAACTCACTTAATACATTCTTGTTTTTTCTCATTGATAATTAGTTTGCCCTGAAAAGAAGAAAAATACAATCTGACTTTAAATAAGTTTTGCTCCCTGTTGTTTTTTAGGCAAATAGTAGATTCACATTATGGGAAAAAGTCACAGGGAAGAAAAATTGCAGTTTTCCATTGCATATGTAATTATTTTGCACAGCTTGTGAGACATGACAGAGGATAAGAGAAGCTGAGTACCAAGGCTGGTGAAAATCTCTGAATTTGTTTAAACTTCTAGTGCAGGAAGATCAAGCTGTAAAGCAAACACATGCTGCCCTGTTAGGTCACTCCACAGGATTCCATGCTCTAATTTTGCTTTTAAATCCCTCTGACTGATATGGTTCCCATTAATTCTGCTTCTTAAAGATCAGACAGACACCCATCTCCAAAGTGTTGTATAACAGGATTTCCTGAATTCTGGGCTGGGCGAAATATTTCTGGACAGTGAGAAAACATCTCCTTTTACATTTCAAAATGAGGGCTTAATTCTAGACTGGGTGAACAGAAATCTTTTCCAGAAGTAGGCCTTACATATATGACAGAAGGAAATGTTGTTGTACTTTTATCTCCCTTCCTAAATCAATGCCATTTTGAATAGATTCTGTTTTTGATAGTTTTGAGGTTTCTTGCTTAGCGATTCTGCCACAGCAGCCATCCTTCCTCATCTCCCCGACTTACCCCTGGTGTAATTTGGTTCCTGGCCAGCAAGGCCACTTGGGAGCTCTGACAACTCCTGGCACAAATGACCTTTGCAGCCAGCCCTCTGCCTAGCAGGAATGAGCTCATCATAAGGATCCCAACACCATGAAGTTTCAAGTAAAATTTGCAGCATAAATTCAGACTTGGATGTGGCCTTGAGTTCTTTCTCATGGTTATGACATCTGATTATTTTTACACTTGGGCTGCAAAGTACCAATCATTTTTTTTTTAGAGCTTGATGTATTTAAGAGCTTGGAGAATGAAAATAATGCCAGCTACGTCTGCACTTCTTAGCCACGTAGAATATGTGTAACACTCCAATAAAAATATAGCCATCTATATCTGGAAAATTTATTCAAAATCTCTCCTGAGGAATAGTAAAACATAAAAGTTAAAGGAAAGATCCTTTTAGCTTAAGCAGTTCTAATTAAAAGCATCCAAAGCACCCCAAAGAAACCTTATTCAATTAATTTAAATTTTACTTGAGCATTGGCAATCTTCCACAGATTTATTCTGAGCCTCACTATGAATGACTTTTGAATCTGGGAAGAACATAGGTGTTGAAGTGGTGTTTGGATCTGCAATAACAACACACGTTCAGCTGTGTAAGAGCAGATCTGGAAGGCTGAACAACTTAATATTTGGTTCTCCTTGCACCAAGATATATGAGAAGACACATTTGTTTGAATTTACTAGTGAAAAGGAGGAAATATTGCTGAGATTCTGTGAAACTTCTGCCTGTAATTTGAAAGGATGTTGCTCTCTGGGAGATAAAAAGAAGAAATATCAGCAAGCTCTAAAGGAGTTAAGTATCTTGTCTGAGGTGAACTCAGATTTACAGTGTGCATTCATCTCTGCTCAATGAACCCAGGGGAGACAAGTTGAGCACACTCCTTAGCTAACACAGTGTAGTATCTCACCTCACAGACCAATAGGTAGAAAGGTCCAGTTAACCTTTTTTACTTGTCTGCCTGAGGTTAAAGTGTTTTTCACTCCAGGGCTTAAAAGTGGGAGTCTTTTCATGCATAGGACCCCACTCAGGCAGCGCAGATTTTCTGGGATGGATTACAGTGGCTCCTCCTCCTTTCCACAATAAAGGACTAGTTAGGTTGACTATCCCTTCCTATTGTCCCCACCAGTAGCCAGGTTACATGAACCATTGTGTAACTAAGTTTCCAAGCTCCTTGTTGCAAGCAGGAAGGCATTTGTGACTATCTCTGACTTGGGGATATTGCTTCAGTCACTTTTTAGGAGTTCTTGAGAAATCAGGCTGGAATTTCCAAATACTTGTTGGATGAAAAGTGTGATAGTTGGTAAGGTTATCGAGGACAAAGATTGCTGCACTAGGGAGCATCTGAGGACATAAATGTTAAATCTCCACTGGCTATAGAAGATCAACAATGAAATTCCAACAGCTATATAGTAGGCCATCTTTCATAAGACTATTTTGCAAACAAACCGTTTTCACAGCAGGGTATCTTAGACTGCATTCCTTACTAGAAGATGTTTTTGAGTCGTTCTGTCTCCCGTTCCCCTATGGAGGACAGGACGAGGTGCTTTAGGCCCTCACCTGAAAGTAATTGATCCTTCTATCACCACAGACTGAGCTATGCATTGTGCTTATGAGGGTAATGGGAAACATTGATGTTTCACACTGGACTATTTGCTATGACAATTCTACAGTCCAGCTATGGGTAATTTGCTGATACAGATTAAATAATCAGTTTTATTAGAAGTCCTCCTTTTCAATGGTTTAACATTTTATCCATGAAATGATTGTTTTGGTTTTCCTTTAACTCTGGCCAAGAATTAATGTATGTGTAAAGTTCCAGCAAATGTATTCTGTTTTTCTCCAAGCTACCAGGTGTGAAAGGTTTGCCACAGGGAACAAGCAGGATGTGGTGTCTGGTCAAGGCAACAGACTGAACGCCTCAGACAGGAGAAAGATAATTCCAAAGCAACATTTAATCTTCACAATCCTCAAACTTCTGGGAAACTTAGATTTAAAATTCCTCTGTTGCAACCAACTCTTATGCCTCTCCAGAGTGGGGTCATTCCTGCTCTTACATATCTAAAGGTCTTGTGATTTGACACAGTTTGGGATATAAACCAGCACAAAATGCAGTTCGTGGCTTCGTGGCTCCTACAATTTGATGTGCCTATGATATCTTTTTATTTCACTGCTTCTGTAAATATTAAAAATAAAATTTGGTTAATGTAAGACTGTATGTTACATATATCTGATGCTGAAGCCTTAGCAAATAATTGAATATGTTCCTGGGAGAGACTGCATTGAGTAGTAGACTACATAGACTTCTTTCCTGAAGAAAATATTAATCAGCTTTCTAAGGCTGCTATCACAGCAATCTACAGTCTGATCACCTCCTTCCCAGATTTAGAGCAATCCTCAGAATGCCATAGAAGGACTGACCCTGAGGAGCTCAATTTGGCTGGTTTGCAGCATGCTGGAGCAGACAGTGCACCCAGAACCTGTCATCTGCTCACCGGCTGCCGGAGACCCCCACCACCATCTGCCTTCAGCCAGGCAAATGCCAAGGGGGAGCCAAGCCCACAGGGTAAGGCAGCCCCAAAACACTATGCTGTGGAACCCTGAAAAGCATTTTCTCTTAAAATCAGTTGGTAAAAGCCTTTAGGGTAAGGCAGCACATGAATGAGCAAGTGCAAACACTTTTCAGAGGTGGTTCATACAGTTGAACTACTTGGAAGGAAAACAATCCTGAGTAACGTCTTGATTTGAAAGGATGCAGAGCCTTCCCACACACAAGATTTAAATGAACATCCATGGTGACACAAGTAACTACGTTCCTGTTACGCATAATAGATTTTGCTTTCGTCTACGAATTTGGCATAATGGCACTCTCTGTCGATAACCAAAGGCTGAATTGATCTCCCTCTAACATCGCAATGGCATTGGTATCCTAATACTGAGTTAACAGCACTTTAGGAATAGCTTAGCAGGTCAGATTGGCTAGTGGCTGTTGTCCAACTGAAGCTTGGAGTTTTATACTGCTGCTCATATGTGTAGTATCTGTATGATTTAACTTCATTAGCATTAACACCAGTTCTAGTGACTACAATCTCCTTTCCATTTGGGATTGAATTTTCTGTTTAGCAAGGCTGTGTAGATACTGTTAGTTTGAATGTAGCATGGGTTTATCAGTACTCCCTCACTCATGATCCCACTTGTGATTGTTCCAGTGTGGCTTTTCTTCAAGTTTTGTCTTTGGAAGGTAATTTAGGGTTTGCAGAGTGAAAATTTAGTTTCATTGCTTAAAGAAGCCTTGTTATATAAGAAAAAACACAGACTGATATCCACTTTTTATTAAATATGTCTTCTGGGGATTATATAAGTTCAGAGATTCTTGAACAAAACCACAGTTTTTTCTGATAGAATATCCCTCTAAATTGCCAGGTATAGCCCAAACAGTTCAAAATTTATTGTTTAAGTCTGCTGTTGTAATTATAGCTGAAAATATATTTTGCCGTTTTCTGGCAATTCTCTTATAAATTGCTAGAAGAGCTCACTTCATTCAGAAGCTTGTCATTCAAAATTTAGTCTAAAAGTAGTTTATTCGGAAGCAAGGTTTCCAGATGCTTTCCTGAAATGAAACACCACTTTTTATTTAAAAAAAAAAAAAAGCTGAAAAAACAATGAATTCTTGCTTGTGACTAATTCATGACGCCATGTTTCATTCCTCTTTGAAACACCAGCAGAAGCCAGGCAAGTGCTTGTCTCGGTTTTTTTATTGGCACTTCAAGCTTGGAAAGGCCTGTGAGCAGGCTAGCTAGAGGTGGCTGGGGGTGAGTTGGCAGAGTGGCAGGACTTGTCAAACTGTGCATATCATCAGCCAGGCAAATCCTAAAGGGATGCTCCACTTCACCCCCTGCTGACTGAGGAAAGCTACCAGGTTGTTAAACATCCTTTAATGCCTTTAAGCTGTGCTGATGGTTGTAAGATAGTCACCTATTTTACTGAAAAAAGTAAAAAAAATTGTTTTTCAATGCTTATTCTGGATACATCCTGTTCCCCAGTAGACTAACAAGACCAGATAACCAGGGTCATGAGCCTATGGCAAAGAAAAGTCTTCCTTCCAAAAATGTATATTATTCCTTGTAGTAGCTGCCTCAGCTTCCCAGAAAGGATGAGGCCTAATACTTTGTAGGCAGACACATTTCCTGTGAAGATGCTAGACTTAATGGCAGTTTTAAGAGTACTTTCTGTAGAGGGTTCTGCTTTATGCATTAGTTAAATTGGATACAAGATTTGCAACAATAGAATAAAATTCATTAACACTCTCTCCTAATTTTTGTCTAGGCTAGATACTTCCTTACATCAGGCAGATACCTCAGCTAGAGAGAAGAATGGTAAAGCCTTTCCTCTTTCCCCCTCCCTCAACTTTTTCTCCCACTCCACTCAGTTGCTGAGTAGTCATATTTGTTTCCCCCTTTGTGGATGAAAAGGGCAAGGTTTAACCTATGAATTTTGCTGAATGTAAAATGAAAGTAATTTTTGTGTGAAGAGCAGCCATATGGTATGTAAATCACAAAATCACAGACCGTGTAGGGCAGCCTGAATTTGTCATGGCTTTGCAACCAGGAGAACATTTCAATAGCTGGGAGGAAAAGAACAGATGACTGTCACTCCCAAAAGGAATGTGTGTGACAGGTTTGGTGCAGGGGACAGAGATGCCAGCAGAGGAGGGGGGTGAAGGCAGGAGTGAATCCGTGTCATAGAGACAGCTTGGCAAAGGGAAAGCCTTAATAATCTGTTTTACATGGCTTCCGAGAAATGAGCAAGAGCAAATGTGACAATATTGATACTAAGCCATGCTCCTGTTCTTCTTACATAGGTTGTTGCTTGCTGTAGCATTATTGTTTGTACGCTTATGTGGGTAAGTGCTAAAGAAATGTCTCATTCAGGGATTGCACACCACAGTAGGGAAAAGGGTGGCAATCAAAAGCAGATGCATTTCCATATCTGGGTACAAATCTCCTCTGCTGAAACATTAATCTCTCTTTACCAGTCACAGAATTTGCAAAAGTGAGTATCCATTTCAAAATGGCATGTATTTTAAGCTTACCAAACATTAACAAATAGCAGAATATACACTTAAGGCAGCTTTAATAAGAGGCTCAGCCAAACACTTGCCATTTTTAGGGTGAGTCCTGACAAACCCTATGAGTTAACAGTATCTCTAGTCTTAAATGTTGAGATAATGAGGAATTTTACTGAAATTGGTTCAGTTAGTATGCTGAAAAAAAGTTATAACAAATATTCATGCTCTCCACTCTTCCTCCTTCTCTTTCTCCTCATTTCTGAAAACAAACTAAACAAAAACCCTCCTAGATATTTTTTAGCACTGTTAATGTTTATAGGAAGATGAACAGATAAACAAGCCTCAACACTGCCCATACTGAGTAAGTGTTAGAGTCTTGTCTGCTATTTGCAAATATTTTTTACTGTTCTCCGAGTGACCATAAATACCCTAATTTCCCAAGGTCCCTGTATCTTGAGGCTCAAAACAGGGGTGCACTGCTTTGTACATCTGAGAAGTAGGTTATTTATTCAGACAATAATTTCTACAGTGACAGATATCAGATGAGTTAATTTGTTTAACATGTTTTAGACATCCAAGATAGCTGATGAGCTTGCTATCTGGCCATCATCAACTTTGTCCTTGGAAAGGCAGTAAAGGCTCCTACAGAAATATGTGAAAAAAAATATATAACTCTACACAAGGTCAGGCTCCACATTTTGATACTAATCTTGGAGAAGAAGATGGGAATGGAGGCACTGTGCCTCCGGCTGCTCCAGTGTTCATAGCCAGGCACTGCCCATATTCCTTCTACAGGGCTTGCAGAAGAGAGAAGGAGAGAGAAAGGCCCCACAACCAAAATCTGTTTCCAAAGATCCGGTTATATAGATTGATTTGGCAATATATTTTCCAGTATCTCAATATTCCTCCAAATATATGTATTAATCTTTGTAGTGGTCACCTCAACTTGCCTGACAAGAAGAGATCTGAGGCTTAATAGCCAGATGTGTTTCTAAAAAAGATGCCAGAGCTAATGGCAGTTTTAATAATACTTTCAGAATAGGTCCTGCTTTCAATATTGAGTTGCACACACAGTTGCAACATTGGAATAAAATTCATGACCAATCTTTTTTCATCTTACCACCACCACAGTTCCTAGAGACAGAGCCATCTGTGTCTAGATATGTTGGTTGGACGTGAAGAAACATCCACATATTAAGTAGTGTGGGATCAAATGGAAAGCAGATAGTAAAATCTCTCTGAAAAGAAACAGTCTGTCAGTGACTGAACAGTTTTAAAGCTCCCTGTAACTGTACTGAATAAAGAAAATGCCTCCAAGATATTTTCATCCAGCTTCTGATAAGATAGCATCCTTCAGATAAGGTAGCATCCTGTGTTCTATGTTCAAAAGGCTATTTTCTCCCGAGTCAGCTTTTGCTGAGGAAAAGAGTTACTTTAACTTTTTTCTTGGAGCAGTTCACATGGAAGGAATGAGATTTCAGCAAGTCTGCAGAAAAGGGCGGGGTGTCCTAAAGAGAAGGCTAAAATGGAAAAATTGTCTCCCTTGAATTGAAATGATTCCATTATCATTTGGATATGATATAATTCAGCAAATTCCTTATGTTTTGATAATCCTGGAAATTCTTAAATTTCTTACTATAAAGAAGAGAACTGTGAGACAGAGTTCCCTGAAAATTCTAGAAAGGTCTTTACAGTAAATATAAGTAAATAATGGCTCTAGGTTTTAAATTCTGTCTTTTATTTGAGGGGGGAAGAAAGGGTCACCCAAGAGATTTCTCAGCTTTCCACTCTGGAATAAGTAATTCTTTGATGGGCTCAATTTTTCTGAAGCATCAGCTAGAGTAGGAACAATTAGGTCTGTCTGTTTTCATACTGAGCATTAATGATAGCCTCCCTTTTCTGATCATGGTTTGCCACCAGAATTGTGTAGATGTGTAGGAAAGAAATTGTAATTCCTGTCTTCATATTACCCACTTTGGAGGAGTGTCTTTCTGTGTAGTGTCAGTGGATGGGAGCCACATCTTGTGACAATGGCTCTAAGGGATGCCTGTAGCAGGATCTAAGAAGAGGTCCAGGCTATAAAGAAGCCTCTCCACTTCTGCAGACGTTTTAATCTCCTATGGGTTTGGGGTTCAGTGGGACCAAGCTTGTTCTGGACAGTTTTGCTCTTCAGCTTCACAAATGCCTCTATCAATGCTGGTTTCATAAACAGCATCTCATGCTGACTGCCTCCCTTATTATTTCTTCCACTAGGATTTCTGAGAGCTGCTTACACCAAACTCAGACTTTAGTCTCAATGAGAGAATGTACTTCTTCAGGGGCCATGAGTTTAAGGACCAATCCTTCATTACTTGACACATAATTATTTTTCAGTCTTTTCAAATGCAGCAAAATTCAAGTCTTAAGAGAGAAGAGTTTTGCAATTAAGAAGTTTTGAAGTGAGGTATAAACAAGAAGCCAGAAATCACAAGTATTTCAGTGCAAGCCCCCTAATAAAGAGCCATGTGGAAAAATTATAAGCTGGTCTAAGGCTTCATGTAGCACTTGAAAATGGTCAAGTTCTAAGCATCCTCAAGAAACAGAGAGAGATATAGGGAGTGAAAACTTTAGTTTTGTCCAGTAGTTCCTCATCAGTCCAGAAGGAAATCCAGTCTCTCCTTGATTAGTACTTCAGATTTACTTGCGTGAATTCTCACTCTTGTTATGTATACCAACAGTAACTGCTGCCACTTCTGGCTTTTTTTGCATTGGTATCTGTCTTAAATTAGAATCCCAGGCAGAAGTTGCTAACACAGCTTGTTACGCAAAATGCAGAAACATCTGTAAACAAAACAATGGAAAGAATTATGACAAGCAGACTCCATTGTGAGCCAACCTGCAGCCATATGTGCATGTGAGTGAGACATTGCTGTGAGTTTCAGGCAGCCCTCCCACGTGCAGTGCTTATCTTTCCATCATATGGATACACACTCAATAAATTGCAAGAGAAATAAAAGCTAACTTTCCCTTGTGTGTTGGTGTCATGGAGGGTATAGCTGGTGCAGCAGAGAAAAATAACAGACTCTGGAAAGTGACAAAGCACATGTGATTTGCTACTAATAAAGTGATGCCTCTGGAGAGGTAGGAGCCAAGGAAGAGCTGGCAGAGATGGTATCTCCCCTGAGGGTTCAAGGAGTACAGCTGCCATTGCAACTCAATCTTGACACCTCAGAGTGCTCTTTAGGAGCCAACTTCATTAGCAGTGAAAGATATCCCATGGTTTTTCACTTCCTTCTGAAACAGACTGTTCGGCACACCTCTTGCCTTTGGAATGGGGTAAAAGTTACATGTTTCAGGATCAATTCTCTGAAAACCTGTAGATAGCATAACTGTAGCACACTCTGAGCGTACAGAAGCCCAGGACTGCCCTTTCCCTGTGGCCAGCAGTAGCCAGTGACAACTTTCTGGCTACAGTGATTGGGTGGCTTGTACCTATTGTGTTAGTTAGATGAGAGCTGTGCTTATAAGGAAGTACAGTTTAGATATGATAAGAAAAGTTGTGGCTGGACCATGTTTCTTTGCTAGACAGGAGAGCTCTGCTGTCTCATCTAGCCATATATGAACAAAGAGACCTGGGTGCCTGTTAAGGAGCACCAGGATGCCTCCTCTCAAAGGTGGCAGCAGTGATAGACCTCAGCAAAATTCTTGCCATGGGAAAATGCTCACAGCCAAATGATAAATTACTTCATCTGCCTCAGACACTACTATGATTAGAAGCTGTATTGCTTTACCTGCTTCTCCCACTCCATCCCTTACCCTTTGAGGTTAAATGGAGATTATTGTCGTACTTTGAAGTACTCTCTGTGTGTCACTTGTAACTGACCAGCCAAGAGGAATCACAGTCCTGGGCTGTATCCCAAAGTCTTAGCCATTTTATTCCAGAGTTACAGAAACCAAAAACAAGGGAGACATGTATCTTTCTTTCTCCATCAGCTACCATTTCCACTTTCCCCTTAAGCCAGTTTATTCATCTAAACTATTCACAAGTGGATTGCTGTTGATGTCTTGGTGTCTCCTACTGCAAATCCAAGGGTTTGAGAGTTTATTTTTGTTGTGAGATAGGATTAAAAGGGAAGAAAGCAAAACAGATTCAAACTTGAAAACATATACAGAAAACTTTATTTACAAAGCTAAAGGAGAAAAAATAATAATAATGAGATAATCAGAGCAAAATTCCAGACAACCGTTTCTTTTTCCACTGACAATGCAAAGATAAAGCCCACGACTTTTAGTCAGTTTACTACCATTAGAACAGTCAATTCACTTGGGGAGAAGAGTTTCTCTTGTTGTGCTATGGAGGCTTTTTCCACAAGAAAACAGGCTTTCTTGTGGCTTTGTCACAAACAAAAATAACCGTCTGGAAATAAAATTATTTTTGTAGTGGCAAAGCATTTCTCTTGTTATGCAGCTTTTATACAACTGCTTTTATAGACTACATCAACTATTGGGGTGTTAT
>JAWWMU010000106.1:53154993-53174255 GCA_035048155.1 Cinnycerthia olivascens | reverse complement strand
TTATTGCATGTATTTTGTTTCCTTTTTGTTTTATTTTCCCTTTTTCTAATAAATTGTATTTCTGACTTGGAGTGTCTTACTGGTTTTGCTTCTCAAACCAGAACATGGTTGTATCATATTTGGAGCATTTCTGTAATAAATGTAAGTCTATCCTAAAGTAAAACAATTTTATGAAGTGTAAAAATGACAATCAAGTGACTACTTCTAAGTAGTTCTGGGGTCATCTTAATGCAGGGCAATAATTTGCACCTTTGGAGTGCAAAAATTTGATCCTGAGAGAAAAGACAATCTTTGTAAAATGTCACATCTTTGAAATGAGGAAATATTTGTAAAGTGTTACCTGTCCTTAGTCTTTACTCCACAATTCCTGGAGAACAGGCAGAGCAGAGGAGCAGGAGATTAGCTACAGTGACCATCAGAGGAGAAGCAGCTACATAGGATGAGTTGGGATCCCATGATGTGACATGACAGTACCCTGGAGCCCACTCCCTTACTGGGGATTTTACTAGTTAAAAAAAAAAAAAAAAGAGAGAGGGAGAATATACCATCCATGGACAGTTCATTATACCAATAAAGTTACTACAATTTTTTTTGTAACTAATATTTCATGGATTTTATCAAAAAAACCCTCATCTTTGTCATCTCCATGGTTCTAAGAATAATTTGGTAACTTCTAGAAAGAGGGTTCTTTTTCATCTGCCCATTTACTCAGCTTACTTCATGATGGAGACTTGTCAAAAAATATTCCAAAAAGTGAAGCAATATGGGACAAAGGACTGAGTTTTTGAAATGTAGTGATATGTTTATTTGAAAATCCTTGAAGCAGATTAAATGATAGAGAGAGATGTTTCACTGTAGCTTCAGTGAGAACTTTCAGAGCTTGTCACTTCAGAGCATCTGGAGCCTTGGCACAAGCTCTCATGTTATGTTTTTTCCTTTAATTCTTCCATAGTTCTCCCCCAAATTATTTCATTGTTAGCATTATAATGAAAACAAGAAAATTTACTACACACTTCGAAAAATATAAAGTCTTAACCTTGCCTTATGTAAACCTCTATTCATGTTTATAAAACAAAACTAATTTGTTTCAGCTAAGGAAGTAGCCTTTAATCCATTCTTCAACTACTAAATGTTATAACCAAGAGTTATTGCCTATGTTTCAGATGGACTTTAGTGTGAATGTACTGCAAATCTTTCCTCTCTCTTTATTTTTTCCCTAATCCAATCAGCAGTCTCTGTTCTCCAAGCTTTAAATTCACCTTGTCTTCACAGAAGTTAACTTTCCATCTGAGAGGCATGGTCTGTATTCTCTTTCTAAATATTTTCCATGTCTTTTGTTCATGTCGTCTAAGTAAAAATAGCACGAAATTGTGTAGTCATACAACCTTCCTGAGGATAGATTAGTTTCAGGGATTTCTTGCACAGACTGTGTACTTCACTTGAGAGTCTTTTACGCCAAAGGATCTTCATTTCAGTATTTCACTTTTCATACCTGCATGTTCCCCACTACTGAGTGAGGATTCAGTAGAAAATTACAATTTGAAGGTGACAAGAAGCCTGCCTGAAACAATCAGGACTGAGCTGCTGTTCCCCTAAGTCTGCATTATTTTGTGGGATATAGTTTAGGCAGTATACATTAATACAGCTGATGCACTGCTATTAAAGAGAACAAGCCTAAGACCACATTCACATTGCTCATTATTAATGATCATGTCTGTGTCAGTGGTTTTTGCACCTCTGCCTATTAGCTTTTGAAGTTGAACATGCTTAATGGGCTTATTTGAGGGAGGAAAGATGACAATAAGATATTGGAGAAAGCAGATCCATGAAAAAATGATGATGGAAAACACAGTGAGTAGAAGGAAAGTTATTCATAAGAAAACAAGATTAGAGACCTTTCTTTGCCTTTCTCATTTTCCCTCCTGAGAGTAAGGGAGTAAATCCTTCAAAACTTCTGTGCATCAATTTTTTTCTGTTTCAAGGACAAAATGGACTGTTGCAGTAAATCAGTCTGATCTTCTTTGCAACATTAGCCACAAAACTTTCCCAAATTTGGCTTTGATCAAAACCATATATGAAGGAGAGGACAAAAAGGAGCAATGCCATGAAAAAACAGCTGTTCTTTCTAGGTGAAATGTGCATGTGGCCCATCTTATTGCTTGAATTTTATGCAATTCAGAGCCTTGGCAAGACGATTTCCACTCGATCAGGATGGTGGCCATATGCCGAGGCAGTGAGACGGAAGGTAGTAAGGTAAGGGAAAGTTTTGCTTTATATAAATATCTGTTGGTTTTCACGTGTCTTTTAGCTTGAGATTCCACTGTCTGTATTTTTAAATCAGGAAACTGCACTAGACAGATCTTTCATCAGAGGTAGTCTGAGAGATCTTATGTTCCAGGACCTAAAGGAATTCTTCCACATATATTTCAGAACTTTTTCATTGCTGTTCCCTCAAGAAACAGGCAAATTTTGAAAGTTTCAGGAAAATAAGATTGACAGTTTTCTGGTTTTTCTTCCATGTTTTCATTTCTTTCAGTGAATTAATCTGTACAATATCTTCTACTAAAAACAATGGTACTGAGAATCAGAGACTTTATTCTAAGTAACTGTATGAAATCTGCTAGTTCCAAAAGCTTGTTAAATACTCATTCAAAATATGTTTTACAAAGTTAGGAGCATACTGGCAGCATGCTTTCAAAGATAAGACTTCTCAGCATTCATAGAAAATCTTCCTGAATCTTTCTTTGTGCATCCTTTGGTGTCCTGAAGGAGTGAAGTTGAGAAGACAGGTTTCATTCCTGGGAAAGCACTGTGAAGTATTGAATTTAGAGAGCATTTTGAGATAGTAATGTGCAAATAAATTTTAAGTGAGAAATAAAATATGGGCTATCAGACTGCTAGATGAAGTATACCTCTTTTGTTGCAGGAATAAACTGTGTCTTTGCTTACACCCTAGGAACTCTGTTGAGCCCTCTTGAAAAAATCCAAAGCAATGCTATAAAAATTTAGCAGTAAGTCATCCCGATATAATGAGGCATTCTGAATTTAAGGGGAATTTGGCCAACCAGGTAAAGGTCTCCTGCTGGCACTCAGCAGCCTGTCCAATTCTACTCCTCCCATTTGATTTTGAACACTATTTCTACTACCCTTGCTGCAGTTCTCTAAAAGTTCATGTAGTGCTTGCCTGGGAAATACACAAAAATTGTAGTCGTGAACTTGAAGTATCACTTTGTAGAAACAAAACTCCTAGGGAAGTTGCAGCCTCTGCAGTGACACTGATGGTGCATGCAGGATGAGAAAGTGCAGTGTGGAGGTATGTGCAGTGCCAGCAGATCATGCAAATTAAATATTCAGTCCCTCTTATTTCACTTGTGTCAGTGATTTCCTCAGCCAGGCTTCAGTGGTTTTAAAAGTGCAAACCTGCTGCTTTCTTCATCACTGGTGGGGCCACTGGGACCTGCACTCGGCATGCTCCAGAAGAGTCAGCATCTATTTAAATCAGAGAAGGCATGTGGCTGATTGAATCACTTGTCACATTGATTTATGGACCTCCAAGGTCACCTCTTTGTGGCTTGTAAGTGATTTTTTTGGATGAAAAAGATAAAAGAAGAAATTGTAGATGACCTCTTTATTAAGAGAAATGTAAAAATAATGATTAAGCCCTGATTTTTTTTTTTTTTTTTACATATAATTCCAGTGGAGGGGAAAAAATCCTTCACCCATAATGGCATCCCTAGCTAAAAAAGCAAAAAAAAATAGAGAAAAAGAAAGTCTTGGTCCCATGGACAACATCTTTACAAGTTACTGATCTATCTAGTGGTTTTTATTTGGTGGCAATGTAGATTGCCACTCCTCTTCAAACTGAACATAGGTACTTGCTTTGCAAGTTCCTGCCAGAGGTTAAAAAAACCTGTTACAACGCACTGTAGGTGCCTGAGCTTCTTGTTCTAGTTTTGCTGTTGCCATTCACCCAGCTAGCATCCAGCTCTTCATTTCATGCTCACTTTCAGGGCATAACTTGTGGAGTTAAAAAGCTATACAAGAAAAAGAAATCTCTTCTGTAAGAATATAGGAGGCATACCTGAAGTACTGCTGCAGGATTTCTCTTGCACTTTAATGAGGAATTATTTCTTCTTCTGGAAGAATTTATCTTTTTAAGCTTTTAATTGGAAAAAAAAAAGATGAAAAGAAAAATAAAACATATTCATTTATCATCATTACACTAAAATGAGCACGTCTAAAGAATTAGAGAAGGTTGGTCGTCTTTATTTCCTTGCATGCCAGAAGTCATGTGAAAGAGCAAAACTTAGCCTATTTGTTTTATACTTTTTAAAGACTTTTCCTTGTGCCTTTCATTCGTTTCACCTATCACTCCTGAGTAGGAATGTTGATCGCACAGATAACACTGAAAGCAAAGTTCCACAAAGGCTTTCAAGTGCAGAGTTTCACCTTTGGTCTCCTGGTATTGCATGCATCAAATATTACTTCTATTTTCAAGAAAACAAAGAACTTTTAAAAAGTGAGACTCCTGGTCACTGACTAATATGGAAAAAAGGGAAATACCAAGGTTCTTGCCCATCAGAAATTCTCAAAATAACCAGAAATTCCCCATAGGAGACTCAGAGCTAAAATAAATTAAAGCTCGAACTATGCAGAAAATATTTCAGAAATTCAAAGTGTAGTTTGCAGAACTACATAAATAATGTCCATTTACTACATAAAGTCATTTTTTTTCTGATTTTTTACTTTGTAAATGAATCAAAGTATTTTCTTGACACACACCAGGAAATTTTGTTCCACAGACTTGTGCAATTTCTGCCTTAACAGCTGAGCTTAGGTTCAGTTCTCCTGAAGCTACTAAGGGGATACACAGGGAGGAACTGCAAAAATATGAAATTTATAAGACTGCTTACAGTTCTGCCACAAAACTCTGACAGCTTAAATTAAATGTAAAGGATGGATTAGTTTATGGGTACACATCATTAATATAGATTTATTTCTTTATCGTTTTGTAGATAAGACAAAGATGATGATAAAAAATGAAAATGCATCCTTTCAAAAGAGCTGATTGGGAAGTCTTAGTGATTGCTCTGGCTGACAGCCCCTGAGAACACAATGTCAGGCAAACTGGATGAACTGATTTGAAACACATAATAATTTTTACTTTTAGAGACAACTCAAATCAATATTTCCCTTTTTTACTTTCCAGAAATGTTCATAATTTTACATCATTCTATGCCCTTTTGGAATTCTAGATTCCAGACAAGACAAGAAGCAAGAAGCAGAAGTGCAGTAATACTGTGAAAGAAATGGTTATTCCAGCAATTCTGGCATCTCAGGAAGGAAATAAGTAGTATTACATTTTCCATATCAAAGAATAAACATATGCTTCCAGCCACGGTGACCTTTCAGATTAAGCAAACAAGACAAGAGCAAAAAGCACTGTCTTTGTGAGAGGGTGGATGGTGCTGACCCAATTGCTGCTGTCTGAAATGCTGCTAAATAATTTATGCTTGTGCAAAGTGGATGTACAGCACTACCAGATTGCAGGGGCACATTCACTTTCACTACACAGGAGTTCAAATGTTAGCATAGGGCACCAAACTGAGGAGAGGGGAAAAAGTGAAAGGAGCAGAGAAAAAAAGACATTTTTTAATGGCAGCCAGTGTACCAAATAGTAGCTGTCTCCTGGACTTCTGTGTACAGAGGGAGTCAGGAAAAACAACTTTTTCTTCCCACACTCCCTGTAGTAGTGATAACCTCATAACAGGCAATTGCCTTGGAAATTTCACAGCCCATTTGACACAAACCCAAGAGAGCTGCATACTTTGAATAGACCCAGACAACCAAGCACTTATCTCAAGCAAGGTTGCACTTCAGACTTAAGTTTTCAAGACTTGTTTCCTTTCATCATTTTCCATGCCATGTGTTCAAGTGATTTCTAATAGGGAGAGAGGGCCTCTCCTTATCTGCCCCTGGGAGGAACCCTCAAGGCCCTGCTGTGGTGAGAGCTGGAACTGCCATTAGGGACACATGCCTCCTAACAGGAGCCTTGCTCAGAGGCACACACTGCTGCATTATGGGCAGGTCCACACCCGCCCTTGGGATCACCACATACGAGGGATGTCTGGTTTATTGGCAGCTTCTCAGCCAGACCTGGTTCCTGACATCTCGAAGCTGGAGATGATATGATATTTTATCACAAGTGAAAATACCACTATCCAAGAAGATGAAATGTCACAGGGATGAGACTCTTGCTCAGCATTCGGTAGATTGTCAGCTCTATGTGTTCTTTTGCAAAATGAGCATGTCTTTAGAGGGGGAGAATCAGCAAAATTTTTCCTCTTTTCTTGAGCAAAAAAGGTTTTTCTCAAACTTTTCATCATTTCTGTATCAAAATCTAAATATCAAATAACTACATTTTCTTTTGTTAATAATAATAGTAATAATAATAATAATAACAATAATAATGTTGTCATGCATCATATATTTACATTGACATCTATTTTCTGGTTGTTTGAATTATTTTTGGCTTTTCTCCCTTAGGAGTTTTGCTTTACTGATGATAGCCAGGGACAGCTGTTCAGCAGTCTATGGTAACATCTGTAGAGTTGCAGGTCTCCTTGTGGATTGACAGACATTTTACATTTAAAAGAAGTTACTATTTTCTTCACCTTGCAGATGAAATGCAAACAGCAGCACAAGAAAGGTAATTTTTTTGTTGATTTGTTTGGTGCCTTTTTCTTGGTGTTGCTCAAGGAGTTAGTACAGGTCTGAGATTGATGATGGTATAAACCATGCCCAAGGGCTCAGTTCCTCCCAAATGTGTCATTTTTAAGCCATGGCTGAAAGCAGAAATTTGCTGCCTCTCTGAGTAAAATACTGCAGAGACATCCTTCTGCAGCAGCCTGTGTTAGGGAGAGAAAGGCGTTTGTTTAAGACACTTAAGATATCAGCATAGAAATATTGCTTACTGGTTACTACTTTGTAGCTCATATGAGCCTGTAAGAAATATAATCTGTCCGTGGTACTTGCCATTTTGAAGCATGGCTTTTAATCAGTGACTTGAGTGGAGAGCAATACTCCCTTTCTCTGTGTTGTGGAGTTTGAGGAGAGAGGGTGGCTCTGATTTTTGTCGTGGGAAAGCATGAATGCCTACAGCAGACACAAGCATTTTGGAGTGAGTGTCTAAAGCCCTTATGGATGACAGTATTAGATAAATCAAACATGGTAGAGATGTGACAAGATAGGAAGTAATAAACTTCGGAAATAAGCGGGTCCACTTGTAATCAAAGTTTGTGTTATGTTTACTGTAGGATTTATGTTGCAGGGTGAAAGACCAGGGCATAAAATCATTTGACAAGCAGCGCTCCAGAGAAGTGGTTTCAGTCTATGTTTGCCAGAGCCCTCACAGACCATGAGGTGCTTCTGAGGAGATTAATGTCAGGTAAACAAGAAAGCAAGTTGTTGTCAATAAAGTGAAATTTCCCCTCATCATAGGGCTAAAAAAAAAACAATTAAGAGTCTGAGAATCAATTTAGTTGAAAATTGTTAACCCAGTGTATACTGTGCTAAATTAAGTGTGTAGGAGAGTAGCAGGTGATGGGGAAGAATGAGTTTTTTCAGGGCTAGACCATGGCATTTTTTTCTCATCGAGAGTAAATATAAGGAGCCAGTAGCTCATAAAGCCCAAGTACCAGAACTTGCTCCTGGAATTGCTGAGCTGGAGATGAAATAGGCTGGTATGAAATGGAAAGGTCAGTGTTGTACCAGGATTTGGGACTCCCAGATTTTTTTAGCGCCATGTAGTGTCAGACAAGTCACTTTTGCATTGATTTCTTCCCTATAAACCAGAAATTATATATGAAGATATTGTGGAGCAGAGTGACCTCAAAGCACACTTGTTACATCCTCTACTCAGGATCAAGCATTTTTCCCATGGACAGTGGGAGGAACATATAGCTCTCTCTAAATATTCCTTGGTAGAATATTAACAGTGACTGTCAACTCTTCATCATCCATTTTGTCATTCTGAAAGCTGACATGGTACCTGAGGCTACGATAGTGAGCCAAATCAGCTGAAGTGAATAAATGTTTTGTCAAAGCCACATCTAACATAGTGTTAACAACTTCACTTCCCATTACATGACCACCTTCCTACAACATTTTGGAGAGACAATGACAGCCTTGAGAATGAGTACTTCTATAGTGGAGCTGTAACTTCTGTTTCTATAGTCACATAACATTGCTGTTTTTGAAACAAAATAATGCCCTGCTACCTTGTTAGGTATACTTGCTTCTGATCATTTGTGTCTAAGAAGAAGAATCTGAAAAAAACTCATTTAGCTCATGTAGTAATGTGCATTTGAACTACCATATATTGATTTCTTTTTAATTATTATCTTTAATTATTTTTATTACATTTCTTTACATTTTCCATGCAGTTTTGCTGTTAAATGCTCAGACATTAATCCATGGAATTTATACCCCAGTGTATACCACCCCAGTTCCTGGTGGAGCAGTAGGCAGCTCATGAGTGAATTTTCTACAGTAGCTGTAGGAACTGTAGGTCTTTTCCCATGAAATGCAACTATTTAGAGTATGTAATTAGGGATGGGATAGGTAGACTGGAAGGCACTGTTCTGTCCTTGCCAGTAAGATTAGCTGAGCCAGAAACAATTTCTTAATAAATCATTAATATTTTATGACAAGAGAGAAGGAAAGCTGAGTTGCAAGTGTCCCTGAATTGCTTGTTTTCTTCCAGGATGTCTTTGCAGTCACAAGGAAGTCCATGTGAAATATGAGATAGTTGCTTTCTATGGATAAAATAATTATAATCTGATTTCAACTGATGTTTTATGCATAGGAAATAAAATACATATATGCAAGGGTTAGATAAGTCATTATTAACCTGTACACTGTAAGGAACATATGTAGGAAGGAGTGTCAGGCAGTGCTCAATATAGTGCCAGAAAAATTTAAGTGAATTATGGAGTCAATTGCAAATTCTTTGATGGCACTGGCAGCAGGAAATTCTCACCTAAGAGATACAATGCAGCCTTTAAGCTGCAGCCAAAGATCTAATTAATAACAAATCCCATTGCTGCAACTGCAATCTACCCTGCAGGACCATGCAGCTTTCTAAGAAGTAACCTGGTATCATAAAAGGTCAATATGTGGTTTCCTCCACACTAATATGCATTTAGTTACAGAGTGACTAGTCACTCAGTCACAGAGTGAACTATCACACTGACTAGGAACTTAGGATTCTCCTCACCAAGGGGTAAAGCAGAAGGCCTCTTCCTAAATGACTTTGCCATGATTTCCCCTAGGGATGTGGCTTCTGAAGAGAGAATGATGCTTTTGCATAGGTAATTGCTCTGAATTCACATTTAGAAGTTATGTACAGGATTGGAACTTGGCACCAGATATTGTCTCCCATATCTTCAGCATATGCCTGTGCTTGCTAAAGTTAAGATGGTACTTTGGTCATCTGCAGGCTTGACTGCACATTTCTATCCGTGAAGTAAGAAGCCCATAAAGTGGAATGTACTGTACATTTCACACCTAATTTAGGTAAAACAGAGGGTGTCTTAAAGGAGGTAGTAGATAGGAGTTGTTTTGTTGTCAGTGACCGTTATAGCTTCACCTGTTGAAATTGCTTTCTGTGACCTGGGATAAGGTATTTTTGCACTGAATTGACATTATATAGTTTTGATCCTGAAAAATGGACAATAATGGTGTAGAAAACCCACTATTAATAAATCCAACACTGTCTGCACTTTATAACCAAGGTCCAGAACAATTTGGTCAGTTTCAAAATGATGCTGTGTTGAAAGGGGCCTCATTACTCCTGATCTTAATACCGTCACTTTATAGACATGACCAGTTTGACCCCGGGCTGCCCATGGCAGTTTCAGACATCTCATTCCATAAAGCCATTTATTCAGGGCACAGTAATACAGAAACAGCCTGAGCTGGTACCTCCAAGGAGGATCCCCAGCAAAGGAACCCTGTCTTTTTCTCCCCTCACAATCCACCCACTCTCAAGTCTCGCTCTTCCGCCTGAGTCTCTCAGTGTCCATTCAGTGGCAGTGCCACCATTCTTTGCACTCTCTGCTATGCAAAGAGTCAGCAGTTCATAGCCCCTTGTGTCTCTGGGCTCCCACACGGAGCTCAGCCTGCATCTCACACTGCAGCTTGCAAACTGCGCTGCCTGCACCAGCTGTGTTCCTCAGCACCAGCCGTGCTACGGAGTTGTAGACTTAGGCAGAGGGGGTGAGACTGCAGTAAAATCCAAATGCAGCATAAGATATTGCTCCTGGCAGCTTTTTTCTGGGCTGGACACCCCTGGCAAGGGCTTCAGCTGCTGGTGCGTCAGACAGGGCTTTAGGAGACACATAACACTGTGCCTTGCCCAGGGCAACTGAGCTGTTCAGTGACTGAGAGGATGCTGTTGCTTTGAGAGCATGTTTGGTTTCTGTTGCGGTGGGGATTTCTATGTAGTGACCCATCCCCTTGCAGGGACAAAAGTCTTGTGTGGTGCTCAGCACTCAGGGGTCCTAACTCCCACTGGGCCCTCACAAGCTCTGGTAAATATTAATGATTAAAGACATTTTTATGATAATTTTCCCCACACATGCCATCCCCCTCCTCTAGCTGCTGCAGGCAGAACCACAGTCTCTCCACCTCTAGCTTCCATGTTACAAGATTCTGAAAGTTCAGAAGGATCCTTTCAGCTGTGAGTAAGGATGAGACTGGGCTAAACATGCTTTTCCATGCAGCCAAAAGTTTGTAGGGAGAGTTTTCCAAAGGAAGTATGTCTATTTTTAAGGTTCGGGAGTACACTTTAGTTTCCAGACTTACTGATCATGTTGCAGTTCTATCCAGGGCCTGCTGAAGTCTTTTGGTAACCAACTGATCTACTCTAAGAGGTTGTAATTTAGCCCTAGAGACCTTTGTGATGATTTCTCCAACTGTGTTTCTAGGAGAGAGGATTGACTGTGATATGGGGAGCTTATTGCAACTCCTTTGGCAGCAAAGGGAAAGGGATGGATTTGGTTTCTACAGACCTCTGGCAAAGTACTGCCCTGGGCCATTGCCCAGAAAACTGGCTGTTTCTGAATAACAAGTTGTACTTTTGGAGCAGAGATTCATGATTATGTGAGCCCCTGGCTGTTTCTCTCTCACTGCCTCCCTTATCCCATGCACACAGCATGTTGACGTAAAGTCCAACAGTTCCATTGAGATGGAGACAGGATTGGGCTGCATGGAGGGAGCCTACTAACTCTGTGGTGTAAAGCTGCTCTTCTCTGTTCACTGCACCCTCAGTGCATCATCAGTCACCTCGGTGCACCCTCAGCTCATCAGTCCCCTTGCTGTTATTGCTAGATACTTTTATTCCCTGCCTGCACCCCTAAGTTGTCTTCTAGTTGCCTGTATTGTGAACTGGGTGTCCCACAGTCTCAGGGACCCACAGATGATCTTTGATCCATCTGGGAAACCAGAGTGTTACTACTTGTTCCTTGTTCTGGGGTTTCTGTGCCTCCAGACTATAAGCCTTGAAATCTTGCAGCAGCAAGACTCCAGCATTTTCAGGAACAGCACGCTGTTTCACACATTATTTTGCTGACTATAATTTGCTCAGTTTTATGGTGTGGTTCCAAGACCATTCAGACTCCAATGGTTTCTCCTCATACTCTCCCTTCCTTCTGCCAGTGGTTCCACCCTTCTTGATCACCACTGCTCTGCAGCTTTCGGGAGCAGCATAAACTTGCTCATGCAACCTTCTGCTATTTTTCAGGTAGCTTTCCCCCAGATATCTCCTTTTTATTTCTTGGCTGCTCTTCCCTCCCCCACACTTCATCTCTGTGTACTGGAGAGTCCTCTGCATGCAGAGGAGCTTCTATAGGCTGGGTCCAAACTGTGTCAGTGAACACACTGAGGCAATTTTCCCACGTAGTAAGTGCACCTCATGTGATGCTTAAATCAGATTAGAATCTGCCCAAGGTGTGTTTTTAATAAACAGTAGAAGAAAATTCTATCCCCTCCTACCACGTTCCCCCTGGTTATAAAATGTTTCTTTTATGTTTGTCTTTCAAGACAGCTTTAAAATGGTCTTTTGGCCCATTGATTCCCTTTCATCAAGGTGAAAAAAAACCACTCTGGTCCTTTCAATCTTGTGAGCCCAAGTGTGCATAAGCAGTTGTAAATAAGTAATTTTTCGTTGTTTTGGTTTGGTTTTTTTAAATTTAATCTGACTTTGACATTCTTCATTTAAATTCAGTCACAATCCAAAGCAAGGTAGATTTTTGTTTAATTTCTTGATTGAACTCTGTTGTGGCGATAGTACACAATTTTATGTTAGTATTAGCTGCTCGATGTCCCTGGAAGTGTAAAACAGGTATGTAGTACAGTAAATATGACAACAAGTGTCCAAAAGACCTCCAGCTGAGAATTCTTATCAGATATCTATCTGTTTTGCCTTATTTTCTTTCTCACATGTTAATACTCATCTGTTGTAGACTGCCTTAGTTCTATCTGGCTCATGGCAAGAAGTAAAGGAAATATTCTTCTTTATTTCTTACCTATGCAGAGGAGTTACAAAGCCTCGGCCAGGCTGGGCATCCCTGTGAGTCAGGTCCACCTGCAGGACTTGGAGGGGAAGGCAGAGGGTGGACCCCAGGGAGAATGGGACAGGGGTAACTTGCTGACTGGGTTGTCAGAGAGGCAGCAGGAGCACCGAGTCCCAGCCCTACGCCGTCTGCCTCCTAGCCAAAAGCACCTCTCTCTCCATCTCTGTAATGTGAACACGGGTTTTATTCTGACCCCTCAGTCATCATGGTGGAACAGCAGTCCAGACTCATAGGGAATATGATGTGCAGTACTTAGGCAATTCTTACTTGTCATATTCCCTATATTATTTTTTTATGAAGTACTTCTAATTTCAAGGTGCAGCTGACAAAGCAGAGGATGACTTTGCTGAGAGGAAGCATTTGCTACAGGAGCGAAGCTCATTCTTACACCTGTAGCAAATGCTACAGCTTCAGCTTAAACATATTTGATTTTGTATGCTGGCCCAAGGAGGACTGCTTTGGAAGGTGATGTTGGTGGCCCCAGACTGGAGGAAGACGGGACGTTGCAGGAAGCACCACCATGCCCGCTTGAGGATTTGGACTGCAGAGAGGAGGTCCTTCACCTTCCTGGTCTAGCCTTGACAGGCAAGGCAGGGCTGGGACTCTGTCCTCCCTTCAGGAGAATTTTGTTGGTACCAACAGGCACCTGTTTGTGTCCCAGGCACCTGGGACATGCATGCCAGTGCCCTAAGGACAGCCCAGCTGGCTCCTGTAAAGAGTAGGAAGAGAAGTAGGCTTGGTGCGCCATCCCATCTCCTTCCTTTATCCACACTCACTACTTGTCTTGCAAATGGTGTCACAGTGTTGTTGAACATTTTATTTCTACATTATTTGTGTGTATAGCTCAAAAAATAATGTGCAGTTTGTTGAGTCTGATGCTCAAGGAAGGCAGATTTAGAAGAAAATAGAAGCTTAAAAGAGACTTTTCCAATAGTGAAGTGCTGAGGATGACTGGGGGCACCCCGTGAAGGTGTCCCATGGTGACATTGGCACCTCCATGCACACACGTCACCACACCTCTGGACAGCAGAGAGTCTCCACAGCCCCTTTCCTTCCCCTCCCCAGGCTGTTCTCTCACTTCCATGCCCCAGCCCTTGCTGCCAGAGACACTCTTTAACCCCACAGACCCAACACTCTGGCAGGCTCCCAGGCAGACTCTTCTAAGCTAGGGGAAGAAGGAAGTGCCTTTGGAGCCCCTTTCATGTTGCCATGAGGTAAGATTTAGGTGGGATACATGCAGTAGTATAATGCAGGCAGGGAAGACACTGAATGAGCTCAGGGGAAAGCCCATGCATGATGGGAAGGCAGAAGGAAAGGGAGGAGGGATGAGTTTGGGACAGATGCTCAAGCTAAGGATTTCTTGGCTATTTTTATGCTAAATTCCTATACTTCAAAATGACTCAGTTGTTCTTCCTCATATGATATAATGGGCCCCATGAGAAATTTCCTAGGTTAAAATAGACTTGTGCTTGCATAACATCACTTCTTCAATATGTTCTTCTCCCCACTGAGCATCTAGGAGAGCAGAAAGGTTGAATGCCATAATTGCCAAAGGACTTGCCTTGATCCAGGAGCCCAAAGAAAACAGACTTGTGTAAAGTCCAGCTGGAGCACAGCTCAATATGATGCAGAAAAGCAGAGGCTGAGTCTGGTTTTACAGTGCTAGAAGCAGGAGTTGGCTCGTGTGGGGAGCAAGGCGTGCTTTGACACACACTAGACACACACACTGGAAGAAGGCCCCATCCTGGGAAGTCTTTGGGGTTTTAATGCACTGGAGTGTACAGCCACCTGTGGGACTAGGTTGGGTTGTATGTGGCACAGTATCCTATGCCATGATCCCAGATGCCATGAGAAGCCTTGTCTTGAGGTCCCTGTCTGAACCACGAAATATATTCTTCCACTGAAATACCGTCAAAGAGGGACTACTTGTTTTCGGACACCAGTGGCAATTATCTTTTTCTTTCTTCTGTGAACGGAAACAAGGCCTTTCCCTGTAGTAAAGGAATGGGAATTACAAAGTAACTGCAGGCCTAAGCAGGAATGCTTTATTCAAGAGAAAAAAAAAAAAGAAAAAAAAAGGAAAATCAAAAAGCACTAAAAGGGATAGTCAGGGCTGGCAAACTTGCAGTGTGGAAAGAATGGGAGAGAGAATTCAAAGACCTTTTGATTCATTGGTAGGCAAATATGCTGTGACAGCTCATTGTGAAACAAATTCTTTTCTCCATAGGAAAATGTAGGTGTTTATTCAAAACAAAGGCTGAAGCTGAAATTACTTTCTGTGGCTGGCTGCCTGGGTGTATGTGGCATCCACAGTAATCAGTGCTTTACCTATTCACTCAGGAGCAGGTAAATTTAATGCCAAATAAATAAATGTGTGCTTGCTCTGTGCAGTGTGTGGCATGGTGGGAACTTGGGTCTTCTAGGAACTATTGCAGCATAAGTTATAACAGGAGGGTGTGTATCTTGCTGTAAGCAAGCCTGGTTGGTTTCAAATTAAGATTTTTTATGGGTGGGCCATATTTTTTTTATATATCTAATTTTGAGAACATTTTATTCCCCAGCTCAAACTGTGGATCTTTTCATTGCTTTTCTCTGCAAGAGTTGATGTATTTCCAGTATTCAATTACTCCCAAAATGATGTGCATTATTTCTAGGCATGGTTTTACCCAAATTCCATAATGAAAATACCCAGCTGCTGCTTCATAACTTGGAACCATGGAACACGGAACCCAGGCTCTAGTTATTGTATAAAGAAACACAAAGATCAGTTTCTGCGGTGTTGTAGAAACTAAATGGAATGCTGAAGGCAGGAAAGACATCAAGATTTGTTTTGTGTGCCTAAACCTACAAATAGTACAGGTTGGTTGGTTTACCAACAGCTCAAAACCAAAATTGATTGGTATCTGGAGGTTTTTTTTAAATTGGAAGTGTTTCTGAGGGTCATCTTGGTTTTATAAGAAAAATGTTTCTCTTGAAAAGAGAAAGTATTTAGGTGGATAACTCATTTTTACTTATTTGGAAGGCATTGACATATTTTGCTCTGTTTTTTTCCATTTTTATTGATCTTGCAGAGATTTCTTTTAATTTATGTATTATTATTTTGTAATGATTTACCTGTCAAGTGTCTTTGAAATTGTTAAATTTTGCTGTAAAAATTAATTATGGAGTGTTCATTTTGCAAAATATTTTAATCCTATTGCCTCATTTCAAAAGGGAAAAGAGTCAAAATACCAGTATTTTCTGGCAAGTAGAATTGTGCCCTTTCTGACATCTTATGTCCCAGGCCCATTATGCAAAACCCTTAGAAATATTTTGAAGTTGACTCAGGTTGTTGGGGATTTATGCATGTGTTTAATTACTTTGTTGCAGAGACATAAATAGAAATGAATAGCTTCACACTTTGCCAAATATGCTACTGCGGCCCCTTTTTGAGCCCGTATGTTATTATCGAAAGTATAATTTACATAATTACTACAACTGTCCATTAATTATTTTCTTGTCACTGAGAGTAGCCCCATAAAGACTGGTGCTTTCTCAAATGTTATTCAGGGCTACATACATACACATACATACACGGTCATATATTTATATATACATAAATACTTACATACCTGTGAATACATTTAACTGGTGAATTTGAAGGCATATTCTCGAGCAGGCTTCCAATTTTTATAAGAAAACATGTTCATAGATGTCTTTTTCCTGTAGACTTAGAATCCACTGAATGAATATATTTACATGCAGAAAATTGATAGTATGACCTTAACTACAGGATGCATGCTTATAAATTGGTGGGTTCAATCCATAGAAAAATCTCTAACATAGGTTCACTAAAAATTCAAATGTTGTTTCAGCATTAAAAAGAGTTGAGACCTGCCATGTGGAAAAGTGTGGTGCCTGAAAAGCTACGATTTGATTTAAATGATTAGATTTCCCATTGCAAGTATTGTAATAAAAATAATATCTCAAAATCTAAAAAAAAACCAATTATGATGGTCACCAGAAGTATTTTAAAAATTGCATACTGGAAATGAGGTAAAGTTTCAATTTTGATTTATAAGAAGTTGTTAATCTGTGAACAGGAAAAGTAAATGTTATGACCTAATTAACTTTGCATAAATAGCTGTAGCCCATTTTGAGGAGGTCATTCATCAAGAAAATGCATTTGTTATTACTTTGGTAGGAAAGGAGAATGTCCTGCTTAGAAGCATGTCTACTGAATTAGATATTTTCACTGTTTGAGTTTGTTGTATTAATTTATAAGGATCCAAACTTGAAGCTTTGAAACAATGTGGGTTTTCTATGGTTTTTTTTAAATGGACAGCCTTATGGAGATAACCCATAAACACTGCCTTTTGAGAAAAACATTAAAGGCACTGGGGGAAATTTAAATGATTGCTACAACCAAAATTTTAAGTCCTACCGAGTTCTGACAGACTTCCATGGACCATAGCCTGGTGGAAAATCTCCTGATAAAAGGCCTTCTGAACCTGTGCAGTGACATAGCTAAAGAACCAAAACAAAGCAATACCTTAAGTACATCTCTGTGTTACAGCTCCAGGTGTCAAAGCTGCACTAGGTCACCATGTGGAGCTGTGTAAAACACTGAAAGTGATTTTAAGCCTCTGTTGCTCCAACTTGGAGCCATGAAACGGAAATAATGACTGCATCAAAATGAATGCCTCTATTGGTTTAATGGGGGAGATAATTTACATAATCTTTATTGTCATGCTCTACTTAATTAAAAAAAATAAATATTTAGACTCCTCTTTCGGCCACCCCTGTTGAACCAGAGAGTAAAGTCATGCCCAGTCTCCAGTAAAGTACTCACATATGTTCATTGAGGATAATGGGGTTTCTGAAAAATTCAAAGTTGTGGTGAAGATAATAGATGTACTTTCAAGTGTATTATTGACTTCAGGCCATAGTAATAAAGGAAATAGAATGTCAGGAGAACCACAACAAAATTAATTAAAATCTTGTGCATGAATCTGAGGGGTCAAGTCAGGTGGCCTAGATCTCTCTGCCAATTCCTCAGCCTAATGTTTCTGGCTATTGCCTGACTACTTGCCTTGAAGATGAAATATTGAGATTATTCCTGGTCAGCTCCTGCAGATGTGTAACACAAGATGGGCCAAGCTACTTGTGCTATAGTTTAAAAAGGTCTCCTCATTTATTTCCTTCTTCACACTCTCTTTTAAATACTTCCATGTTTTTTGTTAGTTATTTAGAATTTTCTTTAAAGAAGACGCAAGATTTTGGATTGAACCAGGAGGATTTGGTATCTTTCTTATAATGCCATTCAGCATCATAGTGCTGAAATGTGAGACCTCGAGTGCTGACAGTAAATATGTCAAAGATCCTCAGTGGTGACAGGACAAAGTTACTTCTACATAGTACTAGTGGGCCCATAAAATGAACTTTCTGCTTCCTTTCTGCTTTCCTTGACCAATTTGATCAGGTATAGTCTCCTCTGACGTGAATGAGAACCAGCTAATAGTTCGTCCTGGTGTGCTGACAAAACTGCTTCCAGTTTTGGAGAAAATCAAGACTTTTAATACTGAGAGTGCCACACACCACACAGAGGCTTGCAGGATAATTTCTAATTTTAATTCAACTTGTCTGGATTCTCATGAGAATCCAACTTCTATTTAATTTTCTGAAATCAAGCTGGAAGCCCTGCTAGCTTCACAATATTCAAAAACATTACTTTCTCAGGGTGGCTGCAAGGAGCTTCCAGACACCCCCCTTTCCTGGCAAGGTTGTTGGAGGAGTGAGCCTTGGAGCCAGGAGCACTCAGGTGTTAGCAGCTCTGGCAGCAGGATGGTAGGAGCCAGGAGAACTCCAGTGCTTGCAGCTCTGGCAGCAGGATGGACATGTGGCTGCAGACTAGATGCATGTGTGAAGAGCTGTGAGGCCAAGGGATTACAGAACCTGAAGAGCGCTGGCCTCAGGCAAACTCTCCCTAGATCTATGTATGGCCCAAAGTCTTGGATTTGGTAAAAATTGAGTGAAAACAAAGTGTTTGATTAAAAGCAGTGTTTTTTTCAAGGGAACTTTTGTTTCCTTGTAAGCAAAATCTAACTTGTGCCCCCAAAAAAGAAGTCTATTTATGCTTTAATTTATTACAAATTCTTGGAACACACATCAAAAGTCTTCATGGATGGAGCTACCATTTACTTTGAGGAGAAACTGTATTGTATAACTGATTATACAACGAAATGTAATTACTTCTCCCAAAGTATACACAACAAATCTCAGCATTTTTTGTCTATCAGTAGATCTTGGTTATTAGGGTTTATATATTAACTTTCATCCTTGTCAAGCACCCTGTGATCAGGCCAGAAGTCTTCAGGCCTAATCCTAACTGAGGAATATATGATATATAATGTATATAATGTATATAATATATATACACATTATATAACACATATAACATATATAACATATAACATATAATATATAACATAACATATAACATATAACATATAGCATATAACATATTATATAATATCTAATATCTAATATCTAATATCTAATATCTAATATATATTATCTATTATCTATTATCTATTATCTATTATCTATTATCTATTATCTATTATCTATTATCTATTATATATTATA
>JAWWMU010000106.1:53105065-53115119 GCA_035048155.1 Cinnycerthia olivascens | reverse complement strand
AAGGGAAGGGAAGGGAAGGTGCGGGAAGGGAAGGTGCGGGAAGGGAAGGTGCGGGTAGGCAAGGTGCGGGAAGGGAAGGGAAGGTGCGGGAAGGTGCGGGAAGGGAAGGGAAGGGAAAGATAAACACAACCAATCCAAATGAACTGCCAAGTCTGATGTTTGCTTTACGGCATTTTTCCGAAGTTTATGATGTGGGATTCTGCCTTTTTGTCCTCTTTTTCACTCTGGTCATACCTTGGCTGTGATAGGCTATGCAATATGTCAGGAATTCGGACAGCAAGAGCATAACGTGCAGCGCAGACAGTGAGAGTAATGCAATTAGCAGTGTATTGTTCATTATCAGACACCTAGCATTACTACTTACCTATCCTGAATAAGTGTTCATTGTGTTCTAATAGTGTCACCACGTACCAGCACAGGCTGGGGATTCACCTGCTGCAAAAGAGTTCTGCAGGGAAGCCTCTGAAATCCTGGTGGACGACAAGCTGCCCATGAACCATGCCCATGAGAGGGGACCATATCAATGCATGTACATAGCTGAAGGGAAGATGTCAAGAGGATGGATCCAGGCTCTTCTCAGTGGTGCCAAGCAATAGGAAAAGAGGCAATGAGCAGAAACTGATGCACATCTGCATATGAGGAAGAACTCCTTTACTGTGCAGATGACCAAGCAGATTGCCCACAACATGTAGCCCAGAGAGGTTGTGGACTCTCCCTCACTAGAAATATTCAGAAACAATCTGTCATTTCCTCTAGGCTTGACCCTGCTTGAGCAGAAAGGCTAGACCAAGTGACCTACTGTGGTCCCTTGCAATCTGACTCATTCTATGATTCTGCTCTGCTTCCACTGACATCTTATTAATTGACAGCATGCTCAAACTGTATTTGCTGCAATCAT
Source organism: Cinnycerthia olivascens (assembly GCA_035048155.1). Classification (NCBI taxonomy): domain Eukaryota; kingdom Metazoa; phylum Chordata; class Aves; order Passeriformes; family Certhiidae; genus Cinnycerthia; species Cinnycerthia olivascens. The sequence goes on along the minus strand of JAWWMU010000106.1, from coordinate 53,114,221 downwards.
ACAGAGTTGTATGATTTCTGGTTGAATGAAGGAATATATGTACCATAATAATATTAAGGTGTAAGTCACGTCAACAAAGTACAGAAATAAGGCAGGAGCTTGTTTTTACGTAGGAAGCTTGTACTGTTCATTATATACAATGAGGTACATTATATACAAAACAAACATTTTTTATATAATGTACCTCATTCCATCATAATGTTAGCCCTCATGTCCATACCCTCAGGGACTGTAAAACTTACTGAGGTAAGAAATGCCTAATTTTTGGTACTTGTTAAATTTTGTGAAAAAACACAGTATTCTCTACATGAAGTTGCAAACAACAAAATGACAGATGCTTATAAGCAGGAAGTGTATTCTACCCTTTGAAATTATCTCCTAGACAGCAATGGAGATGCCACATTCCCCTGAGTTCAGCAGAGATTTTGTTAGAGGGGAAAGAACAACTATATGGTGAGTAAACCTGAATACTCTTGTCAAGACAATGTGGTTATTCCTATGAAACCCTGATAACCTTGTTCAGTTTATCTTATCAATTGCTATGTTTATCTTCAACATAGAAGAGGGGCAGAGACTGATATCTTCTCTGCGGTTACCAGTGACAGGACCTGAGGGACTGGCTTGGAGTTGTGTCAGGGAAGGTTTGAGTTGGATATTGGGAAAAGGTTCTTTCCCCCAGAGGGTGGTTGGGCACTGGAACAGGCTCCCCAGGGAAGTGGTCACAGCACCAAGCCTGACACAGTTCAAAAAATATTTGGACAATGGTCTCAGGCACATGGCGTGACTCTTGGGGTGTCCTGTGCAAAGCCAGGAGTTAAACTCAATGATCCTGATCAGTTCCTTCCAACATAGCATATTCTGTGATTCTGTAAACAGTGTTAAATGAAAAGAAAAATATAATCTCTGGAGAAATGTATCCATTTTTATCAGGGACACTCTCTAGAAGTAGCATGATCCAAGGTTTAAATAGAGCTCTGGAGTGACAACCCTAGCTCTGCCACTAAACCTCCACCTAAGGCAAATTATTTTACATCTATAAAATGGAAATGATAGATACTAACCTGCTTTAGAGGAGATTTGCAAAGATAAATTAGTTAATGTGTGTGCAATATTTTCAACATGCTAAGTGCCATAAAGCTCCATGAATTTTTATCTCAATACTTGCTTTAAAACCTGAGTGAAGAGTCATAGAATATAAACTGCAATGCAAAATACAACGTCAACTATCTCAAACACCATGCAAAATCTGAGCAAACCAGATTGTAAAACTCCGCTAATTTATCTCTTTTTAATTTCTTCTCTTCCAGTAAAAGGCCTGGCTCTTTGAAATCATTTTCGCAACTTGCAGATAGGAGCAGCATTGCCATTGAGGAATGGTTGCTGATAATTTTTTTTTGAGGGGCAGATGCTGACCCACTGTTGGTGGATAATGAAAAGTAAAATTTATTTCTTTTTCATGTAAAGAAAGGATCCAGCAGCAGAGATTTTTGTTCCTCTTGAGAGGATTTTGAAACTCTATTCTGTTTTGAGGGAATGTGGAAGAGATAGAAGAATTAATCCTGCTTTTTCCACCAATAGGGAAATCAGTTATTCATCCTTTTACAGTTACTTCTCTCCATTTGTGGCAAATAGTAAAATTGGTAAAATTCATATTCACTTCAAAGGAATTATACCAAAGGCTGTCACTGGGTATGTGACCAGCGGTTTAGAGAAAATGTCAAGTTTGAATTCAAACCATTTCAGAAATTGCTCAGTTCTGTAAAAAAGGCCTGAAATTCCTGCCTGTGGTAAGGTTCTCAAACTTCAGTCTTAGAGTTCCTTTTATGTGTTTCATGACCTCGGCAAGCAGAGCACAATGCCACAAAAGTAACACATTTGTGCTTACAAAGGTGGGAAGACAGAATTTATAGCAGTTTGCTGTGCAGCCCCTTCAGCAGTACTGCACTGCCAGCAGCAGATGAGAGTCTCCTGTAGCAGATAGCTGCAGTGTGGGAAAAAAATTTAAAGGGGAATTTGCCTAGTCTTCCCTTGCTCACCATATCGGCAATGGAGATGTTTATTTACCATCGAATATTTGAATTTATGTGCATTTATATAAGAGTAGTACGTGATGGGGAGGTGAAGCAAGTATGAAATGTTCCTTCTCAGTATAGTAGGTAGAATCTCAAAAATTCTGCAAAGCAAGTATTTGTTCTTCAACGTGTTAGGACAGGATTTGGACCAGTTTTTCCATTGAATTCATATGCAAAAATGTTTTCTTTTTTTCCCCTGCCTTTAATTTGGTTTTCATTTGTCACTTTGAATCCTTTCTTCTTCTGGATTTAAAAAACCCTATTGCCTTCTACAATGTAGCTTGATACACAGTGTGCATGTCTAGGGACACATTTTTATTTATTATTTACCTACAGAACTGATTTGAAGATGATTTCTTGGTTGTCCTAATTGCATTTTCTTTATCATAATGCAAGCTGTAATCATTAGTGTGTGCTGAGGATGCTTTGCAAATCTTCCCTCCCTAGAAGCTGATCTGTTTTTCCTAGGTCTTTGTCACTTTTAAAGATCCTCCTATTTGTCTAATTGAATGAAAATTCATATACACATAGTGTTTATGAACTTGCACTGTTTGAGAGTCTTTGAAGCAAATTAGTACTAATAGCATATTGTAAGCTCAGGTTCTGCCCTCAGTTACAGCCATGAAACCAATCATATGAATAAAGTTCCTTGGATGTTATTAATGTCTGAGTTTACTTCAAAGTACATTTTTCACATTATTTACAAAATATAATCGAACCAGAGTGTCGGCTACAGCATGTGAAAGGTGTCTTGTAATGCAGCTCGTCTTGATAAATTATTAAAGGCATGTGGTCAGGCATTGGGCTTTGTGCTTGGATGTGTAAATGGGATGGTATTTTTCTTTGCCTACTTAGGACAGTGACTAGTTAAATTATCAGAAAAAAAAAAAAGATTTTACAGAAGAATTTGACTTGTAGAAGAATGATGCATCTCTCAGAGAAACATGCATAACAGAGAAAAGTCAAGGTACACTCAATGGCTATTTTGCAATCTATTGTGTTCCAATACCCTGTGACAGACACAGACACTTAGCACGGAATTTCCCAAATCTCATGTCATTATTTGCTTTAGTTCTGGAGTTCCCACTTAATTACAGCAGTTTTAAGTCTTCATACCCTACTGACTATCTAGCCTAAGCCCTCATAAGAGCTTCGTGAAGAAATCACCACCAGCGTTCAGCAAGTTTGAGTGTTGAATCATGATTTACTCGGAGAAACCCCAGCCTAGACAAGTGGCACGTCTATGTCTTATTTACATACCTGAGTGACAAGATAATGCTTCCTCCCCCTTTCCAGAGAAACTACCTCTTGAAAAAAACAGGAATATTTTAACGAATAGCTTGGGTTTTCCTCTTGGCGGAAAGGAGCACCATACACGTACTCTTTTGGGGCCAGAAACGAGGCCGGAGTCCCGGAGATGCGCTCCTGGGGAGCGGCTCAGTTCTCAGGTCTCCCTTGCCCGCACACCTCTCCCTGGAGCTGAGACGGGACAGCGCTTCCTGAGGAACGGGACGGGACAGCCCTTCTGCTCCAACCCGCCCCGGGACACCCGCACTGCTGTAAACCTCTGCTCTCCCGCCACTCCCGGGCGGGGACATATGGGAAGGCAGAAGCTGCGTAAGGGCCATGACGCTTTTTTGCGAGCAGTGGCGCAAACGCACGCTCATGTCTTTGGCAGCTGCCGGGCAGAAATTGCCAGGAAGTCAGGAAGTCGAAAATCTACATATACACACACTTCCGAGCAAGGAAGAACGACTAAACTATCTCGTCCCCGCTTCCACCTCCTCTCATCCTATATTCCGGGACAGGTGGGGGGCCTACGCCTTCTCTACCTGGGCGGGGAAGACACTGCTGGTTTCTCCTCCCCTCTCCTCCTTGCTCCCTCCCCATCCTCCTCCTCCTCCCTGGCGTCCCCAGAGGGAGCCCCAGCGCTCCGCGACTGAGTAGAGAGCGCCGCCAGGCGCATGCTGTCCCACAGCCGGCTTCAGCCGCTCCGCAAGCCCTTGTGCACTCGCCGCAGCCTGCAGCAGGAGCAGAGGTGGGAGGAGGAGGAGGAAGGCAACAACCCGCTCGCAGCGAGGCACGCACGTGTGCGCGCAGACCTCGACGGCCTCCCTCGGGCATGCTGCTCGGAGCTGCACAGGGCAGAGCGCTGGAGAGGAGCTGATCGCTGTCGCGGGAGGAGAGCAGAGCAGAGTCATCCGTGCGCCCGTCCCGTCCGACTCCCCACCCACTCCGCCCAGGGAGCGGCGGTCCCGCAGTATGGGCGGCCGGAGGTCCCTCACTGCCGCCACGCTCGGCGGCGCCGCTGTCCTAGTGCTGCTGCTGGGGCGCCTCGCTCTCTGCCTCGCTGTGGAGGGAAAGAAAGGTAGGGGGGCGCGGGGGGCCAGGGCGCGGGGGTCCCGCCGTCCTTTGTCGGCTGCGGCCCGGGGCACCAAGGCTGCGGGCGGCTGCGTGCCGCGGCCTTCCGTGGGGAGAGGTGGAGGGAAAGTCCCAACTACTTATGTCCTTAAGAAAAAAAAACAAAACAAAAAAGCCACCCTAAAAACAGCAAGAGAGGAGAAACGGGGAGAAAGCCAAACCTGTAGCAGCGATCACGCAGCCCTGATTCTTCACTTCCTGATTCTTGACTTATTTTCTTTTGTGGGGGTGGAGGAAATAAAAGGCAATAAGCCTTGGTACATCTCATCGGCTGTGCTTCTCTCCTTTTGTGTTTTTTTTTTTTGTTTGTTTTTTTGTTTGTTTTTTTTTTCCTTCTTCCCCCCCACCCACGTTGCCCAGTCGTTCCCCGGAGAGCGTTCTCCGGCTCAGCCCACCACGGCCGCTCCCGGCTCCCTTGCACCGTGGTGGCGGGGAAAAGCCGCGGAGTTCCCGAGTAAGCAGCGCTCTGGTAACCCGCTGTAGCTCTGACTCGAACACCTTCCTTTGTCCTGTTCAAAAATAGTCATAGTAATAATAGAAAGAAGTGTACACTTGGGGAGGGGTGACGAAGAGAAGGGAAACTTCGTGTGGGTTCTGATTCCCCAGTTATCAGAGAGAGGGGCGATTTATCCCTGCCCGACCCGGCGCGAAGGAGCCGCCGTCCCGTCCCGAGCCTGCCGGCGCTACCAGCCCCGGCGTTGCGTGGGAACAGCACGTGGGGCTGGCTGTGGGGCCGGGGCGTGGGGGCTGCCGCGGGTGCTTGGTTTTTCCTTCTTTATTGGAGAAGCTGTCGCAGAGGGTGAGAAGACATTTCTGGCCGGTCAGACCCGTTGCTTTTTCTGTGTGTGGTGTTCTTTTGTGAATTTGGAGAAAAAGCTCCGGCTGCTGTTCCAGCCGGAGAGCAGTCCTCTTTATCTTGGAAATCTGCCAGCCAGAGGAAAAAATGCAGATTTGGATGGCTTGGTTTTTCTTCTTTTTCCTTTCATTCTTTTTAAAGAAAAAGCGGGAGAACTATTATTTTCTAGAAGGGCTGGTTGCATGGCTTAGAGCAACTGAGTTAGTCTTTCGTGACTGTGGACTGTAAAGCAGCCCTGGAAGTGAGGAGAACCAAAAGAACTAGTGGCACAACCTTTAAAAAGTGGAAAGATTCTCTTGTTCCAGAAATCAAGTTCATACCTGTTGTTGATGTATCATAGCAGTTTTTCTTTCTCGGTTTTCTTTTCTTTTATTTGCTTTTTCTCACCCTTTGAAGCTGATGAGAAGTAAAGTGCCTCCCGTCTGCTCTGCCTGTCTTTTGAGATGCAGTCTCAGTTGCATATGCTCTGTATAATGTGTAAAGAGTGAGGAGAAATACCTTGTTTATAATGTTTAATTCTGTGTGTCATAAGCTTAGGAGGTTGCCAGTTTTTTGAAGATTACTAAGTAATCAACGGCTACATGATAAATTCAGCAGAGGTTATTGTCAGGGTGTTGTGTCAGCAAGTAACTGTTTCTCTGGTAAGACCTGGAGGCTCAGTGGCAGAGGTGAAGGCAGAAGGATTTCTTCAGAAAGTGTTAATCAATTGATTGGACTTTATTAGTTTCTCCCCACACTGGAAGATAAGCAAGAAATTTACTTTTTGAGTCACAAAATGAAGCAGCATCTGCGAATTGTGAGATATTGGATTTGAAGCAAGAGGTCCAGCGTGTAATAAAGGATCAGTGTATGTTGGGGACTGCCTTGTTGGTCAAATGATAAGACCTAGCATCAGAATTCAGAAAAAAGCTGGAGGGAAACTTGCTGTCAAAAATATACACAACACTTCTGCAAGTCCAAATCGCATGTGAAATGATACTTTAAAGTTTCAACCTGATTTATTCCATTACCAAAAGGAGATGTCTCAAAAAAAAAGGTGCTTGGGCAACTGTTAGAAGAGCATCATGCCCTTCAGCCTATAAAATCCAATCAACATAATGTTTGAATGGAAATTTAAATGCAATTGTGTCTTCTCCCAAAATTGTATAATTAATTTTCTTGAAGATGGATGAGAGAAAACTGGTTTTGTTATAGCACTGTAGAAGTTAAGATACAAACAAAAGCCTAATTGAACATATTCCAGAACTGAACAGCATTGCTCAAAAGTGAAGTGCTCTCATCATGGGGATCAATACTCGCCTGTATGTACTTGCTCTGATGTTGACCCACATTAAGCACAGTGGAACCAATCCTGATTTCCAGTAATGTACCCTGGGAGGTCTGCCTGGTGGTACCTGAGATAAATAGCTGTGATAAATGGTATGCCACTTATGCTGGATGCATTTGACCCATGTCCTTTTTGTGTGCCAGTGCTACGGTTCAGCAAATTTCTTTTTGTTGCTATATATTGGTTTCATATCTCTAGTTTTAATCTGTAGCTGCAGCTGTTGTGGGATGGGAGTGTGCTGCTCTGTGTTGGGAGTGTGCACGCAGGCATGCCGGGCAGCTCGGGAGCTGCTGGAGTGGACTGTGGTAGCTTTCTATACCTGGAGTCTTATACAAAGGACTAAGTTCTTTAAGGGTATTTCAGTATTCATGTCCATGTGAAGTGAAAAACCTTTGTCTAATATCCTGTGCAGTGTTTACATGTGGGGAGTGTGTGTTTAAGTATTAAATATTATATTATATATATATTATATATAAATATTAAGTATTGCTGCCCTTTGCATTGTCTTGTAGTTTCTGCACTGTGCATTATTCCATGCTTACTTGTGACAGATGTGTACAAGTAGACGAGTCTTTGTGGATTGTGCAGAGCTTGATCCAGTTATATGCAAACATCCAGTGCCTTTTTAGATGCACTCCAGTGTAACCTGGCCGCTGGTCTGTGGAACAGAGATCTGGCAGGAGAAGCCTGTGAGTTGTGCCTTCTATGGGGGTTTTCCAGGAGCAGGGGGCTGCCCCTACATCCACAGCTTGGCTGAGGAATCAGCAGTGTTCTCTGTCTACCTGATACCAGGTGAAGGATGTCTCATACTCCTGTTAAGCTCCCGGGAGAGCTGATACACTGTTTTCTCACTCCTGTTTTTGTATTACCCCTGACACAAGTGGAATTTTCTATTGTGGACAAGAGCTAGTATGTTTCTGTAGGTATTTATTATGTGAGGTCTTGTCTATGCAACCATTTATTATTTTTTATTCTCTTTGGCAAATGACTAAATATTTTTGGATTTGGAAACTAAATCTGTGCAGTCTTGATGGTAAATACAGTTAAAGAAGTGGAAACTTAGGTATTGATATGGTCCAATTTGGTGAGATAATAGAAATAAATAAATAGTGTTGAGTGTAGAGCTGCTTTTACTCCAGGGCCTCAGTGTGTGAATGCTTAAGAACAAAACCCAAAACACATCATTAAGAGCAGCGAAAGGAAGGTAAAATGCTAGCAGTCATCTCCTTAGTTCAGGCCATCTGCAAAATATAGTGACAATGTGTAAAATTTTACAAGGGAGATTGGCCTCTCAGCAAAGTGTGTTTGTATGGTGAGCAAACTAGATGCTGAAGTGCTACAAAATACAAATGTGTTGTTTCTTGCATCAAGAGTATATTAAGAGATTTGCACATAAATAGGAAATCAAGATCAATGCCCTGGAGACTTTACAATAGAGTAGTCCATTGTAATTTATTGAAAATTTATAAAGCGAGACTTTTGGGGAGTGTCACACAATGCCATTATGGTCCTCAGGGCTGACTTGCATTTAGATATCCATATATCACTGAAATCATTTGGATATGCTATCTTTAGCAGCAAGACAGCTGACTAGCCAAACCAGTTCCTTCAGAAAGTGTCCTTATCTTCCTTGAGCACAAACTGCCTTTGGTAAATGGCTCTTCAGAAACAAACCTAGTGGAACGTTTACTTTATTTTTGGTAGGATGACAGTACCTTCATGGAATGGTTTTGCATAGGAACTGTTGATATTGCTACAAACTCTTGCTCTAGTCCAGATTTCAGTAGTATGTGTGCATCAGAGAGTATAGTCGCGTTGTGTATGTGAGTGGATTATCCCAGGAAGAACTGATACTCACAATTGATGTCAGCATTTTATAAGCACCAGCATTTACGGGTATGAGAACTTGTGTTAATCTCATATTAGACTTGGATCTGTATTGCAAAAGGGTTTGTGTAACACAAATTTGACTTGTAGAACGTTGAGGGAGCCAGACCTAGATGTACTCACAAAAGCATCTTCTGGCTGTTCTATATTAGGAGCGCTTCCTGGAGTGACCTGGCTGACAAACTTTTATAAATCTAGACTAGTCAAATTCTGTAAGAAAATTACTTGCTAGATAGAAGAATTGTCATTTTGGAGTTGTGTGAATTGTATCGGGCATCTTCTAATAGTGTTAATTTCTCAAACCCTTGTTCTGCTATACTGCTATTGGGGGTTGGGTTGCTTTCTTGTAGAATTTTTTCCCAAAATAAGAGTTGCTAGGAAGCTGATTGCTGGGTACTTGTGGAGACTTAAAGGTATTTGGAAGAGACAAAAGAGGTAACTGAAGGACAGGGTGGCACCGACTACAACTCTCTCTTGGGGGCTGGGAAAGAACTGAGGAGTTCAGTCTTTGACTCCGGGGAGATCTCACCAGACCTCACCTGGAGCTGAGCTCGGAGTGACTTTCGTGGGTCCCCCAGGAATTCAGACCCTGG
>JAWWMU010000106.1:53052692-53099642 GCA_035048155.1 Cinnycerthia olivascens | reverse complement strand
ACTCCCCCACTGTACCCAGCGCTGTTTGCTCATACTTTACCACATTAAATAATAAATTAATAGCTGCTTGAATATTAGCCAAGTCAAGCTTCTTATTTATAACATTTCTTTCCGACTTTTTCAGTTAATATAGCATGAAAGGTACATTAAACAAAAGGGATACCTATCTGATAAAAGAGACTTTCAAAATAATTTGGATAACAGATCTTCAGTGCCAGATAAAAACACCATTTTGCATATGTCATCACTGTTTCTTCTGAGAGTGAAAGTTACTGTTCTTCTACCTGAAGACATTGGTGGTGAATTTTACACAAACTTTAGAAACTGGGAGAAAAATGAAACCTTCTTAATTTCCTTTAATCACTGAGAAGGGACAGCTGTGATATAGCAGATATGACTAATATTTGACAAATTTGTTTCTCGTGTTAAAGCTGAAGGTTCACAGATCATCTACTGGGGACATGAAGACAAGGAAACCTCCCACAAAAATGTGAGGGAGGTATCCTCAAGTCTGCGTGACTGGTTGGCATGATGTTTTAGAAACTGCTGAATAGCAAGGGCCTTTGATGAAAATCTAAGTTACAGTAGTGGAGTGGTTTTTCTCCATTTTTATTGCAACCTGTTTCTCATTAATGGAATTTTGACATTCTCACTTCTTGAACAGGATTCAATTTGTTTTAGTGCTCTTCAGCCTAGTTCAGCACAAGTAGATGCCTTTTTTTTTTCCTTTCCCATTAAAAATAGAAAACCCCAAGTGAAAAATGGATTAAACCAGAACAAAACAAACCAATTTTTTTTTTTGAAGCAGAAGTGTTGGCAAAATCCTGACTCTGGAAGCTGATTTGTCACAGCTAAACCATAATCGAAGCTGTTAGGTTTCCGCATGAGCCCAGGTTTTGCACCAGAGAGCAGTGTGTAGGACACGGGGCCCTTGGCATTTGAGGAGACTTGGGAAATGGTAGAAGTGTGTCTTTGACTTCTCTCCCTTAATCTGGCTCTGAAAACACTCCTAAAAACTAAGCTGTCAGAAAATCAGTAGTAACAGTCATATCTCCCTCCCTTAGGTACTGATCCAGGTCTTTCCTAATGGAGACCTGTGGTAATGTGAACAGAAGATGAGTTATGCCCAGCAAGAGAGTTTTCTCCACCTCAGATTCCATATTTGAATTTTGGCTGGTATCAAAATGCTGAGACTGTCCTTAGTGATACACAATGGCCTGTGATACACTGATTGCCTGTACAAAGGTATCATTTGGTGTTTGGCTTTCTAATGAAAAAAGTCCCTTCTAGCTGGTCCTTGTGTACCCAAACATGTTGGGGTCAGAGCACAGGCTTCTATTCGAAGTTTCACTTGTGTAGCAGAGGAAAGGTCAACGTGAGAATTGAGCTGGTGTCTGTGCAGGTGTGCAGTGAGGTGCTTGCAAGGTGGTATCAGCTCCACACTTTGCCTTTATTGCCATGTTTATAATATCTGAGTAGGTACTGTTGCCATCACCACTACCCTAAAACTAATGGCAGAAGTTCAGTCTTTGAAAGTAGAAGCAGGGACAGGTATTTCACAGCAGATCCAGAAGGGAAAGCATGTAAGACAAATTTATGTTGTGTGTTCAGCTTCCACCTGCCTGTAAGGATAATTAATCGAGTTGCAGCATTTTTAATCTGGTGTAAAAGTAATTTGTAGTTCCTAATTTGACCTCTTGCAGTGAGGAATTCTGCAGTAAGAGGTGAAGTTGAAACTAGAGCATCTGCAATTATCAGGTAGAATCTCATTATTTCTTAAAACATCTGTTTTAGGATACATGCTCAGTTAATGGATCAGTTTGATATTTGTCTTTTTGTTTTGAATTTGAAAGGATGACCACTGAAATGCTCTCTTATTTCTATCTGGTCTTCAAAAAGTAATTAAGTGTTGAGCAATGGTTTTGTCAGTCTGTTTCCTACATAATAAGCTCTTCAAGGTGCTCTTGTTAATGATTTTATTATTTCAGATCTGCTCTTGTTCTCTCTTTCCCTCCGTAATGAGTCAGATCCCCTAGGCAGCATCAGTTTATCACAGTTGTCTATGGTGGATGAACTAATCCAGCACCAAGAAAGTTTGTGTTCAGCAGTGTGTGAGATGCTCCCATCCGTATATAGGGATAATTCTTGCAGACACATGCAAGATTTAGCATGTGCAAAAAAAGGAAGAACAGACTCTTTTTCTGTGTGAGGATCATCTTGATTTGAACAGCAGCAGTCTGGTTTGTATCAATGAGCATATGTTATGCAGTGAATTAAGAATAAAAATAGCTAATTAACACCTTCTCTATTTCTATTCTGTTTGATTGTTAGTTGCTACAAGCCAAATGAATTAATTCCTGACAGCATAAGGCTGTCAGGAAGGGTGTCAATGACAAACTTGGGTGAAGAACAGAATCCTTTGAGATTCTGGAGAGAAATAATACCTTTTTTATTGTATTGTCTGTGTTGTGTAATTTAATACAGATGTGCTAACATCGGTGTTTTGTATTTCAACGTATGAAGAGAAAACTGAATTGATTGTTTGAATTTTAAACAAGGGCTACTTTATCCTGTTCAGTATGGTACTTATTGGATCCTATATGTGGACTAAAATACAGTTTCAAAGACTCAGATAATTTCAGAAGCAGCAAACATATGACTTCTAACTAAACAGACATTATAATAGAGAGGATTAGAAAATTTATTGTTGAGAACCAACACTGTACTACTGAGAGAGATGATATTGTACTGGTAATAGCACTGTTTGTCTTAATGGCACATAAACTCTGATAAAAGCTTTTGTAAAATTGTCAACAATAATTCCATACATTGTTAGATTGCCAGTGAACATCTTCAGGTTCTGGAATAAATTGCTGCCATCAATTGTGTTTATGCAATTTCATAAAATAAAGCTTTAACTATTATTATTATTTAATTTTTTTTATCTCTTCATTATTTTACATAATAAAACATACTGTCAGATGAAAATTAATGGGTCAGGTCCACAATTGCTGTCGCTACCCAGAAGTCCCTTACCTGGCATGGGCTGAGGTGGGTTTACATCTGAGTTTCCTGTATGCAGTATACAGGCCCTTTTTAATTAGCTCTGTCAGTTGCTCACTAAGTCAGCAGAAATAAGCAATATCAGTACAGGGTTTGTATGAAAATTAAAAAATAGTTTCAGTTTACTATATTTCTACTCTGTTGTTAGCTTTCATTGTGGGTTTTTTGGCATTACAATTATTAGGACATGAACATTAAAAAGGCTTAATTACTTTCATAAGCATTAATACTCCATTAGAAAAAGAAGCACAGAAGCGCTTAAATTTTGTCATAACTTACGAGCTGTGTCAATGTATGGTGCCTTTCAAATTATTTTCACAGCTGCTACCTTCCTATCTCCTATTTATTCTCCTCATCCCTTCCACATGGTTGGTTAGATAAATTATTGCCCACAGTGTGATGCAAAATGAGCTTTAATCCAAAGTGGGAAGAGGAGGAAGTTCTTTTGCAAGAAAATCAATAGCACACTGTATTTAACAGTGCATTAAGCAACATTGCTGTTAATACTGCACGGATAATGCAATGAGGAGAGCAGGAAAATACGTAATTAGTTCAGTCAAGCAGCTCTGATATTTTTTTTGTGATATTCAACATATCCAATGCATAAGCATTGCTAATACAAAGCTTAATGAAGAGTTGAACATGGACTTTCCACCTCTGCAGAATGGGAGAGGAAGGAGGAGCTTGTTTACCTGCCTCTAGGTAGAGTTTCAGTTTTACACTCTGGGAAGGAGGGGAACAGAAATGTGCTAAATAGACACAAAGTCTGTCCTCCTAGAGCTACTGCTTGCCCATATTTATTTGCTTTATTTTCTTTAGGGAGTGATAGAAGTGGTAAGAAAGTGTGTTGGGGGAATATATTCTCCAGTCTCCACCTATACAGCCTTAAGTGTGCTTTACCCCAGAACAATATAATTCTTGAGTTAATGATCTTGAATGGCCCATTGATAAACTTGCTTGCTGCATGCCCACTCTCCTGGTGTATTTGATAGTGGGTGGTAAAGTGGAATTCAAGGAGACGCTTAAAATTATTTGGCTCCCAAGCTTCAAAACGTGCAACTTTGAAAAAAAACCATTGCAGCTACATGCATGGAAGCTTATGGAAAACATGAAATTATGGAGATCTGGAGGAGAGAGAAGAAAATGTGGACCTCTTACTTCTCAGTTATAGTAACACTGCAGCAGGGACATGCATTTTCTCTTCGGGCTCAATCCAGCAAACCATGGGCATAATATCCCTTTGAAGTCTGTGGATATTTTGCCTGCCACTGCAGGTTCAGGGTTTTTTTCTTACTTTGTTTGCCTAAGAAAATTATTCTCATCTAGTTTAAAGGGAAAAACTGATATGGAATACCACACTGTGTTATATGAACACTATGCCAAAAAGTAATTGTCCCTAAACAGATGGTAAGATAATAATCACATGGTATCAGTGTTACAACTTGCAATGACTCTTTTGCCTGCGTAAGGCATATAAGTCTAGTTAGTAGATATTCTGATAATTGTCCTTCAACTTTCTTTTCTGAAAAGATTGTTTCTAGATGTATTTTTGGATGTGATTAATGTGGGTGAATTCTTTAGGCCGTGTATAGCGCTGTGGCTTCAGGCAATGATTTCTGCCAGTCAAAGCAGTAGTCTCATGGGTTAGCAAAAATGGGATATCTTGAAACTTGCTGGAATGAACTTGACGGAGTTGAGTGGCATTTCACTCAAACACTGGATGTGTTGAAGCCAAAATTTTTACGTGGGAATTCTTGCAAAGAAGTGTGTATGTATGTAGCATACACCTCTCTCTCTATTCCTGAGAACTATTTACAATAGGCTTGAGATGATATGTTAATATGCAATGCTTTGTACATAGAGGCCTCTGGCACTCTTGCTTTATCATTTAAGAAAAAATGGTGTTACCACAGCAGCTGCTATGCCACCCGGTTACTAAAGCAACTCCCATCTGTGTAGTGCTTATAAAAGTACATTAGACAGATTTTTAAAGTGCAAGTAGCTAAAGTGAGAGTAGGAACTTAACACTTGGTGTTAAGGAAGGAGATCATGAATTTTTTCAGAAGTTGAAAAAGGTTCTTAATGGAAATAAATAGCAATAGGTCTAATTCAGGAAGCTGTTTGACAGATGCATTATTTCAAGTCTGTGTGCAACCCCTTTGAAATCAGCTGAATTCAATATAGCGCTAGAGTTTTTACAGATTCAGGATTCTCATTTTACAGGTGACAAAAATGTCACTGTGAAAGGGAGTGATGGTTTTGAGATGTTCCAGTGGTGACACTTTTGTAGGGTGTGACTCGTGAGGGCAGATACCTGGCATTTCTCTACAATGAGCCACTAAAAATGATTGAAAGGGAAGTAATGAGTAACTACAAGTGTCAGAAGTTTTGATTTATGGGTAGTTTTGACTTTTGGACAAGGTTTCATTTTATATTTGTGCATCACCTGTATTTGATATAGCAAGGAATCTGTGTTGAGGGATATGTATATAAATATGCTTTGTTGTCTATTAAACGTTAGAGAGGTATATTGTAAAAGTTTCTGTACTAGAAAATGTAATTGTTTTAGGGGAGGCAAAAGACCTAGGAAAGACTAGGAAAGGTTTTAACCTAGTCTGGACCTAGTAGTGTAAATCTATGTGAGTTTTCCTTTTAAGACACTGAGATGTAAGAAGACCATGCTGTAACTGGATGTTCAGGGCTGAACCCAAGCCCTTGTGAAGCTACAGGGTGTCATTAAAATGCCTCTGAAAATTTGCAAATTAGGCATGCTGGGTTGTAAGGCAGCTTTCCCTTCCTAGCTTGGGTCAGGTAGGCACAAACATTGAAAGATCAGTTTTTGATGATTTCTTAACCTCTACCTTTTACACCTTCACTGTAATATAACCCCACAGCACATAAGCTGTTATTCCTTCTCTGTATTCCCCATTCTGACCTTTCTCATGGATTCTTTGTCTTGGTAGCGATCTTTACTGTCACTCTTACTTCAGGATGGTGGAGCAGGTTCATGCTTGATAACCATCCTACAGCCTCAGTACATTTTGTTTGAACAAATGCTAAAAGCACTTGGAAGTTCTCAGAGTTAGAGGTGGCAATAGTGACTATCCTGGGACTGGAAACAACACCTTTGTGGTGCTGCCCAAACAATAAGAAAAACTGATTGAGAGGGTCCCTAAGAGGTTTCTTCAGAAACTCGATTTAGTTCTGGTACAAGTATGCCAGGAGAGTCCAGTTCATAAAAGATATTTCATTCATGTACCCAGTACTGTATTAAATGAATAGGTGTGTAGTGAAAGTGTTCAGACAGTAATATATGTATAATAGTTTGCCTGAGACTAAAAAAAAAAGTCAGTTTGTGGTCAAAAGCAGAATTTTTAATGATATATTTTGTTATTTGTATGTAGTACTTTAAATGTACTGCAGCAAATATTGAATGTAGGCAGTGATTTATCTCAGAAATATACATCCACTTTCAAAAATCTAGCCTGTCTGCCTGATAGCTAATTAATCACTCACTTCTGATGATAAACTGGATGTTATGTTAGGAATGCTTTCTAGCACTAGCAGGTTTTTAACAAGCTGCTTGAGATGCATATTAAAAAATGCTTTTGGAGACATAGAGGCAGAAAACCTTAGAAGTCTGATGACTGGTTATCTGAAAGGAGCTCCCAGGGGCAGAGGAACTAGGTTCACAATTTGTAGTAGTTTTACTAGGTAGGAAATCTATTTGTTCGTCTGCTCACAGAGGCATTGAGGAGACAGTCTGTTTTGAATTTTAAAACTAAAGACAGTGGCATTATTTCAGTACATGAAGTTCAGAGCCTTGCCTAAAAGTATGCAGTGGTAGGTAGGGTTGCTGCATGAAAATGATATTTTGTCCGTAGCTCACAGCCTGTGTAAAAAGTGAAAGTGAGCGATAGATGTCAGGGAGAGAAAGCTTCCCAAGGTTCAGAAAGTTATTTCACAGATTCCTTATTTCATTGCGTCAGATTTATTATTATGCCTAGCACTCCTAGTTTAAAATGCATGTGTTCACTTGCTGTGTTTCCTGATTTTATACAACATGATATGGTAAAGAGAGAGAGCTTGCTTTAGATGTGGACTAAGTTAAACATCAGAGGCTTCTGAAAGCCAGGCAAGTTTGTTAGCATATTTTAATTTATAGGAAGGAATAGCAAATATTTACCTGTGCTGCAGGCAGCTGCATGGGCAGCTGTTATCTAAAGCTGACAATACTTTTACATGCACAGGTATGTAAAGGGGACAGTGTAAGTATCTGGAGCACTGTGGTATGAAAACATAAGGTCATATTCTACCCTTAGGCAAATCTTCTGCAGCCCTGCCGAAATGCTGAGGTACTGTGCTCAAGTCTGAAAGCAGACCTGGGTCTACAGTCAGGAAAAGCAATGTTCAAAAGCAGGGATGCAAGTCTTTCTGGTTTGCTCCCAGTCTGGGCTGTCAGGTATAAAGAACTTCTGAAAAAACAAAAGTTTGTCCTTTATGATCCTTTGTAGATAACTCCTATGCTATAGTCCGCCAATTACTTTTTGTTGGTTTGGGTATTTATTTCAGGCCACTGTAACTGCAATAAGGAATTTTGCATGGAAATCATAATCTGTTGCAGATAAAGCAGGGGATTTTGGTTTAGTATCTCAGAATAAGTGCTGGAAGAAGTATGCCCAAGAAAAAGATACACCAAGTAGGAGCTAAAATTACCTGAATTCAAGTATCAAATCCTTAGCAAGCACTGGATTTTGGGAAGAACTTTGGTTTTGATTTGGTTTGGGTAGGTTTAACTTGACTATGCAGGGGTCAGAATAATGGATTTCCCATGAGATAGTCAAAAGAGGATTATAAAATCAGGATCTGTGTATTATAATTGTCTGCAGTGTTGTATAGATTTGATATGGTCTAAGCCCCACCCCAAACCCCAAGTAATTGTATGTTGTCAAGAATTATGTGCTTCAATACAACGTATGTGTGCTAAAGAGATTTCATTTTCTTAGATGTAAAACACAGGATGAGTGAAGCCACATAGCAATGTGTGAGTGCTGGGGTCTTAAAACGTGTTTTTGTGTGAATGTTTGGAAACCGCCACAAAATCCGCTGATTTGAGGAAATTACCCTGCTACCCTCTGATTTTCCAAGGAGTGTGTGGGCATCCTCGGGTGCTAGACGCTGTGCTGGGACAGCTGCTGGGTGGGTGATGCCTCTGTGGGCATACCTGGGGAAAAGGCTGTGCCTGCCCCATGGCTCCTGGCACTGCTCACAGCCTTGGTGTGCTGACCCAGCTCTGCACCTTTGCTCTTTGGCCCTGGCTTGGCATCTGCAGGGCTTGGAGTCTCCTTGATAAGATGGGAGGTTGTGTTTGGGTTAGGCATGATTCACCCTGTTAAAACTTCTCTAGATGAGGGTTGTGTAACAACTTCCTTAAGCTCCCATTAATTTTTCTGTCCATGGCATTTTCTTGCAAAGTCTATCAGGGTTTCTAAGTTGTGGACCAATAGAAAAAACAGGGAAAAAACCAAACAACTTTTAAAATTTTGAACTATATATTGTCTACAAACTGTCATTGGCCAGGACTGCACATTTATTAGTTCACAGCTCTAGGGTATTCTGCTTTCATTAATATTGAGAATCAAACTGCACTGTGTTTTTCTGCAGCATTAGCGGCAATCCTTTGGCTGAATACAAATGAGGTTTTTTGCTGCAATCCAAATTCAATTGTGGGTAACAACTTAAAGAGGATATTTATGAGGCACCTATATGGCATATTGAATTCTGGTTTGGGTGTTAGCTTTTTATTATTGTTTTTTGGCTGGGTTTGGGGTGTTTTTTTAGTCACACTACTTTCTGCAGTATGCCAGGATAACAGGTGGGATACTTACATCTCCATTCTTTCCTTTTTTATAGCAATTGGTACTGTAAAGGCCTAAGGAGTGCATAACTTATTTCCATTGAAAGAGAGTTTGGTCCATTAGCAAAATCTAAGGACAATAGCTGCTTTGCAGATCTAACATGATTTTGGAAGACAAAAGGCCTTTATAAGGTAAAACTAGCCCTATAATATCTGGGAAGCCTGCAAAAGGTGCTGCACTTCTGCAGCAAACTACTAGGTCACTGGGATACTTGCAAACTGGCCAGACTGAGCCATGAAAAAGAGGGTTGTATACACCTCCTTGGCCAGAGGACCCGATGCCAATCTTGGTCATGTTGTGTTTGCTTTTATTTTCTCCTGAGGTGACAAACCACTCACCTGTTGCCCTCACCATAACTTTTCAGTTGGCTGAGCATTCTCAGGGCTGATTTGTGCCTCTGGACAAAGTTTCATAGGAAAGAAAAGCATCTTATAGCTGGGAAGAGTGGAGAAGAGCACCGTATGATGGCTGTACATTCTATGATCTGATTCAAAAGGTGCTCTTTCCCCACAATTTTTATTTTTAATTGAATATTTTCTTCTAAATTATGTGCATTGGACAGGCAACTCAAAATGCCCTTGATAATTTCATGGTGTTTTGAAAATGCATGTTTGTTCTTCAAGATTGTTTTGTACCTTTGTCCTGGGCTCCATTTTATCGGCAATTTAAATCTATTAGAAAGAAAACCAAGTCTCCACAGATCTTGTTATGTACAACAGCTTCACATTTAAATTTGAAGTGTAATCATGCACAAACATTGACTTGACCAGTATTGCTACTGGCATAGTGGATAGTTAAGTGGATAGTTTAAGGCTTAATGACCCCTTTGAAACCATGTGCTTGCTTTCTGTTGTGTATTGATGGTACTGTCTGAGGCCAGCAATTGAATTTTTAAATTTCTTTTCAGTGATTTTTAGAAAACCTTTCAACTACTGGCCTGGTTTGTTCACTCCATTACCCTCACTGCTGAAGATCTAACTGTTTGGACAGGGCATGTGCCATCCAAACCCATCTGGTTCATGTAGCATTCTGATTTCTTCTCAAATTTAGTTAATCTGCTTTTGCGATCATCATGGCAAGAAGTTGCCAGTTGGATGAGAAATTTATGTCATGCAAGAGAAGATCTCTCAGCCCTGGGGTCCTACAGAGCAATGAAAATTTTCATTGGTTAGCCCAGTCACCAGGGGGATGTGCTTGTGGTGAGGCCTGAAAAGTGAAGTTGGGGAGGCCTTGACATTGAGTGCTGCCCCATGATTTTCCATAGTGTGCTTAAGGGTGGAGAGAGCAAAAATTGTGAAGTACCTGGTTTGTGAATATCTGCAATGAATGAAAATGTAGTGCACAGAGGTCTATCTGAAACATAACTGATTGAAAAAGTAAATGGCTTGAGGTTTGGTAATGGAACGAATTGCTGGAAGTACATAGAGATGCTCACTTTTTATGTCAGATAGCATTAGTTTAACAAAGGTCAGGCTAGATGCTCCACACTTTTTGCATGGGATTGGCACTTAAATGCTTTTAGCCTCCTTCTCCTACCAGAGAAAAATCTAGTTAAGCCACTGGCACTGACTGAAGCCTTGGGCTGTGGAGTGAATATCCCCAGCTAAATATCAAGGAACTTGAACAACATCAAGTGAAGCTTTTGCACCTTGTTGTTCATAGTTTCTCATCCCATTATGAATTGGAATAATTTAATTTGAAAAGGCAGCTGGTAAAAGTGAGAACATACTGAACTTGGCATGAGTCCTCCTGTGCAAGTCTGGGACTCATAAATGACTTGGACACAGAATGAAGCACCTTCAGTGAGAGCCCCTGGCTGCTGCCCAGGACAGCTGCAGGGACACTGCAGCCTCCTCTGCCAAGTGAGAGTGTTGCAATATGCAGCCACTCCTGAGCACAGAGGGTCTTTCCCACTAGCAGCTTTCTTCCATGGAAAAATGTATTCCCAAAAGCGAAGATTGAGCCTGGGACCAGCCTGGGGGGTCAGATAACATCTTTCAAAATGCTACCCTGCAGCCTAGAGATTAAATAAGCCTTTGGTTATGTCTGTTCTTTGAGACACTTTGGGTTGCAGCACATGGTGTTCCCCAAAGTCATGTGTGTGACTAGAAACAAATGGGCACTTGGGGAGAGAGCAAACCTCATGTATTTCATCCCTGATTGTGCTAAAGGAAATGCTGCCTCCAAATTGAGCATAGTGCTTTCCACAGCATTTCCACGAGATCTTTCTGCCTCTTACATGCCTATTCTTGTTGAGGGGCACAAGGAAAGTTGGAGAAATCCTTGCAAAAGGCAAGGATTTTGGGCTCTTGGCAGGTCTGTGTAAGCAAGGAGGTTTCTGACATTCCAGTTCTACCTTTAGAAAGTTTGTTATGTAGAAGGAGCTCTGCTTATGAGGGAATAACTTGCTGCCCTTAATTTTTGGAGGTATACAGTGGGTCTGTACCTTTGGGTGGTGGATTCTGACCAGTAAACTTAAAATTTCTTTTAAAGTCTGAAATTAAAGCGTAATTTTATTTTTCTGTTTAAGCTGTGCAATGTGGCTGTTTGCAGTATTCTAGAGAGGCAGAAAAATTACTATTGGCTTTCCCACAATAAATCTTTGACCTTCCCCACCATTTAAGCACTATCAGACTCCCTGCGCTGTGTACGGGGGTGGGGAAAAGAGCTGTGGAGTTACATGCACATGCTGACACACGCACACATGTTTGTTAGTAACTCTGGCAAGCACTTGGCCTGTGTTCTCAAGGCAGTGGTTGGGAGTTTCTTCCTCCTCTGCACAATACTGGATGTAAAACAGTTATTCTGAAAAATTATATTGTACAAATTAGGGCAACTGTTACTCCATGCAATTCGCATCATGTTCAGCACTCCCCCAAATTCCCTGGTGTGTGTTTGTACAACCTCCTGTGCCCAGCCCAAGGGGTTCTTGTGGTACTTGGCTTCTTCCTTCAAGCCTTTAGTGTTCACACACTGATCTGTCACCTGGCAACGGATGCAGAAATTGGAACTTCGTCTGTGCGTGATGCTGATCATGGAGATGAAATGGAGTTTTCCCCGTGCTATGTTTCCATGAGTTTCAGACTTCAGCAGCTTGTGAGCTTTGTGTAAGCTGATGGATGCAAAAGGAGTGCTGAGCGCTGTAGGCATAGGGCAGAGAGAGGAGCAGAGAGGATGGTTTCAGGGCTGCACACATCTGTTACCTTTGTGCCATGCTCACAACAGAGCAGCGGGGGCTTTTTGACACTTTGGATTTTTTTTCAGTTCATTTCCTCAGTCCCAGATTTTGTTTTGTACATAACTGTAGTTTCATATTTCACTGCAAATTACTCACTCCCTGTGCCAAAAATATGCAGTTTGGAGAAAATACTGAGTTAGTTCAGGAAAGATGAGAAAATACTCATGTTGGAGGTGATTAGCTCCATAAGTTACACTCAGGTTCAGATGAAGCAGATGAACCTTTGTGCAGCACATCAGAGCCAAGTGTGAAAATAACAGATATGAGTCGTATCCATGGCAGATCCCAAGCCTCTCCCTTTGAGAATAAACCGGACAAAAGGGCATCTGTATGCTCCTGATGGCTGAAATATCTTATGAATTACAAAACATGTCTAAAACAGAGTAAGACTATAAGTTGTGTTATAAATCCAGAGAACTATTGCTAGTTACTGGGTTTTATTAGGCTAACATTTCATCTGGGATGGAAAATATGAGGGTCTCCTTAGCCTGCACGTTCTGCAATAACATTTTATCAGCAGGCAAAGTCTCATTAAATACACCCCATTGGCTGCGCTCGCACTGCCAATTTTTGAGTGGAAACACTATTAACTTGGCTGTTCCCTGCACAATATTACTCTTGGAAAATTATAACAAAGTGAACAATCCCCAAATCAATATTTTTCATTTATAGCAGGCCATAATTTGCAGTACAGTATGGATCTACGCCTGTCTGGAGAATTCCATCTGCCGTGGCAGGGAAGAGCGTGCATTTCTGTACTTGCCCAGGAAAGCATTTGTCTTACATGCACACAGTGGTTTGGATCCACATGGCCTCTGTTTCACTGTGTGTTACATGTAATGACTCATTATAAACTGTCTAAATCCAGGCTGCACATCCGTTTTAGGACCACAGTTTATCTCCTGCATGGGAAAGACATGCGCTTCCCAGGATCAAAAGTAAAGGACAGGGTTTTGCCCCTCGCCTCATCAGAGCCTGCTATAATCAACTTGACACAAAGACTTTACAAGAAAAAGGAAAATAATTACTTCAAATACTAAATAAAAATCCAGCACCAATGTTTTTAAAGAGGAGATTCAGGGCACTCAACAGAGATAACTAAGCAGCCCACCTCCCTGCACTTGAGAAGTTTATTGCTTGTAGTATCTATGATTGCTTACTTAACTGGATGAAGTCATTGCAATGGTTTCATTTAAATTCTGGAAGCTTTAAGTAAGCAATGCCCTGAATGTCAGTAAAAAGAGTAAAAAACTTTGCTGTTACAGGAAAAGGAGAAGAGACCATTTTTCTTCCCCTGTAATGTTTTCTTTGTCAAGAGTAAAGCATTTTGCTGCATGCCCATAGGTTTTGAGGAGTTGTTCTCTTTTGTTTGTGTAACAATTTGTATCAGCAAATGAAAACGGTTCAAGCTGTTTACTTTAGCAGTTTCTTTTTGACAAATGCAAATACTAAATTGTAACATGCTGGGAAAGTCTAAATCCTGGGGGCAAACCACCCCCTAGTGTCCACAGATATGTGGTTGGTGGTGCATTTCTATCTGTATTTACTTACATGCATCCATGGAAATATATGTCTATTCTTATCTTCACACATCTGTAGGAACACTGATTCTTTAAAAGCATTGCTAATGGGGTTTTTATCAGACAGCCTTAGTCTAACTTAGTATCAGATATTTCCTGACAAATGAAGCTGTTCCAGCACCAGTGCTTCTGAGACTGACAGCTTTAGCTATACAGTCTGTGGGTATTGTTGTATGTTAAAATATAAAGTTAAATAAAATTTACTAAGGGAAGTATAGTGCTTTTTCCATCGAAAACAGTCTTTTTTTTTTTTTTTCCCCTCTTTCCTTCTGGAGCATTTTGCAGAGTCTGGATGGGAAAATATGCTTCCCTTAATACCATTAGATCTGAGGAGAAGGGGGTAGATATGGTTTGTACTACTGTCTTTCATTCCCATCAACTCCAGTATGGCTTCTCCCTTTCATACACAGTCTAACCTGACTTAATATTCTGCTTCAAAAGAGGGCAATTAAACAAAAGGTCTGTGCTTTGTACCAGCATTTTTGAAGCCAACCATGAGACTCCATTCCCAGAGGATGAAAGATAATTCCTAAGGAGGCCTAAAATTTCTAGAGCATAAACAATGTAACTGGATGTTTTCACTAAATGTCTGTATTTATTAATAATTGCATTAACTGCCTCTTATGAGGCAGATTTTTGCATTATTATTGTTCTGGCAACCCACTCAGTCTTTTCAACACCAGGGAGATGTAGTGAATGATGGCTGGTGTTTCTGTCTGGAGAACAGGATGAAAGAGAAGGTGCCAAATCTCTTTCTTCTACAATTTTTTTATTTTAAGAAAGAGGGCAGCAGCAATAGTTACATCTGCCCTACCTACACCATTGTAGGTGACGAAATTAAACTGAATGATGTTTTGGGGAAACTGGGAAGTCACATTATTTTCATTCCTGTCCTGTGATTGTTCTGTCAGACTGAAAAGACCTCTTTCATGATTTTATTTTAATTTTTTTAAAAAATATTAAAATATATTCACCAAGACTAGTTTTTTCTTTTCCAGTTTGTTATTAAGAGTCAGCATATTTGAAGCCTTTGTGGGTGGGCTCATAAAAAACTTGATCTTCCTTCATGTTCTTTACATAATGAAGAAGAAAAAGTAAAAACACCTCTGGGGGATCCTGGTAATTGAAACCTAATTCCCAGGTATTTAAGCATGTTAATGTCTTTAAAGACAAGGCCAGAAAATTATGGGAACATCCAAGGACTTTGAATGTATTTGTGTGAGGGAAAAAAATTCACACCATTTACTTTTTAAAATTTTTTAATCCAATTGTATTATTTTTTCTTAATAACATGATGAGAACTGCTAAATTAAATAAGTAGGAGCAGCATATAAAATGTTGATTTGCAGCCCTACCACTCACTAAGGGGAAAGCAGATGCTTCCTATGCAGTTGCATCTCTGTTTAAATTCACGTAGAACTCCATGGAGTTGAGAAAAAGATTTTTTTCTCTACCTCCCAGGTGGAAGTGCAATGAATTGAAAGGTCCATGCCAGAGCTCACTCACTTAAGCTCATGGGCTGTTCACAACTATACTCTCCAAAGTTGCTCCTGACTCTTAAAGATATGTGGGATAACTAACTGAAGATAAGGTTGGTGGCGACCCTAGTGCAACCTGCTAGCCTGATTTGATCCTGCTGTGCAGACAGAGAGTGGAGAACTGAGGGAGGAGTCACTAATGTGAAGGCAGATCTTACTGCTTTTTCAGCTGAAAGGTATCTTCACTTTTCACCTTCCAAAAGAGAAGTGTGTCGATTTGGTTAGGGACTGGGTTCAGAATCTAGGTCTTGGCTGTAATGAAATGTAAAAAAAAATTCTAAAAATCCATAAATAATGAGAGAGAGAGCAATTGTTTCCCTAAGGCAAATTTGAGAAGGTTAATTAATCAGCTTTTAAACTTGCAGTGATACAAAACACCACCCACCCCTCCCCACAGCACTTTAATGCCAGAAATTATTCTACAGGTAGTAGAACATTTAGAGCTGAATGGAGATTGGGCAGGGGATGTTGTAGAGAGCCTACTTTTATATAAATTTCTGTGGAGTGGCAGCATGGAGGCACTTCTTGGTCCTGTCATCTTATGTTTGCAGCCTTCATTTGGTAGGAGAGTCATTTGCTAATCTCACTGATGCACGGAACTGCGTTTGCTAGTGGTTTGGAAAGCATATAGGATTCCATGCATCCCATGAGTATAGGATTTAGGGTGCTTCACTTTTTCCAGGAGAGAGGCTGAGGGCTACAGGACAGTTGCAAATGTGTTTTGGTTGCTTGACCTTTATAGGTCTTCTCTCCCACCCCTGTAAAAGGGAAAATTGCTCTGATATTGAAGTTGTTAATCATTCCTCACTGTCCCACTGAGTTCTTGGGACTCTCCTGATCTTCTCTGTGAAAGCTGGATGTTTGTCAGCTGCACAGGCTAGTGTGAGTCATTCCCACAGGGCTCTTGCTGAAACATCAGATATCTCAAGGCTGTCCTAACCTGTTATTGGGAAGTCTCCAGGTTCTTATAGATAACATGGTTGAATTCCATGCATTTGTCTTCAGGGAGAGATTTCTGGGTCCCTTCCCACATTTCAAATTGGTACTTGCCTGCATACAGTTAAATGCCCATGGCCAACACTGCAGTCCAAGGAATCCATTCCATGGAGGACACTCAGAGGTGCGTTGCTTACACCCTGGCTGGGGGAGGAAGGATACGTGTTCTGCTTGTGTTGTCTCATGCCTCATTATTTGGGAGAGAAAGGTGTCTTGGAGAGGAGGGTCTTTTTGATGTTTGGATTTTAAAATGCTGTCCCATGGGCAGTTGGTGTGGACTAGAGGTTCTGTTAGACATAACCTCATAGTAGCACCGCTTCTCTACCTGGGTGTTAGTTATCATTAGGTTTTTTAGAATGTCTTAGCTGGGGTCACAGACTCCCTCTAAGACTTCTTGTGAAGAAAATTGCTGTAACCTATCTTTTTTGAATGGGAGAAATGAAGTCAGGACAGAGAATTTAAGTTGCCTGGGGTAGTTACTGGCTTTTCCTACTTTTCTCAGGAGAACCTACATGTTGTGGTAGAAGCATCTGTCCTGTTGTGCTGAGATGGCAGATCTGATGGGTAACTTGCTACCTGGCAAGATCATTATGTAATTAGGACCTAGAGTGTTACTGAGAGGAATGCTGATTGCTCTTTTGTACAGGTAATTTATCATGTTTTGTGTTCCAGCTGTTTTTTTTTTTTTTTTGGGTATGTTGTTCATTCATGTCACCCTGTTTCTGTGATTTAGTCCCTTTCAGGTGATAGTGTGGTCTGTTTGCATAACCAAGCAAGCAAGAATTTTCTGTAGATCAAACCTTTGGCTTAGACATAGGGTGCTTTCTTGAATCTGTAGGCTTTGTAGTCTGAACTTAAAGCCAGAAAACAAAAAAGGCTTCATACTTTGCGGTGGAAGAACATTTTACTGGAGACATTTCAGCCCAGCTGGTCATTACTCATCCAAATTCAGTGGTTGCACTTAGCCCATGTGGGAAGGACATTGCAATCTGTAGACTGGAAGTACAAATAAGGGATATTGCTTGGGAAAGAAATTTAGATTATTTTCACTGTGAGACTCTGTGTATGTGCTGTGGCTCTGATACCAATGGAAAAAGCAACTTTGACCATTCACTTCAGAGAATTTTTTTTACAGTTTCTGTACTCAGTTTTAAAATGAAATGTTTCTGCAACAGATTCTGCTCCTGAAATCTCTGCTCCTTTTGTACATGGACACCTAGCATGCATTCTACTTTACCCGCACATTGCAAAAGCTTTGGAATGTTAAACTCATATTTGTTTAACATAGATTTTTTTCTTGAAGCATTTAAAATAAATTAGTATATTTTCAAGTCTTTTAAGTTTACGCATGAAATTTTGAGGACACTTTTGAACAGACCCTTTTAATTTTGAATCCATGATGTACCCAGAAAATTACTACCGGTAGAAATGATGAATTAATTAAAGCTAAAATGGAAAAACTTGTATATTATTAAAAAAAAAAAGATAAAAAAGAGAGTAAAAGCTATGATGAAAATGTGGAGCAGATGCTTCTTTTAGTCTTAAGGAAGACCTTAGTCTTATTAATGTAGATGGCTGGAGAGACTTTTTATCAGAGCTGTGCATGCCAGGCCATGTCTGAGCAGGAATATTTTCTCTCAGTTAATAAATATTTACTCCTTGCCTGGGGTGCTGAACAACCTTGTTGTTCTGTTCCGTCATGTGGAGCACCTCTGTGAGCTTTACAAAGAAGACAAAAATACTTCGGCTTGGCTGAGTAGAGCTCCTTGTGTTTATACTGAAAGCTGGAACATATTCCCCCTCCTCTGCCTTGAACTTCTTGATTGGTGTAACTACACCCTGCCCTCTCTGAAGAGCTTCAAGTTGAGATGGTTTTTCTGCAGCGGCAGCCCTCACCAGCAAGATTTTAGCCCTGGGACCACCTGTAGTAACAGCAGAGGTTACTACATCCAGCTTTCTCTTTGGATGATCTGGGGACAGAACAAAGTGGTCAGAGTACAGAGCAATGTCCACAGCCTCCATGGAGAAAAATCTCTCCCCAGAAGGAGCCCCTGGGCTCTCCTATCTCTGCATTTATATGACGTGGTTGTATCCTGCATGCGCTGTCCTCGATGGAAGAGATGTAAGCGAAGGGCTGAATGTAAACGCATGGGTCAAAGTGACTTCATGTTTGACCAGATCCACTCTGAAAAGTCAAAGCAGATTAGGGAAGTGGTAAGCTGTCTGTTTAATGGTGAGCACATACTTCTGAAGAGCACAATATGTGGGTGGTGGTGTAGTAGAAGAGCAGTGTGTATGAAGCTTTGCATTAAAGCAGCCCCACTATTAAAGCTTATATACTTTTGGATTTATTCCGTGGCACTTGGAAAGGCTTCTTCTGTTATTTGAATGTGGCCCTAAGACAGCTGATGTCATATAATCATATAAATTTTTAGCAGCACAGTTAGTTTTCACTGTTTTCGACTGGAAAGAAAAGAGAAGGATGCTACAGACCCGTTACTAATGCAGCAACTTTTTTTTCCCCCTCTAATATACTTGTGCCTTGCATACCTTTTACATGCATCAGGCATTTTAATATCTGTTTTGAACTTGAGTGCATTTGCTTTCAGAGGATACAAATTGGTTTGATCCTCACTTTCCCTTTAGGAGAAAAACTTGAAAAATCACTTGCACAGAAAAAAGGTGGTAAAGTTAATAAACTTTATATATGGCACAGACACAACATGGAGAGCTACTCATATGCTTCTGAAAATTAGTGAATTATGTCCACTTAAAGTAAATTGAATTGTATCTTTTGCCTTGTCCTCTGCATAGCAGAGGTTTAGCATTACTTTGTTGCAGTGATTCATATTCAAAAGATCAGAAAGCACCAGATATCACAGAACAGATAAAAACAGTTCTCTTGAGAGTTTAACCCCAATGCTATATTGTGACTAGTAAGAGCTCTCTAGCTTTTATTAGAATGAATAGCATCCTTTATCTAGGTATTTTTTGTACAAATGATAATATTAATAACAATGTAGTCTACATTAAGAAAGAGAGTCTGATTTCACTTCTAACTGTAGGACAGCAACTATTCAAGCGTTACTCAAGAAAATGTAAGAATGAGGCAGTGCAGCTTGATTCTCATCACTCTGAAAAGGCCTGATTTGGGTTCCTGGCAAAGGTATCAAACCCCAAATCAGAATGTCAATCAAACTCGTGTCCACTGCTGGATGTTAAAAGCCTGACTGGCTCTCTGCCTTTCTTTTGTGGAGGTTAACAAGGGCCATAAGGCTTTTAGAGCGGTATTGCCCTTCCCCACCTCATCAGCAACAGTTATATTGTGATTCACAGCTTGAATAAGAAATCTCCTTCCCAGAAGGGTTGGAGAACTGCATTCCCCAGCCCACAGCCAGTTCTTGACCTCTCCGGGAGACTCAGTTGCTCATGAAACAGGCAGGAAGGCTTAGTGGGTTTTTTGCTTTAGTTATTCACAGTGCATCTGGAAGCATTTGGAAGTTTTTTCCTGGTTGTGTACCCCAAACTCTCTGAAGCAGCGTGGCTGCAGAAAGCTCTTTCAGCCATCAGATGTAAAACAGCTTTGCCATGGGAGGAAGGAAGATTCCTTCTCCCTCCTACCCTCAACCCTCCCTTAGGAAGTTCACTTTGGGAATTGTGTTACTGTGTTTGGCCAAGAGGACCACACTTATTTAAAAAAAAGTCCTGAAAATGAGGTTTACTGACATTTTGTTGGTATGTGATACTTCTTTTATTTAATGTTTCTATTTTTATTTAATATTCATCAGACTTTCTTCTTCTGAAATATTTGATTTAAAGTTTTGCCTTTGCTCCATCCCTGGAGTTAAACATCACTCCGGTCCATGCCATTAAGCAGAATTGAAGTTAATTGCTGTACTGATTAAACAGCAGTTGTCACCACTCCCCCAAGTAAGTTGCCTGGGAGATACTCTTGTACTGCGACAATAAAACTATTTCAGAGAAAGTGAAGGTAACTTGGTATGCACAAGTATAATTAAATGTAGTTATTATGGAATCTGAAACAGGACAACACTTGAATTTGTAATTTTACCAGAGTGAGTTTTTTCATAGTGTAATTTTTTTCAGTATTTTCCCAAATACACATGAATTTTTCTTCTACAAATCAGTTTTGTAAATAGGATGTTTTCTTGTTTGTTTGTTTAAAAGGGGATGAAATGCAACACATAGCTGGATGCTCTTAAGTGCAAATGTTTGAATTGACCAAGCCCAGAAAGTGTTTATTTGCAGTCACACACATTCCTGAGCTAAAAATTCTGGCCCATGTTTCATAAATACCCCTTGGATCTCTCAGGATAAAAGATTCTAGGTAAATAGAAGTATTTCTATAATTGCTGTGCAGCAAAGCAGAAGTTGCTATCTTCTAGTCCCAAACAAGGGAATATACTTAAAAAAAGCCCCAAACAATCCCTTTAAAATTTCTTTTCTTCTTTGCTCTGTCGTTTTGACTAGAGGAAGAAAAACTGCAGAATATTTAAGACAGTATTTGGAAACTGTATACGTTTCCAAGGTTCTGAGTTTCTGAAACAGAACTATGTATTGTCAGAGGCTTTTGAGGCTGAAAGAGGCTCGGGTGACAGGCTCTGAAGTGGAAGAGCAAAAGATGTGAATTCTAGCATTTCATTAACAGGTCCCGTTCCATTGATCTTCTTCCTTTGAAACTGTGTGCTGCAGTGGGATCCAAATTCTGCTGAACACCTCGGTGAATAGGCATGTAGCATCTCTTTGAGAGTTTCCAGGTTGTCCAAGGCAATAACAAATACCCGTGCTCTTGCAGTTAGCAAAGGGGCATTCTTCAAACATTTAAGCATGCAAGGAATCTCACTGCAGCTAAGCTGGAGCCTAAATGTTTGCAGGACATTTACCCACTCCAAGCATGGCCCTGTATCACTGACTTTCTTCCTGCCAAAGGGCCTGAGACATGGGCCCATGCATTCTCTTTTTGAAGCATCCATCAATGCCTTTAGCTTCCTTATGTTTGCTTTTTCATAAATACCACATAAATACCACATACTGCAACAGTACTTTGTATCCGATGTCCTGTTTGACAGCCATGTCAAGTTTTACTTAGAATTTTTTAAAACCCTTGAACTCCTTACCAGTGTTTACATGGGTTCAGAGAGCAAGCAAGGGAGATCTGTAGATGAAATATCTATCAAGTACCCTTAAATAGAACGGCATCCCCTTTGTTTCAGAATTTATTTTAGTGGCAGGTTGATGGAGCAATAAAAAAATATAATGTAAAGCATTTTTAGTACTTCCCTGCTTTCCTGTGTGCTTTCCTTTGCTGCTGATACTACTGGAGCAGGGACAAGGTGGAGAGACTTACTGTTCAAATGACCAGAAGGCTTTTGCAGTCCCGAGGCATGCTGAGCTTGATTTACTTGAATTCTGGACAGGTTAAAATAGAGACTGAAATAGTATAGATGTTAAAGGAGAAAAGAAACAGATGTATCCTAGGACATGAAGCCAGTACTGAAGAAAATTGGCCTGGCCTGTTCTTCTCGTTGAGTAGTTGCCAACCCTTTTTTAGCATAACAGTTTAAGCAAACACAGGTAGTTTCCTTCTCTTAAGTGGCATACAACAAGGTGACTTGACAGCAGAAAATGGATTATCAAAGCAGATTTTGAGGAATGGTAGAACTTGATGTCAAATTTCAGAGAATTTCCTTTCACTCTTCAGCAATCTCCAAGAAAAGAAATTGGGCTAGTTGTGCATCCCAGACCTCTATCCAGTACAACAACCCTTAATGTTTTAGACAAGATTTTGGATTTTTAAAAGGAAACTTTTTTAAAAAAAGGAGTCCAAACATGTGAATTCTCTTGTGAAGTTTTTCCACCACCAGTCTGGTATCTGTATGGTTGATAGGATGGTGCTTTTCTTATTCTTATGACCTGTGGAGCCTTTGAAACAATTTTTCCTTTTTAAGATGTTTTACAGTAAACCAGGACACTGCTGAGTGGACTAGAAGCTATTAATCTGCACTTCTTCAGCTGGTTGAATGTGATTCCTGCTGATTTCCTGGTGCTGGTTAGTGCAGTCTTCTGACCCCTAGATGCTTCTCATAGCTGCCATAAATAGTTTTGTAAAGCAGCTCCTTCAAGTTACTGATATTGCCAGGAACCAGTTTCAGTTTTCCTCTTGGCAGTCTTATTCAAATGGGAAGAAGACACTGCTGTTGTTTCAGTGCTCTTTAGCTTTTAGCATTCACTGGTTGGAGCTCCAGGAAACTATTTTTAAGATGATCATGGTGCCTCTTTAAGCTAAAGCCTCTTGGATGGAAATCTCCACCTTCCACCCACCACAGAAAAAGATATCCAGGAGTGCTTTGATGCTGCTTGTTCACTTCACATGTCTCTGCTCATTTTTGAATGAACATTAGTTGCTCAGAGGAGCTGAGCAAATTGCCACTGTCTAGTTCGCAGAACTCAGTAAGTAAATGCCTTGAAAAACCAGAAGTGCTGATTCGGAGAAAATGTCCTGTTTGACATCTAGGGACTTACCTGATTGAGAAGGAGACCCTGCATTTTGCCTGTAGAGGTTTGGCAAGCCACAGATTCATTCAGTTAATGGCAATAATAGCTAAGGATGCAGTTACTGTGGATTTTAGCAGCACTAAAACATCTGTGCTAAAGCTGTATTCACTGAAAACAGCTTTAGTCATAAAATTAGCTTCCTTTTCAATAAGATAGAAATGGAGCATGCCATGGAAATATTATCTGGTTATTTGCTAACAGTGTCCTGCCTGTAAATTCTTAAGAGCAGTTGAAAGTGCAAAATACAGCTGTTTCTTACGGCTTTTCTGGAGAGCTTTGAATAACTTCATCTCACACTGATTTCAAGAAAGCAAGTCAGTGCATGGGCATGACTTTTGGGATCAGGCCTTTGTAAATCGGCCATCTCTTGTATATTAGTGACTATTTAAGGAAAAAAGACATCTGTGACATACTCTTTATATCTGTAGCATTTTTTTTTTTCTTAGAGCATTTGATAAAGATGTAACTAATATGGCTCCAGAAGCCAGTGAAAAGCCTAAAGTGAAACTTGAAGCTCTTGATTTGTTTTTCAGATGAATGGTACGCAGTTTTTGTATGCCTCTGCTTCGTGCCTGTTCCAAAAGCTTCCTTTTTTTCCTTTAAGCAGTCAAAGCACACAAATACCTTGCCTATTCTACAGTCATGGCATTTATATGTAACTGATGAGATGTTTGTGTGGTGAACATGGTAGTAAGATCTGATCTGCTGGACAAGGTGTGCACTGAAGGGGGGGTTTTGCCTGTTAACATATGTACTTATGGGCACCCAAAAGCCAGAACAAGGAGTGCATGGAACATTCAGTGTGTCTGGAGGCATGATGCCCCTTGATAAGAGGTGGGGGGCAATCACATTCAGCCATCAATGACTGAAAAGGTTTTTCTGTATAATGGCAATAGAAGAATGCTATCGATGACTTATGCAATCCAAACACATGATGTCAAGACAGCTGCAAGGTTTTTTTTATTGTTCTGTGTCCTGATTCCAATCTCCGGTACATGCCAGTTATGTTTGGTCACTGAAAGTGTTCCTGTATGTACATGAACTCCATGTGACATAAATTACTCTTTTCAGAGGTCACAGATGATTCCTTTGCTTTGGCACAGAAGGCCTGCTTGACATGACTTCTAGTATCCTCCAAAATGGCAAATGTCAGATAAATATCCCTTGGAAAAGGCCTCACTGTTTTTGCCAGAGTTTTAGGACTGTAGGATTTCCATGGTTTCCCTTGTCTCCCTAGGCTCACCGGAGATAAGTCCTTGTTTCTCTAGAATGCATTCCCTTAAACTGTTTAAAAAGGACAGTGGTCTGTGGTTATCAAGAGCTTTAAGTTCATGCTGTGGCTGATCAGTTAATTACAAGGACACCAACTCTTGAACTTGCTCTAGACATTTCAACACTGATAATGTCTGCTAAATTCATCAAGAACAAAATAATTAGTGTTAAGTGAATAAGGATTCATTTATTACTGCAGGAATTTGTGTGAGGCATTGGTATCCTCTAGTCACAAAGCTCTCCTTCCTTACAGACAGACATGAGCTTGGTTTTTCACAGCTGTATCCCTGAATCAATAAATCTGTTTCATGGATCCACCTCAGAATTTATCAGAATGAGAAAATTGTTTACCTGAGTTAGAAGTATTCTCCTGATGGTTATAAGTATGAAAGAAAGATGACATTCACTCACAAATAAGAGTTTTCCAAACCAGAGCAGCAGAGGAATGCAGTTTAAGATCAGGGTGTCATCATGTTGTGACATCATGTTATGGTGGAACAAATGTAGTTTGACACTTAACGAGAGATGCTTGGGCATGGAACAGTGGTTGGTGATACAGAAGGAACAGTCTCAAGTCATCTTACATGATGTTAAGATGTCAGCAGTGGCATTCCTGCTTGTTTTTAACTTGTGGTTCAGTCCTTAGCTGAGTTAAATGATGTTTGCAGTCAGTAGGGATAGTGATTATCATGTTTAATCTTATTCCAAAGCAGCAAAAGTAAGCCTTTCCCTCGGTCTCTCTTTTGTCCATGATGACTTGTTTTGATCTCTGTTTGACTTTCTGGGAAAATGTTTTTCACAGAATCACAGAATATTCTGAGTTGGAAGCAGCCATGAGGATCATCAAGTTAAATTCTTCAGTGAATGGCCCATATAGGGATCAAATCCACCACCTTGGTGTTAGTAGCACTATGCTCTATCAAACTAAGCTAATCTCAGGGTTTTTAAGAAAGACTGTTCGTAAAAGTAGAAAGGTATGTACTCAAAGTCATGTCAGGTGAGGATGGGCAGATTTTGAAACCATTTAGTGTGACTCAATCAAATGTGCTGATGAGAACCTCTGTGTATCTGTAATAAAACACTGACCAGTGCACTGTGGACTGTGTGGTTTTCCCACTGACTTAAGCAAAATGCAATACTCTTGCATTTTTGTAATAATTCCAACAATGGACCTGGAAAAAGATGTCTAAGAGGAAGCCTGTGAGGGAAGAAGGCATGTTAGGGAATTTATCCTGAACCACAGAACTGTAAGGAACTAGTCACATTGACTTCCTTTTTTGATTTATGCACTGTTTTTTCCATCAAGATACCTGTTCCTTCTTCTCCTGGCCTCTGTGCTTTTTGCTCTTGGGACCATCACCTAAAGATATTTTTGTCTTGCTTAAATGCACTGTTAAACCTCCAGACATCTTGCAGTGAAAGTGTTTTCTGTAATTACTTGTCTTGAAGGCTCACTGAGGAATGAAGAATATAAGGAAACATTTGAAAATGCAACCGTATGGCAAAATATTTCTTTCTTTTGATCATCTTCATCTTTTAAAGTATTAGCATATGTGCAGGTCTGTGCTAGATACAATGGACAGTCTTTTAGCACTGTTTTAGCAAGATACAAATCTCAGCTCTAATGCATTGATGTGTTTTCTCCTTGCCAACAAGATAAATACAAGCAATTTTTGTTTTAAAGCTACTGAGTGAATAGTGCTGTCTAACTGTAAGTTGCTTTAAGGGATAATCAATACGGTGCATCCACTCCTAATAGCCCATTTGCCAATGTTTTTTTAAATCTATGTATAGTTTGGGCATGAGTGATCATTGTTCATTTTAGTTCACAGCATATTGTGTATAACTACTGGTACAATTCAAGGGCACAGTGAGAAGGTTGTGCGGTTTTAAAAGAAAATGGCAACTGAGCACAGCAAAGGAAAGTTTATTGTTCAACAATCTTTTGTAATTAGTCTTAATAAAGATTTACTCTATATAACATAGCCTTTCTTTTATTGAATTGTTGTATAGTGGCTTTTACCTCTGAGGATCCCTAGAGCACCTTCTTTCATAAGCGAAGTTTAGAGGAAAAATGAGTTATTTGTTCATGCTGCTTCTTCCTTGGCAACTGCGGATTTTTCCCACTCTTCCATTTCAGTGTACCACATTATTACATGCATTTCCATGGCAAATACAACATATCAAAAGCTTTCTCTGACTTGATTTTTCTGTCTTCATTTTATAACTAGCTGCATCCAACAACAGCTCCCAGAAAGTACCCTGAGAGTATTATAATTTCATCTCTATAAATTTTGTGGTCACATACAAGTCTCACTCGACCAAGCTACTATGGCTTTTTGTTTTGTAGAACTCGCCATTGACTTTTATATGAAAACTGAAAAGCAAGAATTTCTACTTAGAACTTGACTACCTGTATAGCAAAATGATTTGTTTCTAACTGCAGGGCTGGGAGGGATTGCTCTCACGGCATTTTTCTGTAGGGTGGACAGTGCTTGGCTCTTCTCAATTTACACATGCTTGAATTCTGTGTTTCCAAAAATATAGTTTCCATCTATGTTAACTAAAGTTTTTCTAATATCTGGGAGATTTTGGAATCTACTGAAAAGGCATCTGATTTGTGGGGTTTTTTCCTGTTCTATTTCTGATGAGGTCTCTTGTTTTCTCAGAAAAAAAATATGCAATGGGATTTATGCTTGTGTCCCGAAGCAGATGGATGCAGTAGGATAAGAACAGCTTTCCCAAGGAGCTGGTGCCAAGCTGTTTTGAGCACATCTCCATGTCTCGTGCTCAGACAAGAAGGGTCACAGATCTTTATGGGGTATGTGTTTGCACCTCAGCCTCTCATGAAGGATGAGGGTATATTCCATGGTGGTCAGACAGATAAAGGAATGAAGGCCTTATACCTTTCCTCCTTTCTGCTTGATCCTTGCCTTTGCTTGTGGCCGTGTTTGTGAGAATGCTGCTTCAGAACAGATATGATGGTCTTGACCAATTTCACCAGTGCCTTAGAAACAAGCAGAGTTTTTCCTACAACATCTGTGTTGTGCATGTGTTTTTTATTTCATTCCTCCTTTTCTTTCAAATGTTTCTATTATGAACCTGGTGATGAAAGCTCCCCTTTTTAAAACCCATTTTCAGGGCTGGGTACCTTTCATAGAGTATCCTAGGGCAATAAATCACTTTATGCTTTATGATTGTAACGCCAAATTAGAGGACCAAGATGGTGTGCAAGGCTGGTTACCTTAGTCCCGAGGTCTGTAGGAGAAATATGAATGACAACTTCTTTATTTTAAGGAAGAGGCTATTATAAATAAGTTGTGAATAAGACTTGCATGTAAAGCAAGGTCACAACCTTCAAAATCTGTATTAAAAATACTAAAATGCAGATAACACAGAACGATTATTTTGTCCACAAAGAAGGTTTCAGTCAGTATGCACATAGCTATTAAGACATGATGATGTCAGTCTTTAACTCTGTTAACTTGTACCCAAAACTGACTGGTGTAAAAGTAGAGTTTAAGAGGTGTTCCTGTGAAGAAATGCTTGTCTTCTTTGGAAGAAAGAATTCTTCTAAGAGTTCTTACAAGAATTCCTCAGGCAGGCAGGAATTCAAGTGGGTTCACTAGCACCTTGTAGGGAACAGCTGGTAGCATTTAGATTATGTTGCAGAGTTGCTGAAAGAGTGTTACATTTTTCATCTTCCATATTTAATGTGAAGAGATTTCCAAAGAATTATCTACAGAGACCTTTTCTAAATTACAATATCTTTGGTCTATGACTTTCTCACAATGTTACTAGTGCTCCATGGTTACCATCAAAGTTCATGCCATGAGTTGCAGTGGGATAGTCCTCTTGCTGCTTGCAGCCATGCTAGAACTGGTTTTCACAATGCACACTTCTTCATCAGTGCTTAATCTTGGATTATATTTGTTTTTTTCTCTGTTCTGCTGTCACTTTACTCTTATCCTACAGGTCTCTGCAAATGGTGATGCCTTGTCACGTGGTGCTCTCCTGGTCTTTTGAGTGGTTCTTTCTTATTTAGGAACAATGTATTGAGATAATACTGGATTGCCAAATCTTGTGGGAACATTGTTATTAAACTGTGGCCCATGTTCTCCCGTCAGAGGCTGAATGAAAAAAACAGATGGGATCAATTTACACATTAAGGAAAAAAACTTCAGAAGTAGGTGAACAGGAAGTAACCACTGCCCTTATATTGCCTTTTGCTCATTTCTGTTTCTTTTCCCTTCATAATTACTCCCCTGTGATGTCAAGTGTGCTTGTAGTTATTTGGGTTTGGGGCATTATTCCTCCCAGCCATGTCCTCTCTGTTAAAGTTCCTAACTTCTGAGTCACTGTAGGTGAGGCTGCCTACAGAGCCCATGCTGCTTCCCCATGCAGATGGGTAGACAAGGCATTTTGGACAGTCCTTGTAAAAGATGAGGGAGTCTGTAGGAGGAAGGAGAGCTATTTTGTGGTCATATACAAGTCTCACTACAAAAACTCCTGAGATTGACTTCCATTCTTAAGCAGTTGCTGAAGCTGGGTCATCAGCTGTCACTGCAACACCACTACCCCTGGGGACCTGAACCTTATAACCAGCACTGGCAGCTGGATTGCCAGAAAAGAAATTAAATAGGGGTTAAGAGAAATGACTGATACATAAACTATATAAAAGAGCAGGGAGAAATCATGAGTTGGAAAACTCTTCTAGTTACTATCCTGATGGGTTTTTCTATAGCAATGCTTTCTCTCTGTAATGATTTTGGTCTATAATTTGCTTCCTGCCAAGATCTGCCAGCAGACATATTTGTGTTGGAAAACAGGGATTAAACAACCAGTTTAGGGTTAACTCCATATTTCTTTTAGCATTTTCTACTCAAGGAGAACCTCATAGTGCCTGAAAACATCTGAAATTCATGTTAAAGCTCACTTAATAGTTTGAAGATTTTACTACTAAATTTAATTGGGGCTTAATTATTTTCAGATAATCTCTGGCATTTAAAGCCTAAAATTTCAAATGAGTAAAGTAGTTTTTATGTTATCTCAAATGTCTTTGCAGTGATGGTTTGCAGGTGAGGAAGGCCACCAGATTTTTTAAATATAGTGCCACCAAAAGAACTTTGTTTGGTGGTCTAACGTAAAATGATGAAACTCTTTAGGCCTACATTTCAGAAATGCAAGAAAAAAAAGAAGTGGAATTTTTATTATAGTTTCTTGTAAATGGAGAGACATCTGGTGTAATAACAGCAGATCCTTAAATAAAATAGAAGGTGTCCCCATATATTTGCCTGCAGGAGCAGATAAATGCATTTTCACTTTACAATAAAGCCAGACCTAACTAAAAACATGGATCTAGCTCTGCAGTTTAGGCTCATCACAGATTCAGCTACCTAAAATGATATTTGTAGGAGGTGAAAAGCTTAGCTGTAATTCTTGTCTGCTTGCTGCTTCATGAATTCTCCAGCAGTGAGTCTGCACTTATAGTTTGAAGACCGTTGGGTTTGGGGCTTGGAGGGGTTTCTCTCAAACCAAGTCTGCAAACTCTTCTCTGTTCTTCTGTGTGTCTGCAGCAATCTACTTTTTCAAAATGTGTCCTTCCACTTCCTTGGGTCTAAATATGCCCTTTTAAAGATCCCTCAGAGAAATGCCTGAGAATGTTTAAGAAAAGGAGAAAAAAATCTGCTTGATGTTTGTGTTATGCCTTAGCTTTGGAACCCACCAGTAGTCAGATTACTAAGAATGGCTTTATTAGTTAAATAGAATTGTTTATGAGTTTGAGTTAAATGAAGAGGAAGATGTGCATTACCTTACTGTACCAGCTGAAATAGGAGGCTCTCAAGTGCCTACAGGAGAGTTCCTCTTCCTTAGAAAGGTATTTTTCATGCTGATTAATTCTTTTAGAGCTCTTTAGACCAGGAACCACACTGAAATAGTGGAATGAGAGGTCTGAAGACACCGAAAATGCATTAGTTACAGGGAAGGTGAAGGGGTCATGGCACCTGCAAAATGTCCTGTGAATAATACACATCCAGCTGCAGAAGAAGTATGGTAGGTGGCATGTCCTGGCAATGACAGGGAGGACTTTTGTCAGGGCATCTTCTTTTAGCTGCATACAAGCCCTCGGCCTCAGCCTCAGGCTCTCTTCAGGGAGGAGCTTCATGCTGTTCTTAAGTCTTTTGGCAGACTGGGGAAGTTGTGGGAGGTTTTTGTGAGGTGTGACTGGAAGGACAAGGGTGAGGTGCAGTACTAAGCAGTGGCCAAGTCTGATGGGCAGTGTGATCTATATTGTGTGGACACCTCTCCCCAGCTATTTTTGGCTTGTAATAGCTTTACAAAGAGGTAAATCCCACTTCATTGTCCCTTGCCCATCCTGTCTCAATATTTTTATTTGAAATTAAAAAAAAAAAAAAGAAAAGGAAAGCTGAATTATGTAACTCACTACCAGTTGGCTTGGTGCCTAAGCAGGTACTGGCTGCTCTGCAGCTATCATGAAGGTGGTGTGAAGGCACTGAGTCCAAATAAATGTCACACTACCTGCCCCAAGTAATCCAACAGAAATGCTTTCATGTTCCTGGGGCTGACCTGAACCTCATGTTGTCCTGTTGTCCCATGGGACTCTTACCATGGGTGATCGAGGAGCCACAGCTTCCCAGTCCTGTTGTTCAAACCAAAGAGGGAGGTGGGAGGGTTCAACATGACCCACCATGGCTCCAGCAGCAATGTGTCAAGGGACAGCATTACCAAGATCTCATTTCCCCATGTCAAACATCAGGCTTTGACATCTCTTCTTTTTTAATGTATCAAGGATAGATATGGTGTGGCTCTGGAATGAAAAAGAAGCTGCTGGAAGACACTGCCTGGTTCCTGAGCTGCAAGCCAGTGAAATTTTGTGGCTAGTCAGTTCTTGAGTGAAGGCTAAATAGCAAGATCTGGGTGGGGTTCGCCTCTGCCTTTAGAAGTAATCTGAGTTGTCTGTGAAAAATCAAAGCAATTTTAGGTTCTTTGATGTAAGAACCAGCCGGTTCTTGACAGTCTTGAGTCTCTGTGGAAAATAAATTCAGCACTGGCATTGTTTGAATAAATGAAGAAAATAACCTGAGTTAGAATTTGTTCCAGAGGTGGTTACACCCTTTTGTGAAGTGTTTGAATCTGGTAAAATAAACTCACCAGTGCCAACAAGAAGGGGGGAAATGAGGAGCAGTTTGCCCCTCTACTTCCTGCTGGTATCCTTTGCCTCCTTTCCTGATGTGGTTTCCTCCAGCTGTTGCTCCCTGCTGTAAATGTGCCTGTGCTGCATTGGTGGGAGATGTGGTTTTCCTCCAGCACTAGTGTCCATGGTCATGTAGCTGTCATCTCAGGTCAGCCCTCTTTACTGCTCCATCCAGCATTTTATCTGCAATAACCTGGACTTCAAAACAAGAGTAGAAAACTGTCTCTCCACTAGAATGATGAATACGGACTTAGGATCTTCATCTGTGAATTGGAGAAGATGAAAAAACAAGGCTTGCCTGGAGATGGATCATCAGAAATGAGCAAAACTAACAAGATAAAGCAGAGCTTCTTGTGCCCATGTGATAGTGTGCTTCCCTCGTATGATACCTACAATTCTGGCTCAATAAATAAGCTATGGACACTGAACCTGCTGGGAATTAAAACCTAGGTGGCCTGCTCAGGATTGGAAGGAAGTGTAAGCCAAGAGTTTCAGTGTTTGAGTCCATCAGCCTCTGCTTGCAGAGCTAGGGCCAGGACATGCAAGGGGAGGAAATGGGTGGATGCTCAGTTGCCTGGGCTGTTTGCTAAATAAGGGCACATCTGTAGGTCTCTGCCACAGAGCAATGAAAGTCTGAAACAGTAACTGTCTGCCTGAAGACCGGCTTCCTTCTATTTTTTAGAGAACTGCTAAATAGAAAAGGAAGTAATTTAAAATCCATGGATGAGTTTTAACCTCGGCTCTCACTTGATGACATATTGTCCAGCCTCAGTTCAGCCTAATGCTGTGAAAGCAAAGATAAACGAAGAGGAAAATTAAAGAGATAAAGAGGAGAAAGAGTAGATTTGCAGTAATAATTTCTTTTCCCCAGTTCATGAGCTGAGAAGGCTGTAGGGGTAGGGGCAGGGTAGATATCCATCTTGCTTGGCAAGAGCCACTTCTCCTTTTAAGGCCTCTTTTTTATATGAGGTGTTTTAATAAACAGTGGGAGTTTTCTACTGGAAAAGACAAAGAGCTAAGGTCATTTGTACAGTTGAAAAGTAATATATTTTTCTGCTATACTGAAGGAAAGTTCAGACTAAACTTTCAGTGTTCTTTTAACTGATTATTTCCATATGGACTGACTTTTTGTGCTCAAGTAATGTTAAAGCAGCTGAAACCCAAGCAGGTCTTAATTCCTGTACTTAACATTGCAGAAAATGCACCTCTTTGCATGCATTAGTTACATTTTACTCTAGCCTTTTAGTGCTTTGGGGGTAATTTCTTTAACTGCTTAAGAGCAAGCTACTAA
This sequence comes from Cinnycerthia olivascens, assembly GCA_035048155.1. NCBI lineage: Eukaryota > Metazoa > Chordata > Aves > Passeriformes > Certhiidae > Cinnycerthia > Cinnycerthia olivascens. The sequence continues at coordinate 53,066,954 of JAWWMU010000106.1, read as the reverse complement.
AATCACTACTGGGCTGTTGGAGGGAGTGGGCCCAGTACCAAACAGGAGCCTTTCCAGCATCCCGGAAAAAATTCTCTGTTTATTGTTGATCTTTTAAAGTTTCCCTTTTTCTGTATTTTAGGATACTAATGAAATTTAAACTAAACTAGGAAATTAATAGAAATATTTACAATTCAGCTAAAATAATTTGTGGTGTTAACACAAAAATAAACATTCCCAAGAAAGGATTGGAAAGCAGGATTATATCATAAAAAGAAATAGCCAGCACATTCTTTTTGTCCCATTTTCCAACCTGTCACTTGTGTTGGTCTCTCCCAAATGCCATGGACTCTTATAAATATCTAAATTTAATCTAAATAAACATAATAAATGTTTATTTAGATTAAATAAAACATACAGCTCTGTATCTTTTTTAATATTGGGTCATAGAGCATGACTGGCTCAATCTATAAAGCAGAAGTGAAAAATAAAAATATTTTAACATGCGACCAGTTGCTGCATTTTCACTTCTTACTGCATATACTGTTCTTGAAGGTACTGGGAAGAGAGATAGGGCTGGAGGGGAAGGAGGGCCGAGAGATAGTATTTAAAGGGAGGCTGAGAAAATGCCTTAAAATTACACATCTTGAGAGAATCTGTTTGAACAGTGAAGATTTACAAAGTTTTGTCCTACTCCATGGCAACTTGGGTATACAGATCAGACATGTCATAGGAGTAACATGGAGCAGGTGAGCCTTGTGCCAAAAAATTTGAGAGGGAGCAGGGTGAGGGGACGGAATATGCTGGAAGATATCCATGTGCTGCACATGAGCAGCAGGCCTGGCTGAGGAGAGAGGAAGATTTGATGCCCATCATGGCCTGCCATGAGCTACACCTGGAGATTTTACTTCTCTTTTAGAAGAGCAGATAGGTACTTATTGTCTCGGGAGGGTTTAGCCAAAACTTTTATTTACAAGTCCTCTAACACTTGTTTAAGGAAAAATATGCGGTATTTTGTTTTGTTTTGCTTTGCTTTAGGAATGAGGCATGTTCATCACTTCCTATAGTCTGCCATGTATGACCAGAGCACTTTACTCCATGTTGACTTGATGCTTGTTTTCCAACATGATCTAATATTTGTGTTTCAATTTTGGGGCATCTTTTTATTTACTTTTGCTTCTGTGTCTTGACTTGTTTATGCTAGCATTGAATATCCCAACCACTGACATAATCTCTATTATATAGAAAGCTAAAATTGAAGCATCGGTGTAAATTTGGTGCTTTGAGAGCTTCCCATGCAACAACAGAAACCGTAGGTTATTTCTAGTACATCCTGATTGAGAGAGTCTCCCTTGAATGGGAATTACAATGTAATACCATGCTGAGACACCACAGATTTCTCATGGCAGCTTAACACATTCTCAGCTCAGCATAATTCTGAAGTCTTGTACCACTCAATGTATGCCATTGTCTTAGGTCAGTGGGTCTATCTGAATTGACAGATTAATGACAAATTGTCTTGTTTTGTTCAATTTCATAGTAGAGTATGGGAATTAAAACGAAACCAAAAAAAAGAGATGAGCTGACTTCTTAAAGTAGTTTTTGTGGAAGCTTAATGTCCTCTGCAGCTAGAGAATATGCATGGAATGAAATGGGAAAGAATGCTTCTCTGTGACATTGTTGGGAATAGTGAATTAGTGCAGCTGAAACAAAGATTTGTTGCATGAAATTTTGCCTGTGTAAAACTGTGTCTCCACTATCTGCAAGTGAGACAGTTAAGCTCCTGTTATGCACATTCCTGGGGTGGATTACCAGTGGTCCCAGTAATGACCAAGGACCCCTTAGACATGTCCCCTTCTGCATGTTTTCCTTGCCATGTTTGTGTACATCTCTGTTCTTTACCAAAACTCTGTTTGACAATGATAGCTGATCATGAACTCCTCTCAAAGCTTTTCATTAGATATTATTAATACCTGACCCTAGCTAAATTCCAGGGGGAACAATACGTGATGCATTATTACTGCTTTAAAATGTTAAGTAATTAATTGTAAACTCACTATTTCTCCTTAGAGAAGACAGAGGAGGAGCAAGGTGCGCACCATGAGGACATCACAATTATTTCACAAACCTCTTTGAGCCCCTTCATCTGGGAAGTGCTCGCACTGTAAGAGAAAATACTTGTCCACTTAGGGATTGTCAGTTCAAGTGGAATTTGTCTTTATTCATTCCTTTGGTTGTGTGAGTGTCTTTTGTTTCTTCTTGGAAGCATTGTTTGTTCAAACAAATTATGAGAAAGAGCAAAAGATGGTTCCATTCTTCTCTGATAAAACCAAGGGGTTTGGGTTGTGAGGGAAACGGCATTCTTGCAGCTCCAGAGACTAAGGCAGTTTTTAGGCAGTGAGCAGTAAGCAGGTGATGAATGTTAAAGAGATCAAGGAGGGGAGCCTGTGGTTAAAGAAGGATGGGGTGAGGCTGGGACACTTCTGTCAGGTTCTGAAAGTGGGCTATCATTGTTTAGTCTATGTTGTGTCCAAGAGGCAGGGTCATTCTTGTGTGAAAGACCAGCTGCTCAACTCCCTCAAGTCACAAAGTTAGCAGCATAAATCCAGAATATTAAGGTTTTGTAAGAACAGAGCTTACAAAAACTTACTTATTTATGAAAGTTTTTGTACTCTTTCACTCACTTAAACTTCTCTTGGGCAGTAGATCAAGCAGAGTGTTTGCTGCTGCTTTCCAAGCAGGTTTGCTTCCCATGAATGAGTGGCTTATCTTTTTATACTTATCCTTCACTTCTGAGCAGTTAATTTTTTAGCTGATTAAACCTAAGAGGAGGCAAGAAAGCATCAAAAATCAATACAGCTTCAAAAATGAGGCACTTCCCTTACCTATATGATTCATTGGAAAAACTTTACTTTTTTTTCCCTATGATCCTAAGACCTTTCTCAATAGTTTATCTGTCCAAGACAGGCCTTTATTTTCTTAATCTAAGATGGTGTCTTCTGAGCTTGGTAGGGTTTTCTGAGATTTATGGTATCTTGAGTAGTATAAATTGTAGGAACATTTCAGAAAAATGGATGATATGATCCCCTTTATTTAATATTTTACCAGGGAGGACACCTTACTTTGTCTGCTGCTTCCTGGTTTGGGGAATGAATGGGTTGAGGAGACGGCACACACAAGCTCATCTCTATGAGAAAATCCCCTAAGCTGGTTCCACCACTGCCCATTGAAATTGCAGCTAGAATGGGCTTGTTCCTGGGGTAGAAAACTCCAGGGTGACTCAGGTTTGGGAGGAAAGTGAGAGGCGTGTTGCTGATTGACTCAGTGGGGCAGCCAGTATTGGTGTAGGGGACAGAGATACCCATCAGCCACTCTGTGACCTGGTGTGGCTGAGTAAGAGCACTGGAGGGTGATAGAAGCAAATGTGGTCCATCATCACTTGTGTCCTTCATAAGGTCATAGAATGTTTGGGATTAGAAGGGATCTTAGAGATAATCTAGTTCCAACTGCCCTGCTATTGGCAGGGACACCTTCCACTTGCATAAAGTCTCAACCAGCCTGGCCCTGAACTCTTCTGGGGGTGGGCAATAGGAGTTGTTGCTAAAAGCAATTCATGAGACTGTGGATGTCTAGCATAGCTTTAAGTTATGCTCTGTGATCTTCGCATCATATTGTTGTCCTGCATTATCAGAGTCCTTTCTTCTTGCTCTTCCTTCAGTGACTGCAGAACACTTTCAAATTTATTACCACTACTTGCACCAAAAGATGTCAAGCAAAGACATTTGCCTGTGTATGTAAGTCTGGAACATGTTTTTTGAGGGTAAACACTTCTGATTAGTACTGGTCAAAGCCAAGTTGAAGATCCTGTATGTACTTGTAAACAAGAACGTATTTTATTCCATTTTCAGCAGCGTCAACTGAATGGCAATTGACATTTTCTTCAAAGCCCAGTATCCTGGAAACAAATGGTTAAATTACAAAATTATTTTTTCTAAAAAAAACCTCACAAACTCAAACAAGCCCACCCAAAATGCTGGGGTTAATCTTCCTGCTTGTAGAGAATGTTATGAAATAAGACCTCAGTGCTTCCTAGGGTTTAAAATGTAAATAAATACAGCTCTCTCCACATTTCTTATACAATTATTTTTATAAAACTCCTTTATGGAGACCTGTTTACTTTGAGACATCTGAAAAAATCTAGGTGATTGTAGTGAATGATTCAGATACATAGGGGTTTTCTTCTGATTAGTAACACATGTATTAATAATTCCAGAATATATATTTCAGAATTAATTCTAGAGTTAATATATTTCTTCTGTTAATAACACATGTAATTCCAGAAGGCTTCTTAATCCTTATACTAGCTGTAGGTTTCCTCTTAATAGGTTTGAAATTTTCCCATTTGAAATTAGGTTTATTTAATTATAGTTGGATTAGGCACAGGATTGTGCACTATGGAGCAGCCTTGAAGGCAAGATTTTTGTTGTGCTTGGTGGTGGTATCGAGCAGGATGATGAACCAAGCCCTGGCACAATCTCCAGAACTGATTATTTCAACATTATAGAGTGTGCAAGCACCTCTATAGACTAACTTCTGTGTTATCAGGCCCCCAATTTCTCCCACATTGCTTGTGATTTGGTGTTCTCATTAGCTCTGAATCTAAGCTCTGATTCCCTGTGATGCTCAGAATGAAGTAGGCACACTGAAACTGAGATGGCTGGGAAGGGGAATTGTCACTGAGGGAATCCAGCCTGGTGTTTGACTTCTTTCCCCCTATTTTTGGCCTGCTCTAGCACCGCATAAATGAGAGCAGCGCTTGGCAGCTGTTCGGGGCTAATGTGCCAGATTGTATTTTCCTTTCCCAAATTAAGCATGCTGGTACCGTGTCTGTGAGAGGTAGTGGTTCCTAGCTCCTAGCTTTTGCCAAGTTTGGAAATCACTGAAGGCCAGGAGCTACTGTGAGCCAGTGAAAACTAGCTTCATACCACAGCATGCCAGCTTGATTTAGAGCATCCTGGAAATGATGGAGAGCCCTATGTGAAGGCTCATTTTTAAGATGTTTTACTTTGCCCGTGCTCAGACTTGTCCTCCTCTGTTCCCAGTGAGTTTTAAAATTTCTATATTTGCTCACTTAATGGTAGTATACTTTTTTCCTGCCCAGATTTTTGCCTCTGAAATGAGTCTGCAGACATGATGTTATCTGTCTCTCAGCCCACCACACTGGCTAGTGAATGAGTGAGAACCACAGCTTCCTTCAGTTCTGACAGCAGGCTGGCTTGCTTTCTGCAGGATGCTGAAGACGTGCTTTATTCCCAGGTGTTTCCAAATGCAAGTCCTGGGTCTTCCCAATTTGTATGTGCTTATACTTTCCAGGGTTTTAAAAACTTGTTTCCAAAAACCCCTTTTTGCAAGAGATGCAAGCTTCAGAAGTATTCTCCAGACTGCTGGGACTTCACCTAGGTGTTTTCCCTTCCAGTCCCTGTGGAGTGATATTTGCAAGGTATTTTATTTGCAAGGTATTCAGCAAGAAAGAACCTTGCTGAACCTGGCATAGCAACTCAGCAGTTGCAGTTGCTCCCAGGATTCCTGGGTGCTTACGATAAACAGTGGTGTTAGTATCTTAATCCCAGTCATCAGCCCAAACCTTTAATTACTTGACTCTGAGCTATGTCCCTTCACTTTTCCTATTCCTGTAAAAATGCGTGGCAACCAGAAGATGCTTGGTCAATACCGATGCTCTCCTGTTACAATACAGGACACATGCTTGGGTCTGTGCTGCCTTTGATGCTTAGGCCAGCTGCAAATGCTATGCCTGGCTGATGAAGTATGTCTCAGGATGTGCTGTCTTGCTGGCTGCATGGTGTAGCTAAAAACCTTTTCCTGAGTTTTTCCTTTGCTTTTTGCTTTCAATTTGCCGCTGCTGTGGTATTGAGGTATGTCATTTATGTGCAACTGGTTTCCTTTTATTCAAGTGAGATGCACAAATGAAAAATGGTAACGTGAGAAGTAAGTAATAGTGAGATCGCATGAATTCTCCCAGCATGGGAGTTCCCTAAGCATTTTTCAGATTAAGAAAGCAAAGCTGCTAAGTCTGGCTGCTGTTTTTGTAAGGATTCATCCATCCATTCCTATGTTCTGTCCTCAAACCCTCTGAAGTTTAGTCCAAGCAGAAGCTACCTCTGATGTTCTGGGTTATCTTTTTTCCATGCAGACTTGGTCAGCCTCTTCCATAGCTATTTACAAATAAACACAGGAATCAAATTCTACTCCATTTACAAGTAGGTCAGCCTCATTCATTGCAGTGGGACTGCTGCAGACATAAGTCAGCGGAATATGTGCTCTGTGTTTTGCTAAGGTGTTGGCAGAAGGTGGATTTGTATAAGCTCACTAGAGCAGAGATTGTTTTTACACGAGAAAAACAACACTTAGTACAACAGTCCCTAATTCGGTTTTCTCAGAGATGCAGCAATAACAAATATATTAGAACCGGTCACCAACACTTAAAAGGATAACCTCATTCCTAGTTCTTCACCCAGATGTAAGTGGGAGATATATTTAGAATAAAACTATTTCCCCTACTACCACCACATACAAACAAAGCTGTGCAGTTGTAGAAATACTTGAGGCAACACGTGCAACTGATTCCCTCTGGGTTTGGTAACTGAGGAGAGACGCACTGTGAGAACGGCTTGGAAGAAAATCTTCAAAGACTACATAAGGACAGTAGTGCCTTTTCAGTGAGAGCCCTACCACAAACTTTGGCTTTTATAAAACCATTCTGACACCTGTGATCCGAAGGAGAGATCTGAATCAGGTTGAAAGGGAAAAAATATCAAAGACATCCCTTACTTTTCATTCCCCTGTGTGTCCAAGTTTCCCTACTATTCTGCTGTAGACTTGTTCACCAAAAAATCAGCAGGATGTGGAAATTTGCAAGGTAAAATTCACAGTACTTCAGTTTTACCCCTCTGCTTAGGCTTGTGAGAGCCTCAAAGATGGGCCCTCTTTGAGCTTAATAGCTGCTGGTTATGTTTTGGGGTCCCTAACAGTGATATGGACTCTAAACCAGCTCTTTCCCTTCCTTGAGGCATTCTTCAAGGCAAGAGCAGCACAACTGTCTGAGATGCCAATGGGTGCTCTGCTTTTGCAAACAGGCTGCAGATATCTGCACCACTGCCTTTTAAACAGCTTGGGCAGTACTAGAACATTGGTACTTATTGGTAAGTACTTCTGTGAGCAAACGATAAACCATCAAGGGCTGCCTGATTTCTTCCTATATGTCTTCCCAGAACATAGATTGAAAACATTCATTGATTATTTCCCCCCATTTATATATCCCCTAGAAGAACTGTTCACAGAAAGCATATAGATGACACCTGGTCTCCAAGTAGAATCTGTCTAGGTGCTTGCACACACCTCCCCCCATCCCATTGGCAATGCTCCAAATGTGTCTTTTTCTGCTGTTCTCTTCATGGCAAACACTCCCTGGTGTTACACGTAGTATCTTGGTGTGATTGGATCATGAGCTTTCAGAAATACCCTCACATCCAACTCCCCTGCTCTGAAACTGCAAAATGTACTTCAGCATCGAAGTCTGCTCCCCCCAGCAGAGTTCGGCTTCAAGTAGCAGGGCTTGGTTAACGTCCTTGCAAATGAAGTTACTGTTAAAAACAACTTACACCAGCTGAAAAGATCATTAAATGAGGTTTTTGGGGCTTTCAAATGCCTATGTTCTCAGTATGCCCCTGTGTAGCCTCTTTTCATAAGGCTATAAGAGTATTACATGCTAATCCCAATTAAATTCAAAATATCCCTGGGTGTTTACCACTGTTACCCTCTCTTTTTCATTCTTAATTGCATTGTAGCTGAATAACTCTGTATCCACATCGGATTATTCATGAGTAGCATATTGAGTTGTATTCTTTTTCATTTCACAACAGGGATCTGCTGTTACAGGATTGATGTAGTCTGAAACAAGAAATTAATGCCTGCATTTCAAGTCCTTAATCTTGTCACGAACCAAATAATAAGAGTTGTTTGGGTTAGGTTTTGGTTTGTTTTTTTTCTATAGGTATGTGGTTTCCCAGTGAGATGTTCAGCTTGTAGGATAAAAAATATGGCAAACAAGATCTATGACCTGTCAATATTGGATTTGGAGATTATTTGAACATCTATGTATGTCAGTCATATATACATTGATGCTTTGGCAGAAAATAGTGAGAATATGTAAAACAGCACCAAGTTGTTTAGTTACAATAACACTAATATATAGGTGGTGAAGAAACATGCTTATTTTTATCTGTCTTGTTAAAAATCTAGACCACCAGTTCATCCCTGTGTCACATCCCTGTTGGCTGTTGGGCCTCTGCAGAATGCAGCTGGCACTGCTCAGTGCAGCTTCTGTGCTGAGGCAGAGGAGCGTTCCTCATTGCTGAAGGCAGACATTCCCAGGATAGCCTACTGGAGTAGCTTCTGTGACATCCCTTCCTTGTAGTTTTTCTGGAGATAAACTGAATTTCAGTTTCTGCAGCTATTGTAATCTGCCAGCTGCTGCATGGGGTTTTTTTCTTTCTTTTTCTTCTGAAAAAACTCAGCTTGCTCATATGTTCTTTTTAAATTTTAAGGAAATATTCTTTATCCTGGTTTATCCTTTTTTTTCCCCCCTGTTCAATGAGGAGGAGATATGAATACTACCAGTACTGAAAATAATTCTGCAGGTATGTTCATCAGGTGTCCATGCAGACTTGTCTCCCAGAGATTTTAATGAGTGGCACATGTTGGACAAAGAGAATAAGCATGTGTGCAATTGGGGGGCAGGCTCTGAAGAATAGAAAGAGCTGCTCTTGGGGTTAGTAATGTTAAAATGGATCAGCTTTGATTTATGACTAAGAATAGCCTTTTCTCATAAACAGGATGGAAACGGAAAGTCCAAGAACCTTGCAAGTCATAGTGCATTTTTATGGTTTTGAGGGGATTTTGGAGGAGAAGGAGGATGGTTTTGTTTATTATTGACTTTCAAGTCCCCAGAGAGGTGGAGCCTTGGATGGCGCAAACCCTGCCAGAGCATACCTGCATTCGGACGTGGGCGTCTTCCCATACTGCCTTGAGATTTACTTGAGCCCATGTGAGGTGGCTGCTGGCAGGTAATAGTCTCAAGACAGATTTTGCCCCATGTGCCCTTTGTTTTGAGGGACAGGGGGATGTCCCCCCTGCCCTGCACCAAAGTAAATACAGTACGATTGAAACGATGGGGTCACATGTGTGGGCTTGTGCTATCGTGTGTAACCATGCACCTGGGAAGCCTGGGGTGCTTAGCTCTTAGGGATATGGGTTCTTAGTGAAGGATGGAGAGACCATGTGAGTCCAAGCTGCTTTGGCTGAAACTGAGGATTGGAAGAAAGATATTAAGCAGGTTTGCAACGTTAAAGTACCCTGGCTGTGTGCATAGGAATAAAATAAAAAGTTTTTGTCAATGGTTTATTTGGGTTCTGCTTACAGTTTTTGCTGAATATTTAGCACTTCTTCTAGACTTTCCTGGTTTTTTCCTCTCTCCATCATTCTCCATTAGCAGAGTCCCTTCCTTGTTGCTTTTCTTTGTGAAAGCACTTTGAATTGAAGGGAAGTTGTTTTCTCTTTTCCCTTTTGCCAACCATGGCTATGTTCCCCCTATCTGGTTGGAGGAAACCTTTGCTTCCTACCCAAGCCGACCCTGGGTAACCCTGCTGCAGCTGCTCACATGAAAAGCCTGGGATTCTCAGTACAAGCTGAAAGGCACATGCAGGAAAACTTTTTTTCTGACTAACAAAAACCCACTGGGGAACTGGAAGATTTCCCATTGATTTAACTATGGGGATCTAATGAGTTGCAAAAGTTAAAGTGGAAGAAGAGTTTTTAAAATGAATCTCATCTGCTTTTTTTTTTTTAAATTGAGGGGTTTCTGTAGCCTAAGATGGCAGGAGAAGAGGGGATTCTCCAGTGAGAAATGTAGAAAGGCCTGTCAATATGCATTACTCTATTAAGCTTTAACCAAGATGAATCAGAACCACCAAGGGGAAAAGATTTTATGTGGAAAAGAGCCTCAGTTAAATAACCTCCATTACATTATTTATAACATTTTTAAGTACAGTATATGAGAAGTTGATATAGGCAGTGGACTAGAAGGTAGAGGCAGGGAATGAAATACCAATTTAATTTATTGTTTGCATGTATTTAGGTAACTGTTTCCAAGACAGTTTCCTTAACTGTCTTGGAAAGCTGGCTTAGGGAATATTTGCTTTGCCCCCTCCTTCATAGTCACCTGCTATAGTTTCCCTCCACCCTGTACCTGTACAAGTGTTTGTATTTAGGGCTGTTCTGGAAATCATGTCTCTGGTCCTTGTGTCAGAGTAGTTAATTGGTGTTTAAAACAGGAATAAGATTAGGGTGGGGGAGGTTGGGGACTTTCAGGAGAGGCTAGAGGATAGCCCAGTGCATTTTTGGTACCTGCTAGGGAAAACCAATACAGAACTAAAGCCAACATGGGAAATCTTGTCATGTCATGGGTGACTCTTGGAATATTAAATCCCATTAACTATCCCCCAAAATAAGCACGAACTGAAAGCCCCAGACCCCTTACAGAATCCAACAAGGTGGTTAGGTATGGGCTGGAAACTGGGGAAGGCTTTCTAATAGTAGCCAAGTGTTTTTGCTCCCCTGGGAGCTCAGCATGACTGTATTCTCTCTGCTTCTTGCTCCCCTATGATCCTGGTATATACATAGACTTATAGGCTGTGCTGCCTCTTCCTTTCCATGTGCAAAGAGTATCAAGGCAAACATTCCAGGTTTGATCACATGAAATACAAATGTTTTTTATTTTGCACTTCTTGTTTTAGCTGCTGCCTATGGATAGAAGGATTTTCATGTCCTAGTATCCTGTGACCTACTTAGAGAATTGGAATAGCTTATGGTTACTGTTCATTAGGGAAAGGGATTTTAATATCTAGAGGAACATGATACTATAATACAATGTAATTTATATAATAGCAGTCATATATACATCAGTCTTGTCTGTACACTGGTGTTTCCATGAATGCCTTTAGTATGTCCTGCTCTCTCAGCAGCACTTAGCATTTACCCAATGTCTTCTGCTTTCTAAGGAGATAGAGGACCATTTATGCATTTATACACCTTCTTAGAAACAGAGTCAGTGGTCTTTGATGTTAAGTGTACAATGCCTATGGAGAAAGCTTGTCTCTAATTGAGTAAGTTTAGTAAAAAGAGCTGCACTTCAAGTGGCTACTCTCAAAACATGCCATTTGCCCTTGATAATTTCATGATAACTATGATATCTATAGCAGTTCCTGTACAGAGCAGTGAATATGTTACTACATGTTATGACAGTAAAATTAAGTATAGGCAAACTGCAGAGTTTTCAGAAGGGCAGACTACATATATTGTGTTTCTGGCAGAGCTTGGCAGAAACCCTGCAGATTTGCTTGGCCATGCAGCCTGCCAGCTAATGCCTGCTCTTGCTGAAAGCATGTTAGATCCAAATTTTCTTCTGTTTTTGCTTTGCTTTGTTGCTAGAAACAGTTTCAGCACTGTTGAAAGTGCTTACGGAGGAGTTTCTTGGAACAAAGCCAGGTAATCCTGGTTGGGCTTTGACTGTTGTGAGTTTAGACCTGGTGCCACTGTCCACATTTCACCTTTGGTGGGATTGTTCTGGTGCAAATACGTGGAGTGTTATTTTTGGCACATTTGTTGCATTTTTATTTAAAATAAATCAAGCAAATGCCGCTGCTACACATGAGAATAGCCTTGTCTTTGATCTTGGTCATAGTTGAGAATTGCAAGGGTGAAGGAAACAGAGAATCTATGAGAATGGTGTGTGTTTTTCTTGCATGTATTATTTGATATTATTCATCTCTCTAGTATGAAGGAATGTTGCTTTAGGCTGCAGCAGCTTTCTGTTTTCCAGGCAGTACCTTCTGTATGCCGACACCTGCTTTTATTTCAGATAATTTCTGCTCCAGTGTTCTTGCCTTCCTTCCCCCTCCTTCAGAGGAGGCAAAGGTCAGGCAGGATCGTCCTTCCCCTTCACTCAGATTAAAATCTCTCAGCCTGTTAGTTCATACGAACTCTTTCCAAATCCTTAAAAGCGTTATTGGCAGAGCCTTAGCTGGTGCAAATTAGTCCAGCACCATTGCTTCTCAGCGGCCCTGTGCCAGACTGTGAGCTGGAGGGCTGGCTGAGTGGCCAGTGATTTCTTATACCTCATTTCACCTTGCTCTTGTGTATGAAAAAGGGTTTAATTTGCAAAGGAAAGATGCATGGAAGAAGAAGGGACCTAAGAATGAGTCTGTTCAATGCTGCGTGTGACTCAGAGCCTTTTCTTACAGAGAGGCATTGCCACAGCCAGAATTAAGCTAGGCAGCAGCAAGGAACAGCAACTGAATTACCAGGCTTTTGGCTCTTTGACCATATGTCGGAGATCAGGCACTTTGGTGCTGATTTGTTCTAGTCCTGTTAGATGCATTAAAAAGGAAAAAGAGAAAAAGCTAACAAAAAACCCCCTCTTCTTACCCCAGGTTTAGATACGCTGAGGAGAAGATTTTTACTCTTGACATTACCTTCTGCCTGGCTGCCCCTATGACTTTGCTGTCCCTCCCCTGGGGTGGCAGAGGTGGTGAGCACTGAGTTTCCAGCCCTTATGGCTGGCTTGATCCTTTATTTGATAGTCAGCAGGCTACAGCCAGGCATCAGCCAGCCCAGCTGGCTCTGCTGCAAGGCAGGCTCACAGGAAGGAACAGCAAAGACCAGCAGGGTTTAGTATAATAAACTGTCCCAGGGATGCCTTTCAGAGGACAGTGAGTGAGAGCCCATTGTGGCTGTCTTTCCCACAGGAAAAGAGAAGGGAGGAGGGTACAAACCACCTTCGAGGAATGTGTTTCACAGATTGCAGGAGCCCATGTTGCTGACAACTGCAATTGCAGTTCTGTAATCAATACAGTCCCAGAAGTTTGAAGTTGCTTGACAAATTGCTTGTGAATGAAAATCTCTCCTAGATAAAGTGATACATTTTCACACAAGCACTGGGCTTAGGAAGAAAAATAGCAGTGAACAAAATTCCCCAGAGCTGCCTTGATAGCCTCATCCTGTTCCCACCAAATTACAAGCTGGATGACGTTATGAAAGTCTGGCTGTTCTCTGCTATCATCATAACAGAACCAAGGGTTGTTTGGAGCTGAAGGTGCTGTCAGCCTCTGCAAGCATTCAGTGCCTGCTACATAGATGTCAAAAGCAGGCTGGAAGGTCCAGATTGATATTAAATTCTGCACTATCTTCTTCATAAGCAAAAATCAACCAAGCACAGGGGAGAGAGATACTTTAGTCACTCCAGCTTTGAGAGTTGTATCAATAGCCCATCCTTCTGGATTTTCTTTGAACTGGGTCATTTCGCACCACAAAATAATTCTGCTCCCAATCTTCTGTTGCCATTTACAGTTATGGACCTCCTAACATTATTCACTTCCAGGCTGTTTGGAGAAAACCTCTGTGTAACGGAGAGTCACAGTGTAACATGTTTTCACTTTACCCCATCCCTACAAGTTGACTGCAAGCAGCAACAGAACAGCTAAAGGAAGAACTCAACTGTCTCCTGTATTTGCAGAGCTCCCTCCTTCCTCTTTGTGTTTATATAAATTAACAATGGGTGGGGAAAAAAAATCATGGTGACACCAAATAAACTCTCTTAATTGACATGGAGTTTCCATGCCACTTAGCATAAACACAGTGCAAGTAGAGATTTGCTGGCCCTTAAGTTCAGCCATGTTTCATGGCCGGGAAATCCCACAAGGTGCAGGATTGTTTTGAGGGAGGAGTCAAAGTTTATGGAGCTGTGAGCACCCCAGGTGCCACAGGGAGAGCTCCAGGTGAGGGAGGCTGAGGAGAACAAAACCCATTGGCCAGGCAGTGTGGTTCCATACTTAAGTCAACATGACATAGGTTTTGGAGACCAGTAGTACTTCAAACGTAGCAGTCAGGCTAAGAAGCTTAAATCTGGGCTTAAATTTTAGCCTCACCACATTTTACAGTTGAGTAGGACTGGAGTATCATTCTTTGAACCAAATATCAAAATCTTTAGCTAAAGAATATATGCTACCATGAGGACTTTCCCATGAAGAGTGTCCCAGTTTGAGGACAGGTATGCTTGCTAGGAAAAAAAAACCAAAACAAAACAGGAGTCTTTCTCCTTCAATGGAGAAAACAAACCTCCTTTCCCCAAATTACTATACCTTTAGAATT
>JAWWMU010000106.1:52967436-53045602 GCA_035048155.1 Cinnycerthia olivascens | reverse complement strand
TGAGTGCACACAGGTTGGAGTTGTCTGTCCAGTCAGGCTGTCCCATTATCTCCAGTTGCAGACCAGTGCTTTGCAGTTTGACCTTCCTGTTCAGCAGCTGTTCCCTGTCGTCCTGGTGGCCAAGCTGGTGCTGCGCAAACTAGGAGAAGGTGTGAGAAGTCCTGCACAGATCTACCCTTCCTCCACCACAGAGATGGTTGCCTGGGGGACTTCATATTGAGTGTTGCAAAAAGAAAGGCTTTAAAGTGGTTAAGTTAGGAAGGAATGGGAAATGCCTGTGAAGAAAGTACAGAGCAGTAGGGATCTGAGGAGGAAGTGAAAACTGCTGTATGTATATAGGTGGAGTGGTTTAGACAAGAGCAGGAACACAGCAAAGAATGTGTAGATAAATGGAAGGTTCAGGTGCTGTCTGAGGGAATTAGCAAAGCATGCTGGTAGAAAGCTGCTGTGTGGAACAGAGGTCGGTGATCATGTTGGGGGAGGAGTGTGTCATCATCACCTGGGAAACAGTCCACTGAAATGATCTTAGTTGCCACGTTTCATGGGAACTTTTCTGTGGGTGCAGCAAGATAAGCAGCCAGAGCAGGAGCTCACAGCTCATGGGGGGAGTGCTTGGTGGCCCAGGAGGAGGTAGAGAGGAATGGAAAAGTTTGTAACAGTTTTCAGAGGATGATCATCTGTAACTCCAGGTCACACCGTCTTCCAAATGTGATGTTAAGCAATGTATTTCTCACTGCTTTCACCTTCAAAGAGATCAGTGAATAAAAAAACAAGTTGCCGTTTTTGTAGCAATCTGGAGCATCTGGTTTGAGTCTGAGGAGCAAGTAATTATACATGACTGGTGTAGGTTCTTCCCTAATAAGTCTAAGAGCTTTATGCAAGCTAGAAAGTTAACAACAGGGAATATTCTTGATTGAAGTAACTGAAGTGAGAAAAAAACTTTTCCAAGTTTTGAAGGAGTGAGATTGCGCCTCTGCAGAGGTGCTGTTGGGGAGCTGCAGCTGCTGGAGTGCTGCTGGCAGGGCTGTGGTATGTCTGGCCTTGCACCCCCAGTGGCTGCAGCCTGTGCCTTGCGTTAAACATGCGGGGCTTATGTCCTGCAACAGAAACTTAAATAGGGTTTTTTTGCATGGAAAGAGGGTCTTAATGGCTTTGGCTAGGTATACAGCATGGTTTTTAAGAAGAAGGGGGAAAAAAAAGAAACAAATCCAAATTAAAACTAATGAAAATCCAAATTAAAACTAATGAAAAGAGAGAGAAAGAAGGAAGGAAGGAAGGAAACAACCAGAGTTTTTAGTTGACATACTGAGCTCTCATCCTTGTGTTTTGTTTCCTTCAGGGAGGAACAAGAACTGTCTCTGTCTTTTTTCTAGGCCATTCAGGAAGCATTTACAGAGCAATAATAGCCCAGTTATCTAACCGTCTAAGTTTATTTAGGCTTCCACTCTTCCCCTGCCCACTTAAGCCCTCCCTCTCATCCCCCAAGTCCTCCTCCCCACCCCATGCAGTTTGCTGGGCTGTTCTAGACTGAGCTCAACTTGACGGCCAAATGGGGGAAGGAAGCTGTTGCCTGCATGTCATTTCCATTACACTCACACATATTTTCATCTGGAAACTTTTTTTTCCCCTAGTCAACAATAATGAGGGAGGAAAAAAACCTATGGCAATAAAACATCCTATTTATCTTCTAATCAGTGCTTTGGAGACTCACCTTCATGAGACCCCTGACGCATTACATGCCTGCTTTAATCTAGCAGCACTGGTCAGTTGGTACAACACTGATTGAAAAAGAAGTTTTCACTCTTAGGGCTACCCAGAAGTTATAGATATTAAATGCTTATTGTACTTTCGTATATTTAATGAACAGGAGAATCAGATAAGAGCATTCCTCTATTAATCATTGCAAAACCCCTTATCTCTTCCTTCCTTTCCTCTGCTTTGAAGCATGCTGGAAATATTGTGATAAATTTAGATTAGGCAGTGGATGATAAACCCCAAAGGGTGTTTTAATTTAGTGTGTTTGCTTAGAAGTTGGCATTCAAATGTTTCTGATGCTCAGAAGGAATAGTACACTGGGAAAATAGCTGATGTGAACTGTGCCATACAGCAATGTATGCAGTGACACTGCAGCGAGAGGAAAAAGCAAACACTTATTTCAGCAACTTCTCTTCTGACTCTGCTTACTGAACTGGCAAGAGACACATGCTTTTGAGACAGCAAAGACCAGGTTAGAAGTAATTCTGAGCTGGTTAGCCTTTTTCCAAGGATATTGTGTGCAGTATCATATACAACACTGAGAAGACCCTCAGTTGTTTGAGGCATGGTGCTAATAATGCCAGAGTTCAGCTACTGTGTGGGCCAGGCCATTCACTTAGGAGTTGGACTGGATATAGGCACCTTCGAGCTCAGAATACTCTGTGATTCTCTAAGTTTCTTTATCAGGAGTGGAACTTAGAATCTGACATCCCTAATCTGCTTTTGATATTTTTATGATCAACATCCTTTCAAAATCTTAACACAATGAGAATTTGGGTCTTGGCCAGCAGATGTTGCTCAGCTGCCAGTGGGCAGCTCTCAGACCAAGATTATTACCTAGTTTTCAGACAGTGAGCTTCTAAAACATGTATGGTTAATCACATCAAATGCAGAAAATAAAAATAAGTGCATTTTCTAAGTGAATTGTGAGGTCTTTTTAACTTTAAAAATAAAATCCAAAGGTGTTATTTTTTTTAGGGTAATGCTACGTTATAGAGCAAATTATGGTACAGTGGGACACCTATGAGCATGTGACATTTACAGTAAAGTCAAGTCTGTTTGTTATAGTGGGAGTTACCCCTGTTATTACCACATCATTTGGCACTTGAAATAAATATTCCCTTATGTGACATATGTGAAAAAAAAGATCCAGTCCACTCCTTTATGATAAATCTGTGTCTTTTCAGAGCTGGAGTTTCAACTCCCATTCTGAAGTTCTGAAGTCTATTGCTGTATTTTGTTTATCCTGTGAAAGGACCATTTAACAAGCAAAATATTCTTTTCTTTCTCCTTTTGTAGAGCCACTGAACTGTTTGGAAGTTTAAATTGCACTTCTGAGCTCTCAAAAAAAAAAAAAAAGGCATGAGATTGTAGCATTTGTTTTGCTTCTAATGCTAGCAGTAATCATCCTTTGATGTTACTCAAGCCAAAGAACTAGTTGTGTACTAAAAAAATCCAATATGTAATGATATATCCTTTATGTGTTTGTTCCTCCACAGTTTGTGTTGAATAATGTTGAGGTCAAGACAATCAGCTGCAAAGTTTCACCAAGGGTTTTTATGTGGTTTACTGTGTTCTGGCACCAAAGTGGGACTGCTGTGTCCAAACATGCAGGCTGGTGAAGATCTCATGGTGGACATGGCCCCAGCTAAGGGCAGTGCTGGTGCAAAGCTGCTGAAGGCTGTCCTAGTGACAGCCAGCTGTGCTCCCAGCCACCAGCCTGCATGCTTGCTGGCTTCCACTGATGTGTACTAGGTTTGGCCTCATCCCAGTGATGCTGGGTGGCCTGGTGTTTGTGTGTGTGTGTGTGTGTGTGTGTGTGTGTGTGTGTGTGTGCGCGCGCGTGCGTACTGGCAGGACCTTGTGGGCTGTTTCCTGTTGGCCCTGGCTGAGTTTGGAGCATGATTGCATATCCTTTCTAGAGATCAATGTGTGTATTTGATCCGGACTGTGTTGATAATGCATATTCTACTCTCCAAGCACACAGCTCCCTAGGGATCTCAAGCCCTTTGTGAACTTGTGCATCTGCAGTCGATAGCTGTGGGTAGAAGTGGCATTTTATGTGACTGTCCCACCTGCACTCTGCCCACTTAATTCCAGGTGGGACCTGCGGCTCATATTTCTGACCCCAAGCCATCACCACCAGCTGCCCATAGTTCTTGGTCCAGCCATCCCCGTGGGGTTTGCACTGCTCTTACTCCCAGGGCTGCAGCCAGGAGCCCCTATTTCCTGTTCATTCCAGCATCCAACTGGGAGCTTGAGAGGGGGATGTTATAGTCGGTTCAAGGGAAGATGGAAAAGCTCCTCCTCTCCTTAATCTCAATTTAGCATATATCAATGGGTTATTATTTATATTATAGGATCTTATTTAGTTATAGAAAAGCTGCTTCAGAAGTTTGGCAGTTTAGCCTAATTATCCCCTTCTGTGGTTGCAGTTGCAGTAGGTCTTTAATGTGCTAATGGGAGAGCATGAAAGCTATTACCAATAACATGCTGGGAATTCTGAAGCAGATCTGGAGATTATGAAGCACAGTGATTGGGGCAATGTGAATCGTTAGCAGCTCTTTGGGATAACCTGTGTCTGGCTGGCATTCAGATATAAAGTAGGTAATCCAGCCAACCTGTAGGTGGGCCACGAGAAAAACTGTCGTGCATGACACAAATCACAGGATCTTGTTTTTGTCAGGAATTTTATGCTGATAATTGTAAAATAGGAAGGGAAAGACTGTAAGTAATCCATGTTAGGGCAAATGGGCAGGAGAAAATAATCACGTGATCTTTGAATCCCAAATTTACCTTCATATTGTATCACAGGTTTGTGTTCTTGAAAATTGGGTGCAGGAAGAGCAGCTGGACATTTTGGCCTGTAAAGCCTTTGCAATTGCATGAGTGCACACATGCCCCAGCTCTCGGTGTATACATGTCCTCCTTTGTCAATCACTCAAGACTGCAAAACTCTGCTAGACAAATAGCATTTACTTCTTGTGTTTTGTTTTTTAAGTTTAGAACACTCAAATAAAGCTATTAACTGCTGCTGTAGTTCAACAGGAATTAGATTTGTATTTCCTTAAAATGTTTTGAGGGGGCTTTATGTGAGACAGACAAGTAAAGGGTGAATGTGTGTTAGAAGTAAGTGTGGAGTGTGCTTATGGCCAGGAAAAAGCTTGTGCTGCATCACGTGGGGATCACCTGAGCTGTGGGCATGAAGGAGGAGAGGGGCTGGGCAGCATCACACCCGGGGTGGCCTGCCTGTCCCTCACTGCACTGCTGTGCCCAAAACCCAAGTGAGTTGCTGAGATGAGACTTCATCCATCTTAAAATAGTTTTAATGGTCTTAAAAAAATATGTGTAAGCCATCTGCTAATTAAACTCTTAGTCTAAGTGCTTTGGAGGCTAGGATGAATGTGAGGGCATGCAAAAAAAGCCTGCTTGGATTTGCTGGATATGAAAAACAGGGTACTTGAACCTCTTCTTTCTCCTTTATAGCTCCAAAATCATCTGAAGCACCAGGAATAGAACCACTACAATCACAATTGCTAGTATGTTACTCTTAGAGCTGGTCTTGGCTTTTCTTAAGTGCATCCAGTTGCTGTAGTGAATACTGTTGTGTTCACAAGTCATGCCTTGGGACTCTTAATAGGTGCCTTCTATGTGTACCCAAGGAGAAAAAGGTGAGAGGCATGTTTTAGCAATCAAATGCAAACCCTGTCATTTATTATGTTTCTCAAGTTAATGAGAGAACAGGGTGTCCACAATGCTCCCACATGCTGTCCACAGTGCTCTGCAGAGGTGTAACCCACTGAACAGCTTTCCACACTGCAAGAGAAAAACATAGTTTCTGAGGCTGAGTCCCAGGAGATAATGTCTGGTGATAACACTCATTCACTGGAACTTCTCTTTCTATGCAGATGGCTGTTGCCATTGATGGAAAAAATATATTGGTATGGTATCAAACTGCACACTCACTTAGGACATAATTCATCCAATGTATTACACAAAAATATTGTTAAGTTTCAGATGTCTCCTGGAAATGGCAGGCTTTAGACTTCAGGGATGGTTTGGATTAATTTTGCTGAACCAGATGCAATGACAAAATTATATAAAATTCACATGTTCTTTTCATTGTGGTCAGGTTATATTAATGACGGCCATCTCCCAAGCATGAATTCTCAGCTCATTGTTTAGAGAACATAATTAAATTTTTGAAATTAATAAAAGTTTCCAATTTAAGCAGCACTGAGCTGCATGCAAGTTCTATTGCCAGGTTAAAACCCTGTGACACAACCAGTTCAGTGCCTTACACTGTATCAAACTGCTAAAGAATAGTAAGTGTTAGAAAAAATATGTGCTGCTGCTCTCTGAGTGCCTGTGCTGTGCATTTGTTTCATAGCTGATATAAGAGCACTGAAAAATGGTATGTTTTGTTTCTCTGCTCAGAGCACTTAAAAATCCCCTAAAACTAAAATTGTCATGGATATGCTCTTTGGATTTAACTCATCAGATAGAAAGTCTAGATTATCTTTTGTTTGCGTAATTCAAATAAACCCACTTTATTTACAGGGTGGCTTGGATGACATTCGTCAGCAGAGAACCCCTTCTAATGAACTGAGTGTCATTCCACTTGCCAGACAAGTGTTTTAGTTTCATTTCATGGTTGTTGGAATATCTTCTTACAGCAGTTGCATCTAAGCCACAGTCCAAGAATCCAAGACTTATGAAATACAGAGCCAAAAATGGTCCTGTGCTGAAATGAACTGATGGGAATTTAATCGTGGAGTCTAATCCTGTCCTTGGTTTAAGTCAACAGGAGATAAACCTGCAAAACAAGGGCACAAATGGACACTTAAAAGTTTCTTAGATGATAAATGCTCTTTACTTTCTTCGATTTCAAAGGGAGCTCTAAGGCTGGAGCTTACAAACATTATCATCTATACTTCATTTCATTTACTTACTTATGGGCAGGGAACTATTTCAGTCAAGTGAATAAGAGCTTTCACAGCCGTAAAGTAGAACATAAATTGCTAAAATAGCCCCTGAAAATTTTTTCAACCAAATTCTCTTTTCTTTCTGTAACCGGTGTCTCTTTCTCATCTATCAGCCAATTACAAGTTTCACCAAATGGTTTGGATGTCAAGGGATTTTTCTTTCCTTCTTTAACAAAAGGACAGACTTACATTTTTAAATAGTACCTGAGATCAGTTATTGTTATTGACTCTGAGTCCACTGTGTAAACAGCCAGCATAACACAAATTGCAAGCCTTATGATTATGAAGTTATCTAAAGAGTAGTATTTTTAAATACTAGTGATGGTCTTTGATTAACTCCATTGTCATCACTTGCCATAGTTGCATTTCTTTTTTTAAAGTATTTACTATCATGTGCCTCGTTACATTACAAAATGCTGTGTACTTCACATGTATGTCACAAAAATACCTTTTTATAAAAATCCCCCTGCCCATGCAACACTGCAGAGACCATCACCAGAATGCTGCATTTTGGTTGATTTTACTGACTTAATATGTTATTTATTATTCAACACATTCTTCCCTTAGCTTTGCTGGTTCCTAGTACAATAGTAATGACTAAGAGCATGGTGTTTTCCCCTCTCATAAGATAAACCCCCCCACTGACCCAAAGTTTCTTAAGAGAAAGGTAGATAGACAGACCAACAAAATGCATGGCACATTCCAGTGATAGGGATATTCTTCTCATGCTCCTACAAAACAAGGCTTTCATCTTAGTGAGGTTTTTCCTTCACAGTTATTAATGAGATTAACATGTTTCATTAAAATTCCACCTACTTACTTGGGAATCTGGTACTGAAGTGCTGCTCAAGTAAATGGATGGGCCCCTGCCTAGTGCCCCAGAGTCTGATGGAGCCTATCAGCAGAGACAGCAGCAGGAGAGTGTCCAGTGGCACACGTTCATCTCAGCATTCTAGGGTAACAATCTGGGGGAGAATTCCCACCCAGAGCACCTGACATTCTGACAGCTCTTAACTCTGTGCCTCTTCTCCTCACCGGCACTGACCTAAAGTATCAATCTGTCAAGAACAACACTGGGCCCTTCCAGCCCCTAAAGGAGTCAACGGGGAATAATGCTTTCTGTCTCCCTCTAGCTGGGCCATGCAACTGGAGTGACTTTGAAGCCTGTTGAGTTTCTTTTCTTTTGTTTTAAGTTAGTCTATCTATAAGAGAGCTGGAATTCTAGAAAAGTGAAATGCATCTCATTAAATGTGAGATTAAAACTGGTTTTGAAAACATTAAAAGAAGCTTTTGGTGTCTGATCTTTATTAAAAACAAGCCCATGTTTTATTAAAAACAATTAAATTAGTGTGTTCAGTATCTTGGAATTAAATATATGCTTTTCATATGAGGAGCTGAATTCATTTGCCTCCAGAATTTCCATTTTCATGTTCATGCAGAAAGAAAAGCATCACGAAAAGAACACCTTCACTTTCTAGAATGGTAACCTTTTAGGTAAGGCTCACCAGATGCATAGTTGTAGGGGAATTGACAGAAAGTGTTAGTCTGGCAGCCATCTAAATAGGGTGTTTAGGTTTTTCTTTTCATAAAAATTGAAAGATTTTTTCTTTTCACTGCCTTGAACAGGTATTTCTGCTGCTATACTTATTTCTTATAAGAATTTCTTAGGGGAATTTGTTGTTATTGTGGTTTTTTGCCTGTAAACCAGCAGCAGAACATTGATACGTACATCATAGACTCTTTCAGGCTACAAGTGTCTTATCATCCAGAATAATAAAGATCATTTAACCATAGCCAGTTACTCCTGAAAGTGTTACTTCCTGGGCTTTATCTTTCCCTTCTCAGTGTAATGTAACTTTGGGCACCAAGTACTCTGTGAGTGGTAGAATTAAAAGAATTTCTTCTCTGTTGATGTTTCCTGTGTCTTCTGGGTATGATGCCTCATCACGGTAACCCCAGTTGCCCTCCTTGTTGGTATCTCATGACCTCCTTTTCCACCACTTCTGGCCTACCCATCCACGACCTCACAGCTGGGTAGGAGTTCCTGTGTCCAACTTGCCCAGTGGTGGAGGAATAGAAGAGCCAACTTTATGCTGGTGCCCAGGGAGAGAGAGGTTAAAGTTTTAACACAAACAGCACCAAGGTCAATGGAATTTTTTTTCTGTTCTGGCTCCCTAGAGGCTTTGTTTGCTAATTAAGGGGCCTGGGGGAGACTTAAAAGATTGTCATGTGAACCTGTGCTTTTTTAGAGCCTATATCTTTTGTATGTTTTATTATTACAGTAACAGAAGAAGTTATGTATGAGGTCACATGCAGCCAGGCCTACACTCATGTTTGATCTCCATGAGTGACTTTAAGTGGAGACTGATTTCTCTGTTGTCTTCACTATTTTTTACTTCTTGTGGGTGAGATAAAGGCAAGCAAATAAAAGCGTTGCATTGTCAAATGCCCTGTGATTTTGACTGTCTTATTGGCTAAGTGCTCAAATGGAGATGCTGAGGGCTTCTGCTTTCAGACACATCCCTCAAACTGTGTCTGATATTTCTGCTGATATTTTGATTTTGTTGGAAAATCGAAAGATGCCTCAGTTTAGATGCCAAAATTAGAAATAATTCAGATAAGAATTTATGCCACAGAGAAGAAAAATAAGCAGAAAACTTGTAGCTAAAGATGTAGGAAATTGCTCCAGGCTTAATTGTCATGGACTTTTTCAAACCCATGCAAATCAGAGTATGTGTGTTTATCTGTTTCTGGAAAGAAAACTTAGCCACAGATGAAAAAGTGGTCTCTTGGTTTTGTTTTTCTTCTGGATGGTTTCTTTACAAGCCAACGAACCAACAAAAACTTCAGCTACTCAGGTTTTTATATTAATATCAGGTCTTTTTTTTTTTTGAGATTATTCTCTAAATGCCAATATCTGATAATCTGGAAATCTGAAACACCCGGAAAGTTCCAGGGCAAATAACTAGCTCTTTTTCATATTTATCTAGCAACTTCGATAATTTTTTTTAGCCTTTTGAGCTCTCTTGTGCATTTGTATTTGTAGAGGACAGTACAGAGAATGAGTCAATATTTATTCTAGTTAACTGATAAATAACTGGGTGATTCAGAGAACCTTAGTAAGAATACCCTTGTCATGGTCTTTACTGACGTCTGTGGGTTTATTGCTCACTAGGTTTCTGCAGGAATCTGTAATAAAACCCCTAAACATACCAAGAGCTCTGAATGTAGGAGTTGGGAGCATGCTGTATGTGGAGAGAGTTTGTGGTTGCAGAAACACAGGGAAGGGATCCGAGGTTTGCAATTAAGCTTCAACCCCAGCACTTGCACTCGTCAGAAAGGATTTGTTGTTTATAAACTGCTTTGCTTTTCAAGGACTTGGAACATAATTAGCATCCTAACTTTAAAATTCTTTACCTAAAAGGCTCCCCCTCTCTTTTGTATGGGTTATTCTCTGTGTAGTCATGTGAGCAGAAAAGGTGGCATATTCGGTATTTTCACTTAGTATGCACAACCTTTGTAAAAGGAAGTTTGGGAAACATTAGTGGAGCTTTTCTGTTTAAGTAGCTGAGGCTCTTCAACCAAGCTTTAACAGCTCCCTTGCTACCACCACAATCTCTTCCAGCCCCTTCCTGTTATCACCAAGAGGCCAGTACAGTACGATCTGCCAGAGAACTTGTTGCTATCTGAAATGTTTTGTGCTCTGAAGCTGCTTTGATTTCAACCAGCTGAGCTTCTAGGCCTTTGTAGCCCATTAAAAGGCAAACAGGGCCCTAAAAACACAGAAAAATGGTTTGTACTGGAAGCTTTTCAGCTATGTACTGAAACAGTGTAGTACAGGGTTGGAATGTTCTCAGTAGAATAGATCCATGATTGGAATAAGGCTGCTAACAACTTTGGTGTGTAAGTTAAAGATGTGTGCCAGTGTTTCTCTTCTCTAACAATACTTATGGTCCATATATTGGAAGAATAAGTTTGTGGCTTTTTAGTACAGTTTGCTCTGGTTAATATTTCTATTTGTGGTATATTGCTCAACTTCTAAATATCTCTGCATTTGGAAGAAGGAAACGTGATCCTATTATTAAAAAATAGTTCTAGACCACCCCAATTGATGAGCACCTATTTGTAAATATGTGATTGAAATGCTCCTGTGATATTTTTTAAAGTTTTTCTATATCTGCAGTAGGGAATAAAATCATGATACCCAGAATGATATCTCATTTCCGCATGAGAGTCAACATGCGTTATTGTAGCCACACCTTTTCTCTGCCCTCTTTATTATCTTCTTGTTAAGTGTAAACCTTAAGTTCTGGCACGGGTTGTGTGGGGAGATGTTTTGTTTTTAATAAAACTCTACAGGGCTACTAGATGCTGTTAGCAGAGTTCATATTTCACCTCACCTCAAAGAAAAGGGCCATCCAGATGGCATAGAATGATTTGAGTTGGAAGAGACCTTAAAAATCATGTCTCCAACTTTTCTCTCATGGAAAGGGACTCCAGCCACTAGTCAGGGTGCTCAGAGCCCCATCCAACCTGGTCTTAAACTCTTCCACCACTCAGATCCAGTCTACTATCAGTTTCTATTCTCCTTGTGAATGGTTTTGCAGACATCCATGTGCTCTCAGGCACCGGGTTCTCTCTGTCCTGTTAGGTTTCAACGCTTCCATACAAAATGGTGAATGTCCTCAGAGTCAGCACAGAGGCATGGCTACTACTGAAATATTTGAGATTTTAAATCTACCAGCCAAAATATGCCTCCATTTAAAGTAAATTTCATTTAAATAAAATTAAGACCCGAATTTCTTCACCAGCTATGGCTCCTATCTGGAGAGGGTGTATAGTCAGGGGAACAAGTTGTGCAGGCTTTTGCACATGTGCAGGTTAGTCAAGGGTGAGCATTGCTGCAGGGTTAAAATCAGTTGCTTCCCAAAAGAGGCTGATGCAGAGAGGTTATCTGGGGAGTTGAGGATGACTTTTCATGAGGGAAGCCTGTGGTATAGAGAGAAAATGACCTGGGGAATGAGAGAAATTGAAATAGTTTGCATTGTTGATCTGGTATCTTTATGCTGGAATTCTGAATTAAAACTTAATGATTTAAAAGATTTGGCCTCAAACTTTTAGTCAGTAATAGTCTAGGGCTGTTAGAAAAGCAAAATATATGTATTTCCTAACATATGCTATCACTTCTCATCTGTGGTCCTTCAGAGGAAACATGCCACAGAGGGGTAGACTGGGGCTACTTGTTTCCTGTTTCTCATCATGCAAATGTCCTCATTTCTCCTTCCAGCTCTAAGTCTTAGGAACAACACTGAATTTTTATCCAAATACATTACTGCCGAGTACAGAAACATTCCTGGAAAATCACTCACTGCCTATAAAATGTCACCTGACTTAATTCGTCTGGTGAGACATTTCCGTAAAGGTTAATGAATACACTCACTCTCAAAGAGGAGTTTTGCAGTGAATTCAAAACCCCAGAGAGATGGAGAGAAGGAAGAGGGCACAACTGGCTCCTGAGAGGTGTCAAGAAGGCAGAGTATCACCAACAGCCTTTCTCAATGAGCCCTCCAATGTTGCCGTTGCACCACGTCTTCAACACGGTCCCAAGGACCACAGTTGGGAGCTATGGCTAAACCAAGTTATTAGAGCACATTGGGCACTTTCTCTTTTAGAGCACAGAAGGTGCTTTCTTTCACTTTCACATTTTGAAACCCTCCAATTAGGCTTCTTGCATGCTTTGTACAAGACTGGCTTGTAGCTTATCCTACAAACAGAGTTAGGAGAAGGAGTTCAGTTAGATTTTAGGGTAGGTTTCATGTGTATTCTTTACCTTAAATGATCCTCTTCCCTCTGGATGGTGAGGAGAAGCTACCCTGGAGTCCTTTTGCCAGCCTCTTCATTATTCATTCCCAATCAATATACATCCTGCAAATCTTCTATCATTTTCCTATTCAAATATTTGGCTAATTATATTATCTCAGTTTTCTGTGGAAAGAACCCTATCTATCTTTTCTCGTAGAGGTAGAATAACAGCAAGAAAAATTAATTCCTCCCAATCTGGAAGCTGATTAGTGGAGACTGAGCCATCAGAGGTGATGTTCCTTTGGTTTGCTGGAGATATATATTATTATTTCCTGGAATCCAGTGGTCTTTGTAATCAGTATGGATTATATTTCTAGGCATCTCTCTCCTTCCCTCTTGAGGGAACTTCTCATAATGTTTCTCTTTGCCATATTTTTTCTGGACTTGTGTGACAATGAAGAAGGCAAAAGCCTGCAATACAAGTTTTTCTGGAGAAAAGCAGTAAGGCACACATCTGGCTTATTCTGGTACTGTTTAAAAGGAGGAAATCAAGGGGCATAGGGCTAAGTTTTGTTTGTGTTGCCGTTTTCTTTGGCCTTTCCTATTACATGCAAGCTCAACCCCTGCCACTTGAATTGACCAGATGCCTTTGGATTGTCCTTGCATTGCTGATGCAGTGGGTGTTCCACAGCTGCGTTATTGGCTGCTGCAACAGGGAAAAGCCTGGAGCCTTTTTTTGTCCCGGAACTATTAGGGAAGGAAGTCTTAGGGCATGGTCTCCCCTTGTTCCAACATGGCATCAAGGTGCAAAATTATCAAGGTACTGGTATTTGCCCAATTTCTACTGGTTGGCAGGAAATACAGTGAGTCTGGGGCTTCTGCCCTGTGTGCACCCAGTGGAGTCAGTGCCAGAATCAATCATTCAAAGTACACTTAAAAAGCCCAAAGGAACACTGGGGAGGCTGTCCAGGTGTCCATGAACTGAAGAGACTTTTTCCTTTACCAATACATCCCTTGCCTGGACCCGAGGCACTAACATGGACATACTCTTCAGAGGGACACCCTGGCTTCTGCAGAGATTTGTAGATGTCTTGGCGACTGTCAAGGCCACAGAGTATGGTCTGTGGCTTTTCTATTGAAAAAGAAATTTTATAAACCCTCTGAAGTTGACTGGGGCCCTACTGGTGACCCATGATGTAGGCTGAGGCAGGTGGAACTGCCTTCCAGTCCTGAAGCCTGATTTTCCCTTGGGAACAGGATTTTCTCTTTTATCCCTCTCTAGTGGTGGGTATTTTGGTGGTGTTTGTTGTGTAATATCACTGTCTTGTTATTAAAGGTCACGCTTTATGAAAAGCCACTGTACATGCGTTACGTTTAATGGCATGACGTTAAAATAAGGAGGGGTTGGTCCCGAGGCTTCCACACTGAGATCTACACACACTTAAGTATGAAGTCTCATTTTTTCCAATAACGTTACCATGCAATCCACAAGATACTGCTCCTTTTGCTTAAAGCACTGCAGACACTTCAGCCCTTTCATTAAGCAGCAGGCACTTTATAGCTGCTGTAATTGAAGCCTAATGCATGAATAGAACACTTTCCTAACTCAATCCCACCTGGTTAAGGACTGTGAATACTGACCTTCTCCATTTTTTAGGAAATGTCAGACACCTCACATCTTGCAGCTGGTGGTGGTTTGCTTGGAGAGCCCTGTGATACACTATCTGTGGTGCAGTTAAGCAGAAGTTCTCCCAAGCTGAAGGTCCCAAGCAGCAAAGAAGCCTTCTTTTCTAGTAAATCCTGGAGATGGATCTGGCCAGAAATTTTTTCTTTTATGTCTCCTTTAGTTTTAAATTGAATTTTGATAACTTCAAGGGCTGTGCATAGATGTACATTTCCTTTTGTGGATCGTGACATCACAGTCATGAGACTTTGCAATCTCAGCTGGGTTTTGCATACAGGAATTATATCTGGTTGTACAGATATTTTCAGCATACTGTTATATCAGAGGTATCTTGTACGAACATTTGTTATAATTTTTCTGGCTGGCTGTTGGGTTTTTTTTTGGTGGTTTTTTTGTTTTGTTTTTTTGTTGCTGTTGTTGTTTGTTTGTTTGTTTTTTGGTGGTTTTTTTTGTGGTTTTTTTGCTTCCCGGCGAGATAAAAGAAGAGCTGATTTGATGCATGAAAGGAATGTTGGTCCTAAACCAATTGTTTATTGTTTTCTCCAGACCAGTATGAGGGAGAAAATGAATTGGGTTAACAGCAGTTGAATGATCTCTAGTCTGTTTTCCTTCAGCATTCTCAGTCTCTGAACTTTGATACAGCTCTTCATATTGAAAAAAAAAGAAGGATAACACTTGTATCATAGAATTAGGTTTTCTGGCTCTTCTGGTGAAGGAGTGAAGAAGAACAGGATGTTTTTGTTTATAGTTAACATTTTATTGCTCTAACGCTTATCAGTACTACTGAGTGAAGTATGAAGTATCTTGGAAGAGTATAAGGGGTTTTGCTGCAGTAATAGACATATTTAAGTAGAAAATTAGGGAGGGAAATCTGCTGTGTGTGCAGATTTCCCAGATATTATTTTAAATTGCTGTTTTAAATTTATTTTCTGTTTGTAATTTGTTTTTAGCATAACTGTTTTCAGAACAAATGTGTGAGTTTTGTGCTAAGTCATTATGAAGAAGGTATCTTAGGAAAACAGTATCAAGCTGAAGCTCATGGCAGAGGTATATACTAGATGTTGTTCTTACAACCAGCTACTTTATAAGCAGAATAGTTAGACTCTATGAATGCATTTTCCCAGATTAATAGTATTTGAAACTCAGGAGAGATACTTAGCTTTTGTTATATGGTGTATCTTTGTTGCTCAGCAGATACTAAGTGCCTAATTCTGCTCTCCTGAAGTCATTGGGATCTTGGCTGCATATAAGATTAAGTGCAGCTATGAAGCTGTTGTCTGTGTATTTAAATATGTTTCTGATGAGACTCTTAGAAGTTAATTCTGCCCTTGTTATTTAGCATGAAGGAACTGGTTATACTTGGTGTCATAATTCAAACATCCAATAAAGGAGTCAAAATGACATGCCACTATCTCTAGAGCCCTACCTTTACAGTAGCTTGCATTTACTGTTTTCTTTTGCAGGGTGCTATGTCATGACAGACTTAAATGAGCATGTAGCATATACTAGTCTGCAAAAAATACCAGCTCCAGAAATAACTTTATTCTTTGGTAGGAGAATAACTAGTTGTATTTATTTGTAATAGTTGTATTAGAATTGTCATTCTCACATGTGCATGGTGGCTTTTGTAGCATATGAGGCCTTTTCCTGATGACATATCTATAATTCAAACTTTGAGAAAGGACAGAAACAACCTTTGAAGATTATTTTGTACATGAAGATTTTCAAAATGTTAATAATATGTTTTAATATTTTAATATTAAATCCTTTTCTCTCTCTTTTGTGATTATATTGTTTTTTGAAGAAATAAGGTGATCATAATTTTTTGGCAAAGAGGTTTTCTGAGGGAAACTGCCTACAACTGAAATATAAGCAGATCTTCAACACTCAAATAGACACCAGTCTGTCTGGGATGTAAAAAAGGTGTATGTCTGAACAGATATTGCTATTAAGGATAATTGTGTTGATAACAGCAGCCTCATTGATTTAGGATTTTAATAGAATCTTCAAGTGTCTTTAACAATCTCTAATAATAACACTGTATTTATGTAGCAGCTGGAAGCATGCTCTACGTTTTTTTAAAATTCTGTGGTCCCAAATCACTACGTGTAGTTGGAGACCACAAGAAGGAATATTTTTTCCGCATACTACAACATCTTACCTTTTTGCTATCCCTAATCCTATGCACTTTTTCTTGTTTCTTCTAGTTATGTTAAATCCATCTGGATTTAACACCTAAAGAGTATTAACATAAAAGACTTACCCAGTCTAGGAAACTGAACATATCAGAAATCCTGGTCTCTGCATTACCACTTTCAGAGCCTTCCAAAAAGTTCTTTGATAGTGAGTGGTGGTAAAAAAGATAGAAGGGATTTTTGTCACTCTGTTATTGTCATTAAGTTTAAGCCGGAAAGATTTCAGCTGAATTTCTAATATACAAGATGAAGAAAAAACTGTTAAGGTCCTCTGGGTGTACTGCAAAGTGAATTGAAAGGCAAGAGAGTGGTAGAGGCAAATTCTGTTTTTTCTTGTAAATGAAAGGTCATGTTTACCAATTTGGAATTGTTTTGAAAAATGAAATGATTGTCTGTTCATTAGTTCTAGGGTCATTTTGTAAGCTTTTTAGTAGGTTATGTAGTGTACTGCCTACGAGCAATTTTTGCATAACAACAGGATGGGAAATTCTTTTAAAATATACATTATACATGCCAGAAATATATGTTCTTGTGTAGTAATATGAATGATGGCAAGTGTGTGTTTCTGGTTTTGAAGGTCATCATTGCAACTCTCCTAGAAATACTGTGTCTGGGAACACACATTTCAGCAAAGTTTATCCTCTTCCCAAAATCTAGAATTCCAAGCAGATTTTGCAGGAAGTTATGGTTTGATCATCTCAGCTGAACACTAGGCAGATGTGGCCATGTGGCTGCTGTGCCCCTTTCCAGAAGCAGAGATCTTCCTGAACCCTGGTTCAGACGGGTCAAACCCACAGAACATGTGAAAGAGTGCTCTCCTGGCAAGTCTGGAAAAGGCTTCTCTTCCTGGTCTAACAGACTCTGGAGCTTATTGACTTTCAGGCTTTGATTTGAGCATGCCTAGTAGCACAGCAGATGCTATGAAGAGACTTGAGTGTCATAGCTAGTGAAGGGATTTCAGTAATTTAGCTTGTTTCCTAATTTTCTAATTTTTTTATAGTCTTCTTTTATATACTAAACTAGGCCTTATCCTTTCTGATTGAGCAATTTAACAGATCTTAACAAGTAGCTGTGTGGATGGTTGCTCCAGCGGCTGTATTTTAAAGAAATTTGAGATCTTGTAGCCCAGGTTCTTTTGATGCAGACCACGTTTGTATTTTTTGCTTAAGGTACCTTGTTATAGGGGTTCTGGTTTTAATTTGTGCTATTCTGAGGACACCAGGATGAAAAGATGTAGGTATAAACACATCTGAAAATGGGATTCCTTGGGGTCCTTGAGTGAAACTGTTAGAAAACAGGATTAAAAATATCTTCTCTTGACTGATGATTTACAAGAAGACAAAGAACCTACAAAACAAAGCCTCCGTGTTTTTCTGGTACCAAACTATAGTCAATTCATTTCATTGGGATTTTAATTTCTTTGGCAGTAGCCAGTATTCAACTCCGTGTTTTTCTAGGCAGAGAATAAAATCAGATGCTTGACTTCAGTATTGAAACCCAATTCCTGTATACATATTCATCATATGAAAGATAATTTGAGCTCAGTCATGAACATTTTACATCTATACTGGATTTTACAAAGATAGACAACACAATTACCCACAGTCAATTTTTCTTATTATGATAGAAGAGAGGGCAAGTTCATTTCTCACTAGTATAATTCTGAGATTTTCTTTCAACAATAAAAGGAGGTGGGGGAAAGCACAGGATTTTTTACCTCCGGAAAAGAAGTTTATATCACCTTAGCAGGAAATTGAACTTTGATTCATGATAATAATAAAGAAGAAAATCATGTGGATTTTTACTTCTTTGGACATCATACAGGGCTGTGTTGGGTATTTTCATGTTGACTGATTAAATGCAATCTTTCAGTAATGCACTGAATGCCGATTTCTCTCTAATGAGGTAAATGAAAGACTGTAAGATGGTCTCTCAGTTATCTCTAAGTCCAGCATGAAAATTACTGGAAATTAGCACTGCAAATGCTAATTAAGGTCCTGTTGGGCTGATCCCTGCTCTGTTAGCCTTTCTGAGCAAGCCACAGCTAAAACCTTTAACCCATGCTCAGAGGTGGGATGGGAGCAGGTTTTGTCAGGAGGAACAGAAGCATCTTCATAGCCTGGTTCTCTTCTCTCTCTGTTTACCCCTTGAGAAGACAGTATTGTTGAATGCACTGCCCACCAGTGTCCATGAACCTTGGCTGGGAGTTAGAAAAAACCCAAGAAACTACAATCAATCATATCCAACATCTTAATAAAGCAAGGACAGTTTCTGTAGGAAAAAGGGGACAGGCACAGTAGAAGATACAGCCTTGCATTTAAAGGTTTTGCTGTTAATATGTGACTGTGAGAAACTGATTTATGCCTCTCTGCCTGAAAAGTGCTGATTAGCCAGAAGAAATAAAAAGGTGAAAAGCAGACCTGTTCCACCAGTGATAAAAAAGTCCATTAGTCAACCTGGTGGATGAATCTCTTCTCTGCTGTAACTGTCTTCCATGTGGGAAGGTTTGGGGTTTTTTTCCTGATCTAGTTCTCTCAAGGCAAGAGAAGATCTCATTGTTTACACAGACCAGTTCATATTGCAAATGCTGACTATTTAAAATAGTAGCACTCCTTTGGTATGTTGTTCATGAAAAGACTTGTTTTCTGGCATGAAATAAAAGGGAAAATTGAGAAGCAGCTAATTATTGAAGGAATATTAATAGAGGAATTACAGCTTGGACTCCCCTTTCCCTCTCCTAGGCTTAATTGCTAAACTGAAAAAATGGTGCTGCGTATCTTTATTTGAAGTGTACTATCATTGCTGGTGAGTCACGAACTCCTATGGAGTTAAAACTACAAATACTGTTATTTCAGATGGTTGTGTAAATTGCTTAGTTTCTGTGTAATTCTGCCACTCCTGGTAAACACATGGCAGAGAGCAGAATAGGAATAATCACCCTTTCTTCTCAAACTTTACCTAGTGAAATTCTGCTTTTATTTGAGAAGACCCAACATGAGTGTGTTGGTTAGTAAAAAGGTACAAATGTAAGTCACCTTTTTTCACCCTTATTCCCACCAGACATCTGTGAGGCCCTAAAACAAGTCACTGGCAGTCAGGTGAACTGCTTAGGAGCTAATAAAAATATTTAAAGACTATGTAAATATACAGAGCAGTAAGCAGATACTGACTTTCTGTTCTCGCCACAAAATTCTGAAAATGAAGCACCTGCCTGTAACAGGAAAAAGAAAAGGAAGAGCTAAAGAGATCTTGCTATCCCCTTCCCTGCAAAACCTTCCCAGAGGAATTAAAATGCTCTCACTAAGTCATTGTCACAGTTGCCACCAAATTCCTGTCCCATGTCCCTGCAGGCAGCTGTGTTGGATTTAAGCTGAAAGGCCAGGCTCTGCTGAGTCAGTCAGGGGCAATCCCTTCTGCAGAAAGCTGCACACAGGTGTGCCCTTCACAGTTAATGGGGCATGAGTAATTTGCATTTTTAAAGGTATTTTCATTAGTATGATGTGTCATTGCAAATGTATTCATGTGCTAGTACTGACAATAAGCTCTGATAATTTGCTAAAAAGAAAAGAAAGGTTGCAAAAAATTTTTGGGAGCAGTTGTATCTCTCCTGTCCCCCCTCTTCAATTCCAAGAATAGACTTATCAGATCTTGGGTTCAATAATTTTTCATCCATTAAATAGACTTTGAGGGCAGAAAGGAGGGGGAAGCTGACGTGGTTATGCTAATGTTGAAAAGGGAAAAAAAAGTCAATCTTGCCACTGCTCATGCAAAGTCCCTTCAGTGTGCAGAGACAGTCTTAGCTGTGTATCTTTGAGGGGAAGAATAGGATG
Organism: Cinnycerthia olivascens; assembly: GCA_035048155.1. NCBI lineage: Eukaryota > Metazoa > Chordata > Aves > Passeriformes > Certhiidae > Cinnycerthia > Cinnycerthia olivascens. The sequence continues at coordinate 53,025,351 of JAWWMU010000106.1, read as the reverse complement.
TGATTTCTGGTAACTTTAAAAAGGAAGGTGGAGTAGTATGTATGAACACATTGGATAATAGTTTTTCTCTTCTTTACAAATAATAAGCTGCAAAGCAAGAAGGGACAGGTACAAAAGAAATAATTGGGAGCTTTTGATTTTTCCCAGATGAGTCAGTCTTCCTGGGGATATTAACTTTGTCATTTATGCAGATGATTAAAAAAAAGAGTGGAGAGTTAAAGAAATACTCTCAAATTCACATGTGGATTAACCATACTTTGAAACCAGCTTCCCACTGCCTTTGTTCATGTTCCTAACTGCAGTTTTTGCATTGCAAATAAAAAGCTAATATTGCCTAATTATTTAAGGCCATCCTAGAATTGGGCCATAAAACATGGACCTGGACATGGATCTTCCTTACATGTTTTAGGCTAAGGCCAGAGACCCTGTCACCAGGAACACTTGAGCATCCATAGGGAAAACCCCTCCAGTGTTCTTGCTAGTGCTGCAGGCACAAACATTACGTGAAATTCTGGGCTGAATTGCTGGTAGTTTCAACAGGGTATTTTCCCATGGCAGCAGTTCAAGGACATGTATTTGTTTCAGGGCACAGGTAACTGCATTTATTGCTCCTGTTACTTGCTTTGTGCTGTGTTCTCCCTCGTCTTTATCTCTGCAAGTCAGAAGATAGCGTTATATGAAGGCAGAATTTGGTATAATAATCCTAAGAATGTGGCCTGTGGTAATCCCCTTATGCTGTCAGTCAGAGGAAGTATTAGGGGAATATTTTATACATACGATTTCAAATTTTGTTGTTGTAACTCTGGAAATTAAGAAGGGAACTATATCATAGTCCACAGAAAAAATCATATTATACTCTGTGTAATGTCAGATATATGTGTGTACATTGGAGCCTCTTTGACAATTAGCAGCCTTGATCAGCTATGAGGATCATCCCCTAATGCTATAAATTGCTTTGTTTCTCAGGAAGAACAGAGATAGGTGGTGATTTTGTGCAAGAACTCTGAAAGATTTCTTTGCCATTATTCTCCTCTTGTCCTGCTTGGTCTCTCCACATCCTGGCAGATATCACCATAGAGGGTGGTGGAGATGGAGATGGCGGGGATGTTGGTGTCCCCAGGAGCACCTAAATGGCTCTAGCATGTGTTTCAGAGAGGCCTGAAGAAACGACAGCTTTCACTGACTTTGGACTACTCTGTCTCCATTTGGCATCAAGTGGACCAAAGTGACCTTTGTTTCTTCATAGTAAAACATTGTGTCATGCCAAATACATGAGTAATTCCTAGCTGGCCTCGCATCGCTTACCTGTGAGTTGTACATGAATGGTATCAGCAGCAATAAAATCTCGGGTAATACCTGATATATAACTCTCTTGTCCCTCGCTGGGCATAATTCTATCCCTAAATGAGATGTGACAGGTTTATTGAGGACAGGTTTGTCCTATCAAATTCTTAGTGCCTTGCTGGGTAGCAGCCAGCAAGGGCAGAGGAGGAGTGTACCTGTGGGTGGGAGAGCTGACGCCATCCTGTGTCTCAGTGATTTTGCTCCTCTGCTTTTCTCTCATCCTCTAAAATGTGAAAAGCAGACTTGAGTGGGTGACAGATCCAGTGAAGAGTCCATGCCCCAAGTGAGTGCCCAGATGTTTATCCTGTGTGTCAAGTTTTGCTGGTTGATGTTTGGATTTTTCTGTTCACAGCCCAGAATCTGACTCGGTGGCTGTGCAAACTCTGGCCTGTTAGTGGTGAGCAGCTGACTGCACCTACTGTCTGTTTGTTACCCCCTCCCATTCGCTCTTCCCAAATCCCATGTATGCTAATTCAGTATGTGAATCTATTTTTTATTATTATTTCTGATTTAACTCAGCTGAGGGGCATGCTGTATTGCAGCAGAATGCTGACTACTCTGCTCAGCTGTGGCTTGGGATGGCAGGGCAAGAGCTCCTTCAGCCCGCAGTAACCTTGACTTCAGCCAGCTGTCATGCTCGGGCAAGTTTTATCTTGCTCTATGATGCTTACCTGGCCTTTCATCACAGACAGCCCCGCCTCTCAGGAATGACTACACCATGAACCCCTAGATATCGGGCAGGATGGTTCTCAGCACCCTGTGGTGACTGAGAAACCTCCCAATGTGGCTCTTCGGGGCTAAAAACAGAAGTCCAGTTGTGCAGAGTGATCTGGGTTCCCTTGGTTTGCTGCAAAGGGTCTTCAGTGGCCCCAGATAAGTATGAGTTATTATAAGAAAGCCAAGGGTGAAATGAAGGATAAAACCTTTATGTTCTAGTAATTGGAAAAATACTTAATTTCTTTTTTAACAATACCCACTAAGTATTGTGGTGGTGTTTGAGCCAGCGACAAGTATGACTGGTGTATTGTTCAGAAAGCAGTGATTCCATCCTCACTGGGAAATGCCCTTACTCATGCCCAGCCAGCACCAGGAGCTGAGCTGGGAGCAGCCTCAGCAGTGCTACAGAGACAAGGACAGTGTCAGCTCTCCCCTCTGCAATTCACTTGGTGTCTGTCTTGGGACTTCTTACCTCCTTGCCATCACAGATGACACCAGTAATTCTTTTCCCTTTAGTTGCCATTAACAGAACCATCAGCCCCTAAAAGTAAAACACATTCTTAAAACGTGTCAGTCTTGATTTTTGCTTATTTTTTTCTGGTATTGTTTGCGGTGGGATTTATTTGTTTTTCATCTGACTCAGAGAATCTAGCATTTTTAAATTTTTTTGTGTGTGTTCACAATGGAGTTTTAACTGATGGGTCCTGGAAATTGGCACTTCACTAAGGCATGGTACTTTAATATCAAATATTGACAGGGATTTTTTATTAGTGGCCACAGAGAAGATTAAACACCTCCTGAATGTGGGTAAATACATGTACACATTTTAATAAAGCGATAGGACACAAGGCTCCACATATTAACAAACAATATCTGCTACTGGTTATTAAGTTTACTCTGGATAAATTAACTCTGAGTGCATCATTGCCCTGATTTTCAGCTTGCAAATGGTTTTGGATGATGTGGATAAGAAGGCAAAAGGATTTTGCACTTGGGAGTTTCTGGGTGATGATGTCAGGCAATGGGAAAGGGAGCAGTGTTGGCTCTGGGGTGGGCACAAGGGTGTGGGAGCAATGTCCCCTGGCTCCTGCCAACCCAACCCAAGCTACAGCTCGCAGGTGCGCCCCTCACTGCACAGTAAGCTCATGCCTTCTTCCCTCCTGAGCTTTGCTTTCCTAAAACAAGACCTTTCTCCTCTTTGCCTTTTTCTCTTAACTATTTTGACAGAGGTTGGGGGAGAGCAGCCTTCTGGTTCACTGCATTCTGGCTACTTGTTTGGAGGAAGGCAGATTGCAGAGGGTAGATCTTTAAAGAAAAAATTGAATCTCAATGGGAAAGCACCAGGTAAAAAAATAAAACCACAAGAAGCCCAAGCTGAGGAAATATACAGAGAAAAACTTGATTAGCAACACAGTGACTGATCACAGGGAGTACAGCCCTCCTATTGATGATGGGAATACCTGTCTTTCTGGCTCGTGAATGCTATGTCCTCTTTAGACAGGGAGTGGTGATGATGGTGCTCACCAAAAAAAATGAACCAAGATATGCAAGATCATAATTTCTTCCTCTTGCTTTTGAGATGCTGATTCTCATTTGACCTTGAGACTAGTGTGTTAAGACAGGATTTATCCTTTCTGGTGCATTTGTTTCCTTGCATGAATCTGCCCAACTATGAGTGGTACTCAAGTAAGTACACGATAAACTATGGGATAGGTTACTTTATAGGCAGCTTTATCACAATTTTTTAACTCACTTGAGCATCTCTTTTGAGGAGAAAAACAAAGCTTAGAAAACGCTTTCAGATTATGTCATTCTTCTAAACTGCACTGGGTGCTGTAAATCTGTGTGTGTGGTATTTTTGGAGCACGGAGGGAAAGGCACCAGGCAAAGATGTGGGACCGGTAACTGGCCACACATCTCTCCCTCCTCTGACCTCCTTGTGTACTGTGAATACATGACCTGATAATTGCATAAGCAGCCCTGTGTGATATCATCTCTTTCTCCTAGCACTTAAACCAAGACCCTAAGAGCTCTGCAAAAATGAGAAGTACTTAGTTTCAATGGCGATGACAGATGCTCTCACTTTCATCCAGGATAGAACATAGTCCCAGATGCCTTCTGTGGGGATAAGAGTGGTCACACAGGCTGTATACTGCAGGAAAATATGACTGCCAAAGAAGTTGTTTTGACTGCAGCAGAGAAAATAATACGTGAAAACCATTAAGGAAATATGAGGGAGAATTCAAGACTGTAGCCCTCTTAGAGGTTAATTTCATACTGGAAGGACCACTTAATCAAAACTCCAGATCAAGCAATTATCAAAGTTCATAAAGTTATTCTCTCTTCTACCATAACTTCCCTGCTACAATATATGTGCATGTTCCATTTTGAATTCAAGGGGATTTTATAGTGAGTGCTTCTTGGCAGTAGGACAGACATGCTAAGACTAGTTTTCCTTCTTGTTCATAACTTTAAAAAGTGTGATGAATTTGGATTTAATTAACTGGATTGTCTTTAAAGTGTTCTTTGTTGGTGCTGTCCATGAGAGAGATTATGTAGATCTGGAATAATTTTGCCCCAGTCAGTGTCATTACTTCTGTTTTGATGTAGATGTAACTGAGAACAAAAGCTGATCTTCCATGAGAGAGCCATCATCTACTAGTTTAAAAGGAAGAGTGAAAGCTGAGTAAGTTATGGAGAATATTCTTAATGCTCTACTCTGCAAATCTCTCAAATTTGCTTTAGTAAGAGGAAAGACAGAGCTAATTCAGTTTTTAAAAAAGACTTCTTATTTTGCAATTTTTTTCAGTTCATTGAATTTGACATGAATTTTCAGAAAGTACACCAAAAGAAGCTTGAATTCTGTCAGGTCTGAGGTGTGTGGTTCATTTTATACATGTATGTGAGCTTTCATCCTTCCTCAGGGGAGAGAATGCCTTCAAATGCACATTTTTTCACATTCTCCTTCTAGTGCAGTTTGATCCCTCAGATAAATCACTACTCACTGTTTATATTATCACCGTGGAAAAGTTTGTGAAATCACAGATCCGGCTGCATGGTTTCACAAACATCCTTGAATAGGAGAACACCATCTGGGAAAAGTGAAATGTTTTATTACAATTTGAGCTCTCAGCTAGATGTCTGCAGTATCTGCTGAAAAACTTCCTTTCCCCCACCAAGAATGATGGGAGTTAGACTGATTTGCCAACACTTATGGTATCATATGATGGTCTCTTTTGCATTTTTTTATTTCATCCATAACCTGGGCTAATTTTGGCACTATTAATACAAAATTTGGATCTACCTACTTTGATTTCTAGTGACTTTTTTAAACTTGGGGAGACAAGACTTAACCACATGTGGCAGTGGTGTCTCAAGTCAATAAGTCTATGTTGCAAGTGTAAACAGACCCACAGGGACACAGTGAAAGGAACAGAAGCCATTACCTCAGATGTTAGAGCAAGAGGAGGTGCCAACCAGGGGTTTGCAAAGGATGCAGGAGTACTTGGTAGGATGAAATATCTACTGCTCTCCTGAAATACTTTGTTGCTTACTGCTCAGAAACAGATGCTAGGAAAGAAAAAACCCAAAATTTGTCAGTAGCATTGCAGTGAATTTTTAAATGTTTTTGTTAGCGAGCCTAGAAAACAACTTCTTTTCTCCCTTCAATCTGGAGCTGGTTTCCAAACTACTCTGTAAATAATACCTCTTAAAAAATCCATAATGAGCAGAAAGTTACAGTTCTGATCTTCTACCTATCTCCTTCTAGTGTTCAACCAGCAATAATGAATAAACTACTGTATGTGAAAATAGAACCTTATTGCTCCCCATGACTTCTCTGACCTTGCCTGAGACATTTGCATTTGGCTTACTGAAAAAGTTTTGCTTTTCTGATAAATATTTGTTCTGTTTGGAAAAAAGTCCATCAGGTTAATTGTGGTTAATAGTTAGCCAAAAAGTACCAGGTAAGTAAACAGAGCTTTTAAACAAGGTGTACAGGAAGTAGCAAAGAGTGTTTTCTGAGGCATCACAGACAGATAAATTATCAGGTACAGCTCATAGAGCTTCAGCGACACAGATGTGACTGTCTGGGTTTGTTTTTTTTCAATTATATTTCCCTTAAAAATTAACTTAGATTTAAAAGACCAACCTTCTTTATTTCTCTGCAAAGGGTGTGAATGCTAGAAAGTTACATTAATTAAGAAGAAAATGAATCAGAGGTTAGCTCCAAGTTACATCAGACTGGCTTTTGCTACCATGAAAAGCATCATATGGTACTGAAGACAGACAGGATGTTTACATGTACAGTTAAAGGTACATGGCCAGGAGAGATCTGCAGGAAAGTAATTCTTAATGGAATTTCACAATCTTAAATCTTCACTTAGAGACATGTATCATCTCCACTTTTCCCATCACTCTCCAGTCACAGCATACTCAAGTAAAACTCCTATTATGTATAGTTTAAAAAGAGTGAAAAACACTTTATTTTAAAAGTAAGCAATATAATCTGTCATCAGGCAATCATGATTCTACATGTCTGTGCAAGAAAATGAGGCCTCCGTATTTTCAGGGAATGAAGAAAGCCACTATAGAACCTTTATTTTGCCTTTGAGATCATGCTCAGCTTCAGAAAGTGCTTTGAAGGAAGGGAAAATTAAAGTAAATAAAGTAAATGGAAAATAGTCTAGAGCTTTAGTTGTATGAGCAAAGATCAGTTCTATCAGATTGTCTTTCTTGGTGTGATGGTTGGGTTTTTGCTTTTGTTTAATTTTGTGGAGATAATTACTAATTATAGCCTGAACTCAGTAACCCAAGTAATGAAATGATGTTACTACATAACTTGAAGGAGGTGAAGTTTAGTAGCAGAGTTTAAACTTGAATAAAGAGCTGATTAAAGAGCATACAACAGATTGTATCAGAAAAGCTCTGGAGACAGATATCTACTGGGTATCCTTAAGAATTGTTCTTGGGAGATGTCTAATTAAATATTTTCATTAGGGATCTTTGTGTAGGTGTTTCTCACTGTGGTGTTTCACAGTGGAGAGCTGAGACAGAGTGAGAAGGAAGAGGAAGGTTTAGATGACATTTGAATAGAATTGGAGGATGCTAAGAAATGGAATAAAAGTTAAACTTGTGCAGAATGCACTCTGTTTTAATCTGGAAGAATGGGAGAGCCCTTCTGTATATCCAGAAAAAAAGGATACACTGTGCAGAAAGTCCCAGTAGTGATAAAGCATTGATATCATTTACAATATGCTCTTAAGTCCTTGGCAGGAGCACTGTATATAGTTCTGGTCCCCAGTTTAATGGAATATGGATATTAACAAGAAGGATATAATAAAAGGAAAATCAGGGAAATATGCTGCTATATGATACAGGGCTAAGAGAGTTGAATGAATCAAAATAATTTGTGACATGGTTTATGCATCAGAAAAGACAATATCAGACTGGAAAGAACTTAATGGAAAGAACAATGCTAGCACAACTTAAAGAAATAATGAATGGTAAAGCCTGAGTTTAGGCTGAACATTTAGAAGCAAATTTCATAAATACCAGAGGGATGGAGGTCTGGAGCAACCTCCAAGTGTCACAAACGGCCCTGCTGCCTCACCGGGGCTCCATATGTTTCTAGAGGGCTGTGGCATGGCACACATGAATACTGTAGAAACATCATGTGATCCTGTAGGTTTTAATGGATAAGAAATCTGCTTATAGCTATAACTGGTGTAATTAATTCCTATTAATCTTCTAGTTGTTTGTCAATTAATAAATCACAGGCAAGTTAGGTCTTGTTACAACTCAGAATGTTGTAGAAAAATGTGATTTATGCTGTGTCTCTGTTGAAATCTTAAGCTGTCTGCAAAAGAAGGGACATGGTATCCTGTGCAGCAAGGATGAATAGTTCTATTGGTTTGTTTATCTGTGCCTGCTGACTGCAGAGGGTCTAGCAATAGCCCACACCAGTGAGTCCTTTGAAAGGAGCTGTGTCTGGTGCTTCCCTTTCCTGGACATGAGTGACTCAGCAGCACCCAATTGTTAGGAATGGGTTTTCTGCCCTTGCAGAGGCAGGGTTGGAGCCCATGTGGCAGGGAACTGGTAGGGTTTGTTTGTGTGTGCAGCACAGTTGGACGCGGTGCTTGTTTGTCCGGTGGCTGGCGTAGTGGTCCTGATCCCACCTCCCATCAACAGTGCTCTGCATATAATGTAATTATTACAGTCCCCTTCCAGGAGGGGAAATATCTCAAGAGATATCCATGACCTCTTAAAGTACACATTCGTTAAGGCACTTGGTGCTAAGGTAAGATCATCAGAGGAAGCGTCCATTTTTTAAATCCCACATGAGTGAATCACTTTAAGAAATACCTCAGAATTTTCAGGAATATTTGTAAGATTGCTAAATCAAAACATTTTCTGCAATTAGAAGGCACTCAGAAAGCATATGTTTTATGTCAAAGCCATAGCTTTTAATCTCTTAGCCCTCTTGAGCAAGAGATTCCCAGGCTATTAAATTGTCTTTATTGCTCTGTCGTATATTTGTAACACGTGTTCAGTAGTGAATATCTTATAACAGAATTAAAGAAAATACTGTGCTTTCCTAAAAAAAAAAAAAAAAAAGAAAAGGAAAAAATCCCAATGAATGCCAATAATCAAACAAAATAAAGCCCCAAACAACCAAACAAAAACCTTTTCTGTTTCTTAATCAAGACAGGAGCATGACCCTAGATGAAAAAGCTCTGGCTGGAGAATTCAGGACTTTGTTTTGAGTCATGATATTGTGCCACAGAGGATAAAGTACATTTTTAAGTCGCTGATAAATATGCTGACTACTTTTATTTAGGGACACACTGTTACATGATAGTGCTGAGAAATAATTAATGCACTAACTTGAGCAGTTATCATTGCGGAACATAATGCTCCACATCCCCACGTAATTCCCCCACCCCCACCCTTTTCTTCCAGCCAATTGGTGAACAAGGAAAGAAATTTTTCCCATCATAGCAAGGAAATAGTTACAGTGTCTGGGTTATGTGATGATAAATTCCTGTGGAAATTGAGACAGGATTGTTTCTCACTCACAGTCAACTATGTGTGAGTATCATACATATCTATAAAATGTATTGAGTCACTGTTCTTCTGAAGCGCTCAAGAGCACTTCCTTGATCACTGTGTCTTCAGCATCAGGATATTCATTACACAGTTAGAGGGGTATTTATTCATCTGATTGAAAAACTTATTTGCTCTGTTTAAATTAAAGCTAATGACATATATTCCCTGAGAATAAGTGAAGAAGAAATGTCAGTGGCTCCATAGGGAGACTCCTGTAAGCATTTGCGTGATTGGGAGTGTTTTCTTGTTAAAGGGATCTGTGCATTAGCACACCATTAGATTTTATGAGAGACAGTGGTAGGCACTGTTCATGCTCAGGGAGAGATTGGAAATCAACGTGTGATGCTCTACCATCCCTCTCCTGCAGTTCAGTCTCACCTTTAAGTACTTCAGGTAGACTTATGGTGGCATCAAGAGGCCACTGAATATATATTTATATATATAGATATATATGTTATATATGTGTGTACGTGAATATACAGTGCTGGGGGATGCAGGGATTAAGGCCATGGTAGAAGGTTCTTTAAAGGAGTTCACAGTTTATGCATACCTGTGATTTCCAGCATTGCTCAATGTGCAAGCACCTACAATAGTTCTAAGGGAGGTGGAGTACTGATCTCTCTAGCAAGTGTAAGCCTGCTTTTCAGTATTTAGCTTTCATGGGCATGAAATAGTCCAGGGTCTCCCAGGTGATATTGAGCACAAATTGAAAATCTCTGATTGAGGAAGCACATTAAATGATGCCTTAGAATGAGTGAGATAAACCACTTTTGCAGTAATAACCACAGAGACCTAACAGCATCTCTTTACTAAAAGCAGACAAAAAAATAAGTTTTCAGTGCTCTGAGACATGTGCACGTTTAGTCACTGCTCCTGAAATCCTGTTACCTCTCCATAAGTTTTCACATAATGGCCACAGTAAGTGTTTTCCAACAAGAGACAGCCTTCCAGTTTGGTGGTATAGGGTTTGATTACTTATAGTCAAGTTTGAATCTAAAAAACTGCTTAGAACCAAAAAGAATGGGATAAGGCCTTAAGGCAGAACTTTCAAGAGCAGCAGTATCACCAACAGGGCTTCAGCAGTTTCATCTTTACATGGTCACTGGTCTAGGCTAATGCAGATTTTCCACTTGATGAGTTTTATATTCCAAAAGCATAAAACTTACTTTCCCTTCCTGATGGAAAGCCAAATTTTAAAATAAATGCACGTAAATGGAAAAAGAAGGACAGACAGTTTTGCATGCTTGAAGACATACGTTATTAGTAACAGATAAGAATATGTTTGGTGTTTATGAGCATCCCCACATTTTCAGGTAGGATTAATTCCTCACAAAAGTGCAACCTTAATCAGGAGGTTTCAAAATGCCGGTATTTTGCTGTGTCCCAGCATCTTGCAGAGCACATCAGTCACATTCTGTGAGGTGCAGTTGCAAAGGTTATGGGACTCCTCCTTGGAACAATGGGCTCCAACATGCAGAGGGAAAAGCAACACCCTAAACCACCACATTTGAGTTACTCTGAAACCCACATTTTCTTTCCTGAGTTGTGTTTGTAGCACATTATCTGGAATAGATGCACACTGACAGAGCTTTTTGCCACAATTCTAAACTGTGTTTTACATGCCATTTATTGGGAGAGCTCAGTAAAGCGTAGCAGAAGCTTTCCATAGACAGTTTTGAGACTTTTAATGGAAACTTATTTTGGCAAAACTCTGAAAGAGTTCAGTAATTACATTTATGGGATCCAAGAGATAAAAAACACAAACCCCTTATATAGGGCACTGTCTTGTAAAACCAAACCTGGTGACAGCAGAGACATACTGTAGCTGTATAACACAGCCAGATCAGAAGCTCAATTTTCCCAAGAGGTTGCTTAACTCCTGTACCAGAACCTTTGAGGGGCTTGTAAGCTGAATGCGGCTGTAATGCATCTACCAGCAGCTGTTTTCTGTCCTTTCTAAGTCCATATTCCTTTTTCTTTCCTTTTACCACTATTATTTTAACACTGTTTTGCATTCTGCTTAAAAATGACAATACTGCTCCAAGGTACTGCAGCCCAGTGAAGCTAAATAAAGTCAATGCCCTCATGCAACATTGATATCAACACAATGATGTTGCATTTGGGGCAAAATGGGGGCTCTTGTTCCTTTAGAATGTTCCTTCACAGAGGCATAGTAGGTCTTGAAAATTTTTTACTTCTTAGTGGCAAAACTTCCATCTTTGAGCAGTGCTGATCCATCTTAAAGAGAGGATTTTCAATAGCCAGTGCTGATGACCACCTCCCACTGGCATGCTCTATGATTTACATGCCAAACTCCTATTCCTACTTTGGAAAATCTGTCTAAATCTTTTGAAGTTTTGTAATGCAGACCTTTTACTTCTAGTATTGAGAACAGGATTGTTATTCTTTGTTTTTCCAGGACTGGCCATACAATCCAGTGTAGTACTACACAGTCTTGCATTCAACACTGCAAGGTTAATTTCCTAGCCCATGGAAGAAGTAATTTTATTTGTTCATGATGAGTATTTGTTTCCACGTTTTGGGAGGTGAGGACGAAGGCAACACAGAGCTACTAAAACATGAAGCTGCTGACATACAAAGCTGCTTTGTTCTCTGGGGCTGGTAACATTTCATCACTTGCAGTGAGGCAGTTTAATGGGCTCACAAGAGCTGCTGCAGCTCCTCCATGAAGTTATAGATAGTGATTGAAGACTGGCAAATGCATCAAAGGCAGCCAAACAGACCTATGGCTTTAAAAACTTGGTAGGTGTCATTTTTCCCAGATAAGTTGGCTCTGGTTTTAGTAAGGCTTATCAGAAGATACTTCACAAGGCAAGGAGCAGCTTTGCAGTGGAGTGGGAGAGTTGACTGTGATGTGTCCATTTGCTCATGTGACCGTTTTACAATTTTGGAGACTTTCTGGGATGCAGTAGCCAAGGCCAAATCTTTCAGAAGTTAATGTAATTTTTGGGAAAATAAAGTGTGTTTGTTTTGTTTTGTTTTGTTTTGTTTTTTTCAGCTGAGGTACATAAATGCCTACCTCACATAATTTTTTTTCCCCTCAGAGTTTCAGTACTCTATAAAAGTCCTTGGAAGATTCAAGCATGCAAATTCTTGGAGTGATGGATCTCTAATCTTAACATTGCTTGCCTCTAACACCTTCTGAGGTTACTACTCAACCAATCCTTCCTTTTATTTAATTTCCACCAAACATGGGCTAGAGAAAAACGTGACATCTCCAAGCAATGTACCAGAAATATGTTAGAATTTAAATGTCTTGCTATTCAATAAAATTCTTCCCCAAAAAAGCTGAAGTCAATAAACAGAGTTTCTTAGGCAAGTGCCGTTTTATTTTGGAAGGTATAAGGCATTGTAGTGGCACTGGAGTAACAAACACATACACTTTGTAAGCACCTGGAAGATGAGCAGGGCCAATCCTCCTGCAACACTGACAAGATGACCCACAGCAATGATGCGGGTGCTGGAGCTTGCACTGGGATGTTCCCAGCTCTGTTTCCCTTTGTTTTCTTCTAGGAAACAAAAAAGCCAGAGACCAATGTACAGCAGCAAGTTTCGAAAGGGTAATATAGTAAAAGGTAAAAGCTAATTATTTCTAGAGTGAAAAAAAAAAAAAGAAAAAAAAACCCCAAAAGCTAATGGATGACAAAAACTTCTCCATTCATCAAAACACTTGAGTGCAGCCTTTTACAGAAGAAATACTACAGGAGGCAAGGAGCAGATGGGAACAGGAGCAATTGAGATCAGTGCTACTGTCAGGCTTCTCCAGCTTTCATATCTCTTCATGCATTTTGCTGCACTACTAAAAAGTTTCTGGCTTTTTTCCCTCCTCAAGACACTTTTGGCAAAGATAAGCACAGTCCAACCGTCTGCTACCAATAACATTTTCACATTCTGTGCTGGAGCTTAGGTTGTAGCTGATTTACCAGCTTTTTGTATACAAGGAGACGTTTATTCCCCATGTTCACTGAAATGATGGGATAGTTTCTTTCTGGCAATTCTTTCTGCAGAGGGTGGAATGTGTTAAAGCAGGTTTATGTCGTTTATGTAATGGCGGATTTTCTTTCAATTCTTATCTGCATGGCATCTTCTGGATTTTCATATTTGGATGTAGAGGGGATGACGTGTTTCATAAAGCTGTGTGTTGTTTTTCCTGCCTTATTGCTTGGAAAAGGTCCTTGAGGAAGACCATCCCTCAAACATTAGGGACAAAGGATTTGCAGAATCAAGTTTAGCAGCTGCTAAACTCTTTATTATGATTTTAATCTCTTCACAGTTAAACCGCCGCTAATTCTGAGTATATGTGAAACAGTAATTTGACCTAAAAAGACACACAAGTCAATACAAGGCACAGCCTTTTGATAAACATGAGGTTTTGTTCTTTTCAGGGAAAAAAGTTTCACTTACTCATTTTCAATATTTATTTTATTAGTATTTTCAAAGACAATGAAACTTTTTTTTAAAAACCCACAAACAAACCTCAGACATTTTTTCTCTGTGATCTGCATGAAAGGACATTATGATTGTAGAAGTCTAAGAGTGCTAGCAGGGCTTCATATCCAGTATCACATTATATTTCTGGAGTTCAGATTGTAGATTTTCTGGGCTCTGTACTAAGCCATGGAGCATTTGCTTTGCTGAAAAAGGTGAAAGGATGTGAGGAAGGAACCATACAAATCATGAGATGGAGAGGTAACTTCAGAGTTTGAATAGCATGAAATGTACTGTAATCATGCATTTAAAATACCTTTTATAGTCTTCAAATTTGTTTACATGTCTTCACAGAACTGAATTCTGGTATTAAATGTGACTGAGATTCCCTATTGCTAAATAAGACCAGCTCTAAAAGCAGTCCACTTGCTATAACATGCAACATTTACAGTAACAACAACTTAAATTGAATGTTTTTTTCTTCCCAGACTTTTGAAGATAAATTGTTCTTCATCTTCAAAACTTAGCCAGGTGCTGCTAAATCGTTGTGTGGCTTTTTAGCTGTGCTTTCAAAATGTAATTGTAGTTCTCCTCCTACCTAAAGGTAGAAAGGTAAAAAGTTAGAAAGTCTATTTACCTCATTTATTAAATTTCCCAGAGGTAAATTAAGTGAAATAAGTGCTTGATTCAGATCCTGTTTGTTTCAATAGCAGTCTTTCCACTGAGTTTTAGTCAAGGTTTAAGTGAAGATCAGAAGATGATCCTCATTTACCTCTAATAATACTCTTCTGCTTTGCCTTTTAAACTTAAATATTACCGGAGGCTCTTCAATTCCAGCAGCATGTATTAACTTGCTTGCTCATCAATGTGCACAAATATCCAAATTTTGTCTGGAAGCCCTAGAGTAAGTCTTAGCATTTATTCCCATGAGTGCACAGTTGTTGAAAATAAACTTTTAAAGCTTTTTATCAGCTTGCATTTTTTCTTTGTAGTCAATTGACAGGACATTTGCTACAGTAGTAACTTAACAGTACTTTTATTGTTGGAAGCAGTAAATATTGTTTATCTTAGTCCTGTCTGCAGTTTTTGTGTTGTTTTAGTCTTACTTGAGAAGGTGATCTCATTCTTAAGGGACAAGATGTCCCGTAGGGAACTTTGAGGCATGGGTCTTTCTGTAGCTTTCCAGTTTGACTCCATGGGAGGCAGGAATTTACTGTAGACTAGTTTGCAAGGAAGCATCGGGACTGCTACAGCTGCCCAGGCCCAGAGACTTGGTGCAGCGTTCCCCGTGGGTGCTGGCAGTGCTTCCCATGTCCTCAGTGGGCAGAACCATGCACAGAAGTAGACGGGGTTACCATGGACGGGACAAGTCTTCAAGGCAGCAAATGAAGAATGTGTGGTTGCTGTTGCATTTCTGCAGTACTCCATGTACATTGCATCTCTAGAAATGTCAGTCTGCTTATCTGGGAGAGCTACATATATGTGTGTGTGTGTGTGTGTGTGTGTGTGTGTAAAATCATATATTTATTGGTGAAAAAAATAAGGATGTGTTGTATTTGTAATAGCAAGCTTCTAGTGTTCTACCTGGAATCAGCTATAAGTGGCTTCTCTTGTCCTTTTTGAGCCAGTGTGTGAGTGCTCAGATAGAATTTACACCTCAGGGGATTCCAAAATACGTGCATGAGAACCACACCTTACTTTTACTTAAGACTTGATTTAATAAAAATAATGAAAAACATATGACTTTTTTTCATTGGAAGGCACAAATTGAAATATGCAATTGCAGTATCTCAAGAAATCGCACATGCTAAAATGTTTGCAGCATAGTTTAATGCCTTTAACTCTTGTTTCTCAAGTTAACTAATTTTGAAACAATTTTAAACAATTTAGTGCTGATGTAACTAGCAACTGATCCCATATTTTCACGACCACACATCTTCAGTTTCTTTTTATTGTACTGTAAAATCCTTCTGCTTCATAGATGTTGCCAGAACAAACAACAATGAAGAGTGTAGGTTTTTTTAGACCATGGAACACAGGCTTATTTATCCATTGTCATCTACTTGTTTTTCCAAATATCTTGGTGTAGATCTTGAGGTGCCACAGCCCTGCCAGACCTGTGTCACCAGATTCAAGGCCTGGTGAGCCATGCCCATTGTTGGAGGTCTCTCGGCTTCTTCCTGCTTTGCTCTATGTAGATTTTTTACACCACTTGCGGCAACACAGTAATACAAACTTCACGATGGATGCCAGCAGAACCATTTCATTTCTATGAGCCATTTCCCAGGGCCTGAACTTCACATGAGTGGAGCTGTGTGACAGTCCTTCTCACACTCCATAGCTCTGCCAAGCAGATGCACACATTTTTTTTCGATGGGTATAGTAGCTATGCTGGTGTATGAAGCTGGAGAGTGGAAAGTCTGCAGCCATGGACTTTTAGCCAGGGCTTGTGCTACCTGATGGACCCATCCCTGGGGTAAACAAGCCACTGGAGGGCACAGAGCTGCTGGGACTGACACCAGAGTCTGTTGCCCCTTGCATGGTCTTGTTTGGGTACACACAGTACATTGCAAGGCAAACGTACTTTGTTCAGTATGTGGATTTCACAGAGCACAAAGATCACTGTTCTAAAATACAGGCATGGGCAATGCTTTCTCTTGGAGGACCTGAAATAAGTGGGATGGCAGAACTTCGATCCAGCATAACCTATATACCACCAACTCTGCCTTTCCCCCACTCCTTAATCTCCTCCTCAGTGGCTCCCAAAGTCTCGTGCCTTTCCATAGCACTCAGTGGCGTTTCCCTACACTGTACCACTACTATGCTCTACCACTTGGATGCAAAATGCTCTAGCTGCAGTTGGCATTTTGTCTTGAAGAGCCCCACTTTGCACTCTTATTTCTACCCATTTGCACTCCAGCTTCACTTGGTCTGTTTTATGTAGGGAACAGTAAATTAAAAATAGCAAGCTAGGGCATGAACTCATCACTTTGCCCATCCTGATATTGATATATTTGTAGAGCAAAGCTCATCACTCTGCTCCATTTGGCTCACATAAAAAAACTCCATGGGGGGACCTCAGACTCCATGCTGACTTCACATAGCACAATCAGTGTGGCTTGAATTTCTATAAATATGGTTAAAAAGGGGGTGGGAAGGTGCCTCTGTGGTTTTCTGCACAAAATTTAAGTGTTGGGTCTAATATTTATAAACTATTCATTATCTTAATGCATATATGTGTATGGATGTTTGCATAGCTTTCATGGCTGAAAGATGTGAAGTTCCCTTATTCTTGGTTTTTCCTCACTAAGAGATTGTAGAAGTGACTCATTATTTATGTTCACTGGTGATTGCACTTACAATAGACCTTGCCTTTTAACTTTGAACAATAAGTCAAAGGAGAAAAAGCCCCATGCTAGTTCTTAGTTACCTTTGTAGCAGCCTCTCCAGAGGGTGTGAGTGGGAAGAACAGTCCAACAGCAGCACTCCAGCTGCTGGGGAGGACATTCTGGGGATCTTGACTTTCCAGCCATCATTCTCAATAAACAGCCTGCAAAAGTCAAGGCAAAATCCTAGTGCACTAGTCCCTGGCCATGTGTCAGGGACATGGGCTGAAATGTATCTTGGAGGAGGGCTGAAGCCTGAGGGGAGCATTATGGCACAACTGGGAGTGGGAGCTGTCCCAGGTGGCACCTGCTTTGCAGGGAGAGGAGATCCCTCCAGTGCAAAGGCCACTTGGGGCATGCTGGGGCACCACCAGGGGTTGATGCCAGTGCCTCCTCCCTTCCTTCAGCATTTTGCCACTGTTGGACCCATTGGTTCCTGGTTTCTCTCTCTGGTCACCTCATAGTATTCCCAAGTTTTTTCTGGGCAATTGCATCCCAGGACCCCATTGTCTGTCTACTGTGTGTTCTGGAGTCTTTGATGTAACACCTTGTCTTTGGCTATAGTTCATGTAATATTGTTCAGGGAGATTATTTTCCTAAATTATACAAACCAGGCTGTGCAAGTCATCTATCCCTCTTTGTTCTTTAGACCTCCAGCAATGCTTGTGTCATCTGCAGGAATCCTCAGCAGTGATGTAAAGTCTTCTTAGAGATCACTGACAAAATCATGTGAAGAAAACTGAGCTAAACTCAGGTTATCTTTCAGTACTTCAGTGGAAATACCCTATCTCAAAATTCCCATCTATTATTCATCTTTGGAAATGAACTTTTCCCCAAACTGTAGAAAATTGCAAGGTGACAATTCCCATTTCTTTGAAATTTTGCTGTTATTTACAGAAAATATCTGTATCAACCACAGTTTTATCCTAAGACATTCAGAGGGCAAAGCTTAAATCTGGGCTAGTCCAGCCTGTTCATGTACTTGCTCTAAATTTATACTGGCATCAGCAAGAGAAGAATTTAATCCCCCATCCAGTTCACATTGAAGCCAGTGGAAAGACTAATTTCAGCACATCCTGGTCTGGCCTTAATCTCTGGAGGATTATTAAACATACATGCAGAATTAAATAATGGAAACAAAGAAGAAAAATAGAAATATTAGGAAATTATATTGGGGAGGAAAAAAGTCAACCTGGGGAATTAATAAGGTTGAATCCTTTGTTGTCATAAACACTGTGACTTTGGTGAGGTCTTCATCCAGGAGCAAAGGCACTCACCAACAATCAGACCATCTGTCATGATGCCTCCATCCTTTGCAATTTAGGATGTGACTTTTGACATTGAAAGGCAGGTCTCCACTCCTAATTGGAGATAAGAAGGGAAACCTAAAATTACCTTTATCTGAAAAGGTTGTTTTTTGTCAAGTAAATAGAAATAAGAAACCATCTGGGAAAGCTTTCCCTCAAGGCATATTCTTTTTCTCCATTAGGGTGTTAGTTTTGGTAATTTTTGCAATTAGAATTTCCATCTAAATATTTTTGAGCTCTGTCATTATTTCAGTCCCAGTGTGTCTAAAAGTTGGAATTAATCTCAACAACTGCATTACTGTAAACCACACTGTTTGAGCAAGAACTTACTAAAGCCACATGAGGTTGTTTTTCACAATGTTTTAAATCAAAGTATTTGGATATGAGCAAAAAACATTATCTTCTGCAGAAGAATTTCCAGTGCCTGGATGTTGCTATCATTAAGCTGAAACTGGGCTTTTTAGGCATTGTATGAGTCTGCAAACAGTGTTCTCAAGGGAAAACATGTGCCCGCATATGAGCACTGTTAGTACTCCTCACCTGTTTCCTAGCTTTCCTTTTTTTAACTTCCCATGGCACATGGCAGCAGATTTGGTTTTCCTTTTGTGTCACGTGAACTTTTCTCCCTCTTGAAATTCATACAATTTTTAGACACACTCAACCCAGGAATACTGAAATTTCTCATCCCTTCTCTCTCTAGAGCTGAGGAACATGTGAATATAAGAAATATTTCTATTTAGGTGATTGATTACATAAAATGCAATGTCACTTTCTTATTCCAGCCTCTGATATTTCATACCCTGTTTTCTTTAGAGAAAACATTGCGTGGTTCTTTCTCTTTCTAACTGGTTAGTCACGATGACAAATGTCCTGTCTGTTCTAGTACTTTGTTATAAGCTTAAATATCATTATTTTGACCATTTGACAGCTAGTAAGCTGCACTTTGCTGGTTTCCACTGCAAGTTATGTGGATCCATTTGATAGCTGTAAGGGTATACTTTGAAGCTGGTTAAAAAAAACCTCATGTAGAGGACCTGCCCTTAGAGCTGATGTGTATATTTATGCTTGAATGACAAACATCTTCATTTAATTTCTGAGGGCCCATTTGATGAAGGTCCTCAGAAAGAGGAAACAGTTTTTCCCCCGGGGAAGATCATGGAGGTACAGGGTATGGCCAATCTCCTCTGTGTTGTGCAGAAGTGACCAAAGGAATACAAGCGGCAAGGGTTAGGATGGTGTGATTGCTCATACAGACCCAAATGAAACAATATTTCCTATAAAGTTATTCCAGTTCACTTGAGTTTTTTTCACCCACACTCTGATAAAGGCATAGTGGGTATGGGCTGCACTGATGGTAGCACATCCAGTAGCATTATCTCCCCAGGCAGTCAGTGGCAGCTTTGTATCCCAAGCATCCAGCAAGGTACTGCTCTTCTATGAAGTACCTAAAAACAATCAAAAGTGAAATTACTGCCAGCTAGTGAGGAGAGAGGAACATTTATAAATGGACTGTCAGATTAGACAAATATCCCTTATCTACAAGTTTTGTGTTATTGTCAGTAATGGCTGGAAAACATGCAGAAGTATATAAATTTGTCATACCAGGGCACATATAGTTATAAGTGACACATGAAACATGGAAGTGTATTTGCATATCTCTGAAATTGCCTTTGTTATTATTTTGATGTGTCCATGAGAGCTTCAGGGAGACTAACACAGTCTAAGCCTGGATAGAAACAGAGGATGATTTGAGGATCAGTGATAATATGGTTTCAAAGCATTCTCTGGAGCTCTTCTCAAGTCTGGGGCAAATATGCGTTACAGGCTTGAGACTTCAGTAATCAGAGATTTTCTGGGGAAAAGATGCAAACAGATTTTACTTGTATCAGTGCAATTGCTGCAGGGACCACTTTGTTTAATCTCAGTTTGTATGGATTTGGGAAAATATTGAGACTTAGCATTACAGCTGTATGGATGCCCCCTGTTTCCCTTGCCATCGCTTGGGGAAAATGCGATTTAGGAAATGCTTTAGTTTCACCCTACTACTTAAGGCTGCACAAGAAAAAAGTGGCCAAGGATTAAAGGGTTGCAGAGGGTAAACCAGTTTGCATCGTCTAGAAATACTCCTATAAGTCCAGGTCTGAGGCAGAGAAGAGGAGGAAAAAGCACATCTGTGGACACACAGAAGGTTTTAGTAGCCAGGACAGCCAACCTTGCACTTTTCATAAGCACTAAATTCAATGAGTTTGCATTTAGCAGTGTAGTGTGCCTCTTTCCTGAGCCCTTTGATTGCTGCTGCCTTATACAGCACCTGACATTTGGGTCATTTCAGCAATATCTAAATTTTTGTTAGGCTGTCTGTTAAGGTAATGCTGCAACTGATTCAAGATCAACATCACTTTGGCATTTAGGAATTGCGGCATTTGGGTTAAAATCTGTATCACGCAGAATTTAAATGTTTCGTGGTGGTAATCCCATGATGCTGGCTTGCAGAATTTTGGGTTGCCCCCACGTCACAAGAGTGGTGGCTGAGGCACTGAGGGTCCAGGAGATCACCCTGGCTGGGGTAAGAGAAGCACTCCCAGCATGCAGCCCTGCTCTCAGCACTGCCACAGACAGCAGCCTCTTGAGATGTGCCCTCTGTGTCAAATCTTTCCAGACTGACTGTGTTCTTATTATATTAACATCACAGATAAAAGCAAAGCTTTCATCTTTCAGGGATCTTCTGGAACTTGGCTTTTCTACTGGTCAGGGATGTTCTCAACCTGAATGTTTTACTCTCCTTTTAAGCTAAAACGTGTAAATGTCCACATAGAACATATGCACGACATATGGTACATGCCACCATAGCCTCCAGCAGTACTATACAAGTATCCATGCTCACCACTGACTCCTAAACTGGGATAGTGCTGGCTTTGCTACACATTGAAACAAAATTACATAATGAGTGTATCGTATGTGGCATCGGAATTTGCGCTTTAGAGGGCAAATAAGTTGAGTTCTATAGAGGTTTAATCATAATAAATTCCATCCACTCAAGCATGCACATCCCACTTAAAGCTCTGCAGAGTAAGGCAAGCACCTCATTGTCTGTGCTTTAGCCTCTGGCCAGAGTGGCATTCAGATTGTGATATTATATACAGATAACTATAGCATGTATCTTTTTAGAACACAGTTTCCATAAGCAAAAAAAATAAATGCAGGAATGATGTTGTTCATCAGACACCAGCAGGCAATTTTCTTTTCTTTCCAAATGTTCTAGTTGGAAAATTATTCTGCGCCTTTGCCTGAGTTCAGTAATACTGCTGCAGAGATTTACTTTGTTTTGTTTGATTTGGGTTTTACTTGCTCAGCATATACTGCTTATGACCCAGGTTTTCATTTGGTAAATACTAGTGTAATGAAGTTCACTTTGGATGTACTTAGATCCCTTATATTTCTTTGCGCATGAGAGAGAAAATTTGTGCATGAGGGAGAAAGCTCCGCTCTGGTGTTCTAACTGATACTCTGACAGCCACATACTGTTGATTCTTAATAGAAGCAGCCCTTTCTCTTCTACCCTCCAGATCATAACTAACATCTCATCTACAACTGCTGTTTACTGGATGGAGGATGTGATGAGGGGACCAGTGGTTTTGTGTACAGCTTAAGACATCTTTGGTAAAGAACCATCTAAGTGCTCTCTTCTCACAGTACGGGGGGGAGAAGTAGGCCCTGGGGGACCAAGCTGAAGCCTTTTCAGAGCTTATGTGTTTCCGTCTGCAGCTTCACAAGAAGGGAAGCTACTTCTCTTGACTATTTGCTTCTGCCTCCTTGCTGTCCTCTGAGCTGTTTTCAATGCTTGGAGCACCATGGTGAACCAAATCAACGAGCTTTCCTGAGCTAAAAATACCCTCTGTGCAATTATTTATTTATTGACCTATGTTATTTGTAGTTTGGATCAGCTCTTTGGCGTGGTTCCCTAAGAGGTCCCATGGGAGAGGGAAAGGAAGAAGTGCAAGAGTAACCATGCCCTCTGACTGCTGCCTCAGGTTTGACCTAGTAAGCAGTGAAAAAGTCTGTCTTTCTCAAGACAACTGACCCAAGTTCAGGGCTCCAACACTTGTCTGATCCCAAGAGAAGCCCATTCAAATGAGTGCAGTTTGTCTTAGGGGTTGTTTCAGCAAACTGGGCTGTTTTGTTGTGTGATCTGACCAATGCCAAGCTGCATAGAGTCGATCAAGGTCACTGGTGTCCAAGAGGATGTCACCAGAGAAAGTTCCAACTATCCTTTGGTTCAGGTATAGCATAAACACTGCAGCTTTTGCATTGAGCCTGTCTTGAGTATCAGGTCAGATCTTTGCTGTTAACTTCAGAGATACAACAAGTGCATCAGGTCATTTGTGGACCCTGAAGACCACAGCAGGATGACTTACATGTTTTTATTTCTATAAACAGTCTGAACTGCACCTGCTCCTGCACTGTCTTTGAGTGCTTTCCAAAATCACACTGTTCTGAAGATCAGATATGAGATGCCTAAACTGAGCATCCAAGCTGAAGTTTTGAACAGTCTGAGAATCTGTTATTACTGGTTTTTCCTTGGTTGTAGGATAACATTGCTTAAAATTCAAGGCGCCCTCTGGGATGACTCCTTGACTTTTCCAGTCAGTTCAAAGACTCTTCATCCCTGTCCCCAACAGCACCACATCTTCCAGAGCAGACTAGCCATATGACAGTATATCTAACTTTCAAAATGTGACTGCTCCGCAGAATGAAAACCTACCTGTGACGCTGATAATTTGTGGTCCTTGTACTTGAAGCAATTAACAAATGCAGATCTGAAGTATGAACACAATGCAACAGTTAAGTTTGAAACTGCAACAGAAACTGAAAGAGGAAATCCCACTTAGAATTTCTAAGGCAAATGTTAAGAAATTAAGAAATTCGGAAATTCAAAATATATAAAAAGGGTCAAGCAGCTTAGGTGATATACAGTCCATCACAATATTCCCAGTTACCAGCAGTTACCATTCTGATTCCAAACACTATGTTTATCTTCATATATAATGAGAAATAAATGAGGAATGTGAGTGAACAGCCTTGCTTTAAACGTGATCCAGAGTATTTAATCTGTTATCACTGTAACTCCTTATGCTGATCATTGTACTGAGAAGTACCACATGTTCAGTGAATAGTTTTGATGATAGGTGTGTTTTTATCACTGTCATTACGTTGTTTTTCCTGCTAATAAAGCATCAGTTGTTCAGTAAATCTTCAACAGGTGTTGTCTTTTGTTGCTAGAACTGGAACATATTTCCAGCTTTGTCAGGAGTCTGTTATCTGCTTTGCAGCACCCCAGTTTGTGATTGGTGCTTCTATGACATATGGCTCTACAAAAGTAGTGTTTCATGTATTCATTTCTCCAAATTAAAATAATACAATTCTTTCAATGTGTTATGGGAAGCTGTGCAGTCAGGCTGGGACTGCATTATACAAACCATGAGATAACAGCCTCCTTTTGCTTCCAATGAAGAGCAAAGCAGAGCTGAAGGAGACCCTGGAAAGGATTGTGTGAAGTTTTTTACCATATTTTGGTTTCTATATCATTCTCCTTTGCTCTGTATTAGCATAATTGAGAGATGTGTTTCTTTGACCCCTGTAGGGATCACCCAGGGAATAACTGTGTGAGTACAGAATTTTTGAGGGTTGTGTCTGGTGTTTTATTTCAGAGCAATTTTGCATTTGCTCACTCATTACAATCAAATACAATGGTGATAATTTTTTTCAGTTCCTCTGGATTTAATAAAGCAGAGCAATATAACTTCATGAGGGGATTTTTCCATCATGCTGTTATAAATATTTGGAATCTCAGTGGTGCTCTATGTGACACCTCTTCCTTCCCCACCAGATAGAAGTAGATTTGTGTGCCAAAGATGAATATGCCAGAATATCTCCTGAACCTATCATACTCCCAAAATGTCAGAGTGGCAAGAGATGTGTAAGCCCTGGAGGTTCAGTTAGACGTTAAAACCTGAATTTGTAGCTTAAGACGTTCTTCAGTAAGCTCCCCTTCCTCCCTCTGATCTTGCAAGGACACTCAATGCCCCTGAAATTAATGTAAAATAGGTCCTCAGGGAAATCACCTTTGGTGGTACCTGGCAACATGCCAGTTTCAGTAGTGGTCAGTAGAACTGTATCAATGTCCTCTCCTCAGGAACTGAGATATGTCTGTGATACAGAAAACTTAGTGCTACCTATGTACAAAAGCCTCGTATTGAAGCTTTTCTATAACAGAAAGTGATGGAGGGTTATTCCAGCTCTAAATTCTGGTACATCACTGTCCCTGGGAAACACTGCATACTTCCTACACTATTAGAGTCATGACAGATAATGTTCTTGTTTCTTATGAAGGTGATGCTTAACTTGCTGTGGTGCTTTTAAAGATAAGTGAGCAACAAGTCTTTGCCCTGTAGTTATTCTTCCTTTCCTTCATGGAGTTTTCTCCTTTCCTCCACAGTTTGTCAAGGGACAAATAACAAGCTGACCCAACTGGGACATGTGGAAGACCATTTCACCAGCCTGCAGAGGATGTACAACAACTGCGAGGTGGTACTCAGCAACCTGGAGATTACATATGTGGAGCACAATCGTGACCTCTCTTTCCTGAAGGTTAGTGTTCATGGCCAATGGGGCCTTCTCAGCTACAACAAATCCTACTTCATTTTTTAAGTGCAAGGGATCAGCTGTTAATAAAATTGTGTGGTCATCCAAAAACATAGCTAGTTAATGTCAGAGGAATCGCAGCTTGCAGTCTAAGCATACCTGTAGGCTGCAGGATGCGCTCAACCCTACTATACAAATCAGGTACTTTGAGAAATAGCTTTTCGAGCACTTGCCAGCTGGGTGCCATGCAGATGGGTTTCTTCTTATTTATATTTAGAATGACATCCTTACTTGTTACCTCACTTCTCAGAGAGGAAAAGGCTTTGTGGTGCTGTTGGGCAAAGCAAAGCAGAAAGTGAGTGGCAGATTTTGAAGTGTGGAGGCCTTTTTCCTGCCCTCCAAACTGATCCCTTCCCCTAACTTGTTCGTGAGTGCCTCTCCATCCTGAAGTGCTCACACCCTCATCAGGCAGGCAAGTCCTGTAACTTCCCACATGGATTCTTGTAGTGATCTTCAAGATAATTCCTTGTGATTGACACATGGGCTACTCCCATTGCAACATTTGTTTTGTGCACAAGTTCATGAGCAAATTAAGGCAAGCTGATGAGGGAGTGAATAGAGGATGGATGTTAAAGTGCAGCCACAGCATGGGGAGTAGCCATGGCTGACATGGGGCTGACAAGCTTCTCCACCAGTAAGTAACAAGCAAGATCAAAAATTCTATCATTTCAACATATGAGTTACAAATATGATGATATTGCCATTCTTCTTTCCCAAACATAACCTCATCACAGAGCTCAGAGTTCCAAGGAATGTAACAAAATTTGCTGGTAGTCTTCATAGAAAAGGAAAATATCCTAAGTAGTAGCCTGAAGGATTTTCACTTGCGATGATTTTTGTAGGGGATAGAAATGCATACGTTTCTCAGTTCAAGACAGAATTAACCAATATGCAGGAACAGTACCTCACTTGTTTTTTTGTCCTGTAAAGATATATATTATTTATAAAGGAGAAGGTTGCCTAGTCTTCCCCTCTGATGAGCGAGGGAAGGAGCACAGAAGAGACAATGTAAAAGCCTGAATCAGGTGGCATCTGTGTGCAGTTGTTGAAGTTTAGGCAAGTATTTATGGGAAGCATCACACTTAGTTACCATTTCACGCATGCTTGCCCTATTCTCCTTCATTCCCTAGTCAACCCCACTTACCTTTACTTGGGGAAAGAACAGGGGTATGCTGGACCTTTGGAATGACCCCCTGGTAGCTGCTGAAAGAGTGAGTTTATACATGCTCAATCACCAAGATTTTTCCCTGGTTCTTCTTAGATTTATTTATTTTTAATGAAGTTAAGTGGACTTAATTTTGGACTTAAAATTGAAAGATGGTGGATTGGAGAGGTGGGAAGAGGAAAGCAGTTGTTGAAGAGTACTATGGGTTAAGCATCTTGTTTCTTCTGTTGTTCTCTCAGACAATACAGGAGGTTGCAGGCTACGTGCTCATTGCACTTAACATGGTGGATGTCATTCCCCTCGAAAATCTCCAGATCATCCGAGGCAATGTGCTATATGACAACTCTTATGCCCTGGCAGTTTTATCCAACTACCACATGAATAAAACCCAGGGACTCCAACAGCTGCCAATGAAGCGTCTTTCAGGTAAGACATGGGCAAGAGGTGGAGGCATCTCTAAAGCCAACTTCAGCTGTCAACTTATTGGTGTCAAGATCCATTGGAGACTGCCTCTAAAAGTCATATGCCATCAAACCCCACTTTAAAAGCAAGGATCTGAATATAGTTTTCTAATTGCTTTCCTGCTAGCCAGTCTTCTGCAAAAGACAAAGAAAATTCATCAAGATTCATTTTTGTTCCCAAAACTGGCAAAGAAGCATCCATTTGTTACTTTGTCTTATTTGATTCCTGTGTATTCATATAAATATTTTCTGTTAGATCCCTGTGGGAACTGGTAGTATGTGTGTCTCACATGGCCTCTGGCTATACACACCAGCAGTGCCTACTCTGCTGAGTGCTGTGGGCCTAGAGGTGGCAGAAAACTATACATAGTGGCATCTTAGTGACACTCGAGGAAAGCTGACTCTCCAGAACCTGTCAGTCTGATCCTGGTGTTAGTTATACTGTCAGGAGTGCTGATGCCCTGCAGATTGTTCCTTTCTGTCAGTATCATGTGGCTGAGGTGGAGAAAGATGTAGCTGATTTTTCTTTCTTTAGATCAGGGACATTTTAGGGATGTCTCTGGGGCAAATTAGGGATTTGCTTCACTTAGCAATTTTTTTTTGTTTCTATAACAGAAATTCTCAATGGAGGTGTTAAAATCAGCAACAACCCCAAACTGTGCAACATGGACACTGTTCTTTGGAATGACATCATTGACACAAGCAAGAAGCCTCTCACAGTGCTTGAATTTGTGACCAATTTGTCTTCTTGTGAGTATTAACTTACCAAATAACTTACCATATGTGTCCCCCTCCATTTCAGAGTGTGAAATGAATATCTCATCTTTCATGCAGTGGGTTCCTGGTCCAACAATTTCTAACTAAGGCCACCAAGCCCTGTTCCAAGAGAAGTGCTTTCATTTCTGCACCACTGGCCTAAGATAGAATTTTTCATAATAGTTAGATCCTTAACTCATAGCTCGGCAAAGTTCTTGGGAATATTTCTCTCGGTTTAAGACAGTACCCTGAATACGTGCTCAGCTCAGAAAAATGTGCATTCATTTGCTTTCCAGTAATCTTCTGTTTACAATGTAAGGTTCTGGTCTAGAAGAACCATATGGGTAGCTTCTTGGAGTCGCTTGAAGCCTTTTTAGAGCTAAGGCCCAAGTTGAATGCCGTAAAATTCTCCTGTTTTGGGCTGCACAGATTACCCTGGCAAAAGTAATAATAAACAGGTAGGTAAATCTGACATTTCAGATCAACAGGGAGGTGAGGCGATATTAAAAAGTTTGTACAGCATGTGCTTAGAGCAGGCTCAAGCTAATCCTTCATCCTTATGAGTCCTTCATAAAATCCCCAGTCATTTCGCAGAAGGGAGGGTTTATTTTCATTTCTGAACATTTCATTTCTGGCACTCTAAATTGTCAGGAAAACATATTTTCTTTATCTTCTTCCAGTTGCATAGTTGCCTGAGAGCTAATAGCCAACTTCTGTGTTGACTTAGTTTTCTACGGGGCCCTGGCATAATCAAGGAGTTGCACACTATACGTGTCAGCACATGAGTTTGGCTCTGAACACCACAAAAATGTTAACCTTTAACTTTCCAACTTACAAAAAGAAGTTCTTTAGTCTCACACCAAATCAATCAACTCTTGGACAAGTATTGGCATTTGTTCAGCTATTTGATGGCTGATGGGGGGAAGGAGAATCACGTGCTGTTAGTGGGAAGAAACACTCTAGTAGGAAATGCCTTTTAAATGTAGTGAATTCCACATTAATCTGCTAAGACAGCCTTTTGTGGCTTTGATAATGATCCCATACTCTAAAATAAGTTGTTTTTCTGGGACTTTGCTTATCATTAAGAGAAAGAAGAAAGAACAGAGCAAGAAGGGAGGAATAGGAAAGAACCAAGCACTGAACCCTCGAGGTCAGGCAAGGTGTCCATCCATCCATCCTGCCCACCTCTCCTCAGCTGTCTGTCTGCAGCATAGTCCTACACAAGGAGTATTTTTGGCAGAGGGTGGGAGGAGGGCATAAAGCAGACAAATTACTCTGTAGTCAGAGTAGCTGGCAGTTGCCTGTGAATCCAGTTGAATTTGTTTTCTTTTTATAACTGCCTTGTTCAGAAGCACTTATTTACATACGGCCTGTAGTAAGCAGTTGGCACATGCCAGACTTCAGGCCAGTGGTGACTTGCCATTGCATGAAAACCCCAGCAGAAGGGCCAGCCAGGCAGTACCTGAGATTCCTGTTCCTGGGAAAAATATGCCTCTTTCGTAAGCTAGACTGGCTGAGTATTGTGCTCGCTTGCTCAAAGGTGTGGAGGTGGAGAACTGCACGTAGGAAAGCAGAGGTGAACAAAGGATAATGAATTCAGGTCTCAAATTTTTTGAGCATGGATATATAGGTGCTTCCTACCATGGTTTATCAGGATGGAAATCTCAAGTCATTGTTTTCTGTTGTTCATGGTACATTGTTGTTTCCTTTGTTTACAGATTATTATACTCTGTCTTATGTTTTAGGTCCCAAATGCCATCAGAACTGCACAGAAGACCACTGCTGGGGCCCTGGTGAACAAAACTGCCAGACATGTAAGCCTGCAAATTAGTTAAGAAATAGCTGTGCTCTAACGTACATACTACATTTCTGTCTACTGAAAAACTAACCTGCATAACTGTAATTATGCAGGTAGGATACTAAGAGAGCAGCAGAATCATCCATTTACAACTGCCTGAGATTTTTGCAACAGTTTATTTTTCCTTATGTAAAGGTTGAGGAGGCACAGCATGTCAAATTGTTTCACTACTTTTTTTCTCTAAAAAGTGGGGAAATACACTGGATCTTGTTTTGTGAAAAGTTCAGTGGAAAAACTGCTGATCTAGACATAATGCAAATGGAAGCAACATCCTACATTCAGTTTTCCGTTGCAAATAGTCACCTGAAACTAAGTTTTTGCTCTGCAAATATCAAGACAAATTTGTAGGACTTAGAGCTTGAGGAAAGAGGAGCATATACATTTCCTGTCTTCATTTAGTGTACACTTCAGTTTTTATCAGTTAGCTCTGCAGTTTGGCTCTCAGGGTGGACAGTGGCTGTGAATACAAAGCCCTTCCTGGGCTGGTTCCTGCAGCTGAGGCTGCACAGCTGTCCCAGGACCTTGCAAAACCTCAGGTCTCACCTCCGCAAGCTTCCAACACTTACAAACCCTCGCTGGAATCAGGAGGTTGATGAGTGCAGAAAACAAAATCTTTTGCAGGATCTTGCTTATCTCTCCAAGCATTTGAGAATCTGGCTAACTAAAAACGTATCCCACATTTCCATATGTGGGAAAGTTTGGGGGATATGTCTCTTTCTCCTGGAAATGAACGTGGGATACTTTATAAGATGTAAAAATGTTTGATATAATATATGTGTCCAGCAGGAAACTCTAGTCAATAGTTATCAAAGTGATGAGGTGCTTTATTCCCTTGCTAATTCTTATGAAAAAAATTGTGTTCATTTGTGTTCACAAAATTCTGTTCATGTAGAGCAATGTGTCTTTTATTCCCCTGTTTCTAGCTGAATGGAGGAGTTGCTATCAGAGAAACTAAAGCATACTGTGGAAATAATCTGTTTCCTTGAAAATGTACTACCTTGCTTTCAGGTCTACAAGAGAAAATAAAATAATATAATTTGGATACAGAACTGTGTAATGGAAAAAGAATACATGATTTTAAAAAAATCACTGTTATATACCCTGTAGCTGGCTATTTTTTGAAATAATTTTCTGTTAATTAAAAACCATGGTTTTCAGACTTACAGAAATTCCTGATAATATTGTAACTCATTTGTGCCAACTGTGAAATTGATAACAGCGTAGTGCACAGCTGAGATGCTCAGGGTGCTGTATGAAGCAGAGTAGCCATCAGTTTCTTCTGGCACCTTATGCCAGACTCCATGGATCATTAATTTTTGATTTTTTTTTTTTTTTAGAGAACAAACAGTCCCATTTTGGGTCTCTGGTGCAAAAACATGCTAGCCATTCATTTGTGGTGTTTTTTTTAAATTGTTCTTATCCTTTGCTCTGCTTTGATATTCAAATGGAGAAGCTTTCCCAATTCTCAACAAAACCTTGCAGGCAGTTTTTGCTTCCCTGCAAAAAGCTGGACCAGGGCCAATTCTTCCTTCGGGTTGTTGCACTGGTGCAAACCCTGAGGGAACTGTGTAATGAAGATAAAATTTGGCCAAGGATTTGAGCATTAGAGAAAAATAATTCAATGCGTATATGAAACTGAGTGAGTCTTGCCTATCTCTGCAAATTTTGGAAACACTTCAGTGCATTAAAGGGACATTTTACAGCACCACATCAACAATGTACAGTTTCCAGTTACAATACAGATAAGTGCCAATAATAGTAAATTTTCTCAATGAAATGGAGACAGATTCTACCCTGTTGCCCAGCTATAAGATGCAATGACTGTCACAGTGTTTTACTTGGTCTAGGCATTGATGCAACAGAGTTGTTCTTTCTAAGCAGGACATATTTCCTGGCTAGGATCTGAGTTCTTAGCACCTCATAAGAGCCAAGATAATTACAGGCTGAACATGACCCCTTCTTGCCACCACCCACACTTGCTCTCACCCCTCCCAAACTTTGGCCTTAAATGAGGACAGAATTTCCCATGAGGAAAATCTAGCACAGAACTTGCACCAGACCCTTTCTCCATATTTCTTATCTCATTGCAGCAAGTACAGCTGATGTTTTTAATTTTTTTCTTTTATCTTCCAGTAACAAAAGTCATCTGTGCTCAGCAGTGCTCTGGTCGGTGCAGGGGAAAGGTGCCCAGTGACTGCTGCCACAACCAGTGTGCTGCGGGGTGTACTGGGCCTCGGGAGAGTGACTGCCTGGTAATGATGCTACACCACCACCATAATGGCTTCAGTCCCTGACAGGGTTTTCAGCTGCAGGGCCTTCTTCAGCCCCAGAAGGCCTCCTTAGAGATGATGACCTGGAAGGTGCTCCAGGGCTTCCCTGCATGGGTGGCTGTTGGGAAGGAAGATGACATGAACTTCACAGTACCCTTAGCTGATCTTTACTGACGCTGCCCACAGACCTTCCTAGTG
This sequence comes from Cinnycerthia olivascens, assembly GCA_035048155.1. Taxonomy (NCBI): domain Eukaryota; kingdom Metazoa; phylum Chordata; class Aves; order Passeriformes; family Certhiidae; genus Cinnycerthia; species Cinnycerthia olivascens. The sequence goes on along the minus strand of JAWWMU010000106.1, from coordinate 52,993,631 downwards.
TGTTCAAAACCAGTGTTAGTGCCTTTGACTGCCCAGGGAGTTCAGGATTGTTGCAGAGCATCTAAGTGTTTACTGTAGGCAACTTTCCCACATGAACAGGTCCACAGGCCCACAGCTGTCCCCATGGTGCAACAGTTTTCCAGGCCAGCACAGCTTTGCCTGGTACTCCTTAGCAGTAGTCAGTGAGAATCTTGGTTTACTAAAGCAAGAACTTGTAAGGGAAGTAAGAAATGATGGATCTTCATTTTTTTTACATTTCACTGAACTTCACCCCTGAAATCCACAAGTTTCCATTTCTGCTTTTGACTTGCCGCAAAAGCACTGTGTTTGGGGAATCCTGGGGCAGTGAAGAGAAAAGAAACAAATAGAGCTTCTTAAGGGAATAAAGGTCCCATTGATTTTCCACAAGAGTTCCAGAGGTTTAGTGCATGCTGTTGTTTTAACTCTTCGCCATGTTTGCACTACACTTCATTTGAATTAAGTGACATCTCAGTAATCATCATAGAAATCGTCTGACCTGGATTTTATTGTTGTTTTCTCTATTACTAGTTTCCTTTTAAAATGGCTATGATCTCCTTACTGGCTCACAGAGAAGACGGTTACCCTCTCTCATCTGGAAAGGCAGGGGACAAGAAAGGAAAAAAGAGAGTCATTATTAATTTAATGCAGATTTAGATTGAAAGGATCAACTTGCCCTTCATAAATGCCTTCTAAATTGTTCATTACCTACAGCCGAATATAATGGCTTGAGTTTAATATTTAGCCAGAAAAGTCAGTAATTGGCAGGAAAGGACTTTATTTGATTTAGGTTATTAAAAGCTGGCCAAGAAAAGTACACTTGTCTTGATCTGGTTTCTGCTTGTAGGGAAAAAAATTCTTTCTAAGGCATGCAGATTTGCTCCTGTTCCCATGTGAATCCCAGCAATTCTCCACCAGAGTGCCAAGGTTTCTTGTTCAGAAAAAGAAAAGCTCATGGTTTCTTTTTTTAAAAAATACTAAACTCCATTACCCAGCCTGAAGCAATCTTTCAACTTGAAAGCCTGAGGGACCATCCCTGTAGCTGCTTGGGGTTTCCATTAGAGCTAAGCAGGAAGCAGATGAGGCCATTCGAGTGTTTTGAAGACCTGATATAAAATCACTGTCACTTTCTAAGGAGAAGGCAGTTTAATGTGTGCTGTTGTTCAATGACAGGCATGCCGCAAGTTTCAGGATGATGCCACGTGCAAGGATACATGTCCCCCATTGGTCCTGTATAACCCCACCACTTACCAGATGGATGTGAACCCTGAAGGAAAATACAGCTTCGGAGCCACTTGTGTGAAAGAATGTCCACGTAAGTTCATTTCAGGTTGCAGCCCCAGAGGAGGGGGAGTTGGAGAAAAGGGGGAAGGTCCTATGTCATCCCTCTGTGTTGTGGTCAAGTGAAAGAGCACTTGTTCTCTTCAGCTTCTGTGGGAACTGAGAACAGGGGAACTGAGCCTCTTCAGACAGTCTGCATCCATCAGCTTGCCTGATTTTTAATCTTTGCATTTTGACTTCTTAAAATTTTTTTCTTGGTGAAAAGAAAGGCATCTTCTAAAAACCATTAAAACAATGGCTATATGGGATCAATGCTATGGATTACCAAAGCCTTATCAACCCTTAACTGGTTCATAATTAGGACTGTTAAAAAGTAATTGATTTTAGCACTGTCTCAGGGCCTGTTTTCTCTACAGATTTTCTCTACAGATGCTTGCTTTTCCTTTCTTGCTGTTCTATTTCTGTATTTTTTAATCTGTCAAGACTTGAATGTTGTTTGTTCCATGTTCTATGACCGTTCCCCTCCCTGTAAAATGCTGTAAAATGGTGATAGCCCTCTATGTTCATCTTCCTTAAAATGATGTTTGTGATGTTCATAGTTAATGCCTGTACTTTCCTGAGTGTGTCAAAAGCTCAAACCCCTTTTTTCTTACAAGTCTCGAAGTGCTTGTCTGGCCCTCAAAGCATTCTTCTTGTATTTAAGTCACCTTTAGAAAAAAAGTATTTAGTCACCTCTAGAAAAAAGTATACTTTTTTTTCTAGACAACTACGTGGTGACAGACCATGGCTCCTGCGTTCGCTCCTGCAATGCTGATACTTACGAAGTGGAAGAAAATGGTGTTCGAAAGTGTAAAAAGTGTGATGGACTATGCAGCAAAGGTATAAAAAGCATGGAATAAACCAGTAAGGCTTTGAGATGATAGAGAATTTACTAGGAAAAGTGCAGGGAGTTCTGATCTTAGTTAAGTGCAAATTCAATATAAGTCAGATCCAGCGATAGTTTGGAGATCCAACAAGTGGTTTGATCAGGAAGCATGACTGTGGAGCATGCTCTCCAGATGGGATACGCAAGTACAGTAGATAAACTGCAAACTGTGTGTTGTGTGCATGTATATTTTGCATGTCAGCCTTCTCCTCCATTTGTCCTTCCCAGTGTCTCATCAAGGGGAACAGAAATGGGACAAAGAGAGAAGGGAATGTGCCAGAGCCTGTGTGCAGAGATGCTCAGAACAGAGCTGCACAGCTGGGCAATCAGGAAGCAGTTATCCTGTGGCACTTTCTGAAAAGCAAAAATAGGCAAAAGATCTATGAAACTCATTTTAGAGTGGTAGGTTTGACCATTCAGGAATTCTTTCTGAACTTATGACACCTGCATGTTTCTACCCTGCCATGTGACTGGGCTTCACTTTCATCCCCCCTAACTTTTGTATCTCTCCTTTAACAGTGTGCAATGGCATCGGAATAGGTGAACTTAAAGGGATCCTCTCCATAAATGCCACAAATATCGATTCCTTCAAAAACTGTACCAAGATCAATGGGGACGTCAGCATTCTCCCAGTTGCATTTCTAGGGTAAGTTACCTGCTGGCCATCAAGAACTGAAAGAAACGGACTTGGGAAAATCCAGGCTAAGCTGTTCTTTTTCCAATTTCTCATTCTGTTTGTTTCAGTGATGCCTTCACGAAGACCCTACCTTTGGATCCCAAAAAGTTGGATGTCTTCAAAACAGTCAAAGAAATATCAGGTTAGCAGTGAATTTAAGCTGAGGTGTTTTTTGACTGATACTGCCAAAAACACAAATGGGGAGGAGGGAAATTTTTTAAGCACATAAAGAGAAGTGCATGCAAAGTATTTCTTTTCTCTGAGCTAACATGAGTCACTCTTAACCAAGATGGTTAGCAGCTCCTTGCCAGCATTACACCCACATAACCCATACTGATCATCCATCCAAGGTGTGTGCTTTGGCCAGAGCATCCCTTCTGCTGAACTGTCAGCCCTAGGGAAAGAGTAAAAGCAGTGGAGATCCTCAGCCACCCAAGAAGCATGTGGTGTAACAGAGGCATGCCACTCCAGCTAAAAAAAGCCAAGTGTGTTTCTATTTGTGGAAAACCTTTCAGCAGTTCCTTAGGGAAGTGTGCTCAGTGGCTTGCATCATCCTTATGGAGACACCCTCTCCGGCCTGAAGAGCTCTTCCTTGGGGTGAATGTGTCTCCAAGAGCACAAAGCAGCAAGCAGAGCACTCAGCCACCATCTTGCACCAAGTATCAATTAAAAGTAATTGTATTTAGCCCATTGTGAAGTGAATGTAGCATTGGGGCTGGGTCTACAGACATGACTTCAGTTCTCCTTTTCTTTCTCTCTCACCTGTGTGATTCCCTTCAGGGTAGCAATGATTAACTGCTTCCTACAGTAGTCTGCAATGTTCCAAATTCTCCCCTTTCTCACAAACAGCTGAGTGGGGAATTCAGCTTGCCTCAGAAAATCCACTACAACTAGCTATTCTGCTCTCTTCCTGCTTTTCTTCTTCCCTGAAGTCAACTGAAAAATGGAATGGAGTGCTGCCTTTCTCCCACAGATCCAGAGTCTGCAGCCACTCAGCCAGGGTATCTACTGGCTAGAGCCATCATTGCTGGTGGCTCGGTGTGGCAGGATGTGCAGCTCAGTGACATGCTCTGCTATGCTCCTAAGTACTCATGGTTGACTAAGAAATAAACTGTTTATAAAACAGGGTTTAAAAATATCTCCTTGCTCCCTAAAATGTCATGTTAGACTTTGTGATCCTTCAGATAAGCATAGGGAAAGTACAAGCGCCTTCTCATGGTGCAGGATTTGCTACAGGAGAAGGTTCTGCTGCCAGTACTAACGGTATATTATATGAGTTTATTTCCATTATGGTTATTTTTTAATCTTCTTTTCCTCTTTCAGGATTTTTGTTGATTCAAGCCTGGCCTGAGAATGCTACTGATCTCTATGCTTTTGAAAATCTGGAGATTATACGAGGCAGAACAAAGCAACAGTAAGTAAATTATGTGCCTCAGCCACTCAAAGAGAAACCCTGTTTTGAGCTGCTCTTGTCTGAGCAGACCAAGGCTGCAAACAGTGTAAGACTCAGGGATCCCAAAACTGATGCAAAATGAGGCAACTTGCAAGGAGTAGAGTACCATCTCTGGAGCATAGATAATGTGCCTGAGGGTAAAGACCCTCAGCTTTGGGCCATGGTATGGATGGCTGCCCTGGACCTGCTTTCCGGACCAGCATTTCCCCCATCATCCTGGAAGCATAAGCAGGACAGAAAGTCTGGGGTAAGTCACAATGTGATCAGAAGCACTGTGGGATTTGAGGTAGCTGGGTGGATGGAGGCTGCCAGGCAATGCAGACATCAGCAAAGCTTCCAGTGCCCTCCTAGGCTTGCCCCAAGAGGAAGAGTGACTTGGTGGACAAGCACAAAATAATAGCTACTTTACCTACAGCCATTGTCCACATCGTTTACTTGTCAGAACATGTGTCCTGCCAGTTTTAGCTTTAAAAGGGCTTTAAAAGCCCTTGCAAACCAGATATGAGTATTGCAGTTATTATGTAATAGGCATGTCATGTACAAGGCATTTAATTTAGAGGGCTGAGCAGAGTCTTGCTTGAAGAAAATGCAGTTCACAGCAGGATGCTTTTGACAGCTAAAAGAAAAACATGCTGAGTAAATCTTACTTATTACCTTTCTTGCATGTTTTTTCTATTTGTGCATCTTCATTTTAGTGGCCAGTATTCCCTTGCCGTTGTTAACTTGAAAATACAGTCCCTAGGGCTGCGCTCGCTCAAGGAAATAAGTGATGGAGATGTTGCCATTATGAGGAACAGGAAACTCTGCTATGCTGACACCATGGACTGGCACAGTCTGTTTGCAACTGAGAGCCAGAAAACAAAGATTTTACAGAATAGAGATAAAAATGAGTGTGGTAAGTGAGTGCTGCATTCCTGCTCACCATCAAAGCTTCTGCTGAAATTCAAGAGTAAGCTTGCATTTTCATAACTCAAGTAAGGCTTTTTTCTTCGTGTTCCTCTGGCTACAAAATTCGTCAGTGATACTGCTTTAATGAAAGTGGTGAGGGAAGAGTGGGATGTTTTCTTCTTCCCACCAAAATGTGGACTTTGTGGTGTCTAGCAAATCAGGAGCTTCTTCTATGCTATGAACATAGTGAAGCCATGCCAGTTGGGGGACACAAAAGCTAACTCCTAGCAGTGGCCTTTTTTGACAAGGTCAAAGCTGTTGTTCAATCATACTACTATTGACTGCATTGGTCCCTGGGCCAAAACATAATTATTGCTTTTTGTAGAATATGAATTTGTTGTATTTTAGAAATTTGTTGTAAAAATACAGAATGGTTAGGGAGAGAAGGGACCTTTAAAGGTCATTTAGGCCAACCCTCATGCTGTGAACAGTGATGTCTTTCACTAGACCAGGTTGCTCAGGGCCCCATCCAATCTGACCTTGAACTTTGAGGGATAGGCATACACCAATTCCCTATGCAACTCATGCCAGTGTCTCACCACCCATTGCAACTATGTCTTCATTGTATCCATCAATCTATTTACTCTTTCAGTTTAAAAGCATTTCCTCTTGTGCTGTCACTACAGGCCTTGTTAAAAAGTTGTTTTAAGTGTCCTTCAGGTACAAAAAAGCCCTAATAACATTAGTCCGGAGCTGTCTCTTCCCCAGGGTGGACAACCCCAGCTCCCTCAGCCTGACTTAATTATACATCTGTTAAGCTGCCACAGAGGAGATCATTCTTATTTTGAATGGCCAGAAGTCATTCCATTTCAAGCTTTGGGATTTAGAGAAGCATAATTGCTCCTCTTCCACTCTACTAGAACCATTCATATCTGTTTTGGAACAGGTTGGAGAAACTGGTTGGTCAGATGGAGTGAGAATGGAGAATTTGACCTCTCTCTTACCTTGACATTCATATCTTTTCTTGTCCATCTTTCTCTCTCAGCTGCTGCCAAGCATGTGTGTGACCCCTTGTGCTCAGACATAGGCTGCTGGGGCCCAGGGCCCTTCCACTGCTTCTCCTGCAGGTTTTTTGATCGTCAGAAGGAATGTGTGAAACAGTGCAACATCTTGCAAGGGTAAGGTGTCTCAGGGGTGCCTTAGGTTTGGGTGATGGTATGGGAGTTTTGGTTTTTAAAATGTATTGTAGCTAGAAAGAAAGCAAGAAACTGGGTCTCTGGTTGCATGGGAATTCCCCAGCTTTGCAGAGATGTTGTGCGAACACAGTACCTAGCTAACATACCTCTCCTTCCCCATTCAGTATTTCTTAGGAGTTTGCTTCTGACATGGTCACTGCTAAAAAAACATCCCCTTAAGCCCACAAGAAGACTATCTGGAGGCCCAAGGAGGCTAAGCCTTGAACTTCCTTCCCATAAGAAACAAAGTAGTTTAAAGCCCAAGCTGTGACTGTCATGTCAAATACACTGGGTGAGAGCCAGAGCCATTTAGAGTCTCTGAGGTCTCAGTCATCTCCAGAGCCAGGGCTTCACTGCTTTGTAGACTTCCATCCTCTTATATTTGCTCAGATGAGCAGCTCATCCTTGCATTTTACAAAGTTGCAGTCAAGAGAGAATGAACTTTCGTCCAAGAATCACTGAGAACAGCAATTTCAGACAAAATTATTGCCTCAGTCTCACTCAGGATATGGAAAAAATATTGCTGCCTTGTGTGTCAATTCAACAGTTGATGTAGGTGGAAAAGACATGTCTAGCAGCCAAATTACACAGTTTGACTTTTAAAGCTCCTGAGTATTAAGCAAGTACTTGTCAGGATGCTAATGCCTCTGATGTTTGTATTTCTCCAATGGCTTGCAGTTTAGCAGCTGTCTTTTCTTTAAAGTGAATTCCCTCTAGCAGCTATTATAACTTGAAGGGCAGATCGGGGCATTTTCTTGCGTCAAATGATGGGTAGATGTAGTTTAATTAATAACACTATTACTTGAAGTGGAACACCTTTATTACTATTAAAACCATCTGCTCCCAACTTTCATATTTCAGTGATTCATTGCGTGTTGTAGAGAGGACATGAATTTAATTATCAGTGCCTTGCTGTTTTACTAATTATTATTTGTAGCCTTGGAATCACTTGAACTGCTTTTGCTGATCTCTTTGCATCACTACTATTTAAAAGCCTCTGGAAATGGTTGTGAGTATTCTGTGACGATAACTTAAAGGGAAAGTAAACTAATTTGTAGTGTGCAATCTGGAGTGCCATGTGTTTCATATCCTCCTGGTTGCATTGAGCAAGTGCCAAGAGGGACCCTCCTCCTGTCTCAGTACCATCATCATCTCAATCTAATGTGGAAAGGTCTGGAAAAGGAGAGAATACCACAGTTTATCACTTGCTATTATTTCTGATGTTTAATTATTTCTCTTTTTTTGTTGTTGTTTTCCAGGGAGCCAAGAGAGTTTGAAAAGGACTCCAAGTGCCTCCCCTGCCACCCTGAGTGCCTGGTGCAAAACTCTACCATGTACAATGCAACCTGCACTGGACCTGTAAGGGCAGATTCATCTTAACAAACCTAAGCCTCAGATCATGTATTAATATGTATTTCACTTGTTCAGATAATCCTGAGGTCTCATTTTAACCCTATTTGAGGTGAAGCAGAGAATAGGAGTGGTTAGAAGTCGAGATCTTGGGGCAAGGGAGCAGGATAGGAAACCTCAGGGTGTTAGTTTTATTTTCTGACTTGCAGTCCACAGTCACAGATATTGTAGAATCTTTAATATTTCTTGTATTTTTACAGAAAAAAAAAACCCTACTTTGGCAAATATGGCAAACATTTGAGTAACATGTAACCACTCAACTTCGAAGTTGGTGTGAACACATTAGATCAAGCTTAATTGCAAAAGTCCAATTCTTTTTTTTTTCTTTATATTGTGAGATCATATCTCCTGCTTCCATCACAGATCCACCTCTGTGTTATTTAACTCAACTCTTTAAACACCTCTTGCCACCACCAACAGCATCTAAGTGTTTGACTCTTGCCCATTTTTGTGGTTTAGGAATGATACTCCCCGACTTAGTACTCCCACTGAGACTCTCCAAACCACAAGCCACTCCCTCCCTCCCTCCCTCCCTCCCCTGCTTCCCCTGTGGCAGGCTGGAGAGGAGAATTGGAGGCTTAGGAGGGGAAAATCATGGATTGAGATAAGAACAATTTACTGGAAACAGCAGTGAGATAAGAAAGGGAACCATAACAGGCACAATATTAGTAACAGTGTACAAGAAAGATGAAGGATTCACACGTGATTGCTCAGAACCAGCATTACCCCATGGTTCCCCCTACCATGCTTGCTCAACCAGAAAGAACCCCTCCTCCCCAGAAGAAACTCCTTCCCCCTGCCCCTGGCAATGACATGAGGGGGCATAGAATAACCCCCATGTCCTAGCCATGCCCCTCCTGGCTACTGCAAAAATTAACCCTGTCCTGTCAAGAACAAAGATACCCTTCATCAGTTTGAAGAGTCACTGGTCAGTAATGTGAAGCATTTCCATCCTCCTTCCTGGCAGCATGGTCTCAGGGATGTTATTTACATTATAAATTCCTTCAAACAGTGACCCCCTGATCCATATTTGCCTAGCATCTAGTTATCAGTCTATTATAGTGGCCCTTAGGCATTATAGTGATTAAAATAATCTTCCTATAATGTGTCTTACATTTGTCCTACTGAAACCAGCACTGTGGATCTGGTCTAGTTTTTCTCTGTAGTAGAATTTGACCCACAAGTGCTGGTTTCCTTGCTTTAAAATACTTTGGTCATTCATGGTGCTGTTACAGTCTTAATACAAACAGTTCTTCCAAAAAATGGCTGAAAGCAATGCCTTTAAATATAAACTTAGTGCTTTTCAAAGTGGAAAAAAAAATGCATGGATTCCTTGGGTTGCCTTCATCATCCTATGCTTCTTCCTAACAGAGGAAAGAACCTGTCCTGAGAAACCAGAAAAATAATTATTTGATTCCAGTATTTCAGGGAGGTATCAGGAGGTCTATATCCACTATTTTAAATATGGATATCCACTATTTAAAATTATGTGACAGTAGATTGTATCAGGTAGCAACCAAGCTGTCTGCTTTTCAGCTAACCCCTTATCAAGGGATCATTAAATTCTTCCCCATATAAAATGCAAAATGCAAGTTTTCCAACCAGACAGAAGACAGAAGGAAAAAAGAAGAAACATTGTAATGCAAGAAATATTAGCTTTGAGCTGCGCAGACTGTGTTTTGTATGGTCCATCCTACAAGAGCTATTACTTGCAAGAATATCAGGTAGCAAGGTAATAAAACCAGACAATGCTAAAAACTTCCAGCAGTGGAAGGCATTTAGATTTGTCTTCTGAATTTCCTCCTGAATAGGCTGATGTAAAAGGGCATTATAAACAAGTTGTTTCCCTCTGCAGGGCCCTGACAATTGCATGAAGTGTGCCCATTTTATCGATGGCCCCCACTGTGTGAAATCCTGCCCAGCAGGGGTTCTTGGCGAGAATGACACCCTCGTCTGGAAATACGCGGATGGGAATAATGTTTGCCAGCTCTGCCATCCAAACTGCACCCGGGGGTGAGTCAAACCTGACATTGAATGGAGACGGGGAAGAAAAGAAACAGAGAAACAGCTTGTTTCTATCTATTTCTCTTCCTGATTGTCCCATGTCAAACCACTGAGAAGAACTAGCAGGGAGCAAGAGAGGTCAGGATGACATAGTTAATATAAGCATGGTGTGGCAAACTTTGTAAGTAGGAAAAGGTCAATGGTACTTTTTCTTTATGCAGAAGGGAAGGGAAAAAAAATAGTTTAAGGGGTTTGAAACAGGCTTGTTTGATAACTTGAAAAGAGAATTTTACAGGACTCACCCACCAATGATGCACCTTTTATTCCCCCAACTGGCTTGTTGCTGTGTCCTCTGGTTTTGAGAGGAACATCAGTGACATCTGGTGGATGCTGGGATCTCAGGGCCCGTTTTTCTCTGCACCTTTCAACTTTCAGGACGGAAATCCCAGTGGGATAACACAGTGATTTTCTTTTTTTCCTTCTTGCTAGCACTTAGTCTGAGAGAGTCCTTGTGAAAAGCCTTGTGAATGTGGCTTTTTTAACAGGCATCACAGTAAATCCAATCTATATGAGCAATTTTTGTCCTCATTTGGGGACATGCTTAAACTGCAACCTGTAACAAGGAACGAATTGATCTGTTTAACCTACATCACAATTAATAATTGTCTTCTCTCCTGATTTCCTACAAAAGACATGAGATGCACAAAAAGGTTTTACAGTTTGAGAGCTGGGTATTGGACTTCGATGCTTTCAAAGCAAAAAACCAGCCCATGTTTGGTGTATTTTCCTTCACAGGCCTCTGCTTTTTACCCTGCAAGTCTGTCTGGTCCAAAATGCTACAATATGCTCATAATAAGAGTTGCAAGAGAGGAATTGTAACATACTCAGACAAACCATCACATCGTATATTAGCTAATCCAACTGCCAGTTCCTCACCTTCATGGAAAAAAGGAGATGAAGGATGGAATTAGCAAGTAATACCCTTTCTGGTGCTCATAGTGAAATTCAGTGCAATGGTTTTCAGACATTTGCTACACTAGCCTGGTGGATTTGCCATGATTTACTTTGATCCCCCCCCTTCTTTTGCTGCAGTCGTAGACAAGGCTTATCAGGGCTTCCTACTGCAAGCCTGAGAAGAAATTTTCTCAGTTGAAAAGGGATCGTAGTAAGTTTGCTCTTTATTAATGACCTCAGTAGTCTTTACTGATACGAACTGGCCACAATGGTCCGATGTCTTCCTGACTGGCCACATGGAAATGAAGCTGATTAGTGGAATAGTGTAATGAGTAATCACATCTGAACAAGGATTTTTTTCACTGTGCAGCCTCAGTAGTGAGATCAAACATTAGATTCAAATGCAGATTATGGAGAACATAATTTACCAGACAGGGATGTAAAACAAGCCACACAGTGGCTCTTAGTGCACAAGCAAGTTCCCCATGCAAAATTGATCAGAGAAGTCAATTCTTGCCTTGCTTTAGCAGTGGATTGAGGAACCGCGAGAGTCAGGCATGAGATGAGGTTATATAGTAAAGGAGACTTTTTTAAAATGAAGGCTACCCAACATATGCCTCAGTGTATTTGGCCTTGCGTTATTAAGGCAGAGCTTAAAAAGTAATATCAATTTCATCTTTCACATGAAAGAGTGGGGCTGAGTTTGCATCAGTTACATTGTGAACATGCTCAATAGCCTGATTCAAGTTGATACCCAAATGTGGCAGATGAAATAGGCTGTACCCCTGAAGGGCTCAAGAGAGCTAGAAGGAGGTAGTGTTGCCATATTTGCTATACAACTGGGACATCTGTGGCCATGGATGAGTAGGGAGCCAGTGTCAGGGTTATAATACGGGAACATGCAGTCAGGCACAGCATTGTCCCTCTGAAGGCAATCCATCAGCAATGCCATTTCTCTTCATGCCTTTCCCTCATTTTGCTGTGAGAATGGATCGGTTCAGCAGTGGGTGGAAAACATTTGTCTCACAAAACTTTTGCATCCTTAGAAACCACTGTCTCAGCAATTCCTGCATGACAAGAAACAACAACTGAATTTCTGTCCCTGTCCAATTTCACAGCTAAAGCCCACAAAATCTTATCAGCATGCTTAAGTGTGCTGACTTCAGTAGTCATGCAAACAAGGGTTCCCAGGATCTCTCTGTTTTCCTTAGTTGAAGAAGCTTCAAGTAAAAGACCTGTCTTCCCAGCTGAGTTTTGTCACGAATTTCATTTTTTCACTTTAGGTATGCATACTGGTTATATGTTGCTTCTTTCATAATGCCATGAAGAATCCCTTTGAGTCTCATTTTCTTTGCTGAGTCCATTTTTCAGCTTCATTAGGAAATAGAATGAAGGATGTTTTCTCCTGTTTAGCCCAAAAAACCTCTTCTCTCCCAATTCTCCTGTATTCTCTCGGGGATTTTGTACACAAGCTTCCTTTTGCTCTTCCTCTAGTACAGCTGAGAATATATGCTACAATAAAGAAAGCAGCATCTCAAGAGCCCTGGAATTACCCCAATTATATGTTCATCAATTAAAGACACTCACCATTTTAATTAATCTGGTCAGTGTTGAAGGTGTTGGTTTTCCCTTGCCAGTCTCGCAGAGTACAGGAAATAAACTCAGACATAGCTGCTAGGGTGGATAAGCAAGGAGGACAAGAAGCCACCACTGTAGCCAGTACCACTGGCTGGCATGTCCTGCCTCCATCCACAGTTGATATCAACACTCTCTGTCTCATTAGTCTTCATTTTAAATGCTAAGGGATTTTTGGGTGACATAAGAAAGTAGCCAGGGGGTCTGAGAGGGAAGGCTGCAGAAGCACAGGACAAGTTCTATGCCTTTGTCACTCTTGGAAGGTTACTTAAAAAGAAAGGACAAAGTAAAATTTTAAAATGTTTTAAAATCGTTTTGCATTTCTTCTATGATTGTGAAGTAACTTAGGCTGTTATAATGTGAGTGCCCTCTGAAAGGCCATCAATCATAACATAACTGTATTAATTAGGTAATAACTGTATTAATGGGTCGAGGAGAAAGTTGTTAAAATCTTGATGGATTTAGGAAATAAATAGCTGTGTCTGCACCAGGACAAGTAATATTTACATAGATGGGTAAAATGTGTAGTTCAGGATGAAGTCATTTTCTGGAGCTGTATACAGAACTAATTTTCCAATAAGTAGAGAAATATAGTAAAGATTACAACTGTTGATATATTCATTTCATATATCCATAAGATCTTGAATTACTTCATAAGGTAAGGTCACTTATGTCATTTTAGTTTCTATAAGCAGAAGAAAAATTACTCAGGAATGGAAAATGCGAGTGTTTAGATTCCATAAAATCTGGGTTACTTATGTAGGGCATCATCATAAAATTCTGCATTAAGAAAGGTAGTTATGTATAGTCCTGGAGGGATAATTCCTATGGGCTTTGTTTCTTCTCTGACTTGTGAAATTAATCAGAAAACCAAGTGGGATTTGAAAAGCACAAACTGACCTCTCTCTTCCCAAACACCTTTTTACTTTATCCTATGAGAGTTCATATTGATGGATTTGTGTGGAAAAAGAAAGGGAACTCATAAAAGCCTATAGTTCTGCCTCTACTTTGGTGTGTAAGAGAAGAACTGATCAGTCATTCCTCAGACTGTAGCTACAGTCCTCTCAGCTGGTTTTGTTTGCTGTTAGGAAGCACGTAGAGAACTTGTCATCTTAAAGTAGCATGACAAACCAGAATTTTGAGGAGGAGATACTTTGAGGGACAGTAGTCATATTTTGAAATTAGATGACTTCTTCTAATTTCATATTCTTATCAAGAGCAGCTGCACATGCTTTGTTGCATTAGAAGTTTGTATCCAGGAGGTAGACCATGGCTGGACTGAGGTCTGGAGTCCTAGATCTGTTTTCCATTGAGCACCTGAAGAGATGAGCCCAAGGCAAAATCTGCCTCCCATGATGATAAGCAAGCTGATGGCTCTGCTCTGCACGTGCAGCCTCTCTGTGCTTAGTTATACAACTGAGCAAACAAAGCAAGCTGTATGCTGGTAGGAAAGCTAACAAGGCTGAGGACCCAGAATCTGGGAATTGGTATGCACAGACTTCCATCATGTCTAGGACACCAGGATGCACATTCTTGCATGGGAGCCCAGTGAACTTACAAGACCTTCTAGATGCTGGGTCCTGGAGCACTGTTTGGCCCAGAAACAAGGCAAACTCACAAGGGAAGATCCAAGTAATGAAAACAAACTAACTAACTAAAACCCAGTAAAATTAGTAGTTGCTTCACCTCTTCCTTTCCCAGACCCAGAACAAGTTATGGGAGAAGATCTGCAACTCTACCTGGCATTTTGAAATTTTTCTGATTCCTACTCTTAGTGAGAGGGATTCCGGGGCAGTTTTCCTGGCATGGGCTCACTCCTTACCCCCTGCTTGGTCTTATCTGGAATTGTTTTGCGATGGTCCGTTTTCTTTAAGTCAGCACAGGGAGCAGATACCACAAACTGGACTTTACTCCTTCCTGTGCTCTATTTTTCAGAGGTGATGTCACCCTCTCAGCAATGCTCTCCTTCCTCAGCAGACGCCATAAAAACCTCATAGCCCAGCAGCACTTGGGGAATGAACGGTGCCTCTTGCACTCATTAGACCATCAAATGAACACAGTCACTGTGTTTTCATCTGTGTGGGTTTTTTTTTCACTGCTCTGCCAAAATTTTGAGCATTTTAAACTCAAATGGAGAGTGAATGACTTACAAGTAGAGTTCCTGTCTCTCTGGATAATGATTGTACCTGTTTACATTACCAGTGGCATAAGACTTTGGATTCTAAAGGAAAAATACCATGGACACATGCCAACAAACTGTAGCCCAAAAGAGTGCTGTCAAATCCCATTTTTTGATGGAAGTCTGTGTATCTGCTACCCAAGTTTTCCATTACAGTAGAAAGTCTGGAAATTGAAAGTTTTACCTTATCAGGAAATAAGGATTATGCAGGAGGGTCTGCACATGTGTTTCTGTCTGTGTAGGAGGAGGTGGCTACTTCTGTCCTCCTCCAGAGTCAGCCCTGGGCTCTGCACAGAGACAGGGAATCCATGAATTTTAGTGTATCTATATCCTCCCCCACTTCTATCACATGCTACAAAGTTGTTTTAAAACATCCTTTAAATTAAGTATGCAGCATAACTATTTCTCTAGATAAAAGATTTTGGAGCAAGGTTGTTGACTGATATTTAATGGAGTATATGATTATTATAAATTCCTATGTTAACACTTGGATTGCACTGAAACACAAACTTTCAAATCAGTAGAGCTCTTCTTAGTTGGAATTACAGAAGTATGTAGGCCAGAGCTGCTATGTTTGTAACATTCATTTGTTTTTACAGGTGTAAAGGGCCAGGTCTCGAAGGCTGTCCAAATGGGTGAGTATTTCATCTTCTACAATTAATGGCAGAGCTGGAAAGAATGTGTGTGTGTGTTTGCATTTCCACACTGGACACTGCAAGGCTGGGACTAAAGTCTTCAGCTGTTTACAAGGGAGTGACAGATTACAGCAGGTTCAGACCTATAAGAATGGTTTAAGGAACTGAGAAATATTGCTACTGACACAAGACTTCAAAATCTTGTTCAGCCTACAGTTTTTGTCAAGGTGAGACCAGGAATCTGTTTCTGAAGAATAAAAGGAGGAGATGGAAAAAGAAAGGATTAAGGGCAGAGAGAGATATGTTTAGGACTGATATAGTTACTTGTATTACAGGAGACTGGAGAGATCGAGAGGGTCTTTTCCAGGCCTGTGATCTGTACATCTCCAAATACTGTGTGCCCAGATGGATGCTCATTCGTCACACTAAGACTAGATTTTATATCACAATGTTAGGCTTCATGATGTGCTCGAGGTCATGCAACAAGCAGACAGACTTCTTTGACTGTGACAGAGGGATTTAGTTTCTGGCCACAAAGTCATGCTATGGCAAGATAAATTCAGTTTAGAAGTACTGTTAAGAAGTGACTGCATTTAATAGTAATCCCTGGGGCAACTTAGAAAAATGTTGGAAAGAATTTTTAAGTACAGAACAAAAAAAACCCTTGGAAAACAGGTTTTCCTTTTCAACTACATTTGTACTTGTAAGACAGATGATCTGATGTTCACTGTGACCATGTTCATGTTACAGCATGCCCTCCCTCCCCAGTAATGGGGAGATGTCAGCTGCACTGCTGGTATGATAACTGTGTATGACTTTCTGAGAGGCCTTCTCTCCACATGTGGGCTGTCCACAGCTGGCACACATAGGCATCACAGATTTCATGCTCTTGTGCTTGTTGCATTTGTCAGAGGAAGGAGAAATCCCCTCACTTAAGCTATGAGGATCAGTTCCAGTTGTGAGTTTGAGAGAAGAATGAAGAGCTGTGGTTTAAGCCCGGATGGAAAATTAAGCACCACTTTGAACAGATTACTGGATGAGGGACTTAAAAACACAGATGCCCAAGAAAGCTGAAATGTCAAATAGGCTTATGTGGGTGTTTAGAGTCTCTGATCAAAACAAAGCTTCCTGCAACCTCTGTAGGGCTTCTTTAAAACCTAACACCTAAGAATTATTTTCTCTTTCTGCATCCCCTCCTGTGTTGCAGCTCCAAGATTCCCTCTATCGCAGCCGGTGTTGTTGGAGGTCTCCTGTGCCTGGTGGTGGTGGGCCTGGGCATCGGCCTGTACCTGCGGAGACGCCACATCGTCAGGAAGCGGACCCTGCGCCGGCTGCTGCAGGAGAGGGAGGTGAGCACTGCCAGCACCCCTGCTTCACCTGGGGCACTGGATTAAAGCACAGGATTAAAGCACCCTGCATCTGCCTTGTAACTCAGCAGTCCCTTGGGATGGGAAATGCAGTGGCTGCCACACTGCTCAGGAAAGGAGTGGCATGTACCTAACACCTTTTCAATCTCAAATCTCATCCCTCTGCATATAATTTGAAAAATATCTAAGGGATTTGGATGTCTTGATCCCAAGGAAAGTCATTGACTACACAGAAAAAACTACACCTTCAGGTTGAGGTGCAATGTGTTTGCTGATCCATATTACTTCCTGTGTAGACCTTCAGCCTCAAATCATATATCCCTCCAGACAAGTCTTGAGGCTCCTGTGGCAGCTTGGGGTGCTTTTGAAAATTCTATCCCCTTGATCAGATGCATGCCTGATCCTGTGGAAAAAAAGTGAGAGAAAGGAATTGAGGAAGTGTTTGTGTCTTGTCTTCAGTTTGTTTTTAGCACAAAAAGCCCACAAAGCCATCAAAGTGAATGGTTCACCCTGTTGGGCATGAACAAGGTTTCTGCACTGCTTTTTTGTTTTTTGCATGGCTTTGTGTGCATTACAGCATCACCCTCTGGATACATCATTTACAGCAAAATTCCTAATCCTGCATGGAAGCTGCTCTTTTGCAGTTAGTCCCCTTCTCTTTCTAGTCTGGTTTTAGTGAATTAGCCAATTGTTTTTAACATTCTGCTAAAATCCCAGTTGCAGCTTCTTTCTGTACTTGACAGCTTTGCAGAGTCAGCTGCTAATACCTTTTATAAAAAAGAAAATACCAAGATGGCTTGTTTTTCCTTGCACTCTGAAGCTATATTTTACATACTGCTGAATTCTGTAGTTGTGGTAGTAGAGTTCAATTTGTGCTCAGCTCACACTGTCCCCTCTGGACTCCTGAAAATGAGGATATTTCATCACAACAGAGAGGCTGCTGGTCCTCTAAAATCAGACTGAATCTGGTTAAATATGGTTTTATTAGAAGAAAAAGCCAAAGGAAAAACACTAAGAAAAAAGCTGACTTACGTGTCATAAAAGCATTAAATATCTTTGGAGGGTATTACCACTTTTTGCAATAAGGCTGAGATAAAATTTTGAAAAAAATCAATAGGCAATTAAAATCCTTTTTTTCTGGAGGAAAGAATCACTGTCAGAGTTTTCAATTGTATACCATGTAGTCTGGGGGAACCACTGGTACCATGGGAATTATATCCAGTTAAACAAGAGCAGACATGAAAGGCTGCAGGTGATTCTTGCCCATTATTTAAACCATTTTAATAATTTATTCACAAGTTCAAAACAAAAATAATCTCCTTTAGCATCTGTGGTAATTACATTATTTTTCAAGCCATGTATTTCAAGGCTTTGAAGTCATAGTCTCCATTTGAGAAGAGGTACTCTTTCATTCTCCTTCAAAATGGCAGTTGCCACTCTGTGCTTGATTTTTTGAGCAGATTCCTGCAAGTCAGAGCTGAACTATCGTCCCAAAAACTTCATATGAAATCAAATGTTTGTTATTTTAAAGGAAGGATTTATTTGCTTCCACAAAGTGTTCAGCCTTACAGACTGTGTAACCTTCTAACATCATCCTCTCTCTGCACCAGCTTGTTGAACCACTGACACCCAGTGGGGAGGCACCAAATCAGGCTCATCTGAGAATTTTAAAGGAAACAGAATTTAAAAAGGTCAAAGTTCTAGGCTCTGGAGCTTTTGGCACTGTTTATAAGGTAAGATCACTGTGTTTCTGTTCTCCTTTTTTTCCTGCTTCCTCCTGCAGAAACCACGCTAACAAAGCAAGAACTGGGAGCTTCAATCATTGTGTAGATTTTTTTTTTTACTAGATTTTATAGCATATATATGTCTATTGAAGGGTAGAGAGATTACTCAATCTTCATTACTTTTGTTAGAAATTGGATAACAGGAGAAGATTTACATAAAACATTGCCAAAGCCATACTGCTGAACTTGGAAAACAAAGATCTTGACTTAAAAACTACCAGTCAAATACACCCCACTGTAAATATTATGAAGAAAAAGAAATGCACTTCAGTTAGCTTTATGCAAAGCCATTTTTCTGTGTCATCTGCAATCTTCTTTTTATAATTTTCAATCATTCTTTCATTAGAGCTGATTCAGATGTGGGAAAGTGCACACCTTCAGTTGTGTAGGTTCACAAGTTATTTTTTCTCTTGATGTCTACTCAGAAGATGTAAAATATATATATAACTGTGAGATTTAACCTGTTAGGTATGAGACTGAATAACTCTTTGTACTTCTTTTTGGTAGGGACTTTGGATCCCAGAAGGAGAGAAGGTTAAAATTCCTGTTGCTATTAAAGAGTTGAGAGAGGCTACATCACCAAAAGCCAACAAGGAAATACTTGATGTGAGTTTTCATGTTTGTTTTCTCAAGTTGTCAGGGGTCTGTGGATTTTCTTCTCTAAAAACTAGAGGGGTTTCAGGAATTTGTGTGGGAAGAAATATTTTGCATCCTAAACTCAATTCTCCATCTAGAAGTTCTCCACTTTGCAGCCTGTGAAGTGCTTTTGTGTGTCTCAAAACCCAATCCAAATACAGATTTTATACTCGTGGAGTAGCTCCTAAGGAGTGGTCACTACCGTACATTTACAACTGATTCTTTTTTCTTTATTCTGATATTTCAGGCCTTAAGCTGTAGCATTCATTGTCCTTATGGTGGTACAGCTAAGCCCAATAGCAGCAGACCTAATGATTTATGAATCTTGCAGATTGTCATAAGCTTGATTAAATAGGATTAAATGAACTATAAATCCAAAATAAAATTTAAAAATCCCAGCTGTCTGATTTCTCTGCCATAAAATGCAAGAAATTATCTCACCTTCTGAAAGAAGCTTGGGATTTTTATTTTATTGTTTGGATATAGCTCATCCCTTCAGAAAACAGGAGAAAAGGCTATGGGATACTGATTTAGGAGTTAATAAATGTTTGAGGTTACAACGAGTGATGCAGAGTCCTAAATACAAAGTTCCCTGAACCTGGAATTGTTGAAAATCTTAACTAGATCCAAAGCCATGGAACATACAGCACCAAGGATATATAAATTTCTGTATGAAGAAAGGAGAATGCTGAGTTAGGAGAGGAGCACTCAGAAGTTCAGTGTAATTTCAGGTTTCACATGCTGTGGTTCAGTCTTAAGCAACAATAGTGTGTCTGTCTGTCTTTCTGTCCTGTCTGTGGTATATCCCAAATGGACCTGTTTGTCTGGAATTGATGGTGGTGTTAATCAAGCACACAAGTCACACTTGAGCCATGGGGAAAATTGTGGATTTTTTTTTTTTTTGGTTGGGACTGAATTTAGATGGAATTTTTTTAAAAATCCCGTTTTGGCCAGCAAATGACACCTCAGGTAGGAAAGTTCATCTCAGATGGCTGAGGTGAAGATCTTAACTAAAAGCCCATCCTTGTAGTGAGAAGTCTCAGGATAATGTCTGTGAACAAACCACCACTTGTACTACTGATGATAATAAAGCTCACTGGATTTTTCAAGTTACCCTGTATAAACAGTATTACTCCAATACATTACTCTGCTTCAACAGATTGTTTGTTATGCACCATATGATTTGATAGGTGTATTGTAGCAGTGCAGAAGAATAGGTGATCCATCTCCAAATCCATACAAGAAGTAATATCCATTCTGGTTTTAGTTTAGTTAAACTCCAGACAAGTCTCAGCTGTTCCCCAGGTCCCTACCTATGTGGCCCTCATTCCTGCCCCTCACCTGCCTGTGATCCCTCCCTTCACTGGTATTCCCTGCATTGAGGAACTGGCAGACCTGCTGCTCAGCTGCCTGCCCTGAGTTCTGCCTCACATTTTGCACTTCACATTGGTAAGGAGCATAACACAGTGTTCACAAAGGTTGCTTTGGACTTAACTGCATTAAATTCCTGAAGGCATGTGTCCTGGAGGAAGAGGCAGTCAACAAGCCTACAGTACTTCATCCTTCCTTCAGCAGGTCAAGATAACTGGACAGGGCAGTAGATGCAGGGACTGTATGCTCTTCAGTAGTATCAAAGTGCTTTCTCTTCTACAAGAAATTTCTGTAGCAAATCCCCACATTTTCTTTTCCTTTGAATTTGGATACTTAGTAAAAAGCTCTTGCTTTTTCAATCCTGTTACTTTTTAGATAATTTGGTTGGTGGAACTATGTATTTCAGAATTAAATTTAAAAAAATACAAAACTAGTGAAAGAAGTCAGAGGCATGACTCCAAAACACTTCTCAAAACAGATTTTTGCTACACAACCAATTTTCCAAGGTCACTGGAACCTCAAAGATAATAATATCTAATTAAAGATGATTTGTCTTACATAATCACACGAGGTATAGAACAAGCACAACAGCTTTAGCTCTTGTAATCTGGGCAAGCTCTGGCTGACTTTATTAGGGTAGGGTTAATTCAGAAGGTTGTTGTTAAATACCAAGCATACTTGGAGCAGGTCAGAGCAAACCCAAAGAGATTTCCAAGATAAACAATTGAAACAAAGACCCACTTTAATGTCTTGGGCTACTTAGAGAGACCCACAACCACACAATAACTCTGTTCTGCTTTCTGCAAAGAGGAGGCGGTGACCTATTTCCCTTTGCAGTATCAAATGGAAGAGGCAGTGTCAACGCTTGGGCGCTCTCCGAAAGCTTTGTGGCTTGAACGCTCACCCCACTCCCACAGCATCCCAATGCTCAGCCCCCCAGGTCAGCCCCGCGTGGGCTGCACTGCGCGGCAGGTGGGCAGTGAGAACAGCTCCTACTCTGCACTCTGCCCCCCACCCTGCCCTGCCAAAATGAATGCAATACAGATCTGAATCCCAGCAGGAAGCAAGGCATCGTTCATCATTACAGTGGCTCAGCTTGGAAGCACCAGGAAATGAAGTTGGTTTGGTCTCTGCTCATGTCTGAGTATTGGATAACAAATTTGCAAGAATCTCTAAAAAATGATACCACAGGTATATACAAACTGAATAGCAGATTGTATTCTGCTTTATCTTTCCTTGAGCTAGCCCACACAATCAGTGCTATCCATGGCAGAGGGATATTTTTCAATGGTATGCCCACATCATGCAGTAGGTTGACGAGCTCTTACCAATTCTGGTGGAGATCCTATTTAACCTGTCTGCCTGGAGGCCATTTTCATCCTGAGGGTTTCAAAACAAGGATACCAAATGCAGAACTAGTACCTCAAAAGAGGCTGCATTACATCCAGTTTTGCCTAGGCTGGCACATTAAGCAACAACACAGAGGCCAGAAGGTATTGCTTAAGAATTGAGGTTGCTTATTTCTTGAACATCATTGCCTTAATAACTTAATACTAGCTCTCACCAGCTATGGAGCTATGTGACATCTGTGGAATGCTTGCTAGATGATGAGTAAAGTGCTATGGTATTTATTTTCTTAACCTCTTAGAAAGAGCAGATTTGCTCTTTCCCTTGCACCATTCACGTCTTGACTATTATTTTAGGCTTTGGGGGACTGCTAGCCTGAATTGCCAAGGGGGTGATCAGTAAGTGCTACTCCAGATGCTGAATCAAGATGCTGACCTGCTCACTGAATGGAAAAATTCCCATTCCTTTCCCTTTGTGTTACTTTTCAATCAAATCACTTTTAAAATATCTAGAAGTGTGATACTATAAATCAGACACAAAGTTAGTTAAAGAAACCAAACAACTGCAGCTCTAATTTTTTCCCCAACTGGAATCCATTCTTTGAGCTGGCACTTGACAGTGGATTTGAGTATAAATATAGACCTCAAATTTCAATCCATAAGTAGTTCTTGCACACAAAAACCATGAGGTCAGGAATTTCTACCTCATGGCCATGTTGAATAATGTATTTGAACCAGCCTCTGAAAGGGTCTTTCCCTTCCCACAGAAGAACAAAAGAAGAGCAAGAGCACCTTGGGTGTCATAGATAGGTACCTAAAGCTACACAGGTTGTACCCACATTTGAAAAAAGCGGTTTTCACATATTTATGAAACTAAACCCCAAAATTCCAGTTGACCAAAGGGTCTCTAATGCTTGGGCTCCTACATTCCAAGTACCTTACTAGTATAATTTACATTGCTATATGAGTCTAAAACAGCCTTTCCAATTGAAGGCAGTATTTTCACTGCTGTTACTTAAAGATAAGCGTTCAAGCTTCTAAAGTGGTCATTAATCTATTAATGATTATTAATAATCATTAATATCTAATCATTAATCTATTTGGTTTGACATGGACTGAAGAACAACATGGTCTAGAAGAACGTGGTCTCTTAAAGAATGAGATTGTCAGTCATGTTCTAGATGACGGCTTTGACTTTCTGAGTTAGTACCAACCATGAGCAGAATTCTCAAAAATACTGATTTCCAGTCAATTTCATTAAAAGATCTGTGAGGAAAAAAGCCATATGACATATGTACACAAAATGTGTTGCCCTTGCAATTACGTGCTCAAAATTATGAAATCCCATCAGCTTCCAGTTGGTGTTCAATTTATTAATTCCTCCTTGGTCCATAAGTTTTAATCTCCCAGGATTTTATGTCCAGTGTTTGCTTGGGGTACAGTAGTGAGAGACTGCTCTTCTGTGGCATCTCAGTGATGATTTGGTGTTTGAAATCTGGTCATTCCACTGAATGGAAAATAGTTGGTCCACAGAGTGGGAAATATGTGTATTTTGTATGTGATGTGAGACGCAGAGTTTGTATATAGTATTTTAGCAACTTCTTGATTGACCAACTTATTTTAAACTGCCTCCAAATATTCACGTAATGCCAAAGGGAGTGTTTCGCATTTCTTTTTTTGCCTTCTCAGGAAGCTTATGTGATGGCTAGTGTTGACAATCCTCATGTGTGTCGCTTGTTGGGAATCTGCCTCACTTCAACTGTTCAGCTCATCACACAGCTGATGCCTTACGGCTGCCTCCTGGATTACATCCGAGAGCACAAGGACAACATCGGCTCTCAGTACCTCCTCAACTGGTGTGTGCAAATTGCAAAGGTAAGCAGACCAGAACTCCAGATCAGCTAAAACTCAGAAATCTGAAAAGCATGTATTGTGTTTATTTAATTACCTATCTCTGAAAATATTTCTGTTTCACCACCTGGATCCTAGGTATCTTATACACAGCAGTAAGCAGTTACTTTTTCTTGAACAATCTGTGGTTTTCATGCTGATGAGCAAACCTTAACTACTCTTCAAAATGCTTTTAGGCAGCATAATACTGTCACCTAGACATTTATGTCCAAACCAAACAGCCGGTATTGAAATGATAATGTGATGCAAATGTGATGCAGCACAGGCAGCAGGGAAGGCTATATAATTTGTCAATTCCCACTGCAAAATGCTGCTTCCCCCTCAGTGGATTTCTTCAGGCTATGCCACAGGACAGTGATGTTGAATACATCATCTTGTGTGCCTTGGAGAGTTTCATGCTGAAATCTCTGAGGCCAGGGATCAAAATTGCTGACTACTGAATACTAGCTTCATCCTTGTTCAGGCTGGCTTTCACCAAAAGGCAGTCAGGCACCCCAGAGCTATTCTGTAATTTATAGGTGCTGAGCTGAGGTCGGTAATCTAACTGCAATGGCCATAAAAGACTCATTATCACACCTGGTACTGTTTGCCAAAGAGCAGCAAAGGAGCTGCAGTACAGCCTCTAGCCCTTAGCAGCAATATGTTATGTTTGGATGGTGGTCAGCCATTTGCAAGTGTGGAAGAACAAAGTAGAACAAGCAAAAAAATAACTGCAATTTGTTGGAGATTTGTCATGTGAGATGGCACTGTCCACACAGCATGTTTGCTTTAATGCTGTTTATTTCAGGAATACTGGTCTGCAAGCTAACCATACACTTAAAAACTTATCAGTCCCTTGAGGCCTTGTGTACATCCCAGGCTTGCCCAGCTGTGGTTTGCTTTCAGAAAACATGCTGGAGACTTCAGAAATGTATCCACCAAATGGCAATAGAGCACATTTTTTATCTCAGTGTGTGTACTTTTTTTTACATTGCGCTCCACAATGAGTGAAATCTAATTTGCGTCTACATCTGGGAGTTGCATTTTTCTGTGACTTTTTGTGACTCTTGCTTTCTTGTTTAAAATCAATTACTGCCCTGTCCTAGTTTCAGTCTCTTTGAAGGAAGAGCTGAAGGCCATATTTCCCTCCTCCCTCCTTCTTCTCCTTGTTAATTTTTAAGGTGGCAAAATGTATCCCCAAAAAGGTCCTTGAGGCATTCCTTGCCTGAAAGGTTGCCATTCACAATTGTTTTCTTTCGCTTGATTTTTTCATTGCAGTTCAACATTTGCCTGTAGAAACTTCTACCCTCACCAGTTATGCCTGACCTTCAACACACTCCTTTGTGCTGCTCCGCACTGAAATTTTCCTCAAAGCACTCATAAATCCTACGTACAGCTTTTTCCCCACCAATGTGTCTGGTATTACTACTCTGATAAAGTTATGCCAGATTTTTTAACATTTTCTGACTCTTTAAAAATTTACTTATGAGTGGGAAAAAGAATTGAAACAAATACATGTCTGGTAGCTAACCAGCAGGAGGCAAGTTCCCTGGGAAGCTTACTTTTGTTACTGTTTTCACAGCTTTGAAATAAGTTTTCATTGTGTCTTTTACAAACATTATCTTTTCCTGAGGTATGGAGTCCTGTCTTCCAGGCAAGATATTATGACACAGCATAAACATTCCATGTGCAGAAACACTGTGAAGGAACTCTCTTTGAACACAATGGTCTCATGCTTAGTGATGAAAAATGGATTAAACTCCAGGGCCTGCACACAACTAAAGATCTGCTGAACCTTCTAAACGGGCAGTTCAAGATCTTCAGTGTATGGTTATGCACATGCATGAGTCTTCAGCTACCAGCTCCTTAACAGCTTAGTGTGATGCTGATATTCTGCCTTTCAGCAGCTCTGAGTGTTATTAGCCTCTGTAGCAAGTCAATTTTAGCAGGAAATTTTTTGTCCTACTGAGGCTAGATTATGGAATTATTATTTTTTTTTAAGATAATCTGTTTTCTGTCAGCAGCTCAGAAGTTTTTGCTTCAAGGGCTCTGCTTGCTATAGATCTATTTGTGTGATTCAGTGCACACTCTCAGTGGCACTGTGCCAGTTTGTTTGGGTGGTTTGTTTTTGTCGGATTCTCTCTCACAGGTCCAGACTCGGGCTCGTTAATTCAAGCCTCGAGCCCATGCAGGGATGCGAATTGTCAGGTTCTCTGCTATTTTGCAGTTTTTCCTGGTGCTGTAAAAGTCCTTTTTCCCCAGCTTGAGATGAAAGAGAAGGCAGAAACTCTTCTGGTTTCGTGTTCAAGGTTGTTTATTCGCTCTTATCTAAAACATTTTCCTTCTGCCCTGCCGAGGTCTTTCTGGCAGGACGGTCGAAGACATTCTCTCCCCTTAGAGGCGGCGTTTATCTTTTATACTAAAAGTTACATACTGATTATTTATTAATTGTCTCCAATACCCATTCTCTACATTAGACAGTCGGTCTCTACTCTAAACCAATCACTT
>JAWWMU010000106.1:52935457-52962798 GCA_035048155.1 Cinnycerthia olivascens | reverse complement strand
TAGCCTGGGAGGTGCCTGGACCCCAAAGCAAGGTCCTTTGGGGTTTTTCTTTGGAATAATGTCAAAAGAAAAACACCAAAGAAACTCCTCCTCAGAGATTGTGAACTCTACTGACACCTCAGCTCCTGTCTTTCCTTAGGGTCATTCCAGATATAGAAAGGCGGCATTTTGCCTGGCACCTAATCTGGTACCTGTTGCTTTTAAAACACAGCCAATGGAGTGTCCCCATCCTTACCATGCCATTACACTGAATTTAAATGCAAAAGTGTCAGGATCTGGGGGCTGAGCCTTCCTGAAGACGCAGGACTCGGTTGCACATCTTTTGCTGCTATAGTTATCTCATGTTTGCAGGGTGCAGTGCAGACCCTATTGAAGCTGTGCCATTTTATCTAAAGGAATTCAGGATTCCCAGTCACCTCTTTTATAATCAGAAAGTATAAGCTGAAATGTTTGAAGTTATTGCAAAATAATTACTGATTTTTTAATTTAAAAACTAGCATTTAGATATAGCCAACTTAGAGGTAAAGTCAGAAACAGTAAATCTGCAAGAACAGCAAACTCCCAAACACTCCATTTTGTCTAATAGCAAGAAGGACTTCTTTTTGAATTAGTGGGGCATCATATTTCTAGCATGGTAAAAAGTCACTGGAAATGAAGAGATTTTGTCTAATGTGAGTGTCTTTGTCTAATGCAGATTTCAGAAGGCATATTACCGCTTCATTTTTCCATTAATATAGATAGGCTGTTTCTTCTGAGTTCCTCTAGACACACTAAGCTTGACCATTTTTAATTTAAAACACGAGTCTCTAGACCAGCTCCTCTGTTAGATGATTACAGAAAATGTGGGTTCCTGACTAATATTACATGTAAAACCTCCAGTTTTTTACTCTGTATTTGAAATTTCTTCTAGCATTGATCCAAACTAAGCTGTAAGGACTTACTCTTGTTGAAGTCAGTTTACTAATTAAATACAGCTTAATTGCAGTAATCTTTCAATATGTCTCCAGTGAGGATGTTTTGAATTTTAGAAGACATCTGGTTCAGAGGGAGGCTTCTGCTGTAGGCTTCCAGGACTTCATTAAGCAGTCCAGTGACTGTCAGATGGTCAAATTCTGGTACCTCTGCTGGCAGCCACTGGTGTCAGTTTGCTTCTTCTCCTTCAAGAGATTTTTTCAAACCAAACTAGTTGGGATTGTCTCTCAGGTGGGACCTGCCTGCCCATGTGGAGATAGGCCAGCAGGAGAGGAGATAGACTCAGCCTGAAGCCTTTCCAACATGAGGTTTTATTTTTGTCTTCCCAAAACAGCCAAGATCTGCATTTTAAATGCTGAAATTCACACCCGTGTCTGGTGAATTAACTTTTTATGATGGTCCCTTAGGGGTAGTTCCTTTCTTTGTTCCATGCATGGCACTGTTTTTTTGCTGTTATATTTTACTTTAAACCCTGTGTTTGGTCACCAAAACAATTTTGTTCGTGCATTACTTTTCGGGCAGGTTGGATGATCGATGCAGACAGCCGTCCCAAGTTTCGTGAGCTGATAGCTGAATTCTCAAAAATGGCCCGTGACCCTCCACGTTATCTTGTTATACAGGTACCAACCACAGTGGTGGGAAGACATCTGATGGGCATTTTATCTGAGGCCCAAAGTAACTAGTAATGCATATGAGAACATATGATATGGATATCTGAAGGCCAGATTTATTATTGCTTTCCAGGTTTTAACACATTCTGCTAAAGCCACAAACAAAATGTCAAGACTGGTCACTATTTTCTTAGTACTGGTCTTAGTCTAGGATCAGAAACAGTCCATACTGTAGTCATGAGAGGAGAAGAGAGTTTGATCCTCTTCAAAATGCAGTTATTTTACAGCATGGACTGAGATTGCTGGCTTAAGTTCCCCTAAACTCTATGTAAAGTTGGTTAAACACACAGATCTCTGTATGGGCCATTTATTTAAGCATTGGACTTGCCTTGTGTCCCTTCCAAGTCAGAATATGTGAATCTGTGAACCTGTGAATCATGATTTTGTGTCTTCTGCTTCTTGTGAAATTACTTTGTCACAGAGAGAAGGGGAAGAATGAGGACTTGAAAGGAGTCTGCAAGTCTTGTCTCATGCTGACTTTTTCAACAGGGAGATGATAGGATGCACCTGCCCAGCCCTACGGACTCCAAGTTTTATCGCACCCTCATGGAGGAGGAGGACATGGAAGATATAGTGGATGCAGATGAGTACCTTGTACCACACCAGGGCTTTTTCAACAGCCCTTCAACATCTCGCACTCCTCTCTTGAGTTCATTGGTATGAAAATTTTCCACTGTGGGAACTTGACATGGAATTTTAAGAGTGAACTGCTTCTCACAATGTCTGTATTTTCTTTCTCTGTCTTTTAAGAGTGCTACCAGCAACAACTCTGCTACAACCTGCATTGACAGGAATGGGGTAAGTAGAATGACCTTTAATGTAGGAGTAACTCCTCCTATGTGGATCAGCTTCTGCAAATCCATCCTTTTAATATTGTTTTTCTCTACTTTCATCCTAGCAGGGGCACCCTGTGCGGGAAGACAGCTTTGTCCAGAGGTATAGCTCAGACCCAACAGGTGCTTTCTTGGAGGACAGCATAGATGATAGCTTCCTACCAGCCCCAGGTGGGTACCTCTCCTGTTTTTCCATCTCATATCTGCTCATTCACAAGCCATTTGCTTGCAAATATAATAATTTTCCTTCCTTTTCTGTAGAAATGAAGCAATTGAAATGCATTCTATCCTTTTGACTCAGTAAAAGGGAGTGGAAAATTATGCACATACCATATTCCTAGCCTTTATCTGTCTGCTTCTGACCACTTCTCATTTCAGTTCCCTCACAAGCCAGATCCCTTATGTTAGCCATGTGTGCCATCTAGGCAGGGAGTTTGCATGTGTGGTTATATGTTTAAAGATTTCTACTTGAGAAAATAGCCTCTAAAAATTTGAGTTCATTTTTTTTACCATTTCAACAATATAAAGAGCTTTATGGCTGTTTCATTGCTTTCAGAAGTTAATCCACAAAAGGCAGGTCATGGTTTCACGTGGACTTACAGTGTAGGTGGTCAGAGAGAGAGCCAGTGAACATTGAGGGACATGGGGCTGGCTAATGCAGTGATGATGCTTTGTGTCCTCAAAAAATCCCAACCAACTGTTCCAAGAATATGCCACATCTAAAAAGGGTGAAAGGCCCTGCGAGGAATAGCACTGACGTGAAATGTAGAGTCACTGTTACTGCCAATCCTATATTTTCTAGGCATTTTCCTCATCTCTAAACATTTTTTTCCAGGGAAACAGCTTCTGACAGCTAACCTCCCAAACTACCATTTCAGAACACTATCTGGGGCACAGCCACCCACACGCCACTAAAACCAGTGGTAGCTATCTCACTGTCTCATGGTCCAAGCCATCCTTCTGCTGGTTGGCAAACAAAATTTTTTAAGGTGAACCTCAGGGCAGCATGTTTGGTGTCCCAGAGTGGCAGTCCCTGCCTTTGGCTCTTTTCCACTCTGGGAAGTTCAGAGACATGCCATGTGCAAAAAGCAAGTGGCAGTTGGGTTGAAACTAAATGTTAAGTGACACAAATGGCTGCATTAATTTTATATCTTCCTTTTCATTCCTTCTCTTTTTTTTTTCTTCTTTTTCTTTTTTTTTTTTTTTATTCTAGAGTATGTAAACCAATTGGTGCCCAAGAAAGCATTGGCCTCAGCAGTCCAGAATCCAATCTACAACAACTTCTCTATCACAGGAAACTCGAAGGTCCCCACAGACTCCAGCTACCAGAATTCACACAGCACAGCTGTAGACAACCCTGAGTATCTCAACACCAACCAGTCTCCCCTGGCCAAGACAGTCTTTGAGAGCTCTCCCTATTGGATCCAGGCAGGTAACCACCAAATAAATCTGGACAATCCTGACTACCAGCAGGACTTCTTACCGAAGGAAACCAAACTTAACGGTCTCTTGAAAGTTCCCACAGCAGAAAACCCAGAGTACTTGAGGGTAGAAGCACCAAAAAGTGAATACATTGAAGCCTCAGCATGACCATAGAAAATTTCTTCTTGCAGCAAGGCGAGCTGGATAATTGAACTATTTGCTGCTGCAAGAGTGGACTCTGGCTCAGAGCAAATGGCAACCACAATGCATCACAAAGCACCTCTGCTTTTCAGCATGGGGCTTTGAAACCACAAAGCCTGTCTGGTGGTAATTTGGGTCTTTCCTTCCCCATTTCCACGTAATAACTGAGGCCCATAGCCTGTGCTCTGATGCATGTTGGAATGGAGCAGGATCTTCCTGGACTGAAGAAATATGCATACATTCCTTTCATTTCAAATGGTAACATGGTAAAAAGCCACTCTGGGATGAACTTGAGAGCTGTACACATTGTACAGTCAAATTCCTTTCTACATTCTGTATTTTTATAAATGTTTCTAACAGAATTTTTGGATCTTTTGCAAAATCAGGTGCTTGTACTGCTTGTCTGCTAAGATCACCAGCAGGAAAAATAATTATATTCCAAATCTCCTGGAACTGAAACTGTTACTCCAAACCACCAGATTTTTACAAATTGTCTCCATATACTGCCTTTTGGCCCAAAGGTGAGAAGTGCATCTGAGGGACGTATAGACAATTCTGCCCAGGGCAGTATGGAGTGGATTGGTCTGGGGAAAGCTAGCACACGGAGCAAAATGGCACAATGCATCACCTGCTGACCACTACTGCTACAAACTGACAGGAGGAACATGCCTCCAAGTCACCTATACGTGATTATAAAGTACTCACTAGTCTGTTTCCTGATAGCCAAACCCGTACTTTTTTTGTTCTGATCCCTTACACAGCTGTCAAGTTGTCAAAATGCCTTTCTTCTTCAACAAAACTGTTAAAAGATGTTGCCATAACTGAAAAATGAAGTGTCAGATAATGTTTAACAGACTTCAATTAAATGTCAAAGAAATGCAAATAGTGGCAAATTGGAGCACTCACAAGACAGACTGCAAGAACTATACTAAATTAAACTTGACTAAGGCAAGAAACACAGGTAGCTCTAACTGAGCAGCATTATTTCCCTTTTTAAAGAGGCTCAAAGCAGGAATAATTTTCCCTTATACATTTGGCAAAGAAAAGGGTTATCTAAGTAGTACACTTCACTCACTTCAAGGCAAAATACTGCCAGTTGTTTTCCCACACTGGGGCAGAGGTTGGGGCTGGTTACATTTCCTTTTGGGGTTACTACCCTGGCAATGAAGGAGGAGCAGTGCGAATGAATTAAGGAAAGAAAGAATAATCTGGAGTGATGGAAAATACTGTCCCCGTCTTCTGAAGCACAGGATTGCCTACTGCTTCTTTGAAATACATATCTTCTGGTTATTGATGTGGTATAGGCAGGCGTGGCAAGGCTAAAATTTTGACTTGATGGTATAAATCAGTCACAGCAACAAAAACAGCTACTCTTTCCAGTGACCCATAAAATGATTCCATCACTAACATTTCTTGTGAATGTAGGAGGAGTAAAGTGCCTAAAGTGTGAATTTAGTCAGTCCTTTAGATGCATCCCACCAGCAGCTTGGCAGTGCTATTTCAATCAAACCACTAGATCAGAAAGCAAATCCTTATTTTGGGACAAAGGCCCTTAACTAGTTGAATGTTGGCAACTTGCTTGAGGGTAGCATAAGCAGCTGACTTGGAGAGGATCTGTAGTCTATATTAAGTAGCAAGAAACAGTCAAATTTATGCTGCTCCTGTGTTTTGAATACATCATTATGTGTTTAGGTTTAAATATTGCATCTAAAGTCCAGGATCAAGCAGCAAATCCTTAGAGCACTGTTTTTACAGATTTACTGAGGAAAGGAGACCCTCAGTTATGTGAAATGAGCCCTTTTTTAAGTAAGATGCATTAGCAGTTGGTATGTGTACAGCTCATGGGTCCCACTACAGTACAGGGTGAAGTGGCATGTTGGGTCAGAATCCAGAGATTGTTCTGTTTGGTCGATGTGTCTCACCATGAGCAAGTTCCAGACACAGCAGTGTGGAAGATGCAATGTTTGACTTGGATTATCAGTGGCTTATATTTAAAACAGTCACCAAAATTCAGTTCCCATGTCCAATTCGCGGCAGATTTCTCCTTGCATTCCTGGGAGCAGATTTGTTTTGTTGCTCTCACAAGTGTGCAATATGTGTGCACAGGCAGTGCTGCTTTGCTGAATCTGTTATGTCTCCAAGCAGAACACTAGAAAATTACATAGTGCATATTCTCCTACAGAATCTTTCAAATAGTTCTGCACAAAGGAATTTACTGATTTTAATCTGTTAGCTAAAACAAGAAAGCCACTGAGAAATAGCAATATGTATCACCAGCATTATGTAGCATGAATACATGGTCACACTTGCCCTTTTAAAACAATTCTGGAGGGATTCAGTAGCAATTCATTACTAGAAACAAGGAGATCCATCTAAAAATTTAGCAGTCTAAGTCTGAAAGATCATCTCTCTTTGAATGTGATGCTTTTGATGAAAAATGTAGGAAAGAGGATGTAGGACCACAAACTCTTGATACGAATGTAGATTCCAGACTGGCAGGATCAACTATATATTGTGAAGTATTTCTGGTAAATAGGCATCCTGTACGCCATGATTTGTAAGCTGGCAGCTCAGTAATGACTCAAAACCTAGCAAATAATATAAACTAGGTATGCCTGCAGGGGCAGATAGGACTTTGCAGTGACTGGCTGTGGCTGGAAGCACAGGTGCTATGCAGGGTGATGCTCACAGGGTAACAGACAATAGCAATATACCAAATCATTTCCACCAGAATAAATTTTTTTAAAAATTAAATTTAAAAAATGAACAAAAATGCCAAGTAAGCAGCAGAAATGTCCTGCAATTTCCATTGCAGCTCACTGTACGTTAAACAGCAGGGAGACCCCAGCAGATTGTAGGTGCTCATACAGGAGAATGTGGTTAAGCAGCATAAATCAAAATCCAGAAATAACTTGAAAGGTCAGCTGGAGGTGTGGGTAGAAGAGCTTGATTTTAAACACACAGCTAAATAGGGAAATGTAGCATTCCGAAACCTCTTCTAAAAGCTAACAGTCTTACCACTTGAGAAAGATAAAATTCCCCTTTTTACTGTATTTCTCATGGAAAGCAAAATAAAACACTCAAAAGTTAGTCCTTAGCATCTACCATAAAGCAGTAGTTATTACAGAACTCCTTTTGCAATAAGAATTTAGGACTTTTAATAACTTCTAAGTGTATGAAAATGTAAGTTAAGTCAAGAGTCTTTATCTTACTTTGATATTTTCCAGTTATTATCTGTAGTGTCAGCACACTTGATTTCATTGTGGGCCTTGAATTGTTTTCTTCTGCTGCAAAGGGAGTTGACCTGGGAAATTTTCTTCATGTTGCCATTGATTTTGTCAAGTAAATTCATCCAGACGCTATGAGCTTGCTTTTGTTCCCAGATGAGTCTGCACTGAAGTAAGCTTTTTTAGAGAGGGTGGTTGGAACTAGATGATGGTTTCTGGAATGCCTCAGGGTGATGCCCCATCCCACAAACCTCAACACAACTTGATTCCCTAGCATTAGAAAATGTGGTCCTGTTGTTTGTTGGAAAGGAAGGGGCTTGTATAGCGAGAGTAATTCCAGGGAAGGGCTGCAGCTGCTAATCCATACCTGAGACAGCTGCTGAGTTTGCACAGGGACATCCCTGAGACCACTGACTGTTCCTGCAGGTAGAGGTGCTCCTGTACCTGATCCCAGCTTGATGTCAAGGGGGTTGCAGAGATTGCTTGTGCAAAAACCAATGTACATGGCATTCATACTATGGGCAGTAGTAGCTCTTCTCTTCCCTGGGGTATGTAGATAGGGTTACAATAATGTCACAGGACCCCTAACAGCTTGAAGAAGTCCCATCACAAGATGCCTGGGGTGTTCTTGGTCTGTCTGTGGGTGCTCCAGGGTGCCAAGAAGAAACTTTGCATTTCCAGACAAGTGCTCATTTTTCACATTCAGTGTTCAATATTTTCTGTTAGTGTGACCACTGCCTCTCAAATAAGCAGATACAGTACTCTGGCCATTGTTTTCCCCAAAGTTTCTCTATGAGAAAACACTTAAATCAGGACAAAGTATGAAAATCACAGAATCACAGAATCACAGAATTTCTAGGTTGGAAGAGACCTCCAAGATCATTGAGTCCAACCCATGTTCCAACACCCCAACTAGATCATGGCACCAAGTGCCACATCCAGTCTTTCTTTAAACACATCAAGGGATGGTGACTCCACCACCTCCCCCAGGCAGATGATTCCAGTACCTGACCACTCTTTCTGTGAAAAACTTCCTTCTTAATTCTAGCCTGTATCTCCCTTGGCACAGCTTGAGACTGTGTCCTCTTGTTCTGTCTGTTGTTGCCCGGAGAAAGAGACCAACCCCCAGCTCACCACAGCCACCCTACAGGAAGTTGAAGAGAGTGATAAGGTCACCTCTGAGTCTCCTTTTCTCCAGGCTGAACAATCCCAACCTGTGTCCTCATTCTTGGTGGAAATTGTATACAGTGAAATGTCGAACTTGTGTTTTACACTTAGCAAGAGGGCTTTGTAATGTTTTATCACCACTGGTTCAAATTTTTGTATTGGGATCCATTTTCTAGCTTTCTTCTTATAAGTGTTCCCTCTTTGTTCTGACATACAATTTTCAAGCACTCTTTTTAAATAATAAAGAAAATAATAGAAAAAAAATTTATACAAAAGAAAAAAAAAGTTTATACAAAAGAAAAACTTGACGCCTTCAAGTAGCTTGCCAAATGGGCTGCATTAGGACCAAAGATGTTACATCTTGTTTTCTTGCTTTAAAGGAATAAGGTATTGATCACCACTTCAACAGCCTCTTTTTATAGATAAGAGGTACAGAGCTCCAACCTTCATTGGGGCAAGGTCAGACCTCCACTGAGCTAAGAGAGCTTGGCAGGAGGGTGAGGCTTGTCCATAGAAAACCAAAATGAGTATCAGGACTACTTCAGGGCCAAACCTGCAACCTCTACTATGTATTGCACTTAATGCAATATCTAAACAGAGACACTGCCAAGGAGAAAAAGAAGCAAATACATTATATTTTGGCTCAGTATCAGGAAAAAATACAATGATATGAAGATGATCATGAAATAACTTTTTTTTGTGACGAAGTGTGTAGGCAGGCAGTGAGATTTTAAAACAGTAACACTTTTGGTTATGTATTATTTTAATTATGCAGGGGAGTTGAAATTACAGAGCTTCCATCATATGCTTTGCTTTCTGCCATATCTCCTGCCTGCATTTGATGTCTGGTGTTAGGCAGATCACTGCCTCTATTACCATGGCCATATGGACTGAGAATTCTGGATTGATGTAACCCCTTCTTTTTATGTAGAGAGAGAAAAGTGCAGTCCTAGTTGGTTGTACCACAGTTAGTGGTCAAACTAAGCCCTCAACAACATCCAGAAATGGGTTTCCCAAGGGAAAATGGTAACTGAAGACTTACCTGGCAAAAGACACAGCAATTGTTGCACTGATGAAGTCAGCAGTCAGAAGGCTTCAGCCAAGATTTGGGGCTGGTGCTTCATCAACTTTGCTGTCATCTTCTAACATGGTGCAGATGGGAATGTTTGGGTGTGCAGCAGCACAGGTCCAATGGTCTCTTTCACTTTGAAGTAATAGATTTTTTCTGATTAATAAGGTGAAAACCAGAAATCAGAAATGCCTGTAACAACTGGACTGGTATAAAGTAGTGTTCCTACACAGCCAGTACAGTACATCATTTCCAGTCAGGCTGGAATTTATCCAGACTCTTCTCCTTACCTCCCATAAGCTAGCTGGAGAGCGTGCATTTGCAACCACCATCAATGTTATCTGCATATTTTATTAAAGGGAATAATCAAAAAGTAGTTGTCTACAATGGTAGGAGGCTTGGCTCACATACCTATATTGCTTTTTTAATCCTACATTCCTAATAGTGTCTTCCTTGAAATTAGTGAGATGTTTAAATTGATTACACTGAGAGTATAAAACAAGGCTAATGTTGAGTGATTTTTGAAAATCCCTCACAATAATCAGAGATCCTATGGATCCATTGCTCATTTTAGGCTGCTTTGTATTGATACAATCAACTGAATATAAGTTTTAATAAACTGTCAAGCAATATATCTATCTATAGATACAGATGGTACCCTCACAGCATTGTAATATTACTCAACTATGAAAGCACTATTTGTAAAATAAGAAACTCTTGACTTTTATATGGTATAATGGTTTATACTGTTGATCAAAGATTGTTTGTATATGAGCTATGAAAAAAATTCGGTGTATATTATTCTTTTGAATTGTTTTTAATTTCTGGCAGACTTTTATTGTAATATACTGATGCATTTGTGGGGAACAAAAAGCAGTGGCTAGCTTGTAGCTTGTAGCTGGAGGAGAACTCACAGTAAGGGTTCTGTATTGATGGACATAGATTATTTTTTTTCTGGTAAAATTTGTCCCCCAAGGGATTTATCCAGAGCTTAGTGAAGCTAGTAACAGCACTCTTTTCTCTCTTCAAGACTCCTTGGCTCTCTGCATGCACAGTGCTGGAGTTTCATAATATGAGCAATAATACAGGCAACCCTTGTTACCAATGGAAGTGCAATATGAAAGCCCAGGTGCTGCTTATCAGGGCCCTAAAAAAAGCTGCTCTTTTATCTGTCTGGTTCCCACTTCACTTCCATGACAAGAGAAGAAGCAGAGTGAAAGCAATCCCTCAAAAGCTGATCCATGTGGCATATGAAGCCATAGTGTTGGCCATTTCTGAAGTGCATAGCTAAGGCAAAAGAAAGTCTCAACCAGAGTCACACTGATGACTTAAATCGTTATACTGTACTAGGCAGGAAGAGAAATTCTCTTAGCAAAGGCAGCAAAATGAAGCCCCAATGTACCCTGAGTATGGGTGTTTAATATCAAGCTGGTGGAATTAAAGGAATTGCAGGGTCTTCAACATGACAGAGCAAAATACACTGCATTGGCAAGACAGTAAGGAAGAGAGGAGCTGGAACTGCCAGTATGCATTCAGTCTGGATAGGTCCCTGGTATCACAGTTAGTAAATGAAATATTTTTTTGTCTTTATAGATGAATTTTGTACACAGAAAAAAAAAAACCAAACAACCACAACAGCACCTTTCTCGTTTTCATCTTTCCATCCAGACCCTTCCAGTAGGTAGGCTGCATGTTTTACCAGCTCAACCTATATTATGCAGAAATTATATAGTCTTAATCTTCATATTACTGGTTATCAGAAATGTCTAATGCGTATTAATGCATGATATTTTTATTTTAATAAAAGTAATTAAATAAATATTGGCTCTTTTGGCACGATTTCCTTCCCCCCACCTCAGCTTTGACATCAGCTGGCTTGAAAAGATTCTAGATAAGTTAGTGTTGCTCTGAAGAAGAATAATTAGTATCAAGAAGGAAATTGAAATATACCTTGTACATATGTGAAGATCAGAAAGCAGCTTTTAGATTTAAAAGTCCTTATCAGACAGGAAACTGCTGTTGTCTTATATCTGACAGCAATGCCTCTGTATTTACCTCAGAGAGGTGAGGACCCCGACTTGCTAAATCCCACTTTCAAAGCACCAAAAGAGAGGAACCTAAAATGAAGAACGGTTTAAGTATAGAAAAGTGTGGGTGTTTGGGAAGGATGAGCATTCAGAAATTCCACTGAATTCAGTGCAGTCAATTTCAAATAAAGAGAAAAGTGACAGAGGGTGCAAGAATAGAACACAGCCAAAGAAACACAGCTGCAGTTCAACCTCCCTATCTGCCTGCACAGGATATGGCAGATTAAGGTAGGATATAGGAAATTGCTATTAAAAGATGGGAGAGGAATACAAGTCTCTTCTACAGGCTCCATCATTATTAACAGCGGCCCTAAGCAAGCCTTACCCTTTGGCACTCCTGACCTCGACCCAGGAAAACAACAAAGCCAGCCTTTGGGGAACTATCTGAATGCCCAATAATTATATCAGAACACATCAGAAATGTACAAGGGAGCCACTAAAAGATAATGTTCCCTGAGGAGGCCCACAATCACAGCTGGACTACCTACCTGGAATAGACCCACATACCTTCTACAGCACTGAACATGGAAGGGCTTCACCATCACTCTTTGAGACAGTCACTTTTCAGCAGTAACTCATCACAAATGGACTTGTTCATTCTTGTCCTATGGCTGCTGACTGGGGCAATGCTTCTGCAGCAGCATTCGATAAGGGGTGTTTGTACCAGGCATGGGTCTGGCAAGAAAAAGAGGCCTTGCTATTGCCAAAGGTTCGAGAGTAGGAACAACAGTGAAAGTGACTAAGTTTCCTTGAAGTGGCATTATGCTTGCTGTTCAAGATGGGCTCAGTTTTTTTGTCAGCACCCACCTGCTTCAGACCCATGGCAGACCCTCAGGAGGGATGCCACTGACATGGCAGGCACAAAGTGACATGTCCTGCTCAGGCTGATCTTGCTCCCCATATCATGAGGTGGCCTGCTTGGAGCCCATCTGTAAGTATAAATGGAGGAATCCCATAATGTGAATTATTACTGTTTGTTTGAGAGAGGAGCTGGAATTGCAGCTGATGCTTTAAATAATTTGTTAGGAATTGAACTCTCTAATAAGCACCATCTGTGTGAAGTTCAACTCCAGAGCTCTTGTTGCAGAAATCCTTTTACTTGAAAACCTGTTTTCTTTCTATAGAGAGACGAAGGAATGTTATTTAATGTGTATGTGAGTTAACCTCAGAGACTGCTTTCTTCCATGAGTTACAGCCCTGAAACTGAACTAGCTCAAAAATAGCACAGTAAGTGTTGTTCATCTTTATCCTGTGCTGTATTGTATGTTTGCACCTTTTTTCCCTTATCTTTTTTGAAAGTGCACAGACTTATGGATTACACTAGACTTTGCTGGGCACTGTCCCTCTCAGACAGGAGCAATGATGAGACAAGAGATGGATATTTTTGTCTCACAGACAGTTTTTATTTAGCAGTTTGTCCTGGCACTGATTTAGCAAGCCAAAGGAAAGCTAGTAAGGGTCGCAACTGGTTGTATAGATTCCCATCTAGCTCTTGGAGCCTGTTAAATCATCAAAAGCTGAGGATGTCTGTGTGAATTTGCTGGTTGTGGGTAAGAAATACATCAGTGTGTAACCTCTACTGCTGCCCATGGAGACCAGGCCATGCTAGGTCAAACCAAGCCTGGCTAGGCATAAATGTTGTAAGAATGCAGCTCTGGCACAGCACAGTGGTGGGATCCTTCAGGCACAGCCCTTGTCCCTGTGGCCAGACATCCTATGGGGCACTCATAGAAGACATCTGTAGCTATTTGAGATTTCCAAAAAGAACCCAAGCTTTCAAAGCCTCTATGGGATTATTCCTATTACCCCTGCTTCAAGCAGCAGGAGAAGGAAAGCTAATGGTGCCTTCTCTTGTAAGGAAGAAACTGTCCAGAGCACACATAGCTTCAAAATATGTCTCCCAGCAAACTAAGCTGAAAAAATGCTCTTGTGTAGGTGATTTATTTTCCAGTTCGTTTGGAATACAGGTTCATGGTACATTTAATCCAACCTACATAAGGGATGCTGCAAGAAAGGGTTGCTGCACTGATCCGATGGAAAATTAATACTTCTCTTTGGCAGCTTAGTTTTAGCAGACTTGCAAGACAATTGCATGCACCACAGAGCTGACTTCTGACATGGCAATGTACATACAAAGGACATGACCATAGCCCTTGGTGACAAGTGTACAGGTGACAGCATCATAACAAGCATGATATCCTCCTGCCCTCAAAAGCTCTTGTGCATGTTACTGTAAATAATTCTATTTCCCCAATTCTCAGTTACTGGGTTTCTTCATGTCTTGCAAGAAAAGGAATATTGTGGAGAGGAGGCTGTGAAGAATCTTAAATTAATGCAAATAGGCTGTGTCACAACAAAGAGATCTAGGTTCATGTTTGGTTTGTGATCATTATACTCTGATAGGGAGAATTCTTCAGCCTTTTTGTATCTTATGCGAATGCTCTAGCATGGGTTTAACACAATGCAGAAACAAAAAAGGCTATCTTTAGTGAATGGCAGTTTTAGAAAAGACATGATTTTGCTAATGCAAACACTGCCTCCATATACTTTTAAAAATTAGTGTATTGGCCCCTGGGGCTTGCTAATGCAAGATTATTTCTAGTAGTTGTTTTATTGGTTTAGAATCCAGTGGGGATCTGCCTAAAAAATGTGGCCACTTTATGTTTTGCTGCTGTGAATAATGATGCTGGAACAGAAATGTAAACAAGTGAGACTTTCAATTATTCTTGGGTTTTAGTGCTAAGCTAACAAACCTAGCTTCCATCAGACAGGAGTTGTATCAATGGTGGAAAGTAGCAAAATATCTGTGTGCCAAAACCTGGGAACTTTAGCAGCAGAGAGCAGTGGACATGCCCCTAAGGCATGTTGCTGTAAGCAATATGAAACAATACAAGAGCACACACACAGTTGCCCTCCTCCCAAAAGTCAGGCTGCTTTCTCCCCTGTCTCATATCAAAGCCTAATGAGGAAGACTTTGTATACCTACAGGGCCTTCCACCACCACAGGGGAGGCAGCAGCAAGAGACACCTTCATAGTTACTTGATGGTCTGGCTGCCTCAAACAGGCACTTGAAACCAACACAAAAAGACAGGTAGGCACTAGGCAATTCTTGGGAGAATCAGTGATCTATATGTAATTAAACCGAATGTGATTAGACAATACTTATTGGAGGTAACATTGACTCCAAATTCATCTTTGTAAGCAGCCTTGTCAGCATGCTAATAGCATTGGTTTTCTAATGCTTCCGTTCAACAGAATCTGGTGCAGACCAGTAGGTCGCTTCCCCCAGAGGGACAATGCTGACTGGAAAGCTTAAAATAATTATTTAGCCTGAGGTAGCCCGTTAAAATACTGGTAGCTGGGCCAGCTCCATCAGAGGATTTCCACCAGGCTGGTTTACAAGGGGGAAGCCAGAGGAAGGAGACAAGAGGGTGTAGGTGGGACTTTAGGACCATCCAAATGTGGTGGTGTGTATGTTCAATGATTATTTATATACTTTTATATCAAGGTCTCGCTATCATATTCAGTTGATATATTCCTAGTTTCCCCTCCCTCCATTCTAGCATGCTCTGTGTCGATCTTCCCTGAACCCAATCCTGGAAACCTCAGACCCCCTGGGCGTGTTGGGATGTCACCCTATAAAACCCCCTGCGTGACGGTGCTTAGGGCTTTTTGTTCCTGACTCCTTCGGCAACATTAAACTTGGGCTGGAACTTCATGGCAAAAGACCTCCTCTCCTCTTTTACTTGAACCAGTTGGCTAGTAAAGCTACATTTCTCAGAGCCTGTTGCTCAAAGGATTCTGCCTGCAGGCATCCCTGATCGCCTGGGAGAGACCCTGGACAGGTTGAGGTTCTTGGGAGCCCGGCCAAGCAAGCACGACATCCAAAGAAATCATGAAGAGACCTTGGAAGGAGGCGACCCTCTGCTTCACAGTATGTGACTCATATTTAGTCTCTACAAGGACCCTGGGAGGTAGGAAAACTTGTTACACAGAGGTAATAAAAATAACAGGTTTTTTTAAACTTTAAAAAGAAAGAGAGAATGAAACACAACCTGGCCTAGCGTGGGATGGCCTAAGAGGAGGGAGCAAGTAGGTGTTGGCAGGATTGTAAAGGGCTGTCAGGATAGAAGAAATTATTTTTTAAGGATGGGAAGAAAATATGATGGAAGGTTGAGCTAAGAAAAGGCATGTCAGAGACTGGTTGACTGACTTGGGAAAACAGGTCTTTTCTTTTTAAAAAATCTGCCCCAGAATTTGGTTTTGGTTGAGTGGCCAAAGGCATGTGCACACAAAGAGCATTTTATTTCCTAAATCATTAACTAGATCCCTTTATACATGTGGTTATTTTGTTTTGTGGCAAAGGTTTGAGCCCTCTGGAGATGTTTTGGACAGGATTGTGTTTACTTCTTGGATGGTCTTTTGGACTTGTGTTACTTAGTGGAGGATGATGTAGCAAGGGGCAGTGCTGAAGAAAGAGAAGCCACTGTAGTCCTGTGTGGAAGTGAGAAGAAGAATCGTG
Organism: Cinnycerthia olivascens; assembly: GCA_035048155.1. Taxonomy (NCBI): domain Eukaryota; kingdom Metazoa; phylum Chordata; class Aves; order Passeriformes; family Certhiidae; genus Cinnycerthia; species Cinnycerthia olivascens. The sequence continues at coordinate 52,946,626 of JAWWMU010000106.1, read as the reverse complement.
GGCTGTAGCAGGAGACAGTACCTACAGAAGTCAATTTTCGAGCCCATGATTATGACTTTAACTGAGGTGACGGCAGCCTTTCGTACAGTTTCTTTATCAAAGGATCAGTGCAATTATACAAGGATTAGCTCTGTAGCCGAACCACATGCAGGCTGCAGGATGTTTTGTGCATGTTTCTTAGCAAGGTTTTGTAGGTACATAGCATAGTGAGGTCCCTTTGAAATCAGACCCTTAGATTTTGTGTGGAAAGAAAGATCCCAAGTACGCCTTCTGAAGAGAGATGCTGGATGTGTAGTCTTCTCACATTTCCATGCAAAAAAGTTTGCAAAGCAGGTAGAACAAGCCACAGGCATATATATATATCCTCTTGCAGGGTGCAATTTCCTATTTTATAAGCCTATCACCTGCTTACATAGAGAAGGTATTACCTCAAGGAGTCTTTAATGGGCTCAGAGATGATATTTTGTCCTCAATGCTGGGTTACCATGTAATGAAGTTATCATTCAAAATGTATGCTCAGAAAACTTTCTTGGATGAAAGACTGCTATTCTATTAAAATTTATTTCAAACAGTTAAGGATCACAACTCAAACTTATGCTTTCTCACACCAAGAAATAACAAAAAATTACCTAGAGACTATCAGGAAATAAATCAATAGGTTCATTATAAATGGAATTATCCCAAGACTGTGGATACCTTCTCTTCCAGGTGCTTTCATTGAACACCTACTTTTTAGCCACTGGAAAAGATATTGTGCTATATGGGCCATTGGTCTGATGACACTCAGACAGAATTATAACAGTACTGATGGAAATTTGAAAGAAACTCTGGCTTCAGCTAGTCTTGAAACATTTTTGGCAAGTCACTCCTGTTCACCAAGTAGAAGAGTTAGTTCCTGGTGCTAGGGCTGCTTCAGTTCTCTGGCAAGTATAACACAAAAAGGGTCAGATTGGAACCCTTCTGGTTTATAGCCAACGAGCCAGCAGAGCTTTATATCAGTTTATGAATTTATGGCTTTTCTTCTCTTATAATGACCATGATTTTTGCCTTGAAAACATAAATATAGAGAGACTGCTTACCCATATGTGCTGGGAAATTAGTACTCAATAAACTAATAGTGATAATTTATAACATAATTTCAAGAAAAAGAGGAGAACTATATAGTATAGATGCCTTCCGTCTGACATCATATTGCTCTACAATGAATACTTTAATACAGATTGGGCTAAAGAGGATTCTTAGCTCTTTGCTAATGGCTTGTTTTTTCATTTTGTAAAGTGAAATTTTACATTTGCTTTTTTTTTTTTTTTTTAATTTTAGGAAATTCTTAGTCTGCACATTGCTCTGATCCAGTACAAGCTCAGTAACACCACTGGTTTGCTTCTCCAGGTGTCCTCATGTCTCAGCTATAAACACATTCAAATATGTAAATTCTCCAAACCTTATTTTCAGCAATATAAAGTGTTTCATAAACCCACTTGTATAGGTGTAAAATTTTCCAATACTGCAGTGGTCTGATCAATGAAAACTTCATAAATTTTGCCCATCAAGATTGCTGGTAGAATAACTAGCTAATTTTACTGAATATGAAAGAATACTAACTTGACTGATGGAGGAGACTGCTGTTTGCCTTGTTCCAGGCTTCACTTCCTGAGGAAGCATAGGTAAAGTAGGTAAAGAACAACCTAATGAGTTCAATGAAGAGAAGGGGAAGTTTTTTTATTGAAACAGCAGGAAGCTCAAAGAATTAGACTCAACTTCTGTTGTTGTGCTGAGCTCTTGAGTTTAAATGAATAAGATGCACTAGTGCAGTGTTTAGTACTTGACTCTTTAAATATTGGTATTTTGTATTAGATTTACTGGAAAAACGGTTTTGTGAAATTTACCAGAGACAGAGCTGCTGTCATTTTTTCAACCTTGCATGGTTAAGATGTATCCTATTAAGCAGAATGCCAGTGTGGGTTGCCTTTGTAGATGAGATGAGCTGGTCCCACAGTCCTTGTTCAACAAGTACCATTCATTTCCTGGGTTGCAAGGTTATGCTTCTGTTGCTCATTGAAGTCAAGGAGTAACTCTGAAGGAATTAAAGAGGATAAGTTTCTTTCACTTGGCCCACTGTGGGGCTGCTGGTGGTGTGCAGGGTAGCACTTGAGCCCAACCTCTTCCTACATCAGCCAGCAACCTCAGCAGTGCTCCCCAGGGGGGAGAGGGAAGCATGACAAAAGGCAACAGCAGGTAAAGCAGATTAACTAATTACTGAAAATGTGGCAGCAAACTGAATTCATGGCAAACCACTTCAGTGCAGCATGCAAAACAAAGAGGCTAACAGAAATCCCACCTTTATAATCATCAGCATGTTTAGCTCAAAAGAAAACTAAAAGGGAGGGGAAGAAAAAAAATAAGAAAACAAGCTTTTCTTCTTCAAAATCCTTTACAAATATTCACTAATTAACCTTCTATGTTTCAGTATTGCAGCTGTCATGGGAAGGGCCTTAGGGGAAATGGTAGTAAAGCTTACAAACATCCCTTTGGGATACCAGCTGAATCACAGGGGGTTTTTTTGTTTTTTTTCTCACCCCTGAATGCAAAACACTTCTATAAATAGTTCAAATAGCACTAAGTATGCTATTGAAATGCATATGTATGTATACAACCTGTGTAAAATGTTATGCATCCTCTATGTCCCTGTTAAGTCTTTAAAGCATGACTAATGGCACATCACCTCTCTGCTGGAGTGAACTTCTCTAGGTGGGTCTTTGAAGACTTGCATACAAGATTAGCCCTGTTAAGTAGTCCTACAGAAGCTCAGTGAAGTCGTTCCTGGGGTAACACAGGAACGTAACCTTAGCATGAGCAGAGCCATGATGAGTGTAAACTGGCCTTTGAGACCATTTCTCTTGTTGGCACACCCTGGTAGGTCCTTCAGCCATGCTGAGGTTACTACTCTGACTTAGGTTTTTTCTCGGCATCCTTAAATCCTAGGGAGGGATTTTGGTGGCTCCCTTGAAGGCCCAACCCAAAGCCCCAAGAAGCCTCACCACAACAGGGTTTGCTGACATGCCAGCAATAAGAGCATCAATTGTTTGTTTATGATTTAAAAGCTGAGTTCAACTCACTAGCTTATGATTTTTATCCAAAAGGTAAAACTATTTTAAACTGTATTTTTAATCTGTATTTTAAACTACACAGTTCTGTATATATTTCCTCTTAGATTACATAAAAACACTGTATGGAATAATGTTTATCCCTTGACAAAGGCTCAGAGAAATAGAGGCTAAGTGGCTATCTCTCTTTTACAATGAGATTTTAAATAACCAGATTACTTATTGCCCAATTCTTCAATGCACACACACACTTAGACATTTTGACAGTCTCCTAGCAGTTGGATTACCATCTAACTCCTAATGTTTTCAAAATGTTGTTCTGATTCATTTACAGAAACTTTGCTTTACTCTTTTCTCATAAACCTCCTTAGCTGTTTTAGAAAAGTGATCATGAAGTTCAGTTTCCCATTCAACACTGAATAATGTCTTCATAAAAGGTGTTTTTGCCTGCAGTGAATTAATCTCTAGAAATCTATGACTTTCTCATATACTTCGTTGGCTGCTACTGTTGTGACTGCTTTAAGGTCACACAGCTTTGCTGAAGACCATATTACATAGTTAATTTCAAATGCAAATTTTTAAAGGCTTTGCCACAATACAGTACACGCCATTCTTATACTCTATGAATACTCCAATTCTTCACTTTTTGGGTTTCTGCAGTGACTATCATGACAGTGACAAAATAGTGACATCACTGAAAGTTAAACAAGACCAGAAAGATTTGCTATTTACTGGTCCAACTCCAACTTTCACCAGTCTCAGCAGTTTGTCAGTTAAGGGAAATTCTGCAAGGAAAAAACTAGATCTGTAAAGTTGCTAATGAGTAACTGGATATATCAGAAACTCTTCCTCAAGCATGATTTGCTGTCGAGATTGGAAACAAAGCAGAGTTGCTCAAATGGGGTAAGACGTTCTTGGTTTTGTGGTGCACAAATGGCTGCAAACACATACACAAAAGCACCAAATGGGCTACTACTAATGGGAATTTCCTCTTAAACTTTCCTGTGGGAAGAAGAGTACATCTGCCGATACAGGTAAAAGCTTTTAAGTAGGCCTCCATACAGGGACGTCAGTGTTATAGTGACTTTCTGAAATGTTTTCATTGAAGCTTTTATCTCAGCTCCACACAAGCAATCTTCACATCTTTTACTTCTTTGAGGCATATAGCTAACATTTGTTTCCATAATACAAAAGGTTTTCTCTTCTTTCAGGGAAACTTTCAGCACTTTCAGAAAGTTCAAAGAGGATTTGAGTTCACACTGCATGGCAGAAGGGCGACTCATTGCCTCTTATAAACCCACACCATTTCTTCCTTATGCAGAGCTCTGTGGGACTATAGAAGCTTCTGGACCACCAGGACAGTTGTTTTCCACAGTGGATCTCTCTTGCCCGACTTACGGGCTCAGTCTGGAATCAGCAGTACCAATATATACTGGTTGGGTATCTTGTGATATTTGAGTTCCTGCTCCAAATGAGCTCTTTTTAAAACTTCTAGGCCCTGAATGAGTTCATGCAGGTTTTGACCCACTGTTTCAAAATTGCAGTTACTTTTTCAGACAGTTTGGTAGGATACTGAAGTTTATGTTGATTTTTCCCGGTGCAACGAGGACCAAAGTACAGCAAAGTTAGGAGCCCCATCTTCACTCTTTCCTATAAGACATGAAGCATTTTGCTATCAGATGTATGCTAGCACAAGATCTGTATGTTCCCTATTGCCTCATCAGCTTTCAGCATCTCACATTAACTACATTATTATTTGTTCCCTGTTTTGCCCCTTTTTCCAGTACTTGAAGTGGTGGTTGAACACTTGCTGTCCTCTGAGCTGCCATCTATTTCTTCATCAGCAGCCCACACACCAAAACATACACTGGGAAGAGCCACACATTGCAAAGGCAGACCACTCTGGAAGCAAATGATTTCAGGAAAAAATCAAATCATGCTAATTCTGAAAAAAAAATAAAGGTCAAACAGTAGGAGATGAGCTTCTTAAGAGCTTACTTCTTTAATCTATCGAGGACACTTTATCTGGGTATTTACCAGTATCTAGAAACCATACAGCATTTCCTTTTTTTTCTAAGCCCTCTGTCTGTTTATATTTAAAACCAGAGATGAAAGGAAAGAGAAATATACATAGATCTGGAAAACCAATGGAATTGGTAGGGGAATTTGGAAGTGGTGATACACCGCTACTTAAAATTCATGTTAAATGAAAGTTAAGTTGTCTTCTGACAACTGTTTCAAGTAGATAGATGGATTCAGTTTAATGATTGAAATAAAATTGTGACATCAGCAACATGTTGAGTCTAATCATCAGGAAGAGAGGCCTGCTTGTTTATTCTCAGAACTAGCCCTACAAGACCTCAGTACTACAGAAGCTTAAAATGTCTGATTGTACTTCATATAAAAGATTTCAGCCTCTTCAGCTACCAGAATACAACTTTCCTTGAACATCAAGACCAATAAATAATCAACAAAACATACCCATTTTGCCCACATTTAGAATGGGAATGGAAATATCAATCCACTCCTTTTTCCCATCATTTGGCTCAGCAATAACTGAAATGGTGCAAGGAACCCCTCCTGGTGAGAAGACCACACCCCTCCTCCCCATCCCACCTCACTAGGATTGGGATGCTAAATCTGTACCACTCATACCAGCAACATGTCTGGTCCTCTCGTTCCACTTGACACCTCCCCTGCCCCATCACATCTCACACAGCTTAATATACCACTAAAAACCACATTCTGCCTCCACTTTCATAGTTCTTAAGCAAGATGTGCCTCTCTGAGAACATCCCACAGGCTTTTCATTTTCTCTCACCCCACTCTTACAACCTACTTGTGTTAAAAGACCAAAGAACTCTTGGCTAAGATCAAGGAGCTTTTCCTGATCAATATAGTAGTAGAAGATTAAACTGTTGGTTTGCTTTTTCTTTTTCTCTTTTTAATCCTTCATGTCTTCATTCTACCTGTTGTTTAGACCATCATCTTTTTCACCCTATTGGATCCTTTACCTTCTTCCCACCTTTCCTTCACATTCTCAGACCAGCTGCTTGACTCTCCAGTTTCTCATCCCTTCTCGGTCTCTGATATCAGTCCTGTGCTCTTTTGCATTATAATGAAGATCTGACTAGAGCTGTGTGTACTCTGGGAGGCCAGATCTGACACAGCCACAAGAAACAGGCAACCTGCTGAGGAGGAAGATCTCATAACCAAAGTCCATAGCTTCATCCTGTCAGTCACTGAATACTATACACTGATGTTGCCTTCCCCTCTCAGGATGGCTTTGGTTGAAAGGCAATTTTTTTCTATGTTCTTTTCCATGTAAAGCTAGTAGATTATCTTACTTAATGAAACACTCTGCAGCCTGATGACTGTGATTTATTCTTCTTCCCAAGTAGTTTAATTCTACATTGGTTATCCTTGATTTGTCAAAAAGGAACAGTAATTGGAACGGAAGTCACAGAGGATGCTTTAGATCAAATGAAGCAAGAATTTCCCATAGTCCTCAGTCCACTGCAGGTTTTCTCTTTTCTAGCTGTATTCTTTTTCTCAGTGCCTAACAAAATTGCTTATTTTTGTTGAAATTTTCAGCAAAAATAACTCAGTGGTTTGGAACAGGAATGTTTTTGTCAGAGGTAAAGAGAAGGATAGAAGGCATGTTGTGAGTAAAATAATCTCATGCTCTTAATAGTGCTGAAAAAAAAAAGCAGTTAGCCACTGAACTTTTCAGTTAGCCACATTACTTTCAGTGACAACTGGGCAAAATTTTATGTATCACAGGAGAAACTGATTCTGAGTGAGCAGATACTTCTTCTGTGCTAGTAGGCTGTGCACATCAGATACTGCTCACAGCACCAGACTGGATGCAGCACTCATCAGGCTGTGAAGTCTGGCCAGACACTGTCAGAACACGAAGGGCTGTAGGGAAATCTCCATCATTTGCAAGGCAAATAGATCCTCACAGCATTTCTTCAAGATGGGTGCTGATTTGGAGATGACCCCTATGAATATCACTGTGCAAAATCTAAAAGAAGTCCTCCATCACACTATACTGCTGAGACATCACTGAGCACAAGCTTCTCCCTCAAACCAAGTCAAGTGAGGTATCACTGCCCAGTAGAGCATCTCAGAGTGCTTTCTGATGGGCTGAATCCAGGGTAAGTGAGATGAACTGGACTATCAGAAAAATGGTTTTGTTCAGGTTTTGTTGTTTCACAAAAGTAAAGCCCTAATAATGTTCCTGCTCAAAAACCTGAAGATTGAGATGATACAAGTCCTGTATTTCATAGATGTCTAATATAGGAAGTACCAGTGTGGGTCAACATACAACATTTGACATCATTGAATGCTTTTAATTTGGATAATGCTCTGAGAAATTCAAGATGCTTTATATACTTTTTTACTATATTGCCAGATAGCACTTGGTTTTCAAATGTATACTTCAGAGAAGGAAAGAAGGATAAAAGGAAAATTTCCTCAGTTTTTCAAACTGTGCCTTGAAGAATCATAGAATGGTTTGGGTTGGAAAGCATCTTAAAGATCATCTAGTTTCAAACCTCCTGCCATAGGCAGGGACAACTTTCACAAGACCAGGTTGCTCAGAGCTCCATCCAGCCTGAGCTTGAACACTTGCCAGAGATGGGACATCCAACCCTGAAGAAGCAAGTACACTGTAGGAGCCTCACTGCTTTGTGATCTAATACGAATGTCAGTGCTGGCACGAACTGATTTTGTTGCAAAGCCATATTTCATATATTTGTAAGCCTCCAAAGAAACATTTCCAAATCCTCTCCTAACAGGCAGATCTATAGCTCCCCTCACCCTTAGTTCTTGTATGTGGGAGACTTAGTATCCCAGAATCCCACATCCTCTGTTCTGCCAAGTGCCAAAGAAAACACTAATAGCCCCTAGTTGCCCTTGGCTCCAGATACTCCAATGACTCTGTTTGTGTTCTAATTCAAATACTGTCTTTCACCTGTTCTAAAGGAAGGACTTGGTAGTATTCATTATAAGAAAGTTAGTATGGCTGAAAACTTCAAATACTACAACAAATGGCAGTGCAGGAACATGAGCACATGAAATTTAGGAAAAATGAGTATTATTACATGGGTGTATTGGCATCTTGCAAAATCCATGACATGGGCCTACACTGTCTGTCCAGCACACATTATCTTGGTAGTAATATCACCAAAAAGGGCATTTTCCTTCCATGTAACAAAGGATGCCTGTGAAATTGCATGGGTTTTTACCCATTATATTATTACTCTATTATAGAGGATATCAAAGTGATACACTTGCAATTTGGTGAGATGTAGATCCAAACTTAGACAATCTTCAGGTTAGAAAGATTGGCTTTAGCATCTTTAACCTCATCTTGAAGCTTGAAAATAGTCAGAGCTAAAGAAGACTGAATTACAAATTGTGCTGTGATCAGAAAACTTTAAGTTTTATTAGTTTGAAAAGGACACTGTCATTCAATTTCTTAGAAAACATTAGGCATCAGAAAACATCAAAACATCCACTTAAATACTGAGCATAAGAAAAAGAAATTTAAAAATTGGCAAACAGAACATACCTGACAATTCTATTAAAATGTAAATCTTAAGTTTTGCTTCTCTTGAGCTTAATTGAAGCCCTAGCTTGAAGACAGATGTAGTGAATGTGTATTCCCTAGTAGCCTATATAGCCCGTAAGTCAATTCAGTCTCGGCTTGAACACAAAATCTTTTCCCAGATAATGTGTCTGTGATTGTTTTGCATCCTGATGCACTTGGCAAGAATCCTGACAAACAAGGTTAAACTCAAAAGAGGCTGAAAACACCTGAGGCAGTGGGTTTCTAAACCTTGATCAACTGGAAGACAGGGAAGTCTTTATTTTTAAGGGAGAGACAAAAGAACAAAGAGCCGTCATTTAAACAACGCAAACTCAACTCAGATACCAAGAATAAAAAAACCCACAACACTGACAACTGGCAAATCAGGAGGGAGCAGGCAGTTTTAAAATACCATATCACTAATGTTAGTAGAGCCAAACTAGCTCAGGAATGAATTTCCACTGAACACAAAGTGAAATCTAGAGATGGTCTAGATTGTAACAAGCTTTAGCAATCAGTGAGCTCTTCGCTGTCACTATCAATAGCTGTTTGATATTGTTAATAATGGTCCCTTCAAAAGCGATGTGATATCTTTAATAGGGGAGGAAACACAAATAATCTCTTCCACTAGAGGCAGATCTATTATAATATTATAAAGAATAAACTTTCTAAATACATGTACCATATTTTACCTAATACTACAAATTCTGAAGTTGTCACAAGCATAAACTTTTTTTTTTTTAATCAATTTGTCTAATGAGAGGCCAGACCAGAGCAAAACAAGATGCTTTTCTTGTTACATCAACACCCTTCAACTTTCACCCTGGATAAGATGGGAGCATCACAAGGATCGCTGCATGCCCGGTTAACTCTTTCTTGATGTTGTTACCAGGTGTGGAATTAATTGATATTGTCACAATACTATATGTAAAATAAACCTTTTAACTATCATAAATTAAATGCATCTTTTATTTAGAAGAGGAGTCACATACATGCTTTTCAATTAAAAATACTTTGTTGCTATGCTGAAGCACTAATAAAATCCAAAATACCTGCTGATAAGGACAGAGACAGCCAAATAGAATTTGTAACAATGAGAAAAGCCAAGATGTCTTTTTGAAACATGCTATAATTCAAAGTTAAATTCCTTGCTAGCTGCAGAAATTGCTGTGTGGTGCTCTTTGGTTTGCGATGCTTACAAAGACAGATACTCAGCAGTCTATTTTAACCATAGAAATCTGATTGCTAAAGATGAATTGGCAAACTTAGAGGCAAAGAAAGAAGCAGCAAAAGAAATTCTTACTACATCAAAATACATTAAAATGAGTCTCCTACTTTTACTGTTCGTAAAATCAGGAAAGTAGCCATTTAAGGTATTCCTTTATTTTTCAGCTGATCTTATACAGGCATTTATTAAGAACGTTTTATGCTGATTTCAAGATAAAAATACTGCTGTTTGAATCTAAGTCATGTGAGCTACAAAAATACTGTACATTTAGAAAAGCCCTTTCACTTACTTTGCCTTTCATTGGGAGAATTGCCTAATTAAATCCCAGATAGAAGATTCTACATGTTATAAGCAAGTTTGAATGATGACGATTAAGCTGGGGTGGGGGGAAACCCTGTTCCCATGCCCTGTTGAGTTTTTCAGGATTTGCAAATTATCTGTGGTCTCTTATAACAAGTCTTTCCTCCCTTCTCTGTAGCACTCCTGCTACAAAATAGTCTTAATTTACTGTGAGATAAATAGAGATGCTTCCACTGTTTTACAGCACGTTCTTAGTGTAGATGTTTCTTCAATATCTCCTGATATGAGTGTTTTGAGTTGCAGTGCAAAGCGCAACCAAAAAGTGTGTCACTCCATCACCATCTGTTGGAACTGGGGGGGGGGGGGGAGGGATGGTGTAATCTTCTGTTAATAGGTCAGTTGATAGAGAGCAGTTTCTTTATCTCTTCTCAACCCATCCTCTCTCCAGGGAGAGACATTCTGCTTGTTGGGGGTTTATCTTTATTGTGAGATAGGATTAAAAAAAGGAAAGAAAACAAAGCAAATTTAAACTTGAAAACACACAAGAAAAACTTTATTAACAAAGTTAAAAGAGGAAAATGATAATAATGAGAAAATCAGAACTAAATTCTAGATAACCTTTCTTTTTTTCCACTGTCAATGCTAAGATAAAACCCACGACTTTTAGTCAGTTTACTACTTTAAAAAAAAAAAGTCTTAACTTCAATTCACCTGGGGAGAAGAGTTTCCCTTGTTATGCTATGGAGACTTTTCTCACAAGAAAAACAGGTTTTCCTGTAGCTTTGTCACAAATGAAAACAACCACCCGGGAAGAAAAATTATTTTCTACAGTGACAAAAATATTCCTCTTGTTATGCAGCTCTTATACAACTGCTTTCATAGACTACATTACTTATTGGGGTGTTATTTTTAAGAATGAGCTACTTTAGTATACAACAGGT
>JAWWMU010000106.1:52920615-52935357 GCA_035048155.1 Cinnycerthia olivascens | reverse complement strand
TTGTTGTTAGTTCTGCTTTGTCTTCTCTGCACAGCTTGCAACATGCTGAGAAACAAAACACTACATTGTGTGGTGCAGCGTCTTCTTGAGGAAGTGCAAAGGAGAAGCAAAGCAACAACATCCGTATCCACACAGAATACCACAGAGGAGGAAAGAACCAAACGCCAAACAACAGCGTCCATGTCTATGCAGACTGTCACAGAAGAGGAAGAAACCAAAGGCAAAACAACAGTGTCTGTGTCTACCCAAACCATCACCAAATCAGAACAGCCTGAACCAGTAGCACTTGCTCCCGTTCAGAAGAAATCAAAGAGTAAATCAGTCTGCATAGTGACTGATGGGGATGCAGCAGGACCTTCGCCCCCAGCGGAAGAGTCAGAACCAGAAATCATCACTCGCTCTCTATCCCTCGGTGAGCTGCGTGACCTGCGGAGGGAATTCACCTGTCAGGTAAACGAGTCCATCCTGACCTGGCTGCTCCGCATCTGGGACGCTGCAGCCAATGACACCATTCTGAATGGAAGTGAGACCAGACAACTGAGATCACTGTCTCAAGATATGGTCATTGACCAGGAGATCAGGAGAACCCAAGAAACTCTCAGCCTCTGGTGGTGATTGCTGACGAGTGTGAGGGACAAATACCTTTGTAAAGAAGTCCTCCACCAAGGAAAATGGAACACAATCGAACAAGGTATCTGATGTCTGAGGGAATTGGCTGTGCTGGAAATAATTTTCTCAGAAGACGAGAGATTTCCTAAAAGCCCAGACTGTGTCCAGTGCACATTGCAAATGTGGTTGAGATTTGCATGGCTTGGACCAGAGATGTACACCCGTTATCTGGCAAGGCTACAATGGAGGGAAGGCGAGGACAGGTTGGACGTCTTGGCCAATAAACTAAGAATTTACGAGGACACTGTCACCACCCCATTTCATACCCATGTCTCATGCATGGAAACAAGGCTGACTGAGCAAGTCCGGAACTTGACTGAAGAGAGCCATCAGAAATTAAAAAAGGAACTTAAGGAAGAAGTTTACCACATCTCACCAGAACCAACAAGAGTCTCTGCCATTAGAAGCCAGAGTCCCCCAGCAAAGGCGAGAGGATATACTCCACGAGGTAACCTCTGGTTTTTCCTCCAGGAGCATGGACAAGACATGAGGAAGTGGGATGGAAAACCCATCTCCTCCTTAGCAGCCCGGGTACGTGAACTGAAAAGTGGAACACCTAACACAAGTTCATCTAGAATCAGTACTGCTCCAGTCTCTTGCACACAGAATTCCAGACTGTATAGGAAATGATGATATGACTGATCCTCTTGAAAGAACCTCAAATACCTATTTACAGGAAGAGAACACCATGTGCCACGACCAGGAATAGAGGGGCCCTGCCTCTAGCCAGGCAGAGGACAGGGACAATTGGATCTATTGGACTGTGTGGATCTGATGGCCTGGCACATCTGACCCACAAAAATATATGATTTTGGTTGTATTCTGACTCTGTCAGTGATTTTTCTTTTTCCTTTGAATTATTGCATGTATTTTGGTTTTTGTTTCTTCTTTTCCTTTTCCTAATAAATTGTATTTCTGACTTAGAGACTGTTACTGGTTTTGCTTTCAAAACCAGAACAATGAGGAAGATAAGGAGATCATGCTGGGTGTCAGCTAAATCTCCACCCATCTTAAAGAAACTGTGAGTTTAACTGGCTGTAGCACAGGCAACTTCATTTTCTGGAGGTGCAATAATGAGTGTCCCAGATGCAGAAAACAAAGATCACACCATTGCATATTAAATTTTCTCTGTTGAGGTGCTTGAAATTACAGACTAAAAGGCTTTATCTTAAATTTCAGTCTTATTCACTAATGGGGGAAGATTTGTTTAAAATACAGTAAGAAGAATATCCAAATCAAAGTAAGCACTATGCATAAATCCTCCTCTTTGTAGGGAAATTATATGTCCTATATATGTTAAGCCTTTGTCTATTTTATTGTTGATGGTCAGGGAGATCATCTGAGGCATCATTAGCAGAAGAACTAGCTAACTGTTCTTTAGCTAATTAAGATACCATGACTTCTTTCTTGACAGGACCAAAATTTTGCTGTTATTTCCTCTAAGCAAAAAACCCTTCTGTTTAACTCCTCATAGGTACAAGATAAATTATTCCCTTGAATAACATTTCAAAGCCTCAGGCTTTATAAGGCAAAGATGCTGACCTTATGGCTGCTTTTGTCTCTTTTCAAATATCAAGTGGACACATTTAGAAATTACAGGTCACTGTGCCTTGGGATCTAGCTCTATTTCATCCCCAAGCATACACCTGAGTTCTTGAGTCCCTGCAAACTAGAGTAGACATACATCAGATATTTCAAACATTCTGCTTGCTTCAGCTACATGCAGAAATATCTTTTCCTTTCTCAGTAAGAGCAGGAGTCTGCTTAAGAAGAAAGACTTAACAAATCCCACCTGCTAAGACCTGTTACCTCCCTTACCCAACTCTTACTGCCCACTATCTATTGCTGTTCCTCCAAGGGGCATGTCAACATGCATGTACTTCCCTGCCTCTGCTCAGAAGACTAAGCAGGGCATTTGCAGTCACTGGTGTTTAAGGATAATGACTCCAGTTCAACAGTCAGGGAATTCATGTGGAATAAAGCTAAAACTCATTCAAATTTAATTCCCTTTGCTTCAGAAGCTTTCTCTGAAAACATACTTCCCTCAGAACAGCTTCTTCCTTCCCTCCTACTCTGTGCCTTTTCTAAACAGCATACCATAGCAGATGCCAGGCTTTCTGCTGAAAAGTGGAAACCTCATTGTAATGATCTCTTGCTGCCAGGCATCAAGATTCAGGGTGCAGTAGGTAAAGTATGTTGGTTACTGAGTAGGAAAGGGAAAACTTTCTCTCTCAGACCATGGGGCAGCTTCATTTGCATCCCATACTTGTGGTGAATAAACACCACAGTTGTTTTGTTTTGTTTGTTTAGTAAAGTTGGTCAATGTTGATCATTGTTATTTTTTTTTTTACTTGATTGTTAAAAAGTTCTTCTTAATTGTTAAATACCCTTAATTGTTCCTTCTTTTCTTGTACCTGCACTACCTTCACTTCGGGAATGTCGGGAATCTCAGGAATGAAGCAGCGCCCGGGACTGTGTACCTTACCATACGCAAATAAGGGGACACTAGGTACTATGAGTAAACAAAAACCCCTAAAAATAACAAGCCAATACATAATAGAGGACTGAAAAAGGACATATCTTGGCAATCAAGAAGCGGGACTACTTTTCTAATCCACATTTACAGTCTGGATAATATCACCATAATTTAAAAATAATCAGACTGAAATGAGACCCCTGGACGATAAGGAAACGTGTCTTCCTGGAAACTCTTATGAGGATGGAAGCCCCAGCTCTGCTGCCTGGCAAAGCTGAACACCTCCTCCTATGTGCCGCTCCTGGGAGCAGTGGTGGTGTGTGCAACCCCTCGGGCTCCCCACCCAGAGCTGACTCTTAATAAAGGCATCAAGCAGGAGTTTGTCTCCTGGCCCTTATTTATAACAATACCCACTTCTTTTGCTGAGGTAGTCCACCTGCTTTCCCCACATGAATGGAGGCATGTAGCCGAGATTCAGCCCTGGGACTCCTGTTAGGCAAAGAGATCCCAAGATCCCTGTCCTTAGAGGAGTGCTGCCACAAAAGAGGGGTTCAAACAGATGCAAATGTTGCAGTTGAGAAAGTGCCTGGGGGAAGGAAGCCTAGGCACTACACTGTGAGGCTCCTGGCTGCTGTGTCCCCAGCTGGGGTAACAGGAGCTCTCTCCTTTTTGTAGTTCCATCAGCTTATCTCTGAGGATCAGTTCTATCTGGGTGAGCCTGCAGTGCCCAGGAGATGAGGCCCCAGGAGGGACGCCATGTTTGCAGAGACATTTGTCCTCTTCACTACGCTTAAGGTAACCTTGTCTGGAAGAGGCTGCGTTTGGCGACACCACCCAAAGCTTTGCATCAACAGTTTGCTACCAGTGAAGCCTCCCTCCTCCAAGGCTGTCAGCAGCATTCAGAGCCACTGCATGGTGTACATGGATCCAGCAGTTGAGGAAGAAGGGGTCTACATTTTGAGGTTCATAAGTAACTCCTGTATTGCATCTCACTGAGGCTCCACCTCTGGCATTCAAAACCCCAAAGTTGTTCTTATAAATGCATAAACTGTAACAGCTAACAAGCAATGCCCTTTACTGCTGCTGCATTAAGAGACTTCATTAACCAGCACTGGTGTAGCCTTAACCTACAGACTCTTTATTTGGGAGAGATCTTACAAATGGAACAACACTGAAGTGACAGCTTCCCAAGAGGGTTAGGGTCATAGCTTTCCAGTGACCATCCTTCTAGACTATGATTGCAGAACACAACGGTGTAAATGACAATTTTTTACAGTCTCTGCCCAGGTTACAGGCTCTTCAGGGAAGTTGTCACAGCACCAAATCAGATATAGTTCAAGAAGTTTGTGGACAATGCTCTCAGGCACATGGTGTGATTTTTGATACTGTCCTGTGCAGAGACAGGAGTTGGACTTCATGATCCTTGTGGGTGCCTTCCAGGTCAGCATAGTCTGTGATTCTATGACAAATACAGAGAAGATTTTTGACTTAAACATATTTCTCAACTGTTGCTTCTGATTTTTAAGGTCTTCAGGATTTCCTACACCCCTCCTTGACTTTCCATTTCTTGTATGCTTGGTTTTTCACCTTAAGGTTTTATTCTCTCTTATGCTCTATTTTCTTTTCCACAATAACCTTGAAAATAGACTTTCAATCCAGGTATAATTTGCCTGTTTTCTGCCAACAAGGCTACCAGCTCAACCAGCCCGCTGAAATTATTGGGATTTCATTATACATATCTTTATTCCTGGCCCAAAATTAAAGACGGTTTAAAAAAAATATTTAATCACATTCCTTTCTTATTTGTGGTTGTCTAACATTCATATAAAACACAAAGATGCCTTAAAATAGCCTTGTGTATTTGAAATAAGGAATTGGAAATTTTCTTCAAAGATAATAAAGTCAATCCTGGTCTTAATTTAGTAGAATAATGACAATGCAGGCCTGGTAAGGACATCCTGGGATCTAACAGTCCTTTTCCTCTCTGAAGGATTGGGCTATTATACCTAGACCATGCCTAATAATTTGTCCATTTTAAAATCCTTCCATAAACTCTCCTGTGTAGCATATTTAGGCACTGCACCACAGATAAATTCCTAATACTGCACCATAAAATATCTGTGATGCAAATTCATTGAGTACATCATGGTCTGTTTTGCAAGGGTCTTTAAGAACAAATTACAATCTTTCTCTTTAACAGGCCTTGAATACAGGATTATTATTGCATCTTATTTCTAGTCTTCTCTTTTCTTTACTAAATAAAGCAATTTCCTTCAATCTTTTCTCAAAAGTCATGACTTTGGCTCTTATTTTCTGGCCATGCTTTCTCTACCTCCTACCTTTTTCATTTCCCTCTTCTGGACTCCACCCAGTTTGGCAACACTTGAGAAAATGTAGTGTCCAAAACTGTTCCATGCCAGTGTCAGCATCCCAGGGAAAAGCAGGAAAAGGTAATTACCTCGCATATGTTACCCACAACACTTCTGTCAGTGTCTCACAGCATGGGGTTTGCCTAGTTTTGTATCATGTTGTGGCAGTATCAGTTCTCATGGCACCATTAGACATCTCCATAAGAGCAACCACACACTTTCATTCCTTATTTTATAATTTGTATTTTAATTTTCCTTTCCCAAGGTTAAGTGTTTGTATTCAAACACTGAATTTTTACTTGTTAATTTTGTGCTGTTTCTTAATATGGCTCTGAATTTTGATCCTGTGTCTCAAAGAACTTGTAATCCTGCCTGGCCTCATGATGGTTGGACACTTGTGTGTTTCATGATTCATGTTGTTGATGAAAATGCTGAGATGATTTCTACAGACTGCTGCATGTTATGCCTTCCCAGTTTAACCTCAAAGCATGAGAGTGCGTGCTCACTGTACTGTGACCCTGGGTAGGTATATAAGTTTCTTTTTTCTCGTTTAGAGCATATTAGATGGGACCACGTCAAAAGCCTCAGCAGAGTCAAGACATGTCTACTGCTTCTCCCTTTTCCTAGAATTAAAACAATTAATTAATTAGAATAATTATCCTATCAGAAAAGGAAACCATTACTTAGACATGATTTATTCTTGACGAATCTACCTTGACTGTTTTTGTTAGCTTATTGTTCTCTATGCACAGATTACATGTATCTTTCAGGATAACACAGATTGACTTGTTCTCTCCCTGAATCTTGTTTTTCATCTTTTGAAGAATGGATTCCGTGGTTTATCTTCTATTTCCTAGAGAACCTTCTCTTCTTTTGTTACCAGTGGGTGTTACTGGTTCAGACATTGCTTCAGTTTCTTAGGTATTCTAGGGTCAGTTTTATTAAGCCACTCTAATATATGTAACACATTAAATATTATCTAAGCTCTTCTTTCCCTGCTCTGTGCTGTTGTAAATGCTTTAGGCATTTGCTAGCTATTTATGTTGTGCCTGAAGCAAAGATGTCATTAAATATCTTGGCTTTCTCATCATGGACTATTATTTGTAATCCTTGCCTACTAAGGAATGGGCCAGAATTTTACTTTGCATTTTTCTGCTCTTTTAGTGTCCATACAATCTTTCCATATTAATTTCATATCACCCTCAGTAGTAGTAAGTCATTGTGTAGTTTATCTATCCGGGCTCAACCATACACTTTGGGTCTATTTTTTTTCTACTCAGCTTTAGCCAGATGTCTTTGTTCCTAATTTGTAAATAAATCCCTTCTAAACATTCAAGATTTTAAAGAGGTTCTGCTCCAGTTATTCCTTCTTATGTTGATTCCTTTCTCCTTTGCAGCACAATCAGTAGCTGTTGTGTCTTAAATATAGCTTCTTACAGTAATTGCTATCTCTCCTGCACTTCTTTATCCTAAAATAATCCCTCCAAAAAAATCCTCTCACAAATTTTACCAACATCTGCTTTACTGAAGCTCATTATCTCTATTTTGCTTCTCTCATGCTGTCCTTTTCTTAAAATAGTCAACTATGATCAATGGTTTTGCAATAATTTCCTCCCCCTTAGTCCCTGGAATATATAATTTTTACAGAAGTTGGCCCAGTGTGATAAGGGGCTACTGGGCCAGAAAGATGCTGTAGTTTATGGTCAAAAAAATAGATGTGAAAAAATAAAGCGTGCCCTGCTTGAGCCTGGATGCAACAATATTTGTACTACTTGATAAGGGCCAGCATAACTCCAGAAATGCACAAGGGTTATCTGTTTAATTCTGATGTGATATGACAACTGAGTTGCAACACATATATGGAGAAGTAATGTTAATTTATTTAGCTACTTAAGGAAGTCTAAACCAGTCAGTGCAGTTACTTCTGCAGAATTCAGATTTTCTATGGTGTTAGCAGTCACCTCTCTCATTATTCAAGCATACAAACTTCTGTATTCTGCAACTTATTATTATTATTATTATTATTATTTTCTTCATAACTGCAGAGGAATACTCAGCCTTATGGTGAACTGCATGCAGTACCACAGTGATGGAGGTACTAAACAACAACCACGTCATTCCTCTATTCTGTGAACCAAAATGCTCTTCAAAGCTAGAGTATCTGAGGAAAAAAGGAGAGAACATCCCACATAAGTTCCTTATCTGTTCAGCTTAGGAAAAATCTAAATGCAGCACTATTAGTAGCCTTTTTTATGTTAGACTGATTGATTTTAAATGGCTTCCGTGGGGGTCCTACTTTCATATTTCAGCTGTCTTCTGATTATTGTTAGACCTGGAAGCTCAGTACTAGATGATGAAAATATTTGTACAGTTAAACACCAGGAGAGAGCTAGGGAAATAAACATACATGTCAGGAAACTGTCTGAATGGGAAGTTCACTTCAGACAGAAATCTCTCTTCAAGCCATAAAACGGAAGGCTGCCTACATCCATCCTTTTTTAACTTTCTCTTATCTTGCAGACCAGTAATTTTGCTTGTCATTCTCTTGGCAGAATTTGAAGCAGGTTTAGATGCCTGCTCTCCATCCTCACATAAACACAACATGTGCAGAACTGTTAATGACAATTAGACTTTAAAAGCCTGTTGTGGGAAATCTCACAAAGAAGTTTAGTAAACATTACAACCATCTCACTTGCCAGTATCCCTCCCTCAGCAGGAATTTATGAAGAAAAAAATAACTTTGTTCGCATATTCACTGGCTCCTGGAAGCTGTCGCTGTTGGTGAATAAGGAGAAGGTCTTTTGTGTCCCTTGAGACCACTGTACTTCCCCGAGTCACAGAAATATGAGAATCTTGGTTTACTGGCTCACGACAAACACATTACAGCACTTTTTACACAAGAAGTTTATTGAAGTATTTCCAAAATGCTTCACTGATAGGTTGCTCCAAAATCTTCCTCTTCTGATAGTCAATCACTCTTTATTTTTTGTTAGTTTTGTTTTTTGTTTTTAGCTTGAATTTCATCATGGGCAACATACAATATTTTTTTCCTTCACAAGTAAGGTCCTTAATCACTGTTCACCTCCCTAGTGTAGATACAGCTGTATATTTATATCACTCTCTTATTTATGAACAGCAACTATACAACACTCCGGACTTCATTCTTCTAGAGAAGCCAGAATGCTCTCAGCTTTCCTCATTAAACAAACTCTGCATTCCCATTTATGGCGTCTGCTCCAATTTTAATGGATTTTTTTTTAGTACAATTGACCAGCTCCCCTGCAGGCAGATTGCTATGACCTTGGACTCAGGTCAATACACCATTACCCCTAGTAAAGCTACCAACTCTTCGTTCACAACTGCCCATTTCACTGAGGTCTTATACTACAGCATTCTAAACATCCTCTGCAAAATTCACTGGGTTTTTTTTCTTATTTGCTGTACAAACATTGTTAATACAAATGTCTGTTAAAAGTACTCCCAAATCCACTCCTTTATTACCTTACTACCCACCCTATGACCTTTCCTCTAGCCCCACGCATTCCCTTTGACAACAGCACATTATTGCCTCTCTTTCTTCATCCTCACTTGCTGTAAGATAATTGTATTAACCTGCTATTGGGCTACATGGGAAATTACCATTTATGTTACTGCAACTGTAAAAAAAGTGACAGCTACAGAATTGCTTTTCTTGCCAAAGAACAGTAGTGAGTTTTTCCACTGTGAATGATATATTACAAACTCATAATATTTATTCCATTTATCTCCATCTTTCCTATTAATCTTTTCTTCAACATCTGTACTAAATCTTTGCATCCTGCCAAGGTCAGGATGCAAGTGGTTGGTAATGAACAGCTTCATGATTCCTCTGTGGGTTAAACAGGTCCTATGTGTGGTGTTCTCCAACCACACAGTACTGGCTAATTTGCTCGCTGCATGGATAAACATCCCTAAGGGAATTACAATTTAATTTGCCAACTTTTATAATCCCAGTTAAACTGAGTAATAAATAATCTAAGTTTAGTTTTCACCCAAAACCAGAATGTGGTAATTTGTTCTCCTTCACTTATTCCCATTACCCTGTTTCACAGCCACATTCTGTAACCTCTCTGCTACTAAATACTGAGAAAAAATACTAATTTTGCTTTTCACTAGATTTAGATTACCTTTAGTATCCTTAATGGTTTTTAACCTTATCCTTCCCTTAAATAAAACAAAACCTCACACTTCTTTCTATGCTCTTCACCTCTTTCTTTGCTCTTTGTTACATAGCTAAAGAGGTTTTAACATTGTTACAGCAGTAGTTGGTTTCTTTTGTAAGATCCAAGCCACATTTTTAGAAATCTGATTTTTTTCCTCATGCTTTGTGAAAGACCATGGGGGTTTTTTAAGATGCAAATCAGAACTTGAAGACCAAGAAGAATTCAGAAGATAAAATCATCCAGGCACAGGTTTTTGGCTAACACAGACCATTTCAGTGACTAATGGAAAAAGTGGATCTGTTCCTCTTTCTCTCTCCTTCCTCCTAGCCCCAAAATGTAGAAATCACGGGAAGAGCAACGTTAATCCTGCTAATGTACACCTCGCAGAGGCAAGTGAAGCCATTCACTGACTAGGAGGAGCTGGGATGGATGTGCTGCACAGCCTTGTACCCGTGACCTATAATGTGTGAGCAAGATTGCATTAGGCAATAGTAAGGCACTGCTCTTCGGTAAAAACACACCAGTTCCCCATGCTGTTTCCACAAGAATAAAAAAGGAAGCTGTTACACCTAAAATACAAAAGAGGGAGGAGGGGGCAGGAAGCAGGGGGAAAGAGGACAGTGTTGTTCAGACACGGAGCCTAGTTCACACACCTTGCACCATGATCCACATACCAACACTGTGCTGAGGACAGCTGTACCTGTGCTAGTTTTGATTCCAAGGCAACAGATGCATGAATAACAGTGTAAACACTTCTCTACATGGTCTGAAACTGCAGTAGATGATTTCTGCAGTTTGACACGGGAATAATTTGATCAAGGGAACAACAGCAGACTTGGCTACCTGTGGAGGAAACCCTTCTTGGTAGTGTGTCAAGCAAACACATCAGGAGCAGCCCTGATCTCCTGCAGCTGAAAGATGGGTGAGAAATTTGTTTATCCTCTAGCTTGGTGCTGTATTGATGATTCTGAAGGCTGATGACTACTCACAGTGACAGACAGTGGATGGTACATCCTCTCTTAGAGACTCTCTTGCTGTTTCACCACTATCATTATCAAGGTTGTACTACCTTGAGCACTACTCTCTGTATTTGCATTTTCAGTGTCAGGGCAGAGATAAGCTACATGCTTCATTTAAAGCCAGTGAGATCTTTCACTAGGTAGGAGCAATACAGTCCTTGATAGGTTTTGTCTAGTTTTTCTCATACTCCCTTGTTTCCCATTGTTTCTCTTCTCCCTTCTTGTACTGTTGTAGCTTGTTCTTATCCTGCAAAAGTTATAAAGCTACCTTGCCTGAAGGTACTTGTTCCCGACTCTGTCCTGATTCAGCAAAAGCCGCTGAAGATGGAACCCAAACCTACGGATTTGTGAGTACACTCTGAAGATCATAAGCCCCCATAAACAAACCAAAGAAATAGGACTGAGATCACTCAGTGCACCACAATATCATGCCCATTCTGGTGTATCCTAGGCCTGAGTCTTTCACCTATCCCAACCTCAAGGTAGTGACTAGGGCTGTTTTTTAAGCCCCTGACATTGAGTCATTCAAAGAATATCAGGAGAAATAAGATGTCCAGTTTGCAACAGCTTCCTTAGGCAAAAGGAATCCTCTTGTCCAACACTTGTTTTGTCGCTCTTTTTTATTGATACTGGCCAGCCACAGCTATTCTAACAGAATCCATCTTTCACTGCTGTTCCTCGTGTTTTAGGAGGATTACATTTGTTTTCTACTAACTGAACTTTACCCAGACTTACAAACCTTGTCAGGGTTGGAAATAACTCCTTTTAGAATTTAACACTAGGTAAATGTTGTGGGGTTAATTTGGTCTTTTCCCAGCCAACACACCAATTAATGCTGGGGTTTATTTTTTGTTGTGAGATAGGATTAAAAGGAAAGAAAACAAAGCAGATTCAGACTTGAAAACATACAAAGAAAACTTTATTAACAGAACAAAAGTGGAAAATAATAATAATAAGACAATCAGACTAAAATTTCAGACAACCTTTTTCCTTTTTCACTGACAATGCAAAGATAAAGCCCACGACTTTCAGTCAGTTTACTACCTCTAAAATAGTCTTTTTCTCAATCTTATTAGGGAGAAGAGTCTCTCTTGTTATGCTATGGAGACCTTTTTGCACCAGAAAACAGGTTTTCTTGTGGCTTTGTCACAAACGAAAACAACCGCCCAGAAATAGAATTATTTTGCAGTGTCAAAACATTTCTCTTGTTATGCAGCTTTTATATAACTGCTTTCATAGACTACATCAACTATTGGGGTGCTATTTTTAAGAATGAGCTACTTTAATATACAACAGTTTTTTCATTTATCTTTAGAAACAAAAGGTTCCCTTACTTTTTCATTTCTCTTATTTATCTTTATGTTTCTCATTAAATCACAGTAATATGTATTTGTTTCAACTACTAATATTTCAACTCACAGTTGTACTAAAATTGCTACTTTCCCCCAATACATTTCTATAAGTCACAGAGAAAATAAACAGAGTCTCATATATCAAATATATATCTTTACCATAGCTTTACAAAGTATTCTCTTCAATCCTTTCATCTAAAATCAAACTTCTTCTTTACTGACCTCAAGGGTTAAGTTTTATCATTGACTGAAATAGCTTTTATAGAGTCTTACAGTGTCGAAAGGTTAATTTGATCCGAGTTCTGTATTGAGAATGTAACTTGCCGGGCTTCTCTGCTGCCACATGGTTTCTGTTAGCCATCGTGTTAGCCTGGTTCTGCTGAGGTGCTGAGACTGAGAAAAAAACAAACAAAACTGCAGCTGATATTTTTGTCCTTTAACCTGCAGTAAAGTTGGTTTAAAGTAGCTGAGCAGATAAAGTTCGTTGTAAGTTATGTTGAAGTAGCTGTAGTTGTTTGGCACTGTTCTGTCTGCTGCTGTGATCTCTGGCCACGTGGCTGCTCTCTATCTTGGGGCTCCTCCTGGCCTCGGAGCCCCCCTCCTGGCCTCGGGGCCCGGCAGGCTCTCTGGTGAGGGGATTGGCAGTCCTCTCACCACCCCTCTGGAGAGCAGGAAAATCTCAGCCAGGCCAGAGAGATCAGATCAGCCCAGGCTCGCCAGTCTGGGCTGAGTGGGTCAGCCTGGACCCCGCACTGCCTCCTCCTAAGGCCAGAAGTGAAGTGAGCCACCCTCCCCTTTTTTTTGTCTTAAGAATGTGTTTTTTGCAAAAATGTAGCAGCCTTTCATTGGCTCTATTGAAATAATGCCAACTTAAGACAGCAAATGATTATAAAGGTTACATCTTAATAGTAGCAAGCTGTCTCCACTTTCATCATGATGGAAAGGACGTCTAAGAATATTTACGTGCATCTTTGCATGATCTCAGCATTAGTTGTATTGCTCAGGATGTGCAAATCAAAAACCACTGGCAATAAGGGGATAAGGAACATAAACATTTGATTATAACAAAATCCATTTTTTAAAAACAAGCTGAAGTGCAAGAACTGCTGTTCAGACTTATCATTTATTAGCAAGCAGTCATCAGAACAGAAGTGCAGCAGACTTCCTGACACTGTTTTTTCTGCTAGAAAACCAAAGACAAGAAGAGAAAGTAAGAAGACAACTATATTAGAGAAACATTTATTTTGAGGTAGAATAGTAAAGTGTCTTCTCAGATTCATAGGAATTTCTGAGATCTTAAATAGCAAAATTATACAATAATAGAGATCATTTATTTACTGCAGCCAGAGAAATTTGATACTGCTGATAACAATATGATAACAACATTTCACACAGCTCTTATGTTGCATTACTGAATATGGGACTGAACTTGGTCCAAACCCTGCAAGTCCTTTACAATTAAAAAGAAAAACCTGATCCTGCAGATTTTATTCCATAATATCATTTTTGTTACAAGCAGCAACTGCTCATAGCTTATTAGACCTAAAGAGCTTTAAATAATTTAGTAGCAGAATATATTCTTATACAATGGTGGAGGTAAAAAAGAAACTAGGAAGTGCAGATAAGAGGAGAGGAGGGAATTACGAAGTCTTTTCTTACAGGCTACTATAGGCCTATGGTAGCGATCAAGGAGTAAAAGTTTTGCTGCAGAGCACAAAGGATACACCATAGACAGAGTGCAGCTTGAAGAGATGACCAGAGAAAATGCAAAAGCTTTGTATGAAAATATGGAAGTATGAAAGACTATATTTATATTCAATAAAAGTATAATCCCTGATTTGCAGCAGGTATAAACTACCTCATCTCCACTGATTTGCTGTCCTACTTGACAGTAGCTGAGAAATTGCCATACCTTGTTTTTCCACACTAAATAAAGCAGTGCACAGCCTTGTTCTCCATTATGTATCACATTGGCAAGGTCCATTCCTGAAGCTCCTGCTTCTCTCATTTAATTTCAACTGGATCTCTACAATCAGAAATAAAATGAGATTAATGCCAGCTGCTACAATGGTTTCCCAGAATTTAGAATGTACTTTAGCATGGGTGCTGAAGTCATATATTGTTCATCCTGTCTCCAGGGAGAAAAGCATGGAGAGGGCTGTTGCTTGCATGTATGTGGAGCCATTGTGCATGCAAATAAATGAGCACTATTATACTGTAACAAGAATGATCACAGATGCTGAAAGAACCATTAAACATGTCACAGCTAGAGCTATGGAGATTCCTGATGATTGCTCACATTCGTTTCACAAGCCACATAACATTGCATTATGGTGTAGCTCCCATGGAGTGTAGTGGGAAGGGCAGATGTGTGCTAGTTCTCAGGGGGTTGACTCTGTGATATATGATGCTTTTTCCCACTTTGTTGGCTAATTTACAATGCATGCTGGGAATCAAGCAGCAAAATGCATAGGAAAGCACAGTGTCATTAATGGTTTATGTATGGATTCTGATTAATTAGTCCTGTGTTTTGGTTTGAGAAGCAAAACTAGTGAGACACTCCAAGACAAAAATACAATTTGTTAGAAAAAGGGAAAATAAAATAAAAAGGAAATAAAATACATGCAATAAGGAAAAAAGAAAATTACTGACAGA
>JAWWMU010000106.1:52881358-52920515 GCA_035048155.1 Cinnycerthia olivascens | reverse complement strand
AAAAAGGGAAAATAAAATAAAAAGGAAATAAAATACATGCAATAAGGAAAAAAGAAAATTACTGACAGAGTCAGAATCCAATTTGACACTATTGGTCAGGGTGTTGGCAGCAGTCTATTTGTAATGGTGGCTGTAGTTTTTTTGGAGTAGCAGTTGTGGCTTTGTTGAAGCAGTGGTCTTGGAGAACAGGTGCAATCCTTTGCTGAAGGTCTAGCGGTGATGGATGGGTCTTTTCTTCTTTTGGGAGTTCAGTGGAAAAGGCTGCCTTGATGTTCTAACTCTCAGATTTTTTATAGAGGTAGAGGGGCTTGGTTCCCCCCCCCCCCGGCTGGAGCATTTCCCAATGGGATGATGGAAGTTTATCAGTGGACTTAATGGCCTATTAGTAGAAGACTTATTCCTGGAGGGAGGATGGGTCGTGGAAGAGATAAGGAAACTGCTCTTGCTGGTTTCTTATCAGCTGGCTTATCAACAGAAGATTACATCACTACCCTCCATCCCAGTTCTAATGGATGGTAATAGAATAACACACCCTTGATTATATTTTATACTGCAACCCATGACATCCTGACTGAAAATGTAAAGATATTTTATTTTACTACTAAAAAGTTGGCACTAGTCTCGTCATGAGCAGAGTCTCAGATGCTTCAGGATATTAAGAGGATTGGAGAGAAGAAAAGGACATAAGAGAAGGGTTTATGATTTCATCTTATGTAAAGAATGAATAGCCCATTGATCTGATGGACAAAAACTTTCATTATTTACTTGAGGAAACGGATTTCTAAATATGAATCAGGCTTTGTTTAGATAGTAGTTGGATTTTACCTACATCACAGAAAGGAAAAGGACAACTTTCAGCTAGATCAGCTTACTGCAGGGTTGCATATTTGTCAATGCTGCAAAAGATGGGTTAAAGGAGTGCTTAGATGGAGTGGTGAAGTAAGGGTGAGGGTTCAGTGTCTTCCAGTAGCATGTAGACATTTTCTGGATGAAAGCACAAATGAAATCATGATTTCAGTAGTCAAAGCCTCCTGCTTCATACTGCTGGAGATGAGAGATATAAATTTATTATTGCTTAAAACTTATGTTACAGGTTGACACCTCAATCAGCCCAATTTTTTTTTCCTCCTTCATCCATGATTCCCACTTGGATTATGGGAGCTCTGCATGTATCAAGGGTAAAAGTGTAAAAGGAAAAAACACTTCCTGAAAAAAAGCTTGAAAGTCCTTTAAACTGTATCCTACCTGCTAAGAAGAAAAGGCCTTGTATGCTTGAAACTAATCATAACCCATTGCAACAAATGTGAAGAACAGTGAACATGAAAGTAGTGCTCCAGAAAACGGGGTGTTAAACACAGAAGTGTGCAGATATCAAACAGTGCAATGATGCGAAAGGGAAGAGATGCCAACCCAACAACCCACAAACCCACAGTTCCAGAAGGGAAAAACCTGCTGTCGCTAGGTGCTAGGGAGCTGCTTCTCACCTTATCTGTAGGCCTTGAGCAGGTATCAATTGGTACGATCCTGCTTTTATATTTCCATCATTTTGATTCAAGAAGAGTAGAAGGTGTAAGAAAACAGAAACCATGCACACTCTTATTAAAGGCTTAACTCTGATCCTTGTTATGGGAATGCAGTTACTTGCACTGATGCAGTTGGTCTCCACTAAAGGTAGGAAACCATTCTAGATTAAAACATGTTACTTGAAATATTTACTCAGAGAAAAGAGGTGTTTTAAAAAGGTTCTGCATTTACCTTTTCTGGCACTGCAATACAGCACAGAAGACTCACCCATTGAAGAATACATGATGCATAAAGTGTTTTTTTAATTATCACAGAATAGGGTAATTTTATAGATGACTAATTTTTAAGCAACTGGTTATCTTCCCTTCCAGAGCAAATACAAGGTACTTCTTGTCAGACAGGTTGTTTATAATTTTTGCTTTGTCATCAGCTCAATTTATAAAAATAAATAAAATGAAGAAAGTATTAATTCAAATTCATATCTTGTGATAAGATGACAGATATGTCCCGTTTATTCACATGTGTATTGCTATGAACAACTGTAAACTGAAGCCAGTGCCAGGACAAATGTCACCTATATTTAATTTTAATGCACTGAATATGTATTTTGATAGCAATAAAATTACTCAATGCATAGACTAAAGATCAATAAGTCTGCTCTGTGCCCAGTTATTGAATTAATGCTTAATGGTCCGTCTGACTTACAATTACTGGCAAAAGAATGGCATAGTTGTGTTATAAATAAGCTCCAAATAATTGACAGGAACGAATCCAATAAAGCCAATCGAGTTTATTAAGCAAGCGGCAATAAGGAAAACATCTGCAGGGCGGCTGGGAGTCTCCGCTCCATATACAGCGCGCGCTTCCCCCTCAGTTTGTTCCTTTTTCATAGGGGTTGCTTCTTCGGTGCTAGTAGACGTCCTGGTGTCTTCTGCGCATGTGTCTCTTGTTACTAGGGGATCTTCGTCTGCCTTCTGGTGGTCGTGGGGAGTAAGACTCATCATCTTCTTCAGTGACATACAAATGAGCTTCTGCATATCTGGTTAAATATTTTGCAAGCCTCCATGTCTCCTCGTGTCTTCCTCGTGTCTTGTGTTAGTTCCTTATCTATATTTACATCGTGTTTACCGGATTCTTGTGGTTTTGCCGTTAAAGTGGCAGTACCCTTCTGCCCTTTGTAAGAAAGGTTTTAATGAACAAAGGTTAACTATTTACTACAGTTGGGAGTAAATATTTCATGGGATAATGAGGTCTCCTGTGCCTGTATTTTTACACAATACTGTGTACAGTGTTTGGCCGGATTGCAGGCTTTCTGCTGGCTCGCTCTACACAACAGTGTTTCAGTACATAGTATCAATTCCTGAAGGCTATGACTATATCTAAAGCATGTACCATTTATTTGTGAATAGAAAAGATTTATTCTCGATGATTGTACAGTGCCTCTCGTTTGGAGCTCTTCTCCTAGCTTAAAGTGGAGGTGTTATAAGACGACGAGCTAAATTTTTGGTGATACAGTGCCCTGGCATTCAGCCCCCTCCCGTCCAGGACTGGATCCGAGACACAAACGCGCGATCCACACGGGATCCAGACGCTGCTCCTCTCTGCTGGGATGCGATCCCACCCTCACGTCCAGCCGCCACCGCGGATCGCTGAGGGCCTTCCCCGCCCACCGTCGCCAGCCCCCTCCAAGGCTGTGTGGATTTCTGATGTCTTTTGGGGGGGCTTGGAGGTGTTTTTCTAGTATGTTTTGGCTTATTGGAGCGGCCTCCCTGTCCACAGAACGGTGAGCGCGACCAGGCCGACACTACAGCCGGGGGGCGGGCCGAGGGAAGGAGACCACCCTCCTTCTCCCCGGGGAGCTGCCTCCTTTCGCCGGCTGAGGGGCGGTCGCCGCGGGCTGTGTCGTCCCCGCCGGGCGGCTGCCGAAGACCGCGGCAGCCCCTCCCGCCAGGACTGGCCGGGGACCGGCGCGCCGGGCGCGGGGACTGCTGGCAGATGAGCGCGGCCCGGCGGCAACTGCGGATGAGCCGGGCGAAGGAGTTGATGGCGTACTGCCTGCTCCTGGGGCTGTTCGTGCCCCTCCTGCTGCTGCTGCCGCTCCTCTGAGATGCGCCGGGCGGCCGCTCGCCCCCGCCGCGGGGGGACGGGCGGGAGGAGCCGGCAGCAGCCCCTCTCCGCCGCTCGGCGTGCTGCCGGCGGCAGCAGCAGCCCGAAGCACTGACGCCCCGGCGGGGGAGGATGAGGTGCTGGAACGAGCTTTGCAGCGGTGCCACCCAGCCTGCGCCGACGGGCGGGCTGCCTCTTCCCGCGGGGGGGCCCGGCCGCGGCTCCGGCCGCGCTCTGCCCCTGTCCAGGCTGTGATGCTGTCGCGCTTGCCGCTCTCCCGCCCCGGCTGACAGGCGCGCCGAGCAGAGCCGTGGCGTTGCAGCTTTCCCTTCCGCCTTCCAAAGTTGGGCTTCGGTGGCTCGGGATCGGGGCGGCGGCGCCTCCGCCCTGGGGCGGCCCCGATGGGCCCGAGGCCGCGGGCACTGTCCCCGCAGCCGCCCCCCTGACCCAGCCCTAGTGCCCGCGGGACGGCTGCTGTAGCTAGGGGCAGCAATAGCCGGAGGCGGCCGCGGCGCTCGCGTTGCTGCAAAGCCACCACTCTGCGGGGCGGAGTGTGTCCCCGCCGGCTCGCCGTGCGGGGAGGCGTGCCGGGGGCCGGCTGAGATGGGAGAGAGCATGTCCAAGAGGCTGAAGCTGCAGCTGGGTGGTGAAGCGGAGATGGAGGAGCGGGCTTTCACCAACCCTTACCCCGACTACCAGCCCCAGGGAGCCATGGCAGCCCCCAGCGCGGCGGACGCCCACTGGGACAGGGCGCTTCAGCCGCCGGCCGAAGAGGAGTCCCCCCCCTTCGACGCCGATGGGAAGGTGGGTCCCGGGCGGCGGGCAGGCGCCGCGTTCCGGACCCCTGGGCCCGGACTGAGCCGCGGGTCGTTCGCTCCCGGCGGCAATGGCGGCCCTGTGGCACGGGCGGCTGTGTGTTCCGGCCCGAGATGGCTCCGGCGGGGTGCGGGCCCGGCGGCGGGGACGATGGGGCTGCCCGTGGCCTGCGCGCCGGCCGAGAAGGAGCGGCGGGGTGAGCCGAGGGAAGGAGCGGGAGCTCAATCCGGCCGCAGGGCTCTGAGCCGGCAGCAGCGGCTCTTAATTCGTGCTCTTTGTTTTACTCTGGTGTACAGGAGTGAACGCGGTGCTTCCGCTGGAGGTGATAGAACGCTATATAGCAGAACAGGTTTATCTGCTTTATCACGGTGGTTGTGTGTCTCAGAAGAAGCTATCAGCACAAGTTGCCCGAGTTTCACCATAGAAAGTGCATAAGGGAATGGAAAAGATGAGCGCTCATCTAGAAAAGTAGAGTTTATTCTCAAGTAACAGCAACGCTTAGTCATTAGTTCTAGACTGTGAGAAGAGTCTAGACGCTAGACTATTCTCACGTGTTTATATACTGACATGCGCACGTTTATAGGTTCAGGTGCACCATAATAGGCACCTAACAGTCTGTTCATGCCCGCAGAAGGTCTGCCTGATAGGACTGGTCACACAAGGTTTGCAGTCTTCCTGCTCTGCTTATCTCCTTGATGCCATGTGCTGCTGTTTGGTATACTACGAAGGTTAGTATATAAAACCTAAGGTCTCTTAGGTTTTAAGTAGAGAAGCTGCTCTGGCCTGGCCTGTTACCTTTCAGGCTCGATTAAGCTGCAGAAGTAATGCCAGAATATGGACTTTCTGTCATTTAGCCCCTCTGCAGCCTCATCCTTCAATACTGTGCAACTTTGTCATCTTCTTAATGGAAAATACTGCTTGGTGACTCCTACAAGCACAAATGCATTGAGGGTGGGAAGTTGACTCCCTAACTCGCTTGATTGTATGCTGGGATGAATAAAGGAAAGCTGTTGATATCAGCTCTGTATTTTTCTGCTTGTGGCAATACGGAATTACCTTGACAGAGTGAGACAAGGGATGGTGATGCCCAACAGTGGGAGGAACATTCTCTCTGACCATTGTAAGTACCAGCAGGACACCATCAGCTCACCATCAGTCCAAGGTAATGAAAGGTTTCACTAAGTTGTTTATGACTGAGGTTTATGAAGTTGTACATGGCTAAGCAGAGTGCACAAAAGAGAGTACTTTGGGGCTTTCAATGTCTAACTGCTGCAGTTAGACACTGTCAAAAGCAGAGCATTTGAGAAGGTTTAAAAAGCAAGAGTTGGTTCAAAAGTGAAATCTGGTTTGTTTGGTACACAACTCCCTGGTAATATGCTGTGTATTGGTAAAATTATTTTTTTTTCCTTGTGGAAGAAAACGGTTATTTCTTTGTTCTTTTGTATCTGGCTTAGTCTATAAAAATCATCCAGATATGATGAGTTCACATATAAAGGCGGAGAGGAGATGGCAGAACTACTATAGCTATATATTTTTGTTAAATTGGTAAAAAAACCACTGAGTCCTTTGTAGGCCATTCATCTTTCTTGTGTACCTGCTTTAAATCTAACACTGCATGTCCATTTTTTAAAAGAGAAATTACTTCTTCATTTACTGCTAATCTAGATGGACTAAAGCTTTTTCAAGTGAGTTAACCAGAGGAATTCTGAGATATCAAAAGGAGATGAACATCCTTAAAAATTGTGGTTTAGAGTATACTAGCTCTATTGCAGAGTAGTTAAACTCTAATTTACTTCAGATTTGATTCTTGAATGAATCTAAATTCAGGGACATTGTTCTGTAGCAGAGCTGAAATGAGTTAATCAAGAATTTCGAGCCCTGTGTTCACATTAGGATTGCCTGTTACGCTCTCTTATGCATGAAAATGGTGTTTTACAGTAGGTGCAAATATTTTTTCCCGGCAACTTTGGTGGATGACATTTCTTGTTACAGAGTGGCAGTCAGCAGCTATTTGTGCAGATGTGTTCAGAAAATATGTTAGAGCACCCGAGTAGTTGTGTATTTGATAAAAGGTGATGTCCGGGCTTTGTTTAGGAGGATGAAGCACCTTTGGCAAAAAAACAAAAAAGAAACCTTCTGTACTGCCTTAAAACCATGTAACTACAGCAATTCTGTGCATTTCATAGGAGAAGGAAGAAACAAGTGTATGTTTTCTTTTGGTTTTGCATCTGCAAAATCTCAGGAGTCATCTTACGTATTTCTGGGCTACAATATAGCTGCGAGTATATTTATATGTATTTATATTCTTTGAAGTATTTGCATGCTGTCACTCCTAGTACTATCCTTTTATGAGATTTAATGATGGGTATTTTTGGGGTGCTTTTGTTGTTGTTTGTGGTTTTCGGTTTACGTTCTAGTGTTTTGTTTTTGCATTTAATGGCTCCCATTCCATCAGAGAAATGTCTTTGCTTGCCTAAAGCCCCAGTGAAGACAAAAGGACTTTACACAGGGTAGGAAGTCTGCTCTGTAAACTTCTATACACAAGCACACAGGTTTCCTAAAAATGAGAGCAACTTTCAGAAGGTCAGAGTGCACTGCATAATTCTTTCCTCCCATCTGCTGCTGAGTAGAGCGAGAAGTGCTGAGTGACTCACGTAATGACAGCCTGAGGTGTGCGGAGTTCTGCTGTTGTCATGGAAGGCAATGCATTATTAATCCATTTGATTTCTTAGTCTGTTATGATTGCCATCTAAAATTCACCTGGTTGATAAAAGGACAAGAAGCTCTTCAAGGCATTGTCTGAAGTGTGAGACAATTGGGACAAAATTCTGCATATGGAAGTGTGTGTGGGTAAAATATTGTTTAGAAATCTTGAAGGTATGGGATTGGGATTAGGAGAAGCAGAATTTAAGGTTGCTGATTTGTTTTCTTATAAATAGTCACAGTAAACACTGCAGCTATCTGTGTGGGCTCTGATCATGTAGTTGAAATTCACTGTTTTCATAACTAGATTTTTTCTCCATTAAAGTGTCATGAACTTAAATTCCTTCAGTAACTTGTCTGAGAAAGCCAAGGTAATAATTCATCAGACAGTATTAATTCTAGATTAATAAGAAACACAATTTTAAATGTAAACTTTTGTTTAATAAGTGATGAATCTTTCAATTAAATATATATCTCCTATAGCCTTTTTCCTTTCCATGTGGACACCATAGAGATACCTTATCCTGAAATGGTACCTATAGATATTATCTTAAAGTAGTCGGTCCAAAGGTTTTCAAAATGGAAATGTAGATGGTCAGGGGAGGCAGAGAATTGAATAGACTCATAACAAAGAACACTCCCTATTTCTTATTTCCCTAGTGGTGTAGAGTTACAAGGTTCTAAAGGATTTCCTGGGAAGGAAAAGGATGAGGAGATCTTGCTGCTAAGGGATGGTGATGGCTTGTTTGAGGACCTATTGCCTGCTGTCCTCGGAGCCACCACAGCCCTGTAGCTACATTTATAGTATAGTCAGGTGTGATTTAGGATTCTCCTTCACACTGACTACAGGCCAGTGACATGGGATAAAAGGCAGGTTGATATTATCTGCTCAGCCAGGGGAAGGTGGAAGCTTAGACACTGGTGTGGATTTGTGGTTGTGCAAAAAACCCAGAAGCATCCTTGTCAAGAAATTAATGCGATCCCAGCCCTCACTTTAAAATTGTCTGAATTTGTTGTGGAATATCAAGACAGAAGCAAAATTAGATTTTAACTTTATGGATTGGCCACTAGAATGCCCAAACTTTAATGTCTTTTTTAGGCAAATTCTTTATAAGTTTTTTCCTGACTTGCCATGATATTCTAAGAATATTAGAAAAAAAAGTACTATTTTCTGAGAAATGTATACAATTCCTTATTAGGCTTTGCAGGGGACTCCTTACAGGGGACCTGTTTCAAAGATAATAGTGCTTATTGGCAAATACATATATATTAATGGTGATACAGAATTGTCCTGGGTTGATGCTGAATTCTCATTCGTATGTTTAGCTCAGAAATAAGTTTTGTACCTTTAAAACTGATCTGAGAGTGAAGGAGAAGCAGTGGAATGTCTGAGGCAGTTGTTTTCTAAACATAAAGATAGGAGTTTTCAGCTTTCCTTCACACACGGCCTGTGTTGTCTGCAGTGCGGACGGCGAGAGAGAGCTCTCCTTTGCTTTTTGTTAGTTTTTTGCTAGCTGAGGCAGAGTAGTTCTCCGGATTGTGGTTTTTTTTCCTTTTTCTTGTAACTGTTTGAACCTGCTCTGGACTAAACACCCAAAAAGGGCACCAGGAGCTCACACCTGTGGCCCACTGGGCCTGGGCCCAGCCTTTCCCAGCACCAGAGGGTCTGACAGCAGCGGAGCGAGCCGAGCTACAGCCCACGAGAGAGACTTTCGGAATTTGCCATCTCTGCGGAGCGATGAGAGGTTTTGTTGTTCATTTGTTGTGCTGGGCAGTGCTTTGACTGTTAAATAAACAACTTTTTTCTACTTTCCTCCAAGGAAATTTTTTTCCTGTCCCGAACCAGCTGGGGCGAGGGGCCATTCGGATTCACTTTCTAGAGGGACTCCATCCAGATGTTTCTTCCCAAATTTGCCCTAAACCAGGACAAAGATGTTAACTGGCGCCCAACACGAGGCTTGAAAAAGTGGAAAACCATTGAGCAAGGGATTCAACGCTTGAAATGGCAGTGGCAGAAATTGTCTTCTCAGATGACCTAAATACTAGAAACCCAGACTTAGTACCATGTACATCCGTGATGTGGCGAAAAACTTATACGACTTGGGCCACAAGAATACTCTCCTGCTTTAGCAATAACGAAGCAGGATGACATGGACGAGACTGTGCTGGATATGGCGAAAAAGTTCCGAGCATACGCAGATGCTGTGCATGGCCCAACACATGCAAGAATTGCAGCTGTGGAAACACGTCTGCAGAAAATAGAAGACAAGACAGACGAGAATCACAATACACTTAGAGAGATAAAAGAGAGCCTTCTCTAAGTCTCTGCAGCACAGGTCAAAGGTTCTGGTACTAAACGCAGACATACCCCAGATGGTGAGAAAAGTGTTACCCCGTGAGTTGAGCTGTGGTTCCTCCTATGTGATCTTGGGGAAGACATGAAGAGATGGGATGGAAAACCTACTGTTCTCGCACAACGGGTTCGTGAATTGTGCAAAGGCAAGACTCAAGGAGGAAGTTCCACGAAAAAGGAAGTAGTTCCAGTTGCCCAGGAAAAGAAGGACAACCAGGATTAGAGGAGCCCTGCCTCTAGGCAGGTGGAGGCTAGGGAAAATCGTGTTTTTTGGACTGTGTGGATTCGTTGGCCTGGCACATCAGAACCACAAAAATATGAGGCCTTAGTTGACACCGGTGCTCAGTGCATATTAATCCCATCAAGATGTGGGTGCAGAATCTGTTTCTATTGCTCGCGTAACAGGGGAATCACAGGATTTTACTTTGGTGGAAGCTGACATGAGCCTGACTGGAAATGAGTGGAAGAAACACCCTATTGAAACTGGCCCAGAGGCCCCATGCATTTTGGGCATAAACTTCCTCCGAAATGGGTCTTTCAAAGACCCAAAGGGACTCAGGTGGTCTTTTGGGATAGTGGCTGTAGAGACAGAGGGAGTCAAGCAATTGAACTCCTTGCATGGATTATCAGAAAACTCATTGGAAGTAGCACTCCTGAAGGTGGAAGAACAACAGATTACTTAGATTTATCATTTGGATGAGTTAGTAGTGTTTAGTTTCCTAATGCTTTCTAAATCTCCTGTTCTGATAATTCCTTTATGTGGCTTTCAGTCTTCCTTCTCCTATAAAGTATATTTTTAAATATATATATATATATATATATATGGATTTTTGTCATAGTGTCACTTGTTTTCTCCCCTTATTTTTTGTGGGTTTTTTTTTTTTTTTGCTGGGTGTTTGTTTTGTTTTGGTTTTTGTTTTTAAAATTTTTTGGGGTTGTCTCACTGGGCATTTTAGTTATCTCACTGGGAGCAGCAAGTTCTCTGTGTTCTGAGACTGACTCAGCAACAATTTACAGTAGTGGGAATCATACATCTCGTCGCACTGGAGGCAAAATTCAACCTCCAAAGCCAGTAAATAATTCTTCCCACTTTTTTCTAGAGATGTGGGATGAAGTAGCTGCATTTCTTGAGTTTGTTACTTTTTTGACTGTTTCCTGGCTCCTCAAATCAGGCATATGCTATTTTCATAGGGGACTCAAATAAACAAGGTTTGCCGTATTCTTTGTGATTTTTTTGAAGGAAAGTTTGTTTTGCTTTGAGAGTCTTGGTCAAAACTGAGCCTGAAAATCAGTTTGTTGTACTTCATTGTCCCTCACTAACTCCTGGTGGTTGTACACAGCCCTAGAGGAAGAACTGTTGCTTCTTTCTTGCAGCATAAATCAGCACTGAATGCTGCTTAGGGCTTTTCTGATGCTTTTGTAGTGAAAGTCTCTCTGGCTGTTCAGGAGGAGACCACAGAGTTAAGCCTGTTTGGTGTTAGTCAACCAGTTCTGAATGAAAATACTTTGAAAAATAAAGCTCCCAAGTTCTAATTAAATTGTCTCACATCCATCCACTCTTCATGAGTTTCTAGTTTAATCTTGCAGACCTGCATGATAATGAATTGTTACTCCAGCTAGTTGTGTGGGCAAGTGCAATAATGTGTACTTGCTTCCTGGTGAAGATAAATTTTATTTGGGTCTAACTGCACTGATCTGCTGTCGAGCTCAGTATGTGGAATATATCTGCTCTCTGTGCATTGAGGTAATTTAGACAGAATTGGTAGAGGTTTTAGCCTTTTTTGCAACTTGAGGACCAACTAAAAATGTCAAAGCTGGTCCAGAGACTTCTGTGTAGTGAGTGACTTCAAATCATACAACAGACTTCTTTTTTCTCAGCTTTCAAGAAGTAGCATGCTGGTGTTAGGCTACCTGGAGGACCAGTGATTTTCAATACTGCTCTTTTGCTTTGTCTTCATTTCCCAGAATGCAGGATATCTTTTAATCATGTTTATTTTTGTTACCAATAATCTGGAGGGTTTTGATGATTCTTTGTGATGATCTAGTTCTTTAAGCTTTGGGTTTTTGCTATCTTATAACCAAAGATATAACTTCTTTCACATGCAAATGCATTAGAGACGCAGTCTTCTTATTTCTCATATGCTTTTAGTGTTTTTTTTCTATAACTTGAATGTTTGCCTTTTAATGATGTTTTTCACACCCTTATATCCTCTGAGACAGGGTGATTCTCCTTCACACTGTGTTTAAAGCCTATTCCTAAGCTAGCATTTGTAGCAATGTAGGAATTTGCTTATAGCTATTGATTTCTCTGCCTCTTCCTCCCCTCCTCCTTCTTTTTACTTTTTTTTTTTTTTTTACTCTTTTCCCCCATTATCACATGTATGGCACTAAGTGACAGATCACTGAAAAATACTGCAATGTGTTCTACAGACAGCAGCCTTTCAAAGCATTTATTAAGCATGTGGTTTTGCAGAGCTGGCATTTGTTTCTGGAGGACCTGTCTGAGAAGTATCAGAGACCTATGTTTGGGTGTTTCAGAGGCTGCATGATGAGCTTAGACAGTATCTGGTGTTTTCAGAGAAGAAAGTGCTGCTCTTGGAGCTGAGAGTTTTTTGACTTAGCTAAAAATAAAGTGGAACTTCTTCTGTACAAAAAGGCAGGTCACCTCCTTGCAGACCTTGCTGGATTCTTCATATGGGATTGTACTGCCATCCCGTCTGGTCTGCTTTTGCAGGAACTTGTGGAGGTGAGGATGAGAGCTCATCCTGCTTCAATAGACCCATGCTCCAATACATGGGTGTGAAACCTGGCTCCCTTACAGTCAGTGGCAAAATTCCCAATGAATTCAGTACAGCCAGGATTCCTCATTTCTGCTGAACCGTGAGTTTTCCCCTACTACATTCTTCTTCGCCAGTGTCTGCATGCCCTTTCTGTAATCTTCTATCCAAGTTTGGTTTTTGAATGAGTTCCTGCTGCAGTACCAACTTGAGCTGTATTTTCTTCTCTTTGAAATGCTTTGGCTGAAAGACAGCACAACGCCATCACCAACAACAAAGTGAGGTGAAATAGAACTGTATTTTGCTTGTTTGGTAGGTAGCACTGTGTGTATAGGTCATCTCCTTTCTACTTCTGCTGAATCAGTTGCTTAATTCTGCAGTCTCGTTTTACACATAGCATCAGTCCCCCAAAACCTGATGAATTAAAATAGGGTTAAGAGCAAGATGGTTGTTTTGGGGGCTGGCGGTGGCAAGAAGGATTGGTACATTGGCAACTTGTGAGGAAGCTGTGAGCTCAGGTCTCCATTGCTCTGCTGTGACTCTGCACAAGTTCTTAGCATAGATGTCATGAGCAAGTAAATGCCAAGAGGTGTTTTTGAACGACAAGTGGATATGTAAATGTCTTTGACAAATGCAAATGAGATTACTCATCCCATGTCTGTCAAATGAGAGTGTTACTTTTAATGACAAATGAGTGCCATAAGGCCTCTGGGTTGCATTATCAGACTTACATCAGCACTGTGATATTTGGTCCAAATGTGCATGCAAGACTTTAAAGTTACAGACTTCTCTTACCTACCAGAAATCTTAATATGCAATACATATTGCTGCTTATTGCCTCATCTTTTCTTGGTTCTGGCTTATTTTAATGCCATGGCTGTAAAGCTTGATATGGCTGCAATGGTCAGTAAGAATTGGTGTATTATTGTAATGTTGACTGCAAGTGAAATGTTTTTTAGGGATTTTTAGGAGATTTTTATTTGCATCGTGATGTATTTTTTATAATAACAGAATCACAGAATATTCTGTGTTGGAATGGACCTATAACAACCATTGAGTCTGACTCTAAAGTGAATGGCCCATATGGGGATCAAAACCATGACCTTGATGTTATTAGCACTGTACTCTAATGTAGGTGTGTAGTTCTAGTGCTGAATTTACAGAAGAAGGTGAGTTAAATTCTCTTTAGAAACTGTACAAATTAAAGAAAGCAGATAGGAGAAACATGGATTGCTAACAAGGACAGCATAATACAGACATCTTGTGATTAGTGCCATAGGTGAGTGATGTTACATAAGCACTTATGTTCTTTACATTTTTGTTGGCTTTGGAAGACTTTGAGTTGGGATGTAGCTTTGCCTCCTGTCTCACTGCAATGGAAAAAGTGATATGGTTCAAAAATAAAATAACAAAACCATGAATTTCCAAATCAACATAGTTCGGTTTTTCTGCACTACTTCTGTGCTGAAAAAGAGTCTTTTTAGTTACCATAACCAATATGGCACAAGGTTCTATTTGGTATAATGAGGAATGAGCTCTCTTTTTCTGTGTTTTGACCATAAAAAACTTGATAGTGGTTGTTCTTTCTGTAGCAGCAGAGGAGAAATGCAGCAGTTGACTTCCTGGAGAAAGCCTTTTCTAATTAAAGATGCTCTTCAGGTTCTGCTATCACCCGGTCTGTTGTGAACCAGAAGTAAATGTGCCACTGGATATCAGAGATCAGACTTCCTGGTTTTTGTTTGTCTCTACAGGAATAACAAGTCACCTGCAGAAAAGGCTGAGTGCCAACTGGAAACATCCTCGTGAAATGAATGTGCTTCTGATGAAAATCAATCTGTGCTCCGCATAAGTGTGTGTGATATGCTCAGTTGTAATACTGCCCTAAGATTCCTTGAAGGAAGTTTTAAAATCTTCTAAAGCCACCTTTCAACATTAATTTCTTCATGTAATTAATTTATTCTAGTGCATGTAAGCATCTGTTACAAGCTTATAGGGGAATCTTAGAAAATGATCAGTGGCAGTGCTCAGTTATGAAAGCTTCAGAGCAACCAGAAAAAAAGAGAAGCAGTGATAGAGGAGTAGATTGGTGGGGAAAACTTTGTTGCCACTTATAACCTATTCACACTGACATAAGCTTGGGAGTAGCTTTGTTTTACAGATAATTATAAAAATATTAATAAAAATATCCTTTAATCTGTGCTTTTCCAAGCACTGAACCAAGACAAGTAAATTACAATTCAAATTCTAGAGAGAGGGATTACCAGCCTGAGCTAAATTATTTGTATGGGACTGAGCTTTCAATGCAGAACCCAGGCATCCTGATGTCCTAGTATTCTCCTCCTACTTCTAAGTAATTTAATCTGTTGTTTGATATAAAATATCCTGATTTGGTAACAGCAGGTGTATTGTCAGAAAAAAAAGATAGTCAGCATGCTTGTGATGTGCAGTATGTAAATAAATGGGGAGTCTGAAGCCTTAGTTCACTCTTGTCAGATAAGCTCAGCTCTATGCCTGCATGCATCCACGTGAATATCCTCATGCTGTTTCACCATATGTCCTAGAACTGACATAGCTGTCTTTTGAAGGAGAGAAGCCCTGCCCTTGAGGAAGGTTATCCTTTGTGTTGAGGCCTCACTGAACTAGACAAAAAAGGGAAGGTGGGCGTGTTGTGGATGCATAGTACAGTTCCCTAACAGAAAGGTGCTTAATACCATATTAAGGCTGAAGTGTAACAGGTTTCAGATTCCTACTGTGTTTGGTTGCTATTTGTAGAGATACTGGAGAAGGTTAAGATGCCTCTAGCTTGTTTCTAGAATGACATGTGTTCAGTGTGAGATATAATGGCACAACTTCCTTCTCCCTTCCTATCCTACCATGGATATCCTTAAATGGATCTGAACTATTGACCCTGGGGATTTCTGGTGTGTCAGAAGCCTTGCGCAGTTCTTACAATCTTTCTGATTTCTGAATCTGTTGTATGGATGTTTGAAATCACTAATTTTTATTTGAAGTTCCACTCTGAACAAGAATGCAGAATATAGTACGTCTTGAGTTGCATGGTGGCATCCAGGACCTGTAATTTATCCAAACCCCACATTTTTGGTGCTGTAGTCAAGCAAGAACTTACCTTACTTCTGTGCTAATTTCCATGTTCCATAGGCCTTAAGAAATAATCAGTGATAATCAGTCAATATCTTCCCTAAAAGTGTGCATAATGAGAGAAAAATGTTGGCAACAGTAAAGAGGATACTCCATTATATTTCATGTATTTCATCTATATAAACATTTTTTAGTAAAAAGTTAAAGCAAGCAGTGCGTGAAATCAAAGACTTATTTCTTGGCCTTCGTGCCTGAGCTGAAGATGCTGAGCTGCTTCTGCTCATCTTCTTTGGCTTGATTGTCTCGAGTATAAACATTTATTTTCCTTGGGCTATTTGCTGCTCTGTAGTGCTACAAAGGGTGTGCAGGAGCCTTGCTATGAGAGCAAGCACCTATAACATGGAGCTTGTGCTGTTTGTCCATAACATGGTTTTGGTACCAGGACCCTGATTAGAATTACATACTGTCACAGTGTCCATAGCTGCTCTTTGTGTGACTTTAAAGAATGCGCAGGTAATTTCTGTCTAATGTAGATACTTGTAACTTACCTTAAAATGTAGTCAGAATGTATTTACATGAGATACACTTAAGATTGCTGTATTTGTTATTTATTTCCTAGTTATTTTTGTTTGATTTGGTTTGGTTTGGTTTTCTACCCAAACAAGACAGTGGAGCAGGCATTTTGCATTCTTTAATTTGTTTCTTTTCGGGCGCTTTCCCTGTCCCCTGCTTTCAGGTCAATTCTCGGTTCTCAAAACGGATCCAGGCAAAAATCAAGGACCTTCTGCAACAAATGGAGGAAGGGCTGAAGACGGCAGATCCACATGACTGCTCTGCCTATACTGGCTGGACTGGTGAGAAAGCTAGAGTTTGAATGAAGGGTATTTGTTAAATGATGTAAGTGGATTTATTTATGGGAGATTCTGATATTCTCATAGGAGTGGCACAAATACTCTGTTATGGGCATTTTTGTGAGTTGGTTTTTCTTTTAATTCTGGAGCCTTGGTCGCTACTGTCTGTAACTTGGATTGACTTCAGCAGACAAAGATACAGAATGATAATTTACTTTTGTTTATGGAGATCATTGTTTTGCAAAAGGAGTGGATTTTCTCAGGCTGTTCTTTTACCTTACCTCACCTCTTGTTTCTTTAAGTTTGCTTTTAAAAATGAGTTATTTTCCATTTTTTTCTGTTCAACAGGCTGTTAGTTAGCAGTTTTCTAATGGTAACAGCATCTTCTAATCACTGGGAATAGATGAGGGGAAGATGTTCTGTGGCCAGGAACTTGGAGCCTTCAAATCTGGAATTTGGATAGTTTGTCTGTTCTTGTTCTGTCTGTATAAAAATGGTAAAATCACTGTGTGAGGAGGGGGAGTGTAGAGGTATGGTTGCAAGACTGAAGATCATGAAGAAAATTAGGCATGTGTAGGTGATGGTTATTGCTAGGGACCATTTTTCACTTAGGATTGCATCACTGATGCTGTCTAGATGTAAATGAGCCCTTCTAACTGGTGTGATTTAACCCCACCTGGCAGCGAAATACCATACAGCCAAGCACTCACACCTTGCCCCTCCTACATCCCCTCTGCCATAGTTGCATGGGGAGGGGATTTGAAAAAAAAAAAAAAAGATAAAACCCATGGGCTAAGATAACAGTTTAATAATTGAAATAGAGTAAAATAAAGTCATAAGAGTAAGGGAACCAACAATAATAATTACAATTGTAATGAAAAGGGGAGAGGGATAAAATGCAAGAGAAATGAGTGATGCAGAATGCCTTTGCTTACCCCTGCTCACCAAAGTCCAGACCTGAGCAGTGATAGGTGGCTTCCAGCCAGCTCCTCCCAATTTATGTACCCAGCATGATGTCCTGTGGTAGGGGATATCCCTTTGGCCAGTTCTTGT
This sequence comes from Cinnycerthia olivascens, assembly GCA_035048155.1. Taxonomy (NCBI): domain Eukaryota; kingdom Metazoa; phylum Chordata; class Aves; order Passeriformes; family Certhiidae; genus Cinnycerthia; species Cinnycerthia olivascens. The sequence continues at coordinate 52,903,233 of JAWWMU010000106.1, read as the reverse complement.
CAGTTGTCCTGGCCATGGTCCCTCTCAGCATCTTGTGTACCTGTTTGCTGGCAGAGCATGGGAGGCTGAAAAGTCCTTGACTTAGGGTAAGCACTGCTTAGCAACAACTAAACCATCAGTGTGCTATCGGTGTTATTCACACACTAAATCCAAACCGCAGCACTAGAAAATTAACTATATCCCAGCTGAAAACCAGGACACTGATCCTTTAGGCAGAGCCTACAGTTTTCATGTCTGATGTTGCCACTGTTCTTCAAGTTGCCAGGACATGTTCATCTAGGTCTATTAAGTGTGACTTTTCTGGATAGAGTGGCATATTCTGTTCCCACTCTTCTAGTTCAAGCTTTAGATATACTTAAACTTTTAGCACCACATGTTTGAAATGTGCCTTGAGGAGGTCTATTCTTTTATCTTTGTATCGTGAGTGAGGAGTAGCTTGGAAAAACTCTTCAGCCTTCATACATCCTTAGGCTTAAATCTGGCAATTAAAGAGTAAAATTTCTTTGCTTTCTTCTTGATGTTTCGGTACAGATGGTGCTGTGGGTGGATGGGTGGAGAACTTTTAGACAACCCAGGCTTAAAAGATAGATGTGTTTCAGGGTCTGAAAGTGACTGGCTGCTGAGTGCATGCAGATCTCCAGTGGTGGGCTTTCTTGTGCTGACAGTATAGAATGGCTCCCAGGGAGCTGTGTTCTGACACAGTGACTGACAACTGAAAAATTATGGCTGGTAAACCAGAGTATGCTGAAAATGAGTCATAAGGTAAAAGTAACACAGCAATCATTAGCTGAAACAGGAATAGATATGAACAAGTGACATCTAATGAGTATGGGATTTTTCCATCCTGTGGAAGGATTGCCATCTACATCTATTCCAAGCTGTTAACTCCTTTCAAGGCTCCTGTGGATATGGTTCTGAATAAAAGTATTTAAGTGATCTGGTTTTTAAAATACTTAATGCAGATACTTTTTCCCAAACTTGCTCTTTGCTGCATTTTGCTAATGTGCAAATCAGAAGGTGAAAGTAGTGCTGTAAACAACTGCCCTGCTTTTTATGTACCAAGTCTAGACAAATCTTATTGGCAGTGCAGTCATAAGCATTGGCTTGCATTTTGTGAAGCATCTTTAGTGTCTTGAAACTCCTACTGTGACATATAGCAATCATAGGACACACGTAAGAGTCCATCTTACTTATACAAGTACTTTTTTAAGACCTCTTGGAGGAGCCATTTTAAGGGTGTTGCACTGAGAAACACTAGGAAGGATTAGATGAACTGGGCTTCGTGGCTGCATTTCTAATCATCCTTTGATCAAGCCAAGATATTTACACATTTGTTGCAGCATTAAAAAGGGTTCCACAAATCCCTGTAAATAGGCCACAAGTTCCTATTATGTTGAACTGGGCTGCCCAAGCTCTGCAGCTTTCTTCTTAGGTTCACCTAGAAAGGCTTGCGCAGAGCCTGTCCAGGGAACGTGTGAGGATGTACCAGCACTCCTGTGATGCCGTTGTTCTTGTACTACTGAGGTAGCCTCTCTGGACCTTGTGTGTGCTTGCCTTTGGATGAGGCCAGGAGAGTGCTCTCTCCATTCAGAAATGGGTTTGAGTTACAGTGTGGTCTGGAGGTAAGTGACTTACTTCTGCATATGTATGCTTGCAGTTGGCCAGTAGACATCCACTTATATGGATTTGTTTCACTTCAGCCTACATTATTGTTATTTCTAAGGTTTTGGTTTGTTTTAATGGAAAACTGTGATGAGTTTAATGGAATGAAGCTTGCTAGTACCTCCTGGCATTCTCCAAGCCCTGGTTTGACTTCTGGCTTTTACAAAACAGCTTGACTTGTACAAGCTTGTAATCTTGTGAAATATTTTTCGGGTTATGAAGAAGTTGGCAACTTGAATCCAAAAACTCATCAAAAAATCCTTTTACAAATCAAATGGGAAGTCAATTCTCATTTAATATACTAGATGAGTATTGTACACTTAGTGTACTCAGTCACACAAGTGCTTGTTAGCTCAAATTTTTGAATCTTCAGTGATTTCTTTGTGTAGTGGGTTGATGCTGGCTGAATGCAGGGCACCCATAAAGCCTCTCTCTCACTCCCTTTCACAGCTGGACAGGGAAGAGAAAAGGCTTCATGGGTTGAGATAAGGACCAAGAGAGATCACTCACCAAATACCATCATGGGCAAAACAGGCTGGAATTAAAGATATTAATTGAATTTATTGCTAACAAAATCAGAGCAGGATAATTAGAGGTAAAATAAGACCTTCAAAACACCTTCCTCCCACCTCTCCCTTCTTCCCAGCTCTACATCCTCTCCCAGAGGCACAGAGACATAGAGAATGGTGGTTATGGTCAGTTATCACCCATGGTTTCACCTGCTGCTTAGGGGAAAGAGTCATGCCCCTGCTCCCCCTCAGGGTCTCTCCTACAGGAGACAGTTCTCTGTGAACTCCAGTGTGAGTCCCTCTCATGAGCAACAGCTCTCTGCAAACTGCAGCGTGGGTCACTCCTCCATGGGATGCAGTCCTTCCAGCACAAGCTACTCCAGTGTGGGCTCCTCTCTCCTCAGGGGCTACAGCCTCCTTCCAATGGTCGCAGCCTCCTCTTCGACATCTACCTGCTTTGGCATGCTCCATGAGTCTTCTCTGTGGGCTGCAGATGAATCTCTGCATCCCCATGGTCCTCCATGGGCTGTAGGGGCACAGCTGTATCACTCTGATCTGCACCATGGCTTGCAGAGGAATCAGAGCTCCAGTGCCCGGAGCACCTTGTCCCTCTCCTTTTTCACTGATCTTGGTGTCTGCAGAGTTGTTCCTCTCCCATGTTCTCACTCAGCTCTTCTCTGGCTGCAATTACAACTGCTCAATAACTTTTTCTCTTCTTCTTCCTAAATCTCTTGTCACAGAGGCATAACCACTATTTCTAATTGCCCCAGCCTTGAGCAGTGGTACATTAGCCTTTGGAGCCACCAGAGGTTTGCTCTGCCAGACATGGAGGAAGCTTGCAGAAGTTTCTCACAGAAGCCACCACTGTAGCCCCCGCTACCAAAGCTTTGCTATGCAAACCCAATACAGTTTGCCAAATGCTGAGGCCTGTGTCATGAGTTTTCTTCATTTTTTTTGGAAGTTGAGACTCTACCATCGGGCTTCAGTCCGATAATTTTTATTTTTGCCACAATCCAGTTGAAATGTCATCCAAATAGTGACCCAGTGCCTTCACACTGCTTAAGTTAGGGACCCTTGACTGACATGTTTTTATTGCCAAAATACCTGTTCACATTTGAGTTACTGTGTCAGAGGCACCAAAGAGGGGAATATGATATGCTTAGAAAGAAAAGTAAATTAAACTCTCTCTTTGTCGTGTGTTCATTTCAGGTATTGCCCTCTTATATCTACAACTGTACCGCGTCACAAAAAACCAGAGCCATTTGCAGCGATCTCTTGATTATGTGAAGAGAATTCTTCGCAATCTGAATGGCAGAAGAATTACTTTCCTCTGCGGTGATGCTGGGCCATTGGCAGTGGGTGCAGTGGTTTACCACAAACTGAAAAATGACAGTGAATCTAAAGAATGTGTTGCCAAGTAAGGTTGATGGTGGGAAATGTCATGCCCTTCATTTGTAGAGAGCATGGGTTCAGTAGCTTTTGCAAGTGAAATTTTAGAGGACAGGATTAAAGAATGGACACTTTTTCCTCTGATAAGTTTTTGGTACAAGAATACAAAATAGGCTTTATCTTTATTAAAGCTGGCTTGCACTTGATTCATATTTAGTGGGTTATCTTGAGTCCTCTGTCGCTGTTAGGAGAGGATGTCCTGGGCATATCTGTAGTGCACTCATGTTCTGGTTTTGTCACATTGAAGTGACATTTAACATAAGCCACACACTTGTCATCAGCAATATGTAATGCTTGTGCAATATGTGATGCTTTCTGTAAAGAGTGAGTCTTAATTGTAGATTCATTACAAAACATGTGCACTGCAGGATCTGGAAGCAGCCTGACAGAAACATGGTGTATTGGATTGATACATAACAAAAATTCAATATAATAAAGAGGAAGTATTTGCAGGGGCAAATTTGTAAAGGCAAGGGATTTAATTAGGTCAGAGCATATGAAGGGTGGCCTGAAAAATTTCCAGCCCCTTTTCAAAGTAATTTAAATGGAACAAATGTCTCAGGAAATCCCGTTTAGATGTAGCTTCATTAGAGAGCTGACTGTGCCTTTGCTGGTACAGAGTTGATTGCTATCCCAGCAAGGGTTGGAAGCCCTAGAACGCTGTGGGGTTTGCATTCAGCACCACAGTCCACCTGCTAGCTGTCCAGCAGCATACCTCAGGCTTGCAGAATTTGCAGCGAGGCTACATGTCCTCATCTCCATTCTCATTTATGTTTGGAAATGTAGTTGGTCTCTTTCTAGTCTAGAATCCTAGGGTGATTAATCTCTGCTGCTATTCCTGAATGAATATTTCAGTTTTGAAGTGAATGTTAGGTTTGCTTTTACAACTGGCAGTAAAACTGGGCATGTCATTTTGAATGCAGTTCAGAAAGTCGTGTTGCTTGCTGTAAGGCAAGAAGCATGAGTATAGCAAAATGAGATGAGCAGTCTTTTAGTGTTGCCTCTCCTTGGAAAGTAATGTCTATGAGGAGTAGTGAAAAGAAGTTTAGTTTGATTATTTGTTTATTTTATGTCTTTTTTGTTTATTTTATGTCTTTTTTGTTTATACATGACACCAGCTGAGTAGTACATTATAGATGTCAAAATGTAATATGTGATTTCAGTTTTACTTCTTGCCTTGTCTAATTGTATGAGTTCAACAATAAAACTTAATAGTGGACAGGTTAGAAGAAAATAATTTAATTCTAAACCCAAAGCATGGTTCTGAGAAAGGAGGTATAAAACTATTTTTTATGAGTAGCTTTTCCCTAGTATTAAGCAGGGACAGCATAAACACATGATTGAGGTCAGTGGTTTTGCTATGGCATGATATTAATGCTAAGATTTCTCTAGAGAAATAACAGCTGGGGGAATCTGGGAATTGAATCTGGTCTTAATCCAGATTATTGTTGCCCCTCCCCCAATTAAAAATGTGATCGTCACCGTAGTTTCATCTAACTATCAATTTAATCAAAAAAGATAGGAAGAGACAGGGAGGGAGTGGCCGGAAAACAGATCTCTGATTCACCTCGGTGCTAATACAGACTGCTAGAGTATTAGCAAAGAGTAATTTTGGAGAAAATGACAGTTACGATGGCCAGCACTTCTTGTTTCTTCTTTCTTCGTTTGCTAAAGGCAAGCAAAACACTTGAGTGTTATAGCAGTGTCCTTTTCAAAACTGAGGTGCTAAAGGTTTGAGATAACGTGTTTTCTTAGGAGAGGGAGTGACGAATGGTAGTATTGGGGTTTTTTGTGTGTTTGGTTTTTTTCCCTCTTAATACTCTCTCTCCCCCCACTTTCCTTGTCTGATGCAGGTTGTTGCAACTCCAAAGGACAGTCGTCAGCATGGATTCCGAACTTCCAGATGAGCTGCTTTATGGCAGAGCAGGTTACCTGTATGCCTTGCTGTACCTGAATACTGAAATCAGTCCAGAGACTGTCCCACAGTCTGTTATCAAAGAGGTAAGACATTTTTCTCTCTCCAGCATCACAGTATCAGTGAGGTTGAACTGGGATTACTCTCATGCATATTTCAAGCAATTTAAGAGAGGGGTGCTGGAGAGAAGAGGGACCTGGAGCTAGGAACCCAATCTCATCTGTCCATCCTGTCTCTTCCCCCCTTCCCTGTTGCCCAGAGTGTCTGGGGCAGGCCAGTGTGAGTGGGTCTGTGTTCAGCCAAGGAAATAGGTCAATATGTAACTAGTTTTGGCTACTTGAGGCATTGTTACAAAAAAACCTTAAAATACAAGTGTGGAAGTATTTTAAGTGAAATGGGGAACGTGCTTGACAGTTTTGCAGATGCCAGGACCAGAGAAGCCAGGGCTGAAAAAAAGTAATTAGAAATATCGACAGATTAAATTTCTACTCTTAAAATATAAATAATTTCATCATTAAGGAAAATACCTTTTCTCCCTCAACACTCAAATCCAAATGAATTGCATGTTGCTGTCCTACCACTGTATTGTGGTTTATTGTTTGTTGCGGGTTTAGTCATGAAGAAGCAAAACTCTCTGAATCAAAGTAAGCAACACAGGTGATCAAGGTGTGTTCTTTTTCTTAGGTAATAGATGCTATTATTGAGTCAGGGAAAAACTTTTCAAAGGAGGAGCGGAAAACAGACCGTTGTCCTCTGTTGTACCAGTGGCACAGGAAGCAGTATGTTGGAGCAGCCCATGGAGTGGCTGGGATCTATTACATGCTCATGCAGGTAAGAGCATCTTCTGTTGGCTGGAGTAAAGTAGCAGTGATTTTTTGTTTTGCATCAGAGGATCTTATCTTCAGCTTTCATGCATGTGCAGTGTTGTACTGGATCAGGGTCTCACAATTTGGAGTTAAACTGCCACAGAACTGTGCAGAGGTGCTACCTAAGGTTTCGACAGCAGAAGAAAACTGTGATTAGGATATCATCACATTAGAATGAATTAACTCTTGAGTTGTGGTTCAGAGCACCTGCTTTTCAGGATCTGGTTTCTTGTCCTCAGCGAAGACAGTGAAGTGCTTTCTCTCATCTTCATACTTACTTCTTCTGGTGCCTGCAGTTAGAACAGCTAAAAATTCACTTACTCACTATCCATCACTCTTCAATTTTTTGCTATTTTTAAATGGTTGCACCGCTGATGCCTCCTGTCTTCCATGCCCTTCCTCTCTAGTGATTTTTTTTTCCCCACTGTGAGGGTGCTTTTGGAAGACTATCCTTGATCACATATGCTTCAGTATGCTTTTATTATTTAGATGTTTTTCTTCTTCCTTAGCTCCCCTATTTCTCACACAGAAGTCTGATGTTCTTTAGTGTATTTATGACCTCTGCTTTCCTCTTTCTGTTTTCCTTAGTGAGTTTCCTCTCTTCTGCAAACCTCCTCTTTTCCACGCTTAGATCCCTGCTCTGAGATTTGCAATAGGATTATGATGTTTTCCAAACAAATAACATATCTTACTTCTGTTCTACAGTTTGGGAAAAGAGCCTTAAGATTCATTATAGAAGATTGCCATAGAGCTGCAAAACCTTATTGCACCTGTTTCTGGTTTTTGGAGGTGCTGCTGCCAGTCTGTACATTTTTGTAAATATCAATTTCCTTGCCAGCTTGTGCAGAATGAGTTTTCTTCAGGCAAATGGAAGGACTGTACATCCTCACAGTCTGCAGCTGTGTATGAATGTTCACTGCAGAAGTGCTTGAGCTGGTGTTTGGTGCTGCCACTCCTTAGCCATTCCTTGCTTAGAAAAAATGCTGCATTTCAGATTACCTTACACCACTTCCACCAGCAGTTCTGGTTAAACCAGATGAGTTCGCTATAGAAGTAGCTACTACTCTGCTACCTGGGGTGTGTCTTAACCTCACTACACCCATTCCCTGCAGTGATCATCTCACTGAGGCCTCAGGCTGCTCTGATTTACTGTGCTCCTATCGTTACCTACAGCTTTCTTCTACTTTCTTCAAGGCTGTCCACCTCCTTCTGCTTCTTTCAACTTTCTGGTTTCCATTTTTCTTTCCCTGGTCATGCTAGATTTTCAGAGAAACATCTGGTCTTCTAAAGAAGGTTCTTCAGAGGCTCCATCCTTCATTTACTGTTTAAGGCTGATAGCAAAAATCATTGCACAATGCTTTTTGGTTTGAGCAGAAGCTACTCTGTCAACATGTTAAAATTCTAGGATTTTTTTCTTTACATGTAATTGCTGATTTTAAGAATTACCAGAAAGCCCTTGTTTATGCAGCATTAGATTACCGTCTTTTCACTGTATGTTAAATATTATGAGTCATGCAAAGTTGAGTCATTTTGAGTCTGAAGATCAGAGTCCCATCCTTTCCCTATCCCTCCCACCCCGAATGGAGTGAATTTTGCTATATTTTCATCAAAGAATTCAAAAGATGGTTTATTAAGTGGTTATTTGATAACAAAAAAAAGGCATTTAGCATCGCATCTGAGATGTGAATGTTACTGAGGGTAATTCTTGTACAACACCTGTATCATAGAACCACAGAATATGCTGAGTTGGAAAGGACACATTGAGATCATCCAGTCCAACTCCTGGCCCTCCACAGAAAGCCCCAAGAATCACACAATGTGCCCAGAGCATTGTCCAAACACTTCTTAAACTAGAGGAAACATGTATTGCTGGGGTTATTTACAGGCTACTGGAAGAAAAAGAGCCTAGCCATGTTAAATAACTCTTCCAGGAGGTAGAGGGGGGATTCTGAAGTGCTAGGAAGTCTCTACTCCAAGATCCTTTCACTAAGCAAAGGTATCTGTTTGCATACCATTGCTCTTGGCCAGAAAGTCAGGGTGCTCACCTGTGGGTTACTCTTTAGCTGTTTGAAGTAAGTGCTAGGAACCTCAGCAGCTTGGGCAAAAAACTCACTTGTACATAAATCTTCTTGGAAGCACAAGGTAATGGAGGTTTGTAAAGAGCTCTGCTCTTGTTGGATTTACCTCTGAAGGATTTCTTGAGCTTGCACAGCTCAAGACTGAAGGTATTTATTACTGGTGCCCATCCTCTCTGCCTTCTTCTGCAGCAGTGCTGTGTAAAAACAAGACCCTCAAAACAAACATTTCTGTGAAGCCTCCCTACCTCACAGGGAGAGTTCTGAGTGAGGGCTGTTTAGCTTTGGGGTGTTATTCATGACAAGCTGCTCTGTATTCAGGTGTACTTCTGATGACCAGCATGAACATTTCTGTTCCACTCAGAAAAGTGCAGAACTGGAGTCTGCTTGAGGGACCTGGTAGATAGAAGTCTGGCAGAGATTTTCTGGCTGAGGAGAAACAGAGGCTTCTGGTTTCTTCAGGTTACTCAAAATATAGCTGTTGAAAGTTTTCCTTAATTTGGCTGTCAGACTTTGAATTGTAGGAGTGTGCTCACCTGTTGAATACAAATGTGCTGGAGCTAGTCGGAAACAGTGGAATTTTATGACATTGAATCAGTAAAAAAGACAAGTTATTTCAAAAAATAAGCTCAGTTATTAGGCTGCTATAGGCTCCAGTGCCTGTGTTGTTCCCACGGCTCGCAGAAATTTCAGAAATCATATAGATTGTGGAAAAATAGAGAGCTGTGCTGTTAAAACGGCGGAAAATGGGTTGATAGTGGAGAGAATGCCAACAAACAGCAACTGCAGACACAACAGTTACTTGGCTTCTAAACCTTTAGTTAGGAACATGAAGGATGATGGATGTATTCTCCATTTGAAAAGGATGACAAGGATGAAAATTAAACAAAAAAACTAGGAAAAAAATTCCTAAGAGCAATTGAAGGATGAGTTTGTAGTACAAAGACGTTTAGATATTTGGTGAGGTAGCTATTGCTTCTGAAATTGGAAATGAATATTTATAGCCCATAGCTTCAGGGAGCTTTATTTATGATGGAAAATTTTGACCTTCATAAATCTCTTGCCAGGTATGCTGCTATATACACTTCCCTTCATTTGTTGGGAAATAGCTCTTTTTAAAACAAAATGTGTAACCCAGTATTTTGGAAGTGTGTATTATGAGCACCATATGTACAAAACTGTCTTTCTCCTGTAAGTGTTCTCCCTATATTAAGTTACAAAGAGAGGTCTGGCAGTCTTCATACTCTGTCCTCAATTCTTCCGTAGTCTTCCTGTATCACCTCCATTAAGACAGGTAACAACTTGGTGTCCCCAATTTCTTTGTCTCTGCAATGACTGTAAAAATGCTCTTTGCAAGGGTGTAATAAGCAGGCATTAATTAAATCTGTAGGATGTGATTCACAGTATTTGGATCAAGGGACACGTATGTAGGATACTTGAAAACAGATTGTAGAATTAACTGTTGATACACAATTTGCTACTACTTCTGTTGATGTGTTTGGTGATGTTTATTTTAATGTTTTCTTCAGCCAATTGCAAATGTGGACCAGGAGACCCTGACAGAGCTGGTGAAGCCAAGCATTGACTATGTGCGTCATAAAAAATTCCGATCTGGGAATTACCCATCATCACTGAGCAATGAGACTGACAGACTGGTTCACTGGTGCCACGGTGCCCCTGGAGTCATCCACATGCTCATGCAAGCTTATAAGGTGAACCATTCTGTGTTCATAGATTTCACAGAGTCACAGAATCTGGGCTGGGGGAGACCCACAAGGATCATTGAGTCCAGCCGTTAAGTGAGTTACCCATGCGGGGATCAAACCCACAACCTTGGTGTAATTACATATATGTAATTATACATATATGTATACATGTATGTACACATGTATACATACACACACACACACACATATATATATATACACTTCTATCTTTACAGAGAGCCTTATATGCAGGCGTGTTAGTTTGCAAGGCTTTAATTTAGTATCTTTCTAGATCTAGGCTTTTGAACAAGAACTCCAAGACAGACACCTAAAAATCTCAGAGTACTCTACATTGGTATCTTTTAAAGAGAAAATAAGTGAGGAAATTGCTTTTCAGGGCACTAGCAATTACTAAGCTTTCTTGGAAAAGAGACATATATTTAAACAATTTGGCATCAGAGTCCTGGGTGTGAGAACATTGACCTAAATTCTTCGAATCTTCATCCCAAGAGTTTTAACAATTATGTTGGTTTTCAAAAGTATGGGTTCTTGTGCCAAACAATGTCTTCCATAAATTACTTCTTTATTAGGATATAACTCTTGAGAACTTAACGTCAGAGCCAAGATCCCAGGCCCCTTCCAGGGCACAAATAAAACTGCTGAGCTATCACAAGCCGGATGTTTGCCCTTCTCCATTCTTAACTAGATTTGCTACCTGTCTTTTTGTGTGCTTCTGATTTGCATGACATTTGAAAGTATGCCATTTAATTAAATTTATGCAAATCGATTCTTGCTTTTGACAGTCCTCCTTGACAGATTCCCTGGTTGGCATCTGGGTGGGCTGATGAAAAGAAGGCTTGGTTTATGGAATAATTACCCATGCTGCTACCTGAAATGTGAATTTTATATATCTTACAGCATTGCTGCATGTAACAGCAATTGCAGTTAGTTTTTCTTTGGACTGTGGTAGGAGATTGACTTAACACTTCTCCATTCTTTCTGTGTCAATGTGATGCTTTCACCAGCACAAAATGTTTTGCAGGAGGTGAGAGGGATAAGACCAAGTTCTGATTAGCAGTCTTCTTTTTGGCCTCTTTCTATGTTTAAGGTGATGAAACATATGATTTTTTCCTATTATTCTTTATATTCTGCTTTTTGAAGCACTGAAAGAAAAAAATTGGCATGTGTTTTGTTGGCTATGCTTTCATACCAGGCACAGGACTTGGGATAACAAACAGCAGTGTTTGTCCTGGAAATCAAGTGCTGTCACCAGGCCTTAATTCAAAACGTTATGGCTAAGCAACTGGCAAACCCTCTTCAGAGAGAGGCACTTCCTTTATCAAGCTTGTGAATTTAAGAATCTTGTATGTTGGTTGCTTCTATTATCTTATTTACTAAGTGCAGAGGATACCATCTCCAGAGGACTAAGTCTACAGTAGTGCATCAGGTTTGTTTTGTTGGGTTTATTTTGGTAGTGTTTTTGTTGTTGTTAGTTTGGGGTGTTGTTTATTTGTTGATCTGTAAAGTGACTTAGGCAAAGGTGAGCAACAATGTGGCTTTATAAAGGTGGAATTCAGGTGATAATCAGCTATATTACTGGCTTTTGTTTGCGTCTTTCTGGATGAGCTCCCTATGTTTAAAGTGCGTTTCAGTTGCAATAAACTTTGCAAAAGCAGTGTTCCTTTGCTCAAGCATACACTAATACAAGTATTCATAAAGGCAGTGTAGAGTTCCTGCTTGTATTTGTGGCAGAGAAAAGAGTCCTGTGCTATGCAAAGAGATATTCTTGTGCATTTTTGACATGGAATTGAAGGCAGACAGTGAGTAACCAGGAAGAATTAGTCATGAAGACCAGACCAGCAATTTAGGACCAGATTTGATATCCAGTATTCTATTTTACATTTCTTGGAGGCAGCATCACATTTCTATGTTTCCAAATTCTGGTTTGGGAATAGCAAATTAAGAAAAAAGGACTACATACCCTTCAAATAGATTGTAGGTTTTAGAACCAAAGGTCTTGAAAACTTGAGTTTTTTCTTTGGTGTCCTGATTTTGGAAACAAAAACTTGAAAAGGTTTTTCTTTTACCCTGCAGGGAAAGGAGAAGCAACTTAGTAAGAAAAGAAAGTCTATGAAGAATAGATTATTAAAATTCAAAATAAATTTTATATGGAAAAATCCTACACAAAACAGCAAATCATCTCTCAGGGGCAACTTCCTTTTGTTTTCATTAGTACTTCAATTGATGTATGTTTCTTCTCTGTTTTTATTCCACAGACTTTTAAAGAGGATAAATACTTGAAAGATGCTATGGATTGCAGTGATGTCATCTGGCAGAGAGGTTTATTGAGAAAAGGGTATGGGATCTGTCATGGTACTGCTGGCAATGGCTACTCCTTCTTGTCTCTCTATAACCTAACTCAGGACAGAAAGTACCTCTACCGAGCTTGCAAGGTGAGCTCTGCAGCATCCCAGCAAAATCACTGTTCCCTTTCACATCCCAGTGCCTGTACAAGAGGAAACAGGGGTGGGAGTGGGCTGACATGCACTGGGGCTGGCTGGGACATTGGGTGGGATAATGGTCTGTCACTTTCTCCACTTTACTCACTTTGACTGGACAACTTCAACTGTGTGTGTGGTGCAAGCACTGTCCTAATAATCAGAATGAAACACACAATTGATCAGTAAGAGGGGAGGGACTAAATGTATTCAGAAGAAAATAAGAGCCTGAAAATTAGCCTGCCTGAACAATGACAGACTGATGTTTTGTGGTGCTAATTATTCCACTGAGAGATCCACTGTCTTCCTCAGGTCCTCAAGCAATACCGTTTGTGTTTGTATTTTGTAGTTATTTGTTTTCAGACTAGTGCCTATTTGGGGCTTTTAGAGCTCTGAATTGCTATTATTAACTTGCTCACTTAGAGTCTTTATTAATACAAATTGCAGAGAAGGACACACCCAGAATTTTTCCTCTGGAATTGTCCAATTCTGCTATCAGCTCGTGACTATGCTAACAGTTACTGAAAGAGAAGGCTTTCTCTGCCTGTTTCCTTAGTTTGTAAGACCGTGGTTTGGTTTGTTGGATTTTTTTTTTTTTCAGTTTAATTCACTGACACGAAGTTTCGTATTGTATATATAGCTTTTTAGCTGAAGCCTTTTACAAAGTATTGCAAGTGAAATTTGATTAGTTGCTTCCTAGGTGCTTCTTAGTGAATATTTGCCATATGTAAAGTTATTGTATTCATCTCTGCAGTCAAGCTGTCCTCTGTTAGCAGAGCTTTAAAAATCTGCTGCTTGTCTCACATGTACCAAAGCATCATGCTATGAGGACACCTGTAGACATACCTGCATCCTAGAGATTGAAATAAAAGCCTAGTACTCCCACAGCAAATGTGTGACTTTATTCCACATGGAGTCACCCACTGCTGATGTGTGAGCCACAGCACCCTGCAGGCATTGCTGGCAGCATGGTTGTCAACTCTCCCTGTCATCCTCCATACCAGCACACCTGCAGCTCTGTGCAGCATTAGCAGCTCCTGGTGGTGCTGCATTTCTGGCCCAAGAGCGCCCTGGTGTTTGTCCATATCTGTCTAGACAAAAGCAAACGTTTTTGTCTCACAGCCAGAAAAAGGAAGAGACTCAGTGATGTACCTGAAATCCCTTTAAGAAGGCAGTTGTGATGCAGTGGCCAAAGACTGCTGGAAGTACCCACTATAGTTAGGCAGCGGATTTGCAGCCATTCTGCCACTTAGCATCTCCAGCATCCCCTTGCAGGGGAAATCTTGAAACAGGCAAAGGAATTTGCTTGTCAGACATTCTTGAAATCTTTTCTTTCTGAGCCAGAGTGAGGGAAGTAAACTTGCAGTAATGTTGGTACATAGAGGCATGTAGCTGATAGAACGAGATGGCTCCTCTCCCAAGGGTGCTTCTTCGCACCAAAAACATCAGGCCCAGGGGAAGGAGCCTTGCCTGTAATCCCTGGTTACCACACAAAAGCCATGAAACCGTTTCACAAATGAACCACAAGAACTTGAATAGAGGAGACCCTTGTTTTGTGCTTCACATTTTCATCTTCATAGCTTTCCTCTCAGATTATCAGACAGGCTCCCAGGAGGCTGAGGTGCTCCTAGCTGGCCTGTGTGTAAGAGGAGAGGGGCTGTGGCATCCTGGGCTCCAAGTAACAGAGCATTGAGCCCTGTGCTGTTCAGCCTTGTGATTGCCACTGTTGGTGGCAAGCATGCCCAGTCTGTGTGACAAATAATGTCAGATGTCTTCCTAAGATATTTTTTCTTCCCCTCCTCAGTTAAACAAAGATACCGTGACTTACTGGATATGGGTTGTGCTGAAGCTATGAACTTGAAAATGATGGTTGTGTTTCAGTAGCCTAGGGTGCATTTTTAAAATTTCTGTTGCAGTTCCTGGGCTGGAAATAATAATCAAGGCTAGGGTGCAATCAGATGTGGATGTTGCAAGAATTGATTGTAGCTTAGAAACATGCCATAAACATGTTTTGTCCTCACATTTAAGACAGGATTACATGGGAGAATTAAAACATAATTTGGAGACTTATACCCAGAGGATGCCCAGAAATGTTTAATCAGTTCTTAATAACAGTGTGAATGTTTGTGGTTTTTCCATGTGCTTCCTGAAGACACTCACACACAAGCACATACCTCTATAAAGAGAAGCAAAATTCATTCCCTGCTAAATATTTAAACAGAATGGAATGGGGAGAGGAGGAAGAGAGTAGATACCATCCATTTCCTTCTAATGAACAAACCAAAGGCTCTGGAATCATGCTTACACACCACAGAGTCCCAGCTCTGTGGCTGGACCGCCCTCTAGTTAGGCTGCTGTATTTGCTAGCAGGTAAGCCAAATTGCAGAGGAAGCAGGGAGAGACCTCTTAGTTGTTTGCTTTGCAGGAGCCTATGCATGTATTTTGAACAAGCAGTGGTTTGCATCCAAGCACAGAAATGCCAGGGGAACTTGTGCCCCCCTAATGCTCTGGGAAGACATAAAGGAGAAATAGCTGGTTGTTACTGAATTGATCCAGGTGATAAGTCAGGTGTGTCTACTGCAGCAGTGCTGATCAAAGGTGAGAAAGACAATGTTAACTCTTTTTAATGGTAATATATCTCCTGTAACAAATTATTGATGACCATAATTGTCTAACTGCATTTATAATGATTTTTCATAAGGCTTGGGTAGAGCAAATAAATAAAACTAATTAATGACAGCTGAAGATTTAATACTTTAAATTGGTGCACAGAAATTAAGGAAAACCAAAATGGAATTAACAGCTAAAAGTCCTGAGTTTGTGGATAAATTAAGCACCAAGACAGATAACAGACTGATACTATATTAGTAAAATATTTTGACTGAGTTTATCTGTTCTTACAGCATTTTTCCTTGGCATGTAGCAGGGTTGATTTACAAAAAGCAGATGTCTATCTCACCATTACGTTGTTATGAAACTGAAACTCACTCTATGCAAATACATATTTTAAAACCTGATTGCGGCCTTGTCATGGTTGAAGGAGGACAAATTGATCTCAGTGATCTATGTGTTGTGTGTCTACTTACACTGCTTCACATTTTCTACCTATTAATGGTATTCAGATACTCAAACTTGCATTTAACAGTCTTGAATAAAAATATATTTTTTAATGTATTCCCCAGTTTGCTGAATGGTGTTTGGAGTATGGTGCACATGGATGTCGTATTCCTGACCGACCTTATTCCCTTTTTGAAGGTAAAGTGATGGTGTTGCAAATGGTTTTGTACTATAGGAAAGAGGGGCATCCTTGCAATTTTGGCACATGTGTAGGAGTTGGGAAGTCTTTGGTGGGTTCCTCCAATATTAAACCCCCCCATACCATCACTTCTGCTTAAAAGATGGCAGGGTGGCAAGGGGTAGAAAAGGACAAAGAAAAATCATTCACTATCACAACTTTCACTCTTGCTTTCATTTCAGCAGTTTGAATGTAAAATCAGTACCAGTGTTACTGCAGACTAAAATTCTGCTGTGCTGGTGCAGCTTGTTTTAAAGCAAATGGAAGTTCTGGCAACAGTTTCTTCACAGGGGGTTTTCAGAGGGACTGGGCAGAGGAGCATCTGTGGTTAGGGGGTCTCAAACTAGATGCTGGCTGTCAGAACTTGGCCTTCTCTGCTGCCATACTCATCCAAGGAAAAGGTAGTTTTAATATGAACCTGAACTCTTTGGACAGGAAAGCAATGCAGAGTTCTTAGGGGCTTATCTGTAAGTTCCAAGATGTTACCAGATATTTTCCTAGAGCTTTTGGGTTTTTTTTGTGTAGCTTATTTTGTATTCCTTGATCATCCTCACGTTACAGAATCAGTAGCAAGGAATTACAGATCCAAGTGGGATTTAAGGTAGTGCCGCAGCTGCTCCATGAACAACGAGCCTCGCGTGCCACCTGCCGCAGATACTTGAAACTACAGCTGTCGAGCAGGGATAGTTGCAAATTAACACTCCAGGGCATGAACGAACACAAGAAAGCAGGAGTTTATATGCAGCCCTTCTAAATACAGAGTTATTCTCTTAATGCTTAAAGGAGAAAAGCTTAAGTTTGCCTATTCCTGAGAGTACCCTTGCATGCTCTTATAGGGAGGAATAAAAGCATGCATACCATCTGTTGTCTAAAAGCTTTGAAATTTGTTGAGAAGGTGAAAAGAGTGCGAACAGCAGGATGATCTGTGCTTTAATCCTGATATACAGCTTTTAGTTTTTAATTGTCTGGAATTTTTTTAGAAAAATATAGAAGTCTCATATTTGAGATGAAAGAAACATCATAACTTTGGGCTTTGTTTGTTTTTGTAGCCAAAATTGTGCTTGCAGTTGTCCAATTCTGCCTGTATATGTGTGCTTTGAATAGAAGTTGCATGTGCATCTTATGGAATTGTCCTAAGTGTTTTGTTTCCATCAGATGCTGTAATTCAGAAGAGTTTCTTTATATGTGCATAGCTATTTATAAAATAGGATTTTAGCCTGATCATAAAACTGAACTTGGATTTGTATGATTTCCTTGTTGTGCCTCTCTTGTCTGTCATTCTACGAGTTACATTGGGTGATGCACTTTGGGCTCTGGATGACCTCTTCATGACTAGTGAGGAAAGGCATCTGTACTTCACAAGTTCAAGAAAGTTTTGGCATTTTCTTTTAACCAGTGAAACGACAAGCAAGAGCTGCTCAAACTATGAAGGACAGTCCAAGCTTGGATTAACTTTTTATTAATTTGAAATAGCATTGAGCTTGTTCAGTTGAAGATATGTTAGCGGAGACATTCTAGGTCTTGCCTTTGATATTTTCAAATAAAATTTTGTTTCCTGGGAGAAGTACAGATGAACTTGCCTTTCCGTAGGGCCTAAGTTCACCTCTTTAAAGAAAAGATCCTAGTGAGGGAGGTGTTCAAACCGGTTCTATTGCCTTTGTTGTCAGTTGTGCTATTTTAATGTGCACAAAGATCTCCTCATTGTGTTTTAGGCATGGCTGGAGCTATCCACTTCCTCTCAGACTTTTCAGTACCGGAGACTTCCCAGTTTCCAGCGTTTGAACTTAGACCTCAAAGGAGGGAAAACAAAGTGGAACAGGACGGCTAAAACCATCATTTTGAAAGGAAACTGATGCCAAAAGAGACTGTTTAGTGCCTCTAATAGTGAGCCAACTTGATGCTGAACCAACAGATGGATAAAGCCCTTTTATCATCCCTCCTGCCCCAAAGGACCTTGAAGTCATTAGAGCATGAACAGGAGAAGCCACACTTAAGTTCTGTTAAAGTGACACTTTCAAATATAGGACCAGAGAAGTCAAGTTTTGAACTTTCTCTTTTCCGTTGTATTTGTCTTCTTCAAGTCTTTGCCATGCTCTGCACGTTTATTGGTGTTGTGTGTTGATCCGAGTCTTTTGTTGTTAGCCAAAATCTGGTCTCCATGTGAATCTCCATCCTGTACCTTTGTGCATGACTCACGAGAGCAGTGTTGCTTTCTGCAGCATGGTTACCCACAGAGAGAGTTCACTGCAGGATGGTGCCCAGCTTCCTTGGTGTGCTGGCAGCTCTAAAAAGAGAAGAAAAACGTTTCTATGTTCATTTTTTTTCTGCCTTTTTCTCCACAGTCCTTACAAGCTAAGCTGGTGGAGATCAGCCTGTTTTTATGAAGCAGCATGAGACCATTTCCATTTTCAGAAACTTAGCAGGTTGGAAGGGTTCTGACTTGTCTTTTGCTGCTGTTGTGGGAGGCTTCTTGGAAAGTCTGAAAGAGAGGTTCCCTTTGACACCTGCAGCTGGTTAGCGTGTTAGGTGCTTATAGCAGGGTGGAGATGCTTCTCCCTACCACTGCAAAGCCCCATCCTGTGCCATGAGCTTAAACTGCAGGTGGAGTCACTTGGACTAACCTCCCTCTGCCACCAACAGCAGAGCCTGGACAGCATAACTGCTCCTCTTTTCCTGGACCTCAATGTTGGAATAAACCTGTCCTGCAGCATCTCATATACAGATGAGCAAAGGAGGGTGCCAGGGCACGCCTCTCATGCAGGTAGCTCAGAGTGGTTGTTACTTGGGAACCAAAGTGGTAATTTGTTCTGGGCCCTCCCCTCCCATGTAGTAATACAGGAGTGATAAATACCAGCTTCTTTTGGAGGCTGCAGAGGATTATTGAGCAATATGAAGCCATTGCTAGTGCCTGTAATTGAAGTATATTTCATCTTCAATTTACACAGAAAAAGCTCTTTTCCTATAGTCTTAACTGCTACTAGTGCTTTGCTTCCCTGTGTAGTGTGGTGGGGTTGTGAAATACTAGACCTGCTTCCAGGTGCTCCTGAGTATCAGGCCATTGGTTTGGGAGAAGTGGGACATACTCTGAGTACTCTTAGGGCAGGCTTATATGTCCAGGTAGTACCTAAGGTGTAGCTCACTGCTAGTCATTCAGGCTCTATGGTCATCCTTCCCCAGGTCTCCTTGTGCTCTGTCATTCCATGTGCTGATTTAATCGGTATCTTCCAGGTGCAAGTGTGACAGACAGCAGTTTGACCTTTTGAGCACACATCGGGGTATCTGTGACCTGTGGGCCATCTGCTGAGTGCCAGTGTCTGTGTTTGGGCTTGGAGATGCACTGTTGCTTCTGCATAAACCAGTCATAAACCATTTGTCACTTTGCAGGTGACTTCCTTGAGCGCGTTCCAGTGTCTGTTGCCAAATCCCTTGGGATGTTAACAATTTCCCCATTTAGTTCTGCTGGACAACAGCAGCAGTGTCAGTGCACAAACAGCTTAACGCCACAATGAGCAGCTGCTCTGCTGGTTTATCAGGTAGGGTTAAAAATACATTGGAGCAGCAGAAGAGACTTTTCCACCCCTCTGGCAAGGGCAGAAGGTGAGATGGGAGCAACAAACCCAACTGCATCTCTACAGCCAGATATGGGAGAAGATGCTGGAAGGCAGTGGGAGTAGGGAATACTGCATGGCAAGCAGCTGGGTTGAAGCAAACAGGAGCAGAGCAGCAGAAAGTGAGGAGCAGAGGGAGTTCTAAATGTGAGGGATCAGTGAGGAACAGAAGAGTTGGTCACAGAGGCAATGCACAGCGTACCAACAGAGACTATCTCAATGAGAGATTCCTCCATTCCAGGAATGCCAAGAGCTAACTCTGTTTCTTTCTTCAGCCTATGGATTCCTGATCCTGTCCATAGAAAATCAGGAAGGAAACTTGCCCAGGAAATCTCAGAGAAATACTAACAGAGGTAGAGGCCAGCTCTGATCCTGTTTCACATCAACCCCCACCTCTTAGTTCTTTCCCCTCCACTGTGGCTGCAGAGCATGTTGGATGTTTTAACAGGGAAAGGGCTTACCATATTTACAGAAACTGCCTGCAAACACTGGCCACCCTGGCAAATCCCAATCCTCTCTTATATGGACTGTTTAACTAGGGGGTCAGCTGGCAGGTTTTTCATTCAGTGATTATATACATGTTGGCCTTGGCTGCTGTGCTTGGAGTGGCTCCTGTGGGAGGTGAGTTTGACTGGCTGGAGCCTAAAGGGAGACCTGCTAGTTCTAAAAACACACAGATATACACACACTCAGAACAGCTGAATGCTGAGCAGATCCCCAAGATGCTGGAGTGTACCTGTCAAGATAATGAGTAAGTCAGCTACCTGCTCTTCTGTACCACAACCAGCCTTCTGCCATGGTGGGTTCTAGCAGGCCTGGCACCATCTTTCTCTGTAGAATCCTCTTGGAATTGAGTAAGACTGGAAATGTATTGAGCTGGGAAGTGTCTTGACAGTGCATCTGCCTCATCTTCCTGACGTGACTTTCCCTGTGGCTCCTCCTTTCTGTTCGTCACAGTGTTGTGATATCTAGGTGGCCCCTTAAGGAAGATGTGAAGTGTGAAGGTGAAAAAATACATTTCACCAAGGCATTGTCTTCAAAAATGACATCAAACTACAAATGTAGAAAATGTCTTAGTATTCCCTGGTTTGCTTTGTCTGTGTGTAATAGTCTAGCTGTTGCAGAAAGCAGTAGTGTTAAAAATGGAAATGCTCTTTGGGCAGAAAAAATGAAAAAAGAGAAATAAAATGTTGATGTTTTGTTCTTTGGCTTTATTAGTAAAGATCAAGCTATGTGGTGGTAATTTGTGTGAGTCTTTTTTTCTTCATTGTGGTTCTCCTTCCTTCTCTCCAGCACTGTGGTGATAGCTGTCCCACTGATCTGACTGTTGAGCTGGTTTCCTATCTCGTAGTCCTGCAGGATGAAACACATACCAGAAAGGGGGCAGATTGCTTTTTAGTAACCTTCATAATTTCCTAGCACTGCAGGTGCCTTTCCTGCTGCTGCTCCCAGGTGATTTTTAGTGTACATTGCTTAGTGCAAAGTTCTGCTTTCCTTTGGGGCCACACAGATCCTGTTGAAGAGTTTGCAGCTAAAGCCAGACTCAGGACGAACTGTTTTTTAAAACACATATATGAAATCTCTCTGTCCAGCTGAATAACAGCTTTGAGGAAGTTTGAAATGTTCCTCTAGTTAGGCTTTAACAGAAGGAAACATCAAGTGTGCTGCAGGCAAGGGGTAATATTTCTGTTTCACAAAGCCCCTTGTGCCACTCATGGCCATCTTGGCCACCGAAACTGCTGCTTTTTTTGGATGGAGAGGATCAGTTCTGGTGTGTAGAAAATCTGTACAAATTTAGGTGTAGGTGGATAACTGCACTGGGGTTTTTCTAGCATAGCAGGTCTCTAACATCTAAACAGCACATGAGAGATGCATGGGAGGAAGTACATGTGCTGTGTGTCACCTCATGGCTAGGCACCACTGTGCTGCCTGAGCCCTGCCAAGCAGGGTGTTTGATGCAGCAGCTTTCCCTAGTGAAACTGTTCACTTTCTTCCCATATGTTTTTATGTCAATTCACAGTCAGGGACAGTGTGATTTGCACACAGGGACCTGACTTTAAACCTTTGCTTCTCCTTGACTACAAGTGGTAAATACAACCAAAATGCAATCAGTACAAGTTTTTCCACTTTCTCAAGCCCCACGCTGGGCGCCAAAATAATTTCTTTGTCCTAGTTTAGGGCAAACTTGGGAGAGGGAAAGAAGAGAAAAAAAAACCAAACCTCTAGATGGACCACCCCTCCCCTTAGCTGAATTGGGATAGGAAAAATCTCCTTGGAAGAAAGTGGAAAAAG